>OY728153.1:544770775-546020775 GCA_963277665.1 Viscum album | reverse complement strand
TTACTGCCTAGAGGGAGAAGCTGATCAGTGGTGGTCACTGGTCAAAAACACGAATCCTAGAGGAGATATGGAAGCTATGGAGTGGGAAGAGTTCTGGGGAATATTCTTTAATAAGTATTTCCCTCGTTCCATGAGAACGAGAATGGAAAAAGAGTTTCTCGAGCTGAAGCAAAAGGAGAACGAATCTGTCAGAATCTATGAGATGAACTTCACCCGACTTTCACGATATACCTCTAGCTTTGTCATAGATCCAAGTGGGAAGGTTGATAGATTTTTTGATGGATTGATACCTCATCTGCAGAAGAATATAGCCAACTGGGACTACGATAGCTAAGAGGAGATCGTGCGGAGTGCAATGAAAGTCGAGCTAGAGTTTGGTGAGACACAGTGGTCTCATAAATCAAATGACAAGAAGAGATCATTGGATCCTAGTTTAGGGAAGAATTTTGATCAGGGAAGAGGTGGAAAGCAAATGAAACTTACCACATGCAATAAATGTGGGAAGAAGCATCCAGGGAACTGCTTGATCGGAAGTGGAAAGTGCTACAGGTGTGGAAGAGGAGGCCATGTTGCTCAGAATTGTCGTAGTGAGGTGAAGCCTCAACTCCCCAACACTGACGACATAGGAAAGATGGTTCCAGCCCTACCCAAAGTCAAATGCTTCAAGTGTGGGAAGCTTGGGAACTTTGCTAATCACTGTCCAAATCCGAGGGCAGTGGAGGGGAATCACCATCAACCTCAGCAGAGGCCAAGGGAGAAAGGTCGTGCTTTTGCTATCACAACAACTGAAGTTGAAGTTCCAAATGATGTGGTAGAATGTACTCTTGTTGTCCTCTCAAAACTAGCAAGTAATTTGTTTGATTCTAGTTCTAAGAATTCCTTTATTTCCTCCATGTTTGCAAAGAATATAGAATCAATCCCTGAACTGCTTGAGGTAGAATTATCAGTCAAGACTCCAAGTGGAATTATCCATGCATCAATAGTGTTTATAGACTCTAGTGTTTACTTCAGTGAGCACAATCTTATCACAAATATAGTAGTCATTCCCATGTTGGAATTCGACGTTATAATAGGGATGGACTGCCTCTCAAAGTATAATTCTAAGATCAAATGCAGAAGTAAGGAAATCTCAGTAGTCTTGAATGAACGACCTACAATTATCTTCTAAGGAGAGATATCCCGAACTGATCCCTATCTAGAAGCACCTCCTATAGATTTCTTTATGGAGTTAATCGGTGATGATTAAAAAGGAAAAGGGAGTATACAAATAGAAGATGTTCCGATTGTTCAGGAATACATGGATGTATTTCCTAAGGAGTTACCTGGCCCTCCCCCAGAAAGAGAGGTAGAGTTCTCCATTGAACTTGTACCTGGGTCTCAACTGATATAAAAGACCCCATATAGAATGGAAAATGTGGAGCTATAAGAGTTAAAGAAACAACTACAAGACTTGTTGGATAAGGGGTTTATCCGACCGAGTGTGTCTCCTTGGGGGGCACCAGTTCTCTTTGTGAAGAAGAAGGATGGATCAATGCGGCTATGCATTGATTATAGAGAACTGAACGGGATCATAGTGAAGAACAGATACCCTCTTCCAAGAATTGATGATTTATTTGACCAACTTCGTGGGGCTCAATTCTTCTCTAAGATTGACCTTCGATCTGGTTATCATCAACTGAGGGTGAAGAAGGAAGATATTCAAAAGACTGCCTTCCGATCAAGATATGGGAATTATGAGTTTACTATTATGCCCTTCGACTTGACTAATGCTCCTGCTATTTTCATGGATTTGATGAATAGAGTCTTTAAGGACTACCTTGATAACTTTGTGGTAGTTTTTATTGATGATATTTTGATATATTCAAAAAGTCGTGAGGAGCATGAAGATCATCTGAGGGTTATTTTAAAAACTCTGCGGAAGGAGAGGCTCTTTGGAAAGTTCAGCAAGTGTGAGTTTTGGTTACAACAAGTGGATTTCTTGGGGCACATCATAACCAATGAAGGAATATTGGTTGACCCTGCAAATGAAATGGTTGTGGAGGAGTGGACTCAACCCACAATAGTAACTGAGATTCGTAGTTTCCTTGGTTTAGCGGGATATTATAATAGTTTTGTGAAAAACTTTTCACGGATTTCTAATATGCTAACCAAGTTGACTTGAAAAGGGGTTAAGTTCATCTGGACAAAGGAATGCGAGGAAAGTTTCCAAGAGCTGAAGAAGAGATTGGTTACTTCACCTGTGTTAACACTACCCTCTATCGGAGAAGGATTCTTTATTTTTAGCGATGCATATCTGAAAGGGATTGGGTGCGTCCTCATGAAAAATGACAAGGTAATTTCTTATGCATCTCTAAAGTTAAAGATTCATGAGAAGAATTATCCTACGCATGATCTAGAACTAGCGGCAGATGTTTTTTCTCTAAAGATATGGAGGCACTATCTTTATGGGGAGAAATGTGATATATACACCGACCACCAAAGTTTAAAGTATATTTTCACACAGAAAGAATTGAACATGAGACAAAGGAGATGGTTGGATCTTATTAAAGACCATGATTGTTCAATTCATTATCACCCTGGAAGAGAAAACAAAGTCGCGGATGCGTTAAGCAGGAAAGATCCAGTTGTTATGGAAACAATGAGGATCCTAGGAGATCCCTTGATTAAAGATCTAGTAAAACTAGACATGGGAATTGTAAGGTAAGGGACATCATCAACCTTATCCCAAATGATTTCTCAACCTTCATTACTAGAGAAGATCAAGAAGGCTCAAAAAGAAGATCCTTTGCTACAGGAGAAGTTTGAGGCTGTAAAGGATGGGAAGTTCCCTGATTTTAATATTGATCAAGAAGGTGTATTGAAATTTCATAAAAGACTATGTGTTCCATCTATTCCATAGATAAAGAAAGAACTGATGGATGAAGCTCATAAATCTACTTTCTCTATACACCCGGGAAGCACTAAAATGTATAGAGACCTTCATGATCATTATTAGTGGGATAACATGAAGAGGGAGATTGCTGATTACACTACAAGGTGCCTGGTGTGTCAACAAGTAAAGACAGAACGACAACTTCCTAAGGGGGTATTAAAACCACTACCCATACCAGTATGGAAGTGGGATAATATCACTATGGAATTTGTAACTGGCCTCCCGAAAACATCCAAAGGAAATAATGCGATATGGGTTATTGTGGACCGTCTCACCAAGACTGCCCATTTTATATCTATTTGGAAAGATTTATCTCTGGATAAACTTTCCAAGATATACGTAAAGGAATTGGTAAGGCTGCATGGGGTACCACTATCCATCGTGTCTGATCGTGATCCAAGATTCACATCAAAATTCTGGAGAAGTCTTCAACATGCTCTGAATACTGAATTGAATTTTAGTAAGACCTATCAACCTTAAACTGATGTCCAATCTGAAAGGACTATTCAGAAACTTGAAGACATGCTGAGATTATGCTCAATGGAATTTAAAGGTGTATGGGATCAACACCTCCCATTAGTTGAGTTATCCTATAACAACAGCTTCCATTCGAGTATTCAGATGCCACCCTATGAAGATCTATATGGGAAGCGATGTAGAACTCCTACTTGTTGGGATGAAACTGGTGAGAGAAAGCTTCTTGGGCCTGATATTGTGCAAGAGATGACAGAACAGGTTCATGCCATCCAACAACACATAAAGGCTACTCAGAGTCGGCAGAAGAGCTATGCTGACAACCGTCGAAGGGACATAGAGTTTGGTGTTGGCGACAAAGTCTTCCTTCGAATTTCTCCATGGAATAGAGTCATGCGGTTTGGTAAGAAAGGGAAGCTCATTCCTAGGTACATTGTCCCCTATGAAATCCTTGATCGCATAGGAGTAGTGTCCTATCGACTAGCACTTCCACTGAACCTAGCTCAAGTTCACGATGTCTTCCATGTATCTCTCTTGAGGAAGTACATACTCGACCCTTAGCATGTACTGAAACCAGAGGTGGTACAACTATAACATGACCTCTCTTATGAGGAGCAGCCAGTGGAGATCTTAGATCGTAGAGACAAGGTCCTAAGAAACAAGACTACCCACCCTATGAAAGTGTTGTAGAGGAATAATAAGTTTGAAGAAGCGACTTGGGAGCCTGAGGAAACAATGAAGCAAAAGTACCCTCACCTTTTCGACTAGGCCTCAAGTATAAAATTTTGAGGACGGAATTTCTTAAGGGGGGAAGAATGTAATGACCCAAACTTTTTAGATAGTATATTAAATCACTCTTAACGATTTAATAGAGATGTTAATGGTTAATGCAGAAAGATGAGTCGATGGCTTCATCCAATAGAATCAAACCTTATGAAGCCCACTTATCAAAGCTTGGGAAGGAGGTGGCATCTTTGGGATTCACGTTGGACCAAGCCCAAGCCAAACTTCAGTGTGTCAATCTTGAACGGAAACGCCTGCGGGAGAAGTTCAAGTTAATAGAGATTACTACTAGGGCAATGTTATCTGAGCCTCGGTCAGATTCTCTCACCATAGCACACCTTACACTTAGGTCATATGCTGGTGTTATAATGGGATATGTGACGATACCATAGCTTGTTTGTGAAATCCTTTGGGATGAATAAATTGATATTTCTTCCTTTAGTGATGTTTGTGAAATTTCAAATGTCCGGATAATTTTAGGATGCATTTTATTGATGAATTTTGGAAAAAGGATATTTTAAAATATTTATGTAAAACTTAAATAATTAATGATGTGTGATGATTTTCAAAAAATGGTCTTCTACAAAAGTGTTCAGTAAGTAATTTAGAGTCTAATAATATCAACTTAATTTTTGATGAATAGTAAATTATGAATAGTGATTTTACGCTTAGGATTAGTAATGTGACCAAATGGATTTCTAATCTCACTTAAATAAAGTTTTAATATAATTCAGACACCTTGATTAAGTAATTTTATTCAATAAAATGGTTAAATAACGGTTTCATAAACTATTAATCAAGTATTAGTTTTTTCAGGTGAATAGTGTTTTTTATTTAAAAAGTTAATTAAAAATATTTAGAAAATTATTTTTATAAAATGGAATTTATTTTTGAACTCAGAGCATTGATATTATGTTATGGTAATTTTTTGAGATTTTTCTGAGAAAGATGAATTTTCAGTGAATAGTAAAAATGCAGTTTTAGGGTTTCGGTATGTTAAATGACATCATAACTGTGTCATGATGATGTCATGAGATATTTTAAGGGATGGTCGACTAAAGGGGATGAATTATTGTGTGAGGTGTCCCAAGTGGCCAATACCATGGTCAAGCCCATGGTTTTTCCAAAACCACCAATGAGGTGTCCCTTGGCCATTAATGCCTTGTCCCCTCACTTTCCCTATAAATACCAACCCATCCTCTCATCCATTCGACTCCAAAACCATACTCAACGATGTTTTTGTCTCTTTACCTCCCAAGGATTCCTCCCAAGGTGTCCTCAAGCCTCTCAAGGTCCTAACCTTTGAGTTTTAAGAGTTACGTTTAAGGTAAGAGATCCGACCTCTCTATTTCTTTTCAAGTAATCTATGTTAAGTCATTAATTTTATGCTTCATGTTATTATGTTTAAGGATGTTATTTTATATTCATATTACTTCCCTTTTCATGTTCATATGATGAGATACCCCATATTTCTCTCATCAATTCGTTTTAAGAATGTTTAAGTGGCGCCGTTAGGCTGCCGAATTTTTAAGGGGATTCTTTCACCCTCTTCTTTTTTCAAAGTTCTACTTTCATGTCAAGTATTTCAAGTTCCTTTTTATTATGTTGGGGGTATGATCTCTATATCTATCATAATGAAATCTTTTTTTCATATGATTAGAGACCCTATTTTATCTTGTCAATTCATTTTTGGTTGAAGCTTAAGTGACTCCGTTAGGCTGCGGGATTTTCATAAGAGAAATATTATTTTTGTCTTCCTTTAATATTCTTCATTTCATATGATATATCTTTAAAATTTCATTACCATGTTCATATATCATTTATATTCGGCCCCTCTACTGTTTTATGGGTCATTTACTATTGTTTGACCCATGTCCCCTCTCTTTTCAATGTTTTCTAAAACCCCGAAACATAACCGTTATGCTGCAGAATTTCCGTCTCAAAATGTATCTCTCTTTTTCTAAAGTTCTTTTATTTTTACTCAAATCTCTCTCTTCTATAGGGGTATTCACTTATATACCAAGTTTTTCTATTTTAAATTCTGGGATTTACATACATGAGACCCACTTTCCCTTTCCGTGGGTTTAAAGTGACATAAATATCATGTCTTTAAAGCAGTTTTTAAAACGTTATGATTATGAAATGAAACCCATTACTTTTATTCTATATGGGTTGTTTATGAAATTATTTATGATGATATATGTGGCTCACATGATAATAAAGACATTTCAAGGGTTCGCCTTGATAGCGCTCCAATGCATTGGGTAAAGAATTAATCTCTAGAGATGACTACTTTTTAACGACGCCTTGGTGAATAACCTTGGTAATTTTTAATGACACCTTGGGGATGGACCTTGGTGAAACAGAAATGATTGTCAATATTAAATATTGTAGCCACATCTTCAAGTTATGAAAAATTTTATTTTCATTATGATATGCCTCATGATTTCTTTCTCATGCCTCAAAGTTCTTTTCATGACCATATTGAAGTATATAAAGTTCACATGTAAAATGCTTCTCTTGTTTCCCTTACTGGGCCTTCTGATCACCCTTTCTTTTGATGTATTTCCCCAGGTTATGAGATGTAGTATTAAACCTAGGATGAACTTAAGGAGAAGCCTTTCAAGTGTTTAAGAAGAATGTTTTATGTTGTTTTCATGTATTATGTTCCTAGTTTCCAAGACACTAAACCTTAAAGATCCTCAATTTGTGTAATGTAATGAAAGTTTATGTTATAAAAAGGTGGGATGACACAGAGGGCCTTGGATGTGATGGTGGAGAAACTATGCCCTCATTGGCAGAGTACACAGTGGAAGAAAAATTAAACATGCAATAGTGGAATCAGTAATAACCAAAAATAATAAACAGAAGAAGACTAAATCAACAAACTGGAGCACATATGTATATATATGGAATGATACAAGATACATATATGGGAAAGCATCCAAAAAAGTCACAATTCTGAAAAACACCACAGTACCAAAACAAGTACAAAAGAAAAGTAAACATCTCCTCAGCATCGCAAGCCGAAGCTTTGTCCCATGCTCTCCTGCTCCAAGCAATCAAGTACCAGAAGTCAAAGGGCGGTTACCCTTGTCTATACCTGCAACCACATAGTCTGTTTGGGCCCAAAAGCATGACCCAAACAGGGTGTGAGACTAAATACCAGTAGGAATTCACCTTAAGATCTGTGCCTAACAGTCAGTGAGTATATGGCAGGTAAAAGTACAATAAGCAGTAAACATAAATAGCTAAGCAGTAGGCAGTAATAGTAAGCAGTAAAACAAGATGATACACAACAATAATCAAACCACAACCAAAAAAAGAAGTGAAGAAAAAAACTAACAAGCAGGAAACCCTCTCAGAAGTACTCACAACCATCCCCTATGGTCCTATCCAAGAAGTACCACAACCCTCTAGGTAGTGCACTCATCCTAAACCCTCTGGCTTGGTCATATGAATTTATCAGACTCTCTGGGGAAGCACACTCGATCAATTCCCCTTATAGTCTAGGGTAGTCAGGGACTCTCTGAGGAAGATCACGCGGTCTAACCCTCTTAGCCCCAAGGTCTAGAGACTCTCTGAGGAAGCTATATCAGTAAATTCCTCCTATATCCTCAGGTATACCATAGACTCTCTAAGTAAGCTCACTCGGTCAATTCCTCCTCTAGCCTAGGAAGGTTCTTAAAAAGATTCAAACAAAGTAAGACTCTCTGAGGAAGCTCACTCGGTCTACCCTCCCGTAGTCTATAATATCTGAAGGTACTCTGGGAAGCTCACTCGGTCTATCCCCTATGGCCTATAATGTCTAAGACTCACTGAGGAAGCTCAATTGGTCTAACCTCCTGTAGTCTATAATGCCAAAGAATCTCTGGGAAGTTCACTCGGTCTATCCATTATAGTCTATAGCACCAGGTTCCCACAACCCCATGCCAGTCAGTGCATAATAATGTGATAAGGTCGAAGTACAACTATAGAGCTACTTGGCTAACCAAAGTACACCTATAGAGATACTTGGCTAAACAGTCTACAAGGCAACAAGCATATTATGAATTTCACTCCAACCTATAATCACAAGGCATGGAAACAAGTGTAATAGCCAAAGGCAAATGAGACCCCAAAGGTCATAAACAGAACAAAGAATGGGAAGAAAATCCAAGCACAAAAAATTATCCTCTAACATAATTAATTTAACTCTACAAAAGCATACAAGCAAGGAAGGAAAACAACACGAGCAAAAAGGTAAACATGCAATACCCCTTTCATGGGTATTGGTGGAATTCACACATAAAACTCAAAGACTTTGAACGGTAAGGCACAAACCACCTACCTCGATCCTAGGAGATCGATATACTTGAACCACGATGATTGATTCTTCCCTGAACATCGTAGATCTGAGAAAACGTCCAAAACGCTCAACCTTCGATAACTTGAGAGAGAGGAAGAAACAAGGAATAAAACTCAAGATGAAAGGAGAACTCACCGATGCGGTTCCAACGTAATCGACGACAGTCGAATCGGCCAACAGATGGAGGCTCGGGAAACAAGATAAGTTTCGCAGCCGTACGACGTCTCTCGGTCGAACCAGACCTAGAAGAAGATGTTTATGGAGATCAGGCGTGACCTCAGTCCATTTAATGAAAAAAAGAAATTACACGACGTGTAGTGGGTTTTTCCATACTCCGCCAAAATTGGCCTCCACATCACCCCTACACACCGTGTGTGTAGCCCGGACACGGCCAGCACACGGCTTCGAGTGGAAAAAGAGTACACGACGTGTGCTCAAAAAGTACACAACGTGTACTCAAAAAGTACACGACGTGTACTTCAAAAAATTCCAGAAAATCCATTATTCTCAAAAACTCCAGAAAAAGGAAAAACATACCTGAAATGAAGATCTGGGTTCTTACACTGAGCATCTGATCTCACCCATTTATATGTTTTATTTTTCCTAGTATGCGAAGAAGTATATTATGACGGACCTACAAGGATATTCTAAGGGAGATGAATGTGTTAAAAGGAGACACAATGTTGTTGTTTTTCATTTTATAATGTATTTTAAAACTTATGTATGTATCTAGTACATCCAAGGATACTAAACTGATCGGTATTTTAGGAAATTATTCCTTGCATCATGCCAATGTTATGTAATAATGTACTTACTCTTGGTAATTGGGGTAGGGGCATTATAGTTGGTATCAGAGGAAGTTTAGTACAAACCTTGGAAGCTAGATTTAGAAAAACTCTTATTAGAGAACATTACCCTAAGATAAACTTTGAGGATTAGTATAGAAGAACTTCCTATAATTTTAGTAATGTAAATATTTTGTGTATTTTCCAAGTAATATATCCCTCTCTGGATACGATCATGTAGAGGCATCTCTAGAACAGATGTACCTAGGAGTGAAAACTCTAATAAGGAGTTTTGAGCTTAACCTGGGGTATCTTGGTACATGACAACGTGCCTTACTGTAATCTTGGTTACGACACTCATGGGGAATATTCTTAATATAATTCACATTTTTTTACAAACCATTAGGAATGTTTTATGAGTATATACCTCCTCAAAGATTTTTTATTATTATTATGGATTATATACATAAACAGTTCAATTTATGTTAATTGTTTTACAAGTTTGGAATTATGTATTGCAATTCATAAACTAATCTAGTGTATGCCATTGTTTATAAATTGCACCTAGTGTAAGGAATGGAAACTGTATCAACGTACATAATACATATAGGTATTGAACTCCTAATAATTACAGTGGAGATGGTGATGCAACTGGTGATGATCATTTTATCACCATACTAGGATAACTCACTCAGGTTATGAATAATAACCTTACTCGTATGGAGCACCCTGATCCACAACGCGGAGGATCAATGTTCGAATTCTTCATGAGTTAACAAACACCAACATTAAATGGGACTAAAAATCCATTTGTAGTGGATAAATGGATAAGTTCCTTAGAGAAAATATTTCATGATTTAGAGAGTAGCAAAAGGGAAAAAGTTTTCATGACAGTTTATCGCGTCACGGGAGGTGCAGATCAATGGTGGTAATTAATTCAAAACACAAAGGAGGATAAAGAAGTATCAAATATAGAATATAGGGAGTTTAAATATCTTTTCTTAGAAAAATACTTTCCTCGTGACCATCAAGCAGATATGGAAAGATAATTTCTAAGTCTAAGGTAAAAGGAGGATGATAATGTCGCAAAGTATGAGGCTAACTTTATAAAATTATCAAGGCATGCAGAAGATTATATACGTAATCCAAGGAGTAAGATTGATCGATTATTTGATGGGTTAAAATATTTCTCTGTCAAGAATTAGTTTAGTAATCCATCTCATCATATGAATATATTGTCTCATATGCTATCAAGACAGAAAAAGAATTCTCTATGTCTTACGACTTTAAAGTAAAGCAAGAGAAGAAGAGATCTACTGAATGCTCTAGAAATGGAAATAAGAGGAATAAGGGAAAATTTGAATATGAAATCTACGGTAAATGTTGGAAGAAACAGCCTAGTACTTTCCTAAAGGGAATGGGAGTATGTTACAAGTGTGGTGAAAAAGGACACCAATATCGTGATTGAAAGGGAAAGAAAGTGGATATCAATTTTGAATGCTACAATTGTAGAGAAAAGGGGCATTATGAAAACGAATGTCCTAAGCGCTAAGGAAACTTACCACAGAAAAGGACAAGGGAGAAAGACCAAGCTTATGCGATCACTACAACAAAGGTTGAAGCTCTAAAAGACGTGGTGGAAGGTAATTTAATTGTTTCCTCAAGTTTAGACAATGCATTATTTGATTCTATATCATAGAATTGTTTCATATATTCCCAGTTTTCTAAGAAAATTAGATATTTCCAATTTGATTTAACAAGAGATTTTCCTGTCAAAACTCTTAAGGAAAGTATCATTGCAACAAAGTTTTTTGAATTAGTCTCCATTAGGGCATATAAATGTTCTTTATCCTCTGATCTCATCGTCATACCGATGATGGAATTTGATATAATCCTCAGTATGGATTGGATTTTGGACCATGATGAAAAAATTTATTGTAAGAAGAAGGAGGTTACAATTTTTGATGATGATAAAGAGTACCTTATCTTTATAGAAGAAACTTCACTGCCCGATTCTTATCTAGATCCACCCTCAATAGATCAACTAAATTAAATTATTGGGGAGGAAGAGAATGAAATAACTATTGGTGAGGAAAATAATGTTCCAATACAGGATGTACCTATTGTGCAAGAATATGTTGATGTGTTTTCAGAGGATTTACTTGGACATCCTCCAGAACGAGAAATTGAGTTTTCCATTGATTTAATTCTTAGTTCAAGGCCCATATCGAAGACCCCTTATAGAATGTCCCCTTTAGAATTAGAGGAAATAAAGAAAAAACTAGAGGAATTGAGTAATAGAGTATTTATTCACCCTATTGTTTCTCCATGGGGAGCCCCTGTAATTTTTGTTAAGAAGAAATATGGATCTATGAGGTTGTGCATTGACTATAGGGAGATCAATGCTATAACAATAAGAAACAAGTATCCCCTACCACTAATTGATGATTTATTTGACCAAATTTATGGAGCTCAATATTTTTCAAATATTGGCCTTTAATCTAGATATCATTAGTTGTGTGTGAAGAGAGAAGAAATTCCGAAAACAACATTTTGAACAAGGTACATGAATGACGAGTTTACAATAATTCCTTTTGGAATGACTAATTCACCCTCTATTTTTCCTGGATTTAATGAATAGAGTTTTCAAGGAATATCTTGATGAATTTTTAGTAGTATTTATTGATGATATCTTGGTATACTAAAAAATATATGAATATCATGAAAATCACTTGAGCACTATTCTAAAAACCCTCTGAAGAAATAAATTATATGGGAAGTTTAGCAAGTGTGAATTATGGATTCATGAAATTTCTTTTCTTAGACATATTTTCTCTAAGGATGGAATCTTTGTTGATCCTTATAAGACAAGGGCAATACAAGAATGGACAGAGCCAATGAGTATAACTGAGGTACGCAGTTTTATTGGTTTAGCAGGTTATTATCCTATATTCATCCATATTTTTTCCCGATTGGAAAACCTATTAACCAAGATCACACGCAAAGGGGTTAAATTTATTTTTACAAAAGAGTGTGAAGAATGTTTTGAAGAAATGAAGAGAATATTAGTCAATTATCCTATCTTGACTCAACCATCAGGGAATGATGGGTTTGTTATTTATAGTGATTTCTCAAAGAAAGGTCTTGGTTTTTTTCCTTATGAAGAATGATAGAGTTATTTCCAATGCATCATGACAGCTGAAAATTCATGAACAAAACTATCCCACTCATGATATTGAGTTATCAGCTGTAATATTTGATTTGAAGATATGGAGACACTATATCTATGATGAGAAATGTGAGATATATACTAATCATAAGAGTTTGAAGTACATTTTCTCATAGAAAGAACTCAAAACGAGGCAAATACGATGGATTGAACTACTCAAGGATTATGATTTCACTATACACTACCACCCAGGGGAAGGCAAATAAGGTGAAAGATTCTTTGAGCAGAAAGGATCATAGAGTTTTGAATAAGATGAGAGTTGAAATGGACCCTATGTTCATGGATCTAGTAAAAATGGATATGGGAATAATCATGGAATGTGAAACATAAATACTTTTTTAAATGGTTTTCAAAACATCTTTACTAGAAAGAATAAAAAGTTCTCAGACTGATGATGAGGATTTTCAAAAGAAAATTAAAGCTGTGAACAATGGGAGATTGATCGACTTCATATATAAAGATGGGATTTTTAAATTTCAGAAGAGGCTTTGTGTTCCTGGTATACATGATATAAAAAGGGAATTATTGGATGATGCTCATAGCTCTAATTAATCTATACAACCTGGTAGCACTAAGATGTATAGATATTTGAAGGAACATTTTTGTGGGACAACATGAAGAGGGATATTGCTGATTATGTGTCAAGATGTATGGTTTGTCAATAGGTGAAGGCTGGAAGACAACATCCGAGAGGAGTCATACAACATCTTCCCATACCTGAGTGTAAATGGGATGATATTACGATGGATTTTTTCATGGGGAAACCAAAGACTCCTAGAAGGAACGATGCAATATGGGTCATTTTTTATCGTCTTACCAAGTCAGCACATTTTTTTACTATAAGAGATGATTTACAACTTGAACGTTTAGTAAGACTATATGTTAATAAAGTTGTAAGACTTCATGGAGTACCCCTATCAATTTTTTCTGAGCATGATCCCCATTTTACATCAAGATTCTGAAAAATTATTCAGAAGGACTTGGATACTAAATATCATTTGAGAAATACCTACCACCCTCAAACTAATGGACAATCAGAACGGACTATTCAAACCTTATAAGTCATTTTGAGATCTTTCTCAATTGACTTTAAAGGTATGTGGGATTAGTATTTACCTCTAGTAGACTTTTACTATAATAATAGCTTCCATTCAAGTATTCAGATGGTGCCATTTGAAGCGTTATTTAGAAAGAGATGTCGCACACTAACATGTTGGGATGATGTTGGTGAAAGAAAACTAGTAGGCCCAGAACCTGTTGAGGAAACAATATAAAAGGTGAATATTATCCAAACCCACATCAAAGTATCTCAAAATAGGAAAAAGAGCTATGCCAATAACCAAAGGAAGGATTTGGAATTTCAAGTAGGTGATCATGTTTTCTTGAATGTATCTCCATGGAAGGGTGTTATACGATTCGGTAAGAAAGGTAAATTAATTCCTAGGTACATCAGACCTTTCAAAATTCTAGAACAAATTGGAGTTGTATCTTATCATTTGGAAATACTGCCAAGTCTCTCCAATGTTCATAATGTGTTCTACATATCACTGTTGAGAAAATATATGCTTGACCCAACGCATGTAATCACCTTTGTGGAAATTGAACTGGAACATGATCTATCTTATTGTGAAGATCCTACCAAGATTCTTCATACCAGAGAATAAGTGTTGAGAAACTGAATGACTAATCTGGTAAAAGTTATATGGAGAAATCATAATATGGAAGAGGCAACGTGGGAACCCGAGGATCTTATGATGAAGAACCACCCAAATCTTTTTTATTCAGTAATATTCTAGAAATTTCGAGGAAAAAATTATTTGAAGGAGGGGAGAATGTAACACCCCAAGCTTCCACGGTATGTTTCCCTTTGAATAATACAATAGCTTGCGTTGTACGCAACTTCGAGTTTTAGCACACCACGACCAATCAAACTAGCCGTTATGAATAGTAATACCAATTTTTGAAATTTTATAAATTTGATTTTTCAAAATGGACTTAATTTTTGGATTTATAATATCAAAAATAACTTAGTGTGAATTTTTGGTATTTTCCTGAAAACTTTCAATTTTTAATGAATAGTGAAAAACACTACGTTATTATTTAAAACCAAATTTTTATTTAAATAATTATTTATTTTATTTAAATTTATTTTAAGTCAAAATAGATACATAATAGATATATTATTTCAATTCAATTCATTGTATTCATTTTATAATAAAATTAGATGTATAAAATTTTATTGATTTTTTTAACATCTTTTACCCACCTTATATGCACGTTAGCAAATTTGCATAAAATGTAATTTTACCTCTTCTGTGAATTGAATTTAAAAAATATGAGAGACATAGTTGATATCATTAAGTAAATTTTGGTTCAATAAGATGAAAATAATTTTTGGTGAATAGTAAATTTTGAATTTTATTTACCACAGTTAAAAGTAAATTGAGTAATTAAAGGTAAAAATGATATTATTATTACACTAACACATGTACAAATTCTATTGGATAAGTTTATTTTGACCAAAATCAACCTTAGGAATAAAATATGATCCTTTTGGTCCACTTGGATTAGATTAAAACATTTATTATTATTTTATTTAAAGAAGAGTTAAAAGTGTTAAATTCAAATTTTCATAAAAAATGTTTTTTAATATAAGGTTAAACATAAGATAAATTTTACTAAAAATATTCATTAAAAAGCTAAAAATATTTCCTAAATAATTATATTTTATTTATAATTTTTAGACATTAAATAATTAAATTTATTTATGACACAATGATGATGCAATAATTACCTTATTAATGAATGATTAAAATAATTGATATTATAAATATCCAAATAAATGTAAATTGAAACTTTTAATAAATTACACAAATTTTATAGGATAATATGACCTGTTAGGGTTGATTAAATGATTTCTTTGAAGTAATCAAGTTTATAGGACTTTTAAAAAATCAAATACTTAATAGTGTCAAAATTGACATAAACGAGTTCTTAAAACAAATACTATATTATTAAATGATATAATAGTCATAAAAATCTAGTTTTGGCCAAAGGAATTATATAATAATAGATATGTAATTAATGAACCACTTGGGGTTCAATTGGAATTTTATAGTAAGTTTATTAACTATATAATATAAAGATACAAGCAGACATGGTAAATGTTAAACTATTTAACCAAGAGTTAAATCTAAACGATACGGTTAATATGGTGACCTAAACATGTCTAAAACCTATTGGTTGAGAGGTTTTATACCCATACCCACCTTAGCCTAGAAATATTTTATTTTGGAGCCATTATAAACCGAATATGATGGTATAATAAAATAATATTTCAAGATTTTCCTAAAGTAACTCTCACATATCTTATAAAAGGGTACTTCCCCTACTCTCAAAATCACACCTCAAAAGTCATTTGGCTCGACCAAACCCTACCCAAATCTCCTCCCAACTTCCCTCACTTCATCATAGATGCCTTCCACTGATCATAAATCCAACATAAGGATCCTTTTGTTCAAATCAAAAGGAAACACCCAAACAAGAGGAGGTTAACGTACCCTCGATCAAGGAAAAGTACTAGGTAAGGGTTGATTTTACAATATCTTTATTATATAAGGTTGTTTATATGTGAGTATCTACTAGGAACTCTTTATCATCCACATTAATGTTTCTTAAAAATGTATCTCAAAACATTTTTAATATTTCCCAGACTATGGGTTAAAGTCATTTATACCCTTATTTGACTTTTTATAAGATGTTTATAAAGGAATATTTCCCTCATTTTCCAAACAAGGTCCTTTATGACCTTTTCAAAAAAATTAAGGAAATAATGTTTTTTAACTTATACAACAGGTGTGGCTATTTTCCGCTGTTATAATATCTTTTAAGATTCCCTTACAAGCTTATAAGAATATTTCCAAAATAAATGTTTTCTTTTATATTATGTAACTTTTAAATGGTTTCAAAATAGAAAGAGGTATTTATTTCAAATAGTTTTTATTTCATCTATTTCAACATCCTTTGATGGATTTTAAACTTGTTTGAAGTTGATTTATTATGATACAAATCATCCATATTGTATTGAAAGTTTTGTGACATGTTTGACTATGGATGTGTTATTTTTATACCATTCATGGTTTATGGATAAAGTATTGACATTTCATATGCTAGTTTTAAAATGAATGTTTATGTTATGTTTAAATCTTTTCATATGAGGAATGAATTGGACTTAGTAAGTGATGGGTGGAGCCCGCTATAGCTCCTCAATGCATCGGTAGGTCTCGTGAGATAAACTAGTGTCTTGGCACAAGGCCTTGACAAAATATTATTTGTAGTCTTGGCACGAGGCCTTGAATATGTGGTTATGATGTCTGACATTATGCATTCCATCATTATAAAATTGGATATTGATATTAGTTGTGATTATTTGACTAGTATAATATCCATGTGAATAACTAAATGAAATTATTTGATTGATCTTTTCTATATTATGATAAAGTTTACGTTTAAAAGGCTTGTGTTTTAGTCATATACATTTACTTAAAGGTTTATGCTTATTTATGAATGTTTCCACTATATTGTTATCCTTACTAAGCATATAAGGTAACCCCTTTCTATGTTTTATTTTTCCTAGGATGCAAAGAAGTATATCATGAATGGCCTGTAGGGATAGTCTAAGGGAGATGAATGTGTTAAAAGGAGACACAATTTTGTTGTTTATCATTTTATAATGTAATGTAAAACTTATGTATGTATATATTACTTCCAAGGGTACTAAAATAATAAATATTTTGGGACATGATTCCTTGTATCATTCCAATGTTATGTAATAATGCACTGACTCTAGGTAACTGGGGTCAGGGCGTTATAAATATTATTATTTTTTTTGTTTTGTTTTAAATGATCTTTGATATTTTACTTAAACCACACTAAATGTTTTAATTCTAAAGTTTCTTAAATAATCTTTTTACATGTTATCACTAAATTTTGACATAAAATATCATGATATATGAATATTATGCTTTATTAAGGTTCATGTATGATTTAATTACTTTCTTTAATGGGAACTTTTATGTTGAACCCATTTATTATTCTTTATGAAATGATTATGGTACCCACTTATTTCCATGGGTAAACTTTATGTTTATGTTTTATTCCTTACATATAATCATTTATGTGGAAAAAATATTCATGAACATGTTATTATGGTTGTTCCAAGATAGAAACTAAATTCATTGGGTAAATTTTAGTCTCATGAGACATCATGTGAAATGGTCTTGGTGTTTTTCCTTGACTCATTATCCTTTATGTGAAATGAGCCTTGACTCGTGCTCCTCTATTTGTAACAATCATTGAATGGTGATAAAGTCATGTTTTATGTTTCTTTCTCATTACTATGATTACATGATTATAATATCCTATGTTCTATATGTTGACATTCCTCATGTTCAATGCCATTTTATACCATTATGTTATGCCCTATAACCCATGTGCTAAAATTTATTCTTATGATTATTCCCTTACTCTGATTTTTAGCTCATCCCCTTGTTCATGTTATGACTAGGTTATCCTATGAAATTTTTTGAACACAATGTAAGTTAGGAGATCAATGTGGATATTAAATAAAAGTTTTTTTATTATGTTTAATTATGTACCTAATCTTCCAAGACACTAGACTTTAGGATCCTTGTCTTGTAATATGTTGTTTAATTATGCATAAAATCATGTATTGATATGTGTAAAAGGATAGGGTTTCTATAGTTGGTATTAGAGGAAAGTCTAGTTATTTTTTGAGATTAGGAATAGAGCCATTTAGTAAGAACCTTATGGATAAGACTAAGTATAATAAATCATACCTAAATTTTGGTAATTATAGAGTAAGTGGTTTACTAAGAAAACAAATCCCTATCTGGATACTAAAAGTGGACGTGGTTCTAGAATAGATGTACCTAGGAGTAACAAATTTGACATGGTGTTCCAGGCCTAACTCGAGGTAACCCGGTACACGACAATGGGCATTACTATGCACCTGGTTTGACACTCCTAGGGTATATGCATTTGTAAATTCATAAGCTCATTATGAACCATTATTTAAGGAATAAAAAATCCCATAAGAATATATGTTAAGAAACATATCATGGATAAACTAGATTGAAACCTAGGGTATCAAAAGTTAGGATATAATTTTCCTTTAAAACTTTATTCTTTTATGTTCAATGTTTCCCTTTATGAGTATTAGTTAAGTATTTAAGTCCTCTAATTGAACTTTATTTTTCTTTTTCAATGGAGGGAAATAAAAGAACACGTGCCAACAATCAATGTGACATTGGATGTGATGATTTACTTAATGATATTTCAAATATGATGGGAATGGGAACTCAAAACATTAAGGAAGTACTCACTCAACTGGCTCAAGTTATGAATAATAACATGAACCATGTGGAACACCCTCCTTCTACAAGGAAGGAGAAAGTTTCCATTGAATCCTTGATATGGAAAAGGCCTTCCACGTTTAGTGGATATTATAATCCCCTCATCAGGGAACAATGTATTAACTCCATTAAAAAGATATTATTTGTCCTCTAGTGCTCAGAAGAAGAGAAAGTCATGCTGGTGGTTTATCATTTTGACGGGGAATATGATCAGTGATGGATACTGATAAAAAATATGAAGTCCAAAGAAGAAATTGAATCCATGTATTGGGAGGAATTACAGAAAATGTTTTTCAAAATGTTTTTTCCCTGAACCCACCATCTCAAGATGAAAAGATAGTTCCTTTGACTTAAGCATAAGGAAGAATATTCTATTAGGGTGTATGATGAAAACTTCCCAAGGATTTCAATATATGCCTCCGACTTTTTCATGAACATTGAAATCAAGGTGGATTGCTTCTTTAGTGGACTAAAATTAAGCCTATGAAAATATTTGGCGATTCGTGACTTTGAAAGTTATGAGGAGATTGTCTGTTGTGCCCTCAAGGTTGAAATGGAGATCAGAGACTCTCAGTGGTCTAATGGGATAGTTGAAAAAATAGGGAAAATGAAGTTTAACATGGGTGGATCAGAAAACAAATTTCATTATGGAAAGAAGAATGACCATACCACGTGTTAATATTGTGGGTACAAGCATCCTGGGAACTATCTAAATTGAAAAAGGAAATTCTTAAAATGTGGAAGAATGGGGAATATGGATAAGAACAACCGAAGGGATAGGAAAAATCCCACTAATGTGTAATAAGAAAGGAAGGTTCTTATCAAAGATCAACTAGTAGTGTAGTGTTTCAACTGCAAGAAACATGGGCATTTTGAAAACCAATTACCTAAGACTAGGGTTTTTAGAGGCAATTAAAAACAACCTCTAAGGAATCAAGGAAGGGATTATTTTACCACTACTGTGGATGTGGAGCTATACAATGATGTGGTTAAAGGTACTGTAGTTATTCATTAAAGAAATGAAAACATATGATTTGATTCTAGTTCTACGTATTCTTTCACATCCTTCAATTTTAGTAGAACTATTCAAACAACACCTCAAAATTTGGATATTGAGTTATTTTTGAGAATAGATAATGGGAAAATTATTGCATCCAAAGTACATAACTCCTACCCAATTAATGTTTGTGGAATGAAACTCCCAAAAAATATTATTTTACTTCCTTTGATGGAGTTCAATGCTATTTTGGTCATGGATTGGCTATATTTATACAAAGCTAACATCAACTTTCGGGAAAGGTAGATTACTCTTCACATCCCAAAGCATCCTCCAATTCTTTTCAAGTGTAAGGAGTAAGATAAATCTCATTTATAATAATAGTATCAAGTATGGATATTATTCCTTATGATCAAGAATATCTCGCTCAAATGATTGAGACAAAGGAGATGATCATGATCAAAGACATACCTGTCATGAGGGATTACACTGATTTGTTCCTCAAAGAGTTTCCTGGTCTTCCTCCTATCTAAGAGGTTGAGTTCTAAATTGAACTTATTCTGGGATCTATGCCTATATCAAATACACATTATAGAATGGACACCATTGAGCTTAAAGAAATAAACAAGTAGTTATAGGAGAATCTGGATAAGGGTTTTATACACCTGAGTGCTTCACCATGGGGTGCGTCAGTCCTATTCATCAAGAATAGGTATGGATAAATGTGTATCTGCATAAATTATCATGATATTAATAAAATCATGATAAAGAATAAGTATCCCCTACCACATATAGATGACTTGTTCGATTAGCTATGTGGGGACAATTATTTCTCTATGGTGGAACTTCGGTCGGGATATCACCAATTAAACTTGATGAAGGTAGATATTCCCAAGAACTCCTTTGAATGAGGTATAGACACTACAATTTCATAGTGATGCCCTTTAGACTCACTAATTCTATTTTAATATTCATGGATTTAATGAATAGAGTATTTAGAGATTACCTTGAAAAATTGGTTATAGTCTTTATTGATGATATTATCATATACTCCAAGAGCAAGTAGGAACATGAGGAGATTTTTAATATTGTGTTGAAGATTTGAATAATAGAGAAAATTTATGAAAAGTATAGTAAATGTGAGTTTTGGATGGTGGAAGTATCATTCTTAGGGAATGTTATCACCAGTAAGGGAATATCTATCGACCCTTCCAAGACAAATGAAATCAAAGAGTGGCCTAGTCCAACATATGTAATGGATATCCACAAAATTCTTGGTCTAGCTTTGTATTATTAATGATTTTTGAAGAACTTATCATGATTTTAAAACTCAATTACCAAGATGACAAGGAAGGGAGTGAGGTTTTTCTGGACTCAATAATATGAGAAAAGTATTAACGTGCTCAAAAAGAGGCTTATCACTGCACCAATACTCACACTCCCAAAATTTGGAGAACTCTTTGTGGTATATAGAGATGCTTCAAAGAAAGTATTAGGTTTTGTACTAATGAAAAATGATAAAGTGATAGCCTAGGCCTCAATCCAGTTGAAAATTAATGAGAAAAACTATCCTATGCATGATCTGGAGTTGGTAGCTTTGACATTTGTATTAAAAATATGGTTGAATTATCTATATCGGTAGAAGTGTGAGATATATACTGATCACAAGAGTCTAAAATATATATTTACCTAGAAGGAGAATAATATGAACCGGTGAATATGGTTGGAGATCATCAAAGATTATGACTGCTCAATCCACTGCCATCCTGATAAGGAAAATAGGGTAGTAGATTCTCTAAGTAGAAAGGATCCTTCATCTTTATCAATGATGAGAATATATAGGGATCCAATATTCTTAACTTGCAAAGGATGGACATAGGAATCATTAATGGAGGCACATCATCAATACTTTCTCAAATGGTTGATCAACCATCCCTTGTGTAGGAAAAAAGGATGCTCAATGAAATGATGTGGAAATTCAAAAAAGTGTGGAAGCTATCTGAAATAGAAAATTCTACGAGTTCAATATCAATGAGAATGGAGTCATAATATTTGAGTCACGAATATGTGTACCATCCAATCTAGAGATAAAGAAAGAGATTCTGAATGATGAACATAGATCAACCTTCTCTATTCACCTAGGGAGAACACAGATGTATTGATATCTCTGGGAGAAATTTTGGTGGGACAATATGAAAAAGGAGATCGCTGAATATACATCGATTTCCCAGTATATTGGCAAGTGAAATTTGAAATAAAAATTCTAAACGGTTGATGAAACCATTGCCTACACCAAAATGAAAGTGGGATAACATCACTATGGACTTTATCACTGGACTTACAAGGACATCCAGAGGAAACAATGCTATATGGATTATTGTGGATTGTCTTAAAAAGACAACTAACTTTATATTAATTCAAGAGGACTTCTCATTAAATCAACTTGCACAGATATATATCAAAGATATGGTAGGGCTTCATGGAGTACCGCTATCAATTATATCTGATCAAGATCCGAGATTCACCTCAAAGTTCTGGAAAAGTCTCCAACATGCTCTAAGAACTGAGCCAACCTTTAGTATGACCCATCGTCCTCAAACTGATGGCCAATCTGAGTGAACTATTCAGACACTATAAGAAATTTTGAGAGCATGTTCTATGGACTTCAAAGTAGGATGAGACCAACATCTTCCACTGGTCGAATTCTCCTACAACAATAGTTTCCACTTCAGCATCCAAATGGCTCCATATGAATCCCTTTATGGGAAAAGATGAAGAATACCAACATGATGGGATGAGGTTAGTGAACGTAAGCTGTTAGGAACTGAAATGGTAGAAGAAATGGTGGAGAAGGTGAAATCCATTTAGTAGCACATCAAGGAAGACCAATGTTGACAAAAGAGTTATGCAGACAATCATTGATGAGACCTTCAGTTCAAAGTTGGATACATGGTATTCCTTATAATATCTCCATGGACGAAGGTCATGAGATTTGGGAAGAAAGGAAAGCTAAGTCCTAGGTATTTTGGCTCCTTCATGATTCTTGATTGTGTCAGAGCTGTGACCTATCGACAAGAACTTCCACCAACCATGTCTCAAGTTCATGATGTATTCCATGTATCCCTATTGAGAAAGTATATACCATATCCTTCACATTTATTTTCTTTAGATGTGGTACAGTTGGAGAGCGATCTTAATTACAAGGAGCATCAAGTTAAGATCTTGGATCGTAGAGATAGATTTCTACACAACAAGACCTATCATCTAGTAAAAGTACTATGGTGGTACCATAAGTATAAAGAGTAAAGATGGGAAATGGAGGAAGAGATAAAGGAGAAGTACCCAAACATGTTTTTATCCTTGAATATAAAACAAAATTTTGAGGGAGAAATTTCATAAGGGTGGAAGAATGTAACAACCCAATGTTTTATTAATGGAATTATCTTCATATAATTATTTCTTATAGTATAATCACATAATATTACATATATAACATAATAAAAACCTTATAATGAGGAATTAGTGAAATAAAAGGTATCTATAGAAGTTAAGAAACACATACCGATGAAATAGTAACTTGACCCTTGGAATAGTAATGTGGAACTTATGAATAATAAACCTGACAATTGAATAGTAACCTATGATACAGTTATATCATATTATAAGTAAATAATTATTTTAAAAATTATTAATTAAGTATTGGTATTTTTTAAGTCATAAATATTTAATTACAATTTTATAACTAATTTAATAATTTAAAATAAAATTTATTTTTCTAAAATGTATTCATAAATAATTATTTTGATGTCATATAATTATAAGATAAATTTATGAGAACTTAATTAATTTTTTAAAGTGATAGAAAAGTAGTTTTAATTTTAAAATTTGTATTTTCAAGTAAGTTATGATTCTTATATAGTAGGTTATTTTTTTTTAAAAAATGGAGTTCATTTTTGAATTCTATAGGTCAAAAATGGTCAGGCTGAATTTTTGGTACTTTTCTGAAAAACTTGAATTTTTGGTGAATAGTAAAATACAATAATGTATGATAAATGCTAAATATATGAATTATTGATTCACAGATGATGTTCTGCTAAGGTAAACACCCTTGGTTCGAACTTACATGCACTAATTACTATTTTTGTTCATTGGAACCAACACTATTTCTTATCTTGAGAAAAATAATAAGATAATGGAAAACCCTCCTCTCCTCCACTATAAATACCACTCCTCACCCTCTCTTCTCATGACACATCTAAATCCTTGATCCTTGTCTATATTCTGACCAATACTCTTCCAAAACCTATCCCCCATGTCCATAATCGCTTGGTATCATCAAAATACCAAAACCTTTTCCCTAAGGAGGCTATTGAGAAGGATAAATTCAAGAGGTAAATTCCTCTTTCCGATTCTTTTATTTTCTTTCCTATTTCCTTTACTTTATATCCTCACCTATCCTCATACAAAAGATAGGTAAACTCCATTACCTTTCATATAATAGAATTTTGTTATGCTAATGGAATAATTCATCACCATCACTCCTTTCTCCTCCTTTTATATTTTAAATGAAAACACCATCTGAGATGTGTTAATTTATCACATTCAAGGATGATGAGTTTTCAATTTCTTTTACTGTTTTTGATTCTGGTCATGAAACCATTTTTATAGTTGAACCAGATTATTATATATGTAATATATCATTTCTAAAGTTCTATAAACATTTTTTACAAATGGAATTGATTTATAAAACCAAATGAGTTCATTGTGATCGAAAAATCACCAAATTAATCCAAGTGATTATCATTAAAGTTTTATATAATGACTCATCCTCACAAAAAATAACCAAATGAATTATATGATCATTTAAACTTCCTTATGATAATTAATAACTCATAAATTCAATTTTAGACTTCAATTACCGTTTTACATGAACTTCCATACTATTATATAAGCGAGTAGATCATGAAAACTAAGAAAACAAACACTCTCGAATGATGAAATCGAGCACTATAACTCATCTAAAAGGGAATAAATAAAATTAATAAAATTATAATAAATCAATTAAACATATAAAAGGTTTTTTAATTATTAATTAATGAATCTAATTTGATTATCCAAAATGTTAAGATCAAGTGAAGAACACCTCCAGACTTAAGGTAAGATATTCTACCCGAACCTCCATTATTTCTTCAGGTTATCCTTTCTCTATTATTACCCAAATTAAAATACTATTTTATTATTATTTACACATTATAAATGTTATATATATATTCCAAAATCATGTTTCAAGATCCATTCATCATTTTGTGTGTGGATATACATGATTTTAAAATGTTCCCTTCTCAAATCTTTCCGAAAAGCAAACCTGATTCAAGGGATCTTCCCGAATTATTACCCATTTTCAAGTTCACTCCATAAACTATTTTAAGCTAACATTATTTTTATAAAACAACCCTTTTTATTATGAAATACTTCTTATTTCACTTATAGTTTTACATAAAATATTATTCCTTTTTTCATTTTAAGTGATCTTTGATATTTTCCTTAAACCACACTAAATGTTTTAATTATAAAGTTTCTTAAATACTCTTTTTACATGTTATCACTTCATTTTGAAATAAAATATCATGATATATGACTATTATCTTTTATTGAGGTTCATTTATGATTTAATTCTTTTCTTTCATGGACACTTTTATGTTACACCCATTTATTATGCTTTATGACATGATTAAGATACCCTTTTATTTCTATGGGTAAAAATTATGTTTATGTTTGATTACTTATATATGATCATTTAGGTGGAACACATATTCATGAATATGTTATGATGGGTGCACCTAGATAGTGCTTCAATGCATTGGGTAAATTTTAGTCTCATTAGATGTCATGCACAACGGTCTTGGTGTTTAGCCTTGACTCGTGCTACTTTATGTGCAACAAGCCTTGAATAAAGCTCCTTTATGTGAAACGATCCTTGAATAATTCTCCTTTATGTTCAACGATCCTTGAATTATTCTAAAGTCATGTTTTATGTTACTTCCACATTACTATTATTCCATGATTATAAAATACCATGTTCTATATATTGATATTCCTCATGTTCTATGCCTTTTTATATCATTATGTTATGCCTTCTAACCCAGATGCTAACATTTATTCTTATGATTATTCCCTTAATGGGATTTTTAGCTCATTACATTGTTCCTGTTATCCCTAGGTTATCCTATGCCGATGTTTGATCATAATGGAAGTTAGAAGATCAATGTGGTGATTAAATTAAATTTGTTCTTGTGATGTTTAATTATGTACACAATCTTCCAAGACACTAGAATTTATGATATGTGTCTTGTAATATGTTGTTTAATTATGCATAAAATATTGTAATGATATATTTAAAATGATAGGGAGATATATCTTCTTCCTGATCTCCTCATCAATTGATATTGAGGGTTATTGGTCTTCCAAACAAGAAGTTGAATTTCCAAAGAATATCTTTGCACCAGAGGGACCCCCCTCATCGTGGTCACTATTATCAGGTTGGATTCTATAGTACACTTTGAGAATAAACTCATAGGGGAGTTGGTGTATATGAGGTTGTCCTGATCAAAATATATCTATATATTGTTGAATGTTTTGAACTATTGAGGACTCTTGATTTCCTAGATAAAATATAGACATTTGATGGCCTGAGAAAATGAGATTTCAGGTGTGGGGATGTAACTGTCTGTGCCCTTCTTAGACCATTACTTTACTAGTTTTAGTGGTTATAGGTTTTTAAGAGAGGTTTTGGGAGTTTTCGGTGGAGGATGGAGCTTCAGTAGAGCTGCTGAAGGAAGTTCACATCGTGCGAGTGGAATTAACTACGTGTTAGTGGAATACATGATGTGTATTAAATAAATGTCACCGAA
The DNA here is from genome assembly GCA_963277665.1 of Viscum album. Taxonomy (NCBI): domain Eukaryota; kingdom Viridiplantae; phylum Streptophyta; class Magnoliopsida; order Santalales; family Viscaceae; genus Viscum; species Viscum album. Next base: position 545,993,882 of record OY728153.1, on the reverse strand, counting down.
ACTTAATTTTTCATGAAAGGATGAAATTTTGGAAAACTTGAGGATTACACACCATGTAAAATTTACACGGTGTGACACCGACATGATTCCAGGTTTTAAGTTCTTTTCTCAATTGAATGTTATTAATTCAGACACACCTCCTTCTCTCTCATTTTAGACGAGCCTTAGCCGCCCTGGGGAGACCTTCTTTCCCTATTCTATCATGTTAGATCTGTTGGTTTTAGTGGATACCCGTTTTCCATCTTTGGTGAGTTCTTCTCTCTTCCCCATGGGTTTGTTTCATTCTTCTCTTGGAGATTTGTTGTGGCGATGTTGTTTTGGTTTTGGGTGTGAGTTGGGATGCATTTTGATGGATCTTTAGTTCAGTGTAGGTTGATCCCTAGTTTTCTATGTGAGGTTGTGGTTTGTGTTCATTTCTTATTCACTCAATGGTATGCAGTGATTTGGAAAATCTCTTTGAGGTAGGGAATCCCTTGTTTCTCTTTATTTTGAATCATGCAAGAGGGGTTCACTATTTTTATCTATGAGAATGGTTGTGCTGATTTAATTAGAGATCAAAAAGATACTCAAAATTAAAGGGATGGGTAGGGGAATGATTCACATGATTTTACAACTTTTATTTATTATGATATGATGGATTTTATGGGTTTTTTCCCTGTTGAAAATTATGTTTGTTTGGGGATTTGTTTCCACTGGATGTTATGCGCTGTGACTAATGCATTTGTTTTTATTGTTTGACATCACTCTAAAAATATAAATCAGATAACAAATTATATATGACTAATGAAATGGTTTCCCCAATATTATGGTTTGTGTGATAATTTCCCTAAAATGAAGTGGAATGTGACAAAATCCCCCTTGTTAAAATTTTAAAATGGATTTTATGTGTTGTGATGTGTTCTCATTCTTATAGGATGATGACGTGTGATTTCAATGAGATGTGGGGCATATGGGTGATATGTCATTGTTCTATTGGGGTGGAAAAGTGGTGGTTTTTTGGATATTCTTTCGGGGTGGTGAGGCAATTATTGTTTGGCTATGCTTTTAGGGCGGTGAGGTAGTGGTTGTTTGGATGTGTTTTTGGAGTGGTGTGGTTGTGGTTGTTTGGCTGTGCTTTTGGGGTGGTGTGGTGATGGTATAATGGGTATGATGGGCTACTTATTATGTGTGGTATCATTGTGCTAGGTTCTTGGGTAGTGAAGAAATAAATAATTGTTTAATATTGATCAAAATGTCCAGGGTTTGGTTTGGTTAATGGGGTGGAAATGGTTAATGAACAAATAAATTTTGGGCTGTGTAGTTAAATATGGATTATTCTTAATAATGAAATGAATGAGTTGAATAATGTAATTGGTTGGAGATTCACCCTAAGTCATCATTAAATCCTCTAGTCATGGATCAAATTAGAAATTGATTTGTTCCCAAACCATACTAACTAGAAAGGTTTAGTGTATCAAAAGTGTGGGGTTGAACCCACAAAGGGAGAGGAATGAAGTGATAATAACTCTATACTAAAGGTTAGGTCACTCAAATTTCTGATTTATTATATTAAATTAATGATTCAATTAAAATAAATGAATTCAAATAGAGAAATAGATGAGAGGGGAACTAGTTTCTTGAGATGGGTTTTCTAAAAAAAATTAATTCAACTTTACTTGAAAAGAATTATATCAAATAATTATGCAACCAAACAATTTCATTGATATAAGAAATGAAAATTCCCTATAAAACTAACATATAATACCAATTCATCATGGAAATATGAATCAAAATAGATAAATTTCATTAAGTTCAGATTTCCAAAAGCATAAGAGTAATTCTATTCAATGGTCATGAATAAATCATATCAATCATATTGGGGTTTTTTCATTATCGATAGAATAAGGTGAATAGATCAATGATAAAAAATATATATGCATAGGAACAACACAATAATTTTTAATGCAATCATCTTTATGAGTGAATGAAAATCAAACAATTATGGTACACACCCCCTTTAACTGATTCTGCCCTCCCTTATGGGTTTTAACCAACCATCATCAGCTGATCGCCAATAAAGATTAAAACCAAATCCATAAGAGAGAGATTAAGAAATAAATAATGAGAATGGAATGAAGAAATAAAATATATTTAAATTAAAACTATAAATCATCCAAATATTACATCAAAGAAATAAAATAAAAACAAAAAGAAAACCCATCTACGAAGATATCTGGGTCGGAACCCATGGAAACCTCTCAACAGTAGATCCTCTCCACCTGGAATGGAATGAATTAATCCATGTCTGGAATGATTATTTATAAGTCCTCGTGTCATCAATGGTCTTCACTAGAGTAAAAAATGTGTTTAATGGCTATTTTGGTAACTTTGAATGAAGTATCCCATCAAAGTCATAAAAAATTCCTATTTTTCTAATGTATCGGGAATTTACATGACATGAAAAGTTTACAAGACATTTAATATTACACCATGTGTACCAAATTCATGACCTATGGCCATTATAGAAATATTTCACAAGTTTCACAGCATGGAACATGTAATCATTGCTTCAAGTTGAATTTCTCCAGTTCCCGATATATAGTTCTTCCATGACTTGCACTGGGTCACCATAGGTAATGTTTATATCGTATGTAAAGTCATCTTCATATGTTGTAAGATCTATTTTTTAATGGATAATTATTTTTGTGCCTTTTAATTTCTTTATAATCATCCTAAAAAATATAGTGATGTGGTTCTTCGCTTCGCTCGCGGCACGAAGTGGCTTTATATTCCTCAATTTTCATGTTTTCCTTGGTATTACTCCAAATATCAGTCTGACGTAAGAATACATAAAAAATAATTTTAGGTAGAAATATTATATTAAATAAATTAATATTCAATGAATTCATTTATAAAAACCCATCAAAATATGTATATGAAATAGAGATATCAGTTGGTTTTGTGATGTGGCTTGCGGCTTGTTGTATGGTGTTATGCATTTCGAGGTGGCAAAAAAAGTTTCATTGTTGTGAGTTGGTTAGTGTTTGATTGTGAACCCATAGTATGGGCTTGTGTGTGGATATATTTATATAATTTTATATTCCTTTTGATTTCTATATACATCACACCCACATCAAGCACTATGTGTCGACACCCGCATAGTCACGTGGGAGGTATTTTTCCTGACATCTGGTGAGGATGATGGATAGATGAGTACCCAAACTTCCCTAATCTCTCTTCCAAGTGAGGTAGTTATTTCACATGATGTGATGGACGGAGGTCTGATAGTGCACTATATGGTGTTTGTGATAGCCTAGGGTTATTTGGGTGAGATGTGATGTGGCCGTGCTTATGGGGCAGTGAGACTAGGTGTCTTCAGGAGAGATGTGACGTAACCTTGGTGTCTGTGGGTAGAATGATATGGTATGAGGTTGCTTATAGTGAGGTTCATTCATGGTAAGAGGAGGTAATGAGGTTTATTTCCTTCATGTTCATGATAACCTACTTCTCTGGTTATGGTTATAGATGTGTTGTGGCCTTGGTGTTTTCAGATGAGACATGATGTGGCCATTCTTGTGGGGTAGTGATCCTAGGTGTCTTCAAATGAGATGTGTTGTGATCATACTTGTGGGGTGATGTGATATTCGAAAGATATTGAAGCTCTAGGATGTATGTTGTTAGGGTGTGATAATGACATACCAGTGGGAAATAGGTTTGAGGTACCCTTTATCGACATGATTCTTATTATATTACTTTATTTTGCTTTTGTTATTTTGTGAGCATGCCTTTGTGAGTTTGGGATAAATAGTTGACCTATTTAGGTGCTATTGGTTCCCTAGTTTTCTTACTAGTACATTAGTATACTGTTTTCACATGTGAACAAGAGACTTTGATTTTCCTACTGATTATACTTTTATGCTTACCCTACATATGTAAAAATGATTTTTAGGTTTCTAGGAGGATTATATGGACCATTCTAGACATTACTAAATCATATCATTGGATAGTTATTGTGTCACTACTTTAGATTTACTTTTGGGTGTTTACTTTTGGAGACTTTTATCTATATCAGTTTATTTATACATGAATTATGGGATGGTTCTGGTTTCTTTTATATCATGTCATGGAGTTTCTTGTGGATGATTCATATTATATCCTGATCCTATATTATTACAGAGGGTAATACCTCCCATTTCATGAGATTTTTATACCCTTGGTGCTAGTCATCAACCCATGGAATACTGGAGGTGGTACATGGGGGTTATTATCTTTTTCCACTCATTATGGTATCTTTTTCAAGAGGGGGTCATGACAAGGGTAACCAAGAAAGATGAGAGTCTCAGCCTCCCAGTTAAAATTACGAAAATTGATCTCCCAACGACCCAAGATCCACCTGGAGTGGCACTGAAACATGAATGTGATCCCACAATATTTTCCATAAACATGAAGTTATCCCCTATGGTTTATCTAGGTCTATACCATACTTAAACACTATAAATTTACCACATAGAGTTTTTCCTTCCAAGACTTCCCATACTAAATCTTATTGTAGGCTCTGCATGGACAATACCAAACTTCTAAGGTTGATACCTCCAACCTTCGTTGGTCTCACCAATCTATCCCATGAATCTTAGTGGCATCAATCATCCCCATGATCATCCCATATGAAGGGAATAATCAAATTTTTAATACTCTTCATCACTGTAATTGGGACCTTGAGAATATCCGGAATGTTCATAGGGATGGAGGTGAGAATGGAGTTTACAAGTGTGATCTAGCCTCCAAATGAGATGAAGCAATTTTCCCCATCATTAATTTGGCTAGAAACCTTGTTAACCACTGGTGAATAAATAACCTGCTTGGGAAAGTTGTAGGACCTAATTACTCTATGAAAAAATGCCTCTGGTGAATTCTAGTAAGGTCCTCAATTCTTTCCCCCTATGTATCAAGTAGGTCTTTTGAAATAAACATATTGATTTACATGTAATTGATACATTTACCAGTTCATTTTCTATAATTATTCATAATATTATTGAAATATCTAATGGATATTCTGTTTCCATTAATAAAGACGACCATATCATTCACAAAGAGGAGACGAGACATACTGTTGATGTTGTTTCTGAAATAAAAGAGAAAGATTGAACCACCAATAATACTCCTAGAAAGGGATCTACTAAGAGAATACTGGTCTAGAATGAACATACTAGGATACAATGGGTCCCTATATCTCAACCTCAAACAAACTTAAAGAAACCACAATTTCTACCCATTAAGATATCAGAAGCCAAGGGAAGATGTATCAAATTAAAAATAAGTCAATTGACCAGGTTGAGAAACACATTATATTAATGACCTTGATGATGATAATCCACTCTAATATATCATACACCTTATACATATCAATTTGGATGAAAAAATTTGATCCAGTAGTCTTTTTATCAATTTTAGAGATCATTTCATGAGAAATGTCGATGGCTACCTAAGTAGACATTCCCCTAATAAATCCATTCTATTCCTCATAAAACCATCATTATAGGTTTAATAATAGCCTCCTATTAATCATAATCATGATTATTTTTTAAGGAAAATTACACATGCTGATAGGTCTATAGTGATTAAGAGAGGATGAGTCCTTGAACTTTGGTTTGAGAATAATAGTGGTTGCACATGCCACTCAGGGAAGTCCACTACTTTGAAAGAAATCTTGGATCATATCGACCAAATCCATTTTAACCATCTCCCAATAGTCTCTATAAAATGATACATTAAATCCATCCGGCCTAGGAGAACTATCCTACTTGAGAGAAAGGACCACCTCTCAAATCTCTTTTTATTATGGTATTTGATTGAAAAAATGATTAATAAAGTCATAGAACACATTTTGAATAGAATAAAAAATATCATATTGGACCCTTAGGTATGAATCCAACAAACATGGGTTAGGATCAATTATAAGGGATCTAAAATATGATACAACCTTACCTTACACATCCACTAGGTCCTTAGTAAACGTTTCATATTCCCTGAGGATGTTAGGATTGGTTCCCATCTTTATTTCCTTTAAAAACAATTTAAAATAGGAAGTGTTTCCATCTCCTTATCTCAATGATATAGATTTGGATTTATCATGAACTATTCTATCTTGTTCAAGAAGCATGTACGCAAGAAGACTTTTCTTGAAAAAATCTCTATGAATAGTCCGTCATCCCAGTTGTCTTCCATATGATCATTCTCAACTTTGATGAAGTTGAGACCAATAGAAAATGGTAGTTTGCTTTTGATCCATTCTTGGAGGTCACCTTTCAGGCTCCTGAGTTTGTTATAAAAACCGAACCAATATTTTTCAAGAATGGGATTATTTTAAGAGGATCTCACCACCGAATGGTAACTATGATCCAAGTCCCACTTACCAGAGTATAGAAACTAGAAATTACCATCATGATCAGTAGCCAAGATAACAAGAAATAGAGAGTGTCCTGATATGGACCAAACTAGGTGTGTGACTCTTGCATTCAGGAATGAAGAAATGGATTGTAGGTTGGTGAAGCATTGATCGAGTTGGTACCAGATACACATTCTTCCTTTTTTATTATTGAACTGGTGTATCTATCACCTATGTAATCAATATCTATAAGACCTTTCCTTAATGAAAAGAAGGAAAATTTACTTCTATCTTTCTAGGGGTAAAACCCTCCACCTTTCTTCTCTGACCCATCCATTACCATGTTAAAGTTGTTAGAAATAAAAACCATGCATCTTCCCTATGCAGGTGTGTCTTCCCCATGCATTTTTCATCTTCCCAAGTGTCCATTTTATTTATTATTCAAGACATTTAATGTTTATTTGTTTTTTACTTTAATAAATGTCATTTGGTTGTCATATTTTGGATTCTTTTCACTTATTGGAAAGATTCTATAAATAGGGTAAAAATGTAGTCTGTATGATAGGTGAAATGATATATTGAAATAATTGTTTTGTTTTTGTCCATTTTTCTTCCTCGTGTTTCTTATATTGTACAACCAACAATGTGGTATCAGAGGAAGTACCAAGGAATCCTCCAATTTCCAAATATGGCCACCAAAATCAATATTCAAGCTCTTAGTTTTTATAATGAAAACTATAAAAGGTAGTGCATCTAAATGAAGGCTTTGTTCAGATCACATGAACTATGGGAGATCTTCACTGATGGGTATATAGTACCCACTATAGAGTAAGAAGCCTCCTTCACAAATGAATAAAATACTACTCTTAAAAATCAAAGAAAGAAAGACAACAAGGTGTTGTTCCTCCTATATCAAGGGTTAGATAAATCAACCTTTGAAAATATTGTTTAAGTAACATCAAGAAAGAAATCTTGGGATACTCTTGACCCCATATTCAAGGGTGTTGATTGAGTGAAGTGAGTTTGTCTTCAAATAGTAAGAATGGAGTTCAAAGTGGCATACATTACATAAGGTAAGAGTATCTCTCACAATTTATCACATTTAATTGTTATTATTATCAATTTGAAAAGAAATGGTGAAAAATTGGAGGACGTTCGTGTCATTGAAAAGGACCCATGAACTCTCACAACCAAGTTTGAGCATGTTATTGTGACAATCAAAGAATCAAAGGATTTGAAAAAAAATTCATTGAATAATTGATGGGATCATTGAAAGTGCATGAGAAACGAATAAAAAATAATGTTGGTTTAATGCTTGAGCACCCCTTAGAGTATAAATTGAATCTATAAGAACAAAATAATTTCCATACACAGAGAGGCGGTCATGAAACTATTAATCATGCAAGAGGTAGAGAGCATGGATATCATCCAATCCATCAACAAAAGAAACAAAATTTTACTAGCTTCCGTGGAAGGGGAAATGGTGGAGGCCGATTCATGCATGGTCGTGGAAACACAAAGAATGTTCAATTCCAAAATTTTAAGAAATTTGGACATTATGCTTCTGAGTGTTGGAGAAAATAGATCAAGATGAACGATCCAACTATGATGAAGCATATCACCATGAATAAGAAGTCACCACACTCTTACTCACACAAGAAAAGGCATGCGAATGCCTAGATGTGTGGTATCATGACACGAGTGTAAGAAACCATATGAGTGGTAACAAAGAACTATCTGGGGAACTCATAGAATAGGTTCATGGCAACATGAGTTTTGGAGACTCATAAAAGGTACCCATGATTAGAAAAGGTAAAATTAAAATCTATCAGAAGAATGGTGAGTCAAATTATATCTATAATGTGTATTACATACTAAACATAAAAAATAATATCATCAATATCAGATAACTCCTTAATAAGGGGTATGTCATACACATGGAGAACTATTATCTGTCTATAAGAGATTCTCACAGGAGACTTTTTTCTCAAGTCCAAATGGAGAAAAATATCATGTTTCCACTGTATATTAACACATATGATTAGGAGTTTCTATTTGGACTCATGAAGAATGACTCATAGATATGGAACCTTTTCTTTGGGAATATCCATTTCAGTGGCCTTAAACTCTTATCTTCATCAAGCATGGTGAATGTATTTTCAGCAATTTAAGTTACAAATAATGTGTGTGCGGCATGTACACTTAGTAAGAAACAAAGGAATTCCTTCCCAAGTGGAGTGTCTAGAAGAAAAAAGGATCCACTTCAGTTGGTTCACACTAATATTTTCAGGCCACTTGAAACACCATCACTTGGAGGTAATAAGTACTTTATTACCCTCATTCACGATTTCAATAGAAAGATTTGGGTGTATTTCATGAAATAAAACTATTCCTCTTTTACTATATTTAAAATTTTTAAAGCCCATGTTGAAGCAGAAAGTGGTCACAAAATCAAAGTAATTAGATCTGAAAGAGGTTGATAATACAATTAAAATTAATTTCAAGATTTTTTAGGCAACAATACATCATGTAGAAATAAACTACAACCTACACACCATAGCAGAATGAAATTTCAGAACAAAAGTCTCACACCATTCTCAACATGATGAGGACCATGCTGAAGGAGAAAGGCCTTCCAAAGAGCTTCTAGGTGGAGGCAGTTTCACATATTGCCTGCATGCTTAATCGGTGTCCAACCAAGAGAGTCATAAATTTGACACCATAAGAGGCAGGGACCGGCTATAAAGCAAGTGTGGCACACCTAATAATCTTTGGGTGTTCCACGTATGATCAAGTTTCAGAAGTAAGAAGAAGGAAGTTTCATGATCATGATGAAAAGTGCATCTTCATCGGCTATAGTGAAGCATCTAAAGCCTTCAAGATCTACAATAAACTAACAAATAAATTAGTGGTGAGTAGAGATGTGATATTTAGTGAGGAAGAATCTTGGAAATGGAATGATGAATAATCAAACAAAGATATTCTAGTCAAAACAGAAGATCCTGAAGAAAGGGATGATCATCAGGAGAAAATTCCCACAACAGCTTCCTCAGGAACATCATTAGTACAAAGAAGTGTAGGAGTACATTCCATCACTCCTGAAAGGACTCAATCAAGTAAATTTTTTTCCAGATCATCCTCACCCATGGAATCTATAAAAATGAAGAGATTAAGTGACATCTATGAGAAAACCAAATGGGTAAATATTTTATTCCTATATGAAGATCACGCGCCTCTAACATTTTAATAACCCATAAGAGAATAATGTTAGATAATTTCTACAAAAGAAGAAATTTATGCCATAGTGAAGAAAGACACATGGGAGATGACTACACCTCCTAAAATCTAGAAAACTATTAGTGTCAAATGGGTGTACAATATCAAGAGAAATGCTGATGGAAAGATTGATCTCTACAAGGAAAGGCTCGTAGAAAAGGGGTATAAACAGAAGTATGGGGTGGACTATGAAGAATTATTCTCTCCAGTTTCTCACCTTGACACTGAGAGGATGATTATTTCCCTTATTGTCCATCACAGTTGGATGATCTACCAACTGGATGTGAAATCTTCATTCCTGAATGGAATTCAAGAAGAAGAGATCTATGTTGACCATCCTAAAGTCTTTTTTGTCAAGTATAAGAATATAAATTTATTGACTAAATAAATCTCTCTATGGGTTGAAGCAATCTCCATGTGAATGGAATACATGCACCAATAATTATCTTCAATAGAATGGATTATCCTAGTTCCCATGTGAGCATGCAGTTTACATCAAGAGGAATTATGGTGGTGATATTATTTTAGCATGCCTATATGTTGGTAATTTTTTGTTTACAGGGAATTGATGAGTGATGTTCAATGAATTCAAGAAGGAAATGTTTAATGAGTTTGAGATGACTGAAAAAAGTCTTATTTCCTTTTTTATGGGCATAGAAGTAAAGAAACAACAGGAAGGCATCTATATATATCAGAATAAGTATGCCAAGGAGTTTCTTGAAAAATTAAATATGGGCAATTGTAATGCAGTAAACTGGCCTATAGCAATGGGCTTAAAACTGTAAAAAGACAGAGAAAGAATAAGTGTTAACTCAACTTTATTCAAGAGACTGATTAGAAGTAGAAGATACCTCACAATCACAAGTCCAGATATCATCTATAGTGTTGGGCTTCTATGTTGGTACATGGAAACACCAAAATAGTCACACTATCTAGCCGTAAAAATAATCCTCTGGTATGTCAAAGGAATGATGGATTTTGGTATTTTCTATCCATATAGTGATGAATCAAAGCTATATAGATACTCAGACAGTGATTGGGTAGGTGACCAAAATGTAAGAAAAATAACCACTGGATATGTATTTTTTCTTGGAACTACTGTTTTCACATGGAATTCAAGGAATCAGAGTGTGGTCACTATATCCACATGTGAAGCAGAGTACGTGGCAACATCATCAAATGTTTGTTAAGGAATTTGGTTGAGAAACTTGCTAAAGGGTCTAAAGCATTTGAAGGATAGATCCACAGTTATATATGTGGATAATAATTTAGCAATCAAACTAGAAAAAAATCCATTTCACCATGGAAGAAGAAAACCCATTGATATCTGATACCATTTTCTGAGAGATCATGTGAAGTAGAAAACGATAAAACTAGTGTATTTAAAAACTATAGAATAGGTGTATGATATTTTCACAAAACCAATACCTACATATGCATTCAAACAACTAATAATGATGCTTGGAGTGAATCTAGTTTTGGTTTGAAGGGGAGTGTTAGAAATGCAATCCACGTGTCTTCCCCATGCAGGTGTTTCTTCCCCATGAATTTTATTATTCTTCCCAAGTGTCTATTTCATTTCCTATACAAGTCATTTAATGTTTATTTGTGTTTTGTTCCTTCAATAAATGTTATGTGGTTGTCATATTTTTGATTCATTTCACTTATTGGGAAAAGTCTATAAATTGGGTGAAAATGTAGTATGTATGCCAGGTGAAATGAAATCTTGAAAGCAATGTTGTGTTGTTGTCCATTTTTCCTTCCTCACATTTCTTAGCTTGTACATCCAACAAAAGTATCCCCCCACAAACCATGAAAGTCCATTGGGTTGAAGGAGTCGAGGTCACTTTACAACTGATCTCTAGTACACACATGACACTTGGCATATATAAAGAAAAATAATCAACGGTAATGTCTAATGTTAACCTTAGCTTAGATGAATTGATCTGAAAACCAATCATCTCTACATAGATAAAGTTATCCCCAAAAATCCACACATATTGGTTAGCCAGCTATCCATGCCTGCAGTTATATAGAACAATTTTATGGGAAAATATGGAAATATTGGAAGGTCTTTTATTAGGTTCAATAACAATCACTAAGGACGATTTATGATGGTGATTATCAGAAGAGAAAAAATCTATTTTTACACACACGCCTAGCCCACATGCATTTCAAATGATTAGAGAGATCATCCAAACATACTACCATGGATTTGGCCCTAAGAATCAAAGAGCCTTTATTTTGATAAGAAGAGCGGATCAAGATGCGTTTAGACTATGATCTGGTGAAGACAACATTGGAAAGAGGAGAAGAAGATGACATCAGTAAATACAGGACTTCCTGAGCATGGGACAATACATTGTATCTGTTATAAATGAGAAGAGTAGGGTTATTGAAGGAATTAAGAACTTGGGGATAAGAGATAGATGTTGTTGGCTATGGTAGGGACACAATCTTCCCACAATGATTGGATGAAGTGAACTTAGAAGATATAACTATTTTACATCCATCTGGTGAGCTTGGAACTGGCCGCAACATGTAGGGAACCAGTTCTAGGCATGGAACACTCATAAATCTAGGCGGAGAATAAGGATGCTCAAGTCCTAATTGTATTCGAAACCCACATAGAAGGTACCTAATAAACTTTTATGGTTTATAATGGCTATGGGAAGAGAACCATATCAATGGGCCCATTCACGAGGGGTTTTCACTCTAGAAGAGGGCATGAAGGTGTGGGAACTTGGGTCCAGTTGGTGGGTATGAATTAATTATTTTTCTCTTCTTGTTCTTCAGTTGCAAGCCTAGAGTAGATCTTCCTAGCCCATGAAAAGGCTTGGTTATGGTTGGATTCTAAAGTGGAGGATTCTACATGAGACTGGATTTATAGGGCAATGTTACTTTCCACTCTTGGTAGTGTATTTATAATAAAATACCAGTGCAATTTGGAGTTCATTATTCTCAACATGACGCTCCCTTTAAACCCACACTTTTTAATCTCTATGTGGTCTGGAAGACTGGTTTCACATAGCAGCATCACTTCCCCCTCTGAAATGACACCACATCAAATCTATTTTATTATTAAACATCTTGGGGTGATCATTAGTGGTGGTAGAAAATAATGTATATATCAATGAAATTATTTTAATTAATTTTTGATGATTCATGAATTACATTTCTATTTATATTTTTTATCTACATTCTGTAATACAAGTTTTAGTGTAGTGTCACTTTCATCTCTGAATGAGTAACGAAATTTTGGTTTCATTTAGAGTTTATGATCCTCATATCGATGCTCCCTTTGAACCCACACTTTATAATCTTGCTGCAGTCATGGAGAATGGTTTTATGGAGCAACATCACTTCCCCCTTTGAACTAAAACCATGTCAAATATACTTTATTATTCAACTGATTTTGTTAACCATTAACGGGGGTTGAAAATACTATATTTATCAATGAAATTATTTTAATTAATGTGTCATGATTCATCAATTAAATTTCTATTAATATTTTCTTTGTGCAGTCTAGAAGACTGGTTTCAGATCAGCACCACTTCCCCTCCAAATGGATAATGAAAGTACGGTGTCGTTTGGAGTTCACAATCCTTAGCTCAATGCTCCATTTGAACCCATACTTTTTAACCTCTATGTTGTGTTGAAGATTGGTTTAATAGAGAAACATCACTTCACCCTCTGGACCGACACCACTTCAAATCTATTTATTATTCAACTACTTGGGCTGACCCTTAGTGGTGCTTAAAAATATTGTATTATCAATAAAATTATTGTAATAAATGTGTCATTATTCATCAATTACATTTATATTAATATTTTATCTGTACAGTCTGGAAGACTGGTTTCAGAGTAACATCACTTCCCCCTTTGAACAAATAACAAAAGTCCGGTGCAGCTTGAAGTTCATGATCCTCATTTGACCACTCCATTTGAACCCACACTTTTTAATTTCTGTATAGTGTGGAAGACTGGTTTCATAGAGAAGCATTTCCCCCCCACCAAACTAACACCGTATCAAATCTATTTTATTATTCAACTTCTTCGGCTAACCGTTATTGGTAGTTTAACATAAAATATTTATGAATGACATTAATGCAATTAATATGTCATGATTCATTAATTAAATTTCTATTAATATTTTCTCTATGCAGTCTAGAAGACTACTTTTAGAGAAGTGTCACTTCCTCCTCCAAATGGATAATGAAAGTCCAGTTACATTTGGAGTTCATTATCCTCAACTCGCTACTCCCTTTGAACCCAAACTGTTTAATCTCTGTGCAGTATGGAAGACTCATTTCACATAGCATCATCACTTCCCACATCAAACTAACACCACATCAAATCTATTTTATTATTCAAATTCTTGGGATGACCATTATTGGTGGTCAAAAAATACTGTATTTATCAATGATATTATTATAATTAATGTTTCATGATTCATAAAATACATTTCTATTAATATTTTCTCTGTACAGTCTGGAAGACTGGTTTAAGAGAAACACCATTTCCCACTCTGAATGGATAAAAAAATTATAGTGCAATTTAGAGTCCATGATCCTTAGCTCACTGCTCCCTTTGAACCTACCCCTTTTAATCTTTGTGCAGTCTGGAAGACTAGTTTCATAGAGCAGTATTTGTTCCCTCTCTGAACCGACACCATGTCAAATATATTTTATTATTCAAATTCTTGGGCTAACGATTAGTGGTGGGTAAAAATACTATATTTATCAATGAAATTATTGTAATTAATGTTTCATGATTCATCAATTTCATTTCTATTAACAGTTTTTATGTGTAGTCTGGAAGGATGGTTTTAGAGTAGCATCGGTTCCCCCTCCAAATGGATAATGAAAGTCAAGTTCCATTTGGATTTCATGATCCCCAACTCACCTCTCCCTTTGAACCCACAATATTTTATCTCTGCATAGTATATAAGACTGGTTTTATAGAGCATCATCACTTCCCCCTCCAAATCAATGCCACATCAAATCTATTTTATTTTTCAATTGATTCGGCCGACTATTAGTGGTGGTCAAAAATACTATATTTTTCAAGGAAATTATTATAATTAATGTTTCATGATTCTTCAGTTACATTTTTATTATTATTTTCTCTCTGTAGTCTGGAAGACTGGTTTCAGAGAAAATTCACTTCCCCCTTTGAATGGATAATGAAATTTCGATGCCATTTTGAGTTTATGGTACTTATCTTGACACTACCTTTGAACCCACACCTTTTAATCTATATGTCTTTTGGAATACTAATTTCACAGAGCAACGTCACTTTCCACTCCGAACCCACACCATGTCAAATATATTCTATCATTCAACTTCTTGGGCTGACCATTAGTGGTGGTTGAAAATACTATATTTATCAATGGAATTATTGTAATTAATATGTCATTATTCATCAATTACATTTCTATTAATATTTTCTTTGTGAATTCTAGAAGACTAGTTTCAGAGATGTATGAGTCCCCCATCCGAATAGACACCACATCAAATCTATTTTATTATTCAACTTGTTGGGCTGAAAATTAGTGGTGGTTGAAAATATTTTAGAGGCTCAAATTTTACCTTGTAATATTTTTAAATATTTCTATACATATTTTTGGAGCCAGACACTGAGATGACATGCGATTCCGAGGCCCAATGGGTCGTCAATTAATTTTATAAAAATATTAATTATATTTTATTTTTAACATGCACAGTTTCTTAAAAAAATGGTATAACTCTTAAATGAAACTTAGATCAGAAATCCAAGATGAGAATTGAGTTTGGAATTTAATGTTTACCCTAAACGTAACCTAAAATCAGTTAGTGTGGGGCGTTCAGATAAGAAGGTTGTTGGCAGTATGTTTAGTGGATTAATTAAATTATTCATTTAATTAATCCATTAAATTAACACAATAGTTTTCATCTATAATTAGATCATTATGAAAAATACTCTAGGGTTAGCTGTATAATCCATGGGAGGATCGAGGGCATTCTCTTCCTCCTTCCATTGGAAAATCAAGATTAGAAGATATTGAATCTTCAGATCGAAGCATATCAAAGCTCCAGGAATTCAATGAACCCTCTCAATCATTGGAAAGAGAATTATTTAATGAAAATTGATCCAATCTCTAGGTTAGACTTTTCAATTTATGGATTACTCCCTTTTTTATTAAATTGACTGAGCATGATCAATCCTTTCTTTGATTTTCACCAATTTTTGACAATTTCATGCGCCCAAGTATTGAAATTTAGTTGTTTATTTTATTTTTTTCTTACCCAAAATATCCCAATTGTGTTTTTTGTCCATGAATGCTTGAAAAATGATTTTTTAACCCTTGTTATTATGCCTTTATACCATGAATTATTCATGGTTGGCATCATTGGACCATGAGATCGTGATTTGACATTACCGGGCTAGATCGAGTCTGATCAGATCCCTGGATTCGCAATAGATTCATGAGTGAAAAAGGAATTGGAAATCAAGGAAGGATTTAGGGATGAATCAAAGTATATCAGGTGTTGTTTATGTGGCCTTGATATTTGATACTTATAGAGGCATCGAGATATGAGTAGAGGTGCAGCGGTGAGTACGAGCTTTCATGGGAAGAATCAAAACTCAATTTCCAGCTACTTCAGGGTTAGAATCATCATCAAAAGTGTAAATACACCAAGGAGATTTGGCTGATTTCAAAGTAAGAAAGAATGGATATGGAATGAAAATACTGAATCTAAACTTCTATGAAAATCTAGACTACAAGTTGTGTAGTTTGGAAGAACACACGACGTGTGACCCCTATTTTGTAGATGCTTGGGTTTTCAGGAGAGATAAGTATACATGGCATGTGGGACCCCCACACGCCATAGGACCATGTGTTAGCAGACTCGGAGTGTACTCTATGAGTAGACAGGCACAAGAACAACCATGTACACATAATGTTCCAAGTACATAGACACATGTTAAGTACATGGACACAGCCCGGATAACACAACTCGATCCCAAATAGCTTGGAAATTCCATATAGTTTACCTACACACCTTTTTCTTCTACATGCTCTGGGTTCCATGTTATGGTGATGAAACAACTAGGTGAAAGAGCTGGACTACACACCATGTGGTTCCCCTACACGTCGTGTACCCCTAGTTTCCTTTTGAGGAAAATTCAATATCTCATATCTCCTTTGTTTGGACATGACTTTTGGCCCATGAGTATCATATCCGGAGTGTTTTCCACATAGAAAATGATGATTACCTATCTTGTGGATTTTTGGATATGATATGAGATGTTCTAGGTGTGACACTTATTTAGGCGATACTCGATGATGGAAGTGATCTGGAAGGATCAATTGAGGATTTTAGAGTGGTACCCTCCTAATGGGATAGGTTATGGGTCCTATACCTATCTATAGAGTGCCACCCTATGAACATTATGGGAATGGGTACTCAACAAATTATAAGTACCACCCTCCCGCTGGGCAGAGCATGGGTCCTCGATGACTAGAGTGACACCCTCCTATTGGGCAGGGCATGAGTCCTTGACTACTAGAGTGGAACCCTTCAGTCAAGTCGAGCATGAGTCTTATACATTTTTCAAGTGTAACCCTCCTGCTGGGTATGGAATGGGTTATGGATGACAGGAGTGGCACCCTCCAAATGGGCAGGGCATGATTCCTTGACTACTAGATTGGCACCCTCCGACTGGGCTAGGCATAGATCCTCAATCACCAGATTGTCACCCTACTATTGTACCTAGGCATGAGTCCTATACCAAGAGATTATTTCCCTTGATTTCATGACAAAATGATGAGGTGTGTATTGACATGGATGTATTTCTTTTGGGCAGACACATGAGATACTAGACATCATTAATGGACTTATGGAACCGATGACACTCTTTTCTAGGATGGGATATGAGATGGAGATCCCCTTATCTCTCATTTTTAGATTTATTTGGTTTTAGAATATATATATACATATCTATATCTATATCCACATCATTGGATTATTTTTACTCTCTTTCTATGGGTGGAAGAGACACGATGGGTTGTCCACCTACTCACCATGTTATCTCCTTATGGTTGGATGAGGTTACCTTCTTTCTTGGGTTGAGTTGTTTGTTGTTTAATATCTATATATTTCTATGATGTATCTTTATTATCCCCCTTTAACTTTTGGTGTGTCCTACTAGGTTTGTATATAATCACCCCCGCATGGGCTTTGTCCACACATGTTGTGTCTTATGCAAACAACCGATAGGTCGATAGTGACTACAGTGGAGCTTAAATATACTTGGTGCATTGGTCTGCGTATGATGGAAAAAGATTGGAGATCAGGATATGGACGCTCTAAGCATGTTTAATTTACAAATTTTTCAGGTTGAGACATATTTTGGTTGGACATGTATTTTTAACCTTTAATTTTCAGTTTTTGCTATCATACTCTTATACACCCTAAAGGTTTTTCATTCTTGGTTTACATTCTAGTTGTTGCATCATTTTATTATTATTTATCTACACATATTCAATGATATGTTCATGTGTGTGTGTATAGGTACTTTAGGAAAATTCCTCTCATTTAGGATATTCCTTTTATCACTTGTCTCCACCCCTGGACTATGGATCCAGGCATGGGGTAGTTGCGGCGTGAGCCCTGGTTAGGGTCAGGTCATGATAGATTGGTATCAGAGAAGTTCATTATTTATGATGATTTTGGGTGTATTCCCATTATGAGGTTATTTTTGGATTTAGGGTAAGGGTTTCAATGTTTCTTGAGTGCATCTCTTAGGCCAGAAAATCCAGTGATGGTACAGGTGATCGATGTATCCATTCACAAGGACCTTGGCTATCCGCTTGTCAACTTGGCATGCTAAGAAATTTTTTAAAGGGATCAATGGTAAATTCATCATATAGGATATATAATAGATTTATCTAAACTTCATTACTTTATAAGGAATACTGAAAATTGTTTTCTATTACTCTAAAAATTGAATGATGTTGCTACTTTAGTTTTTAGAAACTTCACAGTCTACAGTTTTGAAAACTAACTATATTTAATTTACTGCAAGTTCTAAATATATCATATTTTTATGAAACTTTATTGTATATAAATCCAAAATTTTTATCTTAATTTCATTATTTTACATCAAAATCTAAAAGAGGTTGTTTGTATGGTCAATAAATTATTTTAAGTTCTAAAATGCTTTTTTATACCTATAGTTTTTCTAGAATATTATGGCTTCTATTTTTTGATAATTTTAGGTTATGTAGAAGTCAGATTTATTCTATTCTTGATTAGTTTTAAAGATAATAAGGTTTTCTACAAATTATTGTTTTTGACCAAAGGATTAATGTATTGTTAAGAGACATTAAAAATTTGTTGAATTTTGTTAAAATATGTTGTCTAGTTTTTCTCAAAGTATGGTTCGACAACCCTACTTTCACAATAGTACAAAGTATAGTTCAACAACCCTACTTTTTCAATATAGAAAAGTATGGTTTGAAAACACTACTTTCTTAATAGCGTGAATTATGGTTCATAAGACCTAATTTTTTAATATTGAAATGTATGGTTTGACAACCCTACTTTCACAATAATGCAAAGTATGGTTCAGCAACCCTACTTTTGCCTTAGTGAAAAGTATGGTTCGAAAACCCAAATTTCACAACAACGAAACGTTTGGTTCATGAACCCAATTCTTATTTGTTGAAACATGTTCCACTTTGATGAAACCCTCACTACTTTGATGAATCCTATGCTACTTTTATGAAAGTATGGTTTATGAACCTTACTTTCAGTGAACCCTACTTTCATGTACCCTACTTTCAGTGAACCCTACTTTCATGTACCTTAATTTTGGTGAAACCTACTTTCTTGTACCCTACTTTAGTGTACCCTACTTTTTTGTACCCTACTTTCATGTAACCGACTTTAGTGTACCCTACTTTCATGTACCCTACTTTCGTGTACCCAACTTTCTTGTACCCTACCTACTTTTATATACCCTACTTTGCTGCTCCTGCTTTGTACCTTTATGTTGAACATCATTCTACTATATATTTATATGGATTATTTAAAAAGTTTTTCTACTGGATAAATTCTCTTTAAATATAAGGATTATGATCGAATATATTTTTATGATTCTGGTGCAATTTTTTTTAAAAAAATTAATAAACTATTTCAACATATTTTCCCAATAAAGTTGGAGGTTATAGGTTTATTTAAATTAAAATATATGAATTTACTTTTGGATCGTGCTTCTAGTTTTCAAGAACTATTTTGACTAAATTTAAAGTTGTTTAAATGGATTTAAACTAGAGTTTTAAAAGAATTCGATGATATTATTATTCTGGAGATATTTTTGGAATATTTGTTCAATTTATTTTAAATTATTTTATTTAAGATGTATTCTACCTGAATAAAGAGGCAATCGTGCTACGAGTTCTATGGAGATATTTATGAAATATCTTGACTATATTTATTTTGAAGTTATGGAGGAAGTAGAGAGCTATTTATGATGGATATTTCTTGTCTCTCTCTCTCTCTATATATATATATATCTAGCATCAAAAGGACATACACATGGGTTAACATATTCAATACTCTAATTTTTCAAAGGGAAAGTACTGTGAACTCTGAACCAGTTGTGCATTTACAACGTCCTATGACACTCTGTTTCATCACCTACATGATCTATCAAGGGATGAATTTATTTTCCTTCAACTTATAATTTCTTGATGAGATGAGCTAATCTAATCCTCAACAACCAATACCAATTATTTAATTATTTATCTTCCCATTCATCTGGTTCTGAGTCTATAACACCATTTCCCACCTCTAACGCACACTTTCTATTTTTATGCTTATGATTTTACATGAAAAAACATTATTTGTTATTCTTTTTCCTCGATTTGTGACTCATGGATTCTAAAGTCAGAATATAAGGGTTGTGAATCCCTGTATCTAAAGTCGGGACTATTCAGTTTGTCACTCCTAGTGTTTAAAGTCTAGTTGTAAGGGTTGTGACTCCCCATACAAAAGTCATTATCATGGTTATCCTTCCACTAGAAAATATTTTGTAATTGGATTATGATTCCCCCTCAAAAATCATTTTTAGTGAACATGTATCTATCCCATAGTAGACTGGTCTATCATGTGAAAATAATATACAATTCCTAAAGTTGACCTAAATACTATTACCAAAAATGATGCTATTAGATATGTTTTAAATTACAATGTTGTAAATATTTTATATTGTGCTATTAATATTAGTGTTTTTAGTCATGTGTCTGTATGTAGAGTAGCTCCTGAAATATGGAAGATTTTACAAGTCACTCACCTTAGCTCTAAAAAATTGATCTGATCCAAGATTGGAATGCTTTTTGCTGAGTACCAAGACTTCAATATGGCTAAAGATGAAATGGTAAACCAAATGTTCCCTAGATTCACAAGCATTGTGAATGGAAGCACCGAAAAACCCGATACTTATTAAAAGAGTCCTATAATCCTTTACTAAGAAATGGAATGAAAAGATGGTTTTCATTGATGAAATAAATATTTTCAAAGAGTATATAATTGATTAATTGATTGGATCACTACTCCAATATGAAGTGGAAGTGAAGAACATAGCTGATGAGGAGACCACAAATAATAAATGGTATAGATTTTAAATCTATGAATGTTATTTCTACTGAATCCTCTGATTTTGATCTAAAGGATAGTGAAACGGAATATATGGCTCAGATTGTGATTAGAGTATACAAAAGAATGAAAAAGAAATTATTCAAGAACTAGTTCATAAGAAACCCTCAAAAAGAAAAATATACGAGATATAAAAAAGGTCAAGAAAATTTCAATGCTTTAGACGTAACCTGTTATGAATATAGAAATAGAGGACATGTCAAACCTGATTTTCCTAAACTGAAGAATAAATAAAAATAAAAAAAGAAGGAAGAAAGGCATAGACCACCAGTTGGAGTAGTAAAGAAGAATATTATTTTAGTGAACAATATGGAAATGAAAAATAATATGTTAAATTGTGATTCATGGAATCACTGGATAAGGTTAGTAATTATAGTTTTTATTCATGATGTTCTGAATCGGAATATGATTATGATAATCTGAATACTTTTGAAATACAGGACAAAATTTAATGATTAAGAAAAGATATTTTCAAATATTATTATTTATATAATAAGCTTAAATAAAACAATGAGAAACTTGACTCTAAAAATAAAATAATTTTATAACAGAATGAAAAACTATGTAACACTTCTTCTACTTATCATTAAAAAGTTTATGAAAATTATAAATATATTCAATATTTGAATGAAAATTTTAAAAGGGAAGTTTAATGTCTTAAAAAAAGTTTTTCTACTTTTATTCAAGGTCATAAAAAATATCATGAGATGATGTCTTTGAATAAAATAAATAAAAATAAAGATGGTTTTGGATATGATAGGAGATTACCCAAAATGTATAAACTCATTTTGTTAAAAGTAAAAAAATATGTGCTTCGATTGTTACTTTTTTTAAATGTGGCATGCAAGGTCCCTATGAAAATGATTTTTCTTATAGATTCAAACAATCTTTGGGATTTAAAAAAAATTATATTTATAAATACTTATTATCAATATTTCTATAAAATAGATGTTTAAAATATGTATATAAACCTAGAAATTGTATAACTAATCCCATTGGACCCAAAGTAGATTGGGTACAAAAATTTATAAGTAATTGATTTTTGTAGGAAAAATACCTTGGATGTATTAGGAATGACATATGGTACATGGATAGTGGATTATCTAGGAATATGACTGGATACCCATCCAATTTTACCACTTAAAACACATGTTATGGAGACACTGTTAAATTTAGAGACAACTCAAATGGTAAAGTAAAAGGTTTCAGTAAAGTTGTTATTTCAAATTCTACCTTTATTTATAAAGTTTTATATGTTTAATGCCTAAAACATAATTTAATTAGCATATCAAAATTATGTGATGATGGAATGGAAGTTAAATTTCAAAATGTAAAATGTTTAGTTTTTAAAAATGACTCTATCATTTTATGCTAATTGAAAAGATAATATTTATATTATTGATTTTAATAAACTAACGGTTCAAAATTTTGAGTGTTTGAATGATGTACATAATGAAAAAATCATTTGGAATAGAAATTTAGGTCATGTAAATTTCATAATGTTAAATAAGATCTCAAAACATGATAATGTATTACAAATTCCTTCCTTTAAGAAATAAAATATTCATGTATAGACGCTTTTATGAAATGGAAGCAACACAAAATTTCTTCTAGACCTATAAATTAGATAAGTACTAATAGACATTTATAGTTAGTATATATTGATTTATTTGTTCCATATTCATATTTCCAACCTTTTTAGAAAGAAATATACCTTAGTTATTGTTGAAAATTATAGTATATTTACTTGGGTATAATTTCTTTCTCATAAAAATTATATTTTATCTATATTTACTGATTTTTGTAAATTAGTTCAAAATGAAAAAGAATGTTTGATTATTTCTATTCATAGTGATAAAGGAGGTGAATTTTATAATTGTAAGAACCCAGTTTTTATTCTCGAGGTATGAGTTTCTTCCTTTCTCTTTTCCTTAAGTGTTTTTGAGAAAATAAGGAAAATGGGGAAAATTCCCAAATTTTGCGGGTACACGCCGTGTACTTTTCCCCATGCTGTGTACTTTGGCTGTGTGGTATGAGTACACAGGGCGTGTAGCCATGTCAACGATGAAAGGTGTAAAAACCGACTACATGCCGTGTAGTGGGTATTTACACGCCGTGTAGTCAGTCGGTAGGTGAATAGTAAGGCGGAGGAAGCAACCGCCAGCTGAGCGATAGTACACGCTGTGTACTCATGTCGATAGATGAACAATGCCGCGTTGGCAAGAAACTTCCAGAGGAATAGTTAAATGATGAAAAGTACACGCCGTGTAGTCAATAGTGCATTCCATGTAGTTTGTTTTTTTCTCTTAAAATGGATAGTAGCCTCCTCTATTCATAGGGAAGGCTTTGAACCAGAGGAGGTCTTTGGAGAGATGGCCAGAACTTTGGAGGTCACCCAATCGAGAACCGGGAATTCGATTCCACCTCCGTCGATCTCATTGGAACCATACGAGTAAGAGCTTCCTCCTACTTGTGTAGTTCTTTCCAATTCTTCCTCTAAGGGAAGTTATTTACGTTTGAACGAGAAATTATTTCACCTCAGATCTACATTGTTCTTGGGAGTTTTTAGAAGCGTCATTCATGTATAATGATCAGGGGCGATTGAGGTAGGTGGCTTGGTGTTTAAATTCCAACTGTTGTGCATTTGTGTGTACCGTTATTCTACAAACCCATGTTGGGGTGCCGTGTGGCTGAGGACTGGACTTTTTTGAATACCTAGAATTGTATCGGTAATTAAATGTGATAATAAACTCCTGTTTGGGATCGCTGCTTGGATCCAGGACCACCCCGGGGGTGCGTTCCTCTTTTTAGCCGTTTGGCCAGGATTCCCAAGGATATTCCATGTTTATTTTGTGCATTACTTTTACCTTGAGAGGAATTTTATATAATTTCATGTTTATGTTTTGGGCTCAGCCCGGTTACTTGCGCCTGAGGGAAGTGTTCTCTTTAGCCTGAGGGCATGGTTTGTTTAGCCTGAGGGCAAGATTCTGATAACCTGATGGTTTTGTTTCAGTTTGGCATGAGGTAAAGATTCTATTTTGCCTGAGGGAAAGGCCTGAGGGAAAGTTTATGAATGGCCCAAGGGCAACATTCGATAGCCTGAGGGCAAGCCTGAGGGCGTGGTTTTAATATATTAGCCTGAGGAAAAAGTTCTAATTGGCCTGAGGGCTTGGTTCTGATGAGCATAGAATTTTATTAAATGGAATGGTTAAATGAATAACAAAATGGAAATATAACTGGTAATGTTAGTTACTTTTGAGTACTTCTTAGTTTATCGCATTTACTACTGCACACTGTTGTTTCATATTTTCACACAGTTGGGAACGAGCCTTTGGTGGGTGCACACTAGGATTTATTTCTCACACCCTGTTTGGGTCATGTCTTTGGCCCAAATAGATTACATTTCTACAGGTATGGATAAGGGAAAGGGTCCCTATACAGGTACTTGATTGTTGCTGGGGAGTATGGGAGCATGGGACAGAGCTTAGGCTCACGATGGTGCCGGCTGTTTTGTTTTGTTCTGCTGTACCTGTACTTTCTATTGTATTGTATTGTACTACTGTGTAACATGTTCTGGCTATTTTATTAGAACTAGAGACATGTTACATCATTATCTATATAACTATTGGTTATCTTTTATTGAAGTTGTTCATTTAAAATGTGTATGGTTTATTGCTTCTGCTGTTGTTGTATGTTTTTATATTTTATTCCGCTGTGCTACACTTTAAAAAATGAGGGCATAGTTTCCTCACTATCAGTCCTGGGCCCTCGCTACTAGTCAGAAGCCTCTGGAGTTTGGGGAAATGCGTTTGAGGTCGTGTTACCAATCGGGTTTGGAGCACCTGTTGAGTGGCACTCGGATCCGGGATGTTACAAAGTGGTATCAGAGGGAGTTCTTTTCTTTGACTTACTATTTGGAGCCTTAGTCAGGGATAGGACAGAAACGGTAGTTGGTAATAAGCTGTGCATGAGAGTATCTAACCCGTGTATAGGGAAAATCCAGTCTACCTCGTATTTTTTCAATTCTTTTGATTTTTCAAATTTTACAGTTGGTTTGATTTTCACAGTTGGGTGACGCACTTGTGATTGTTTTATTTAAATTTTATCCATGGGTTCTATTTAGTTGCAACCCAATGAGATGAGGGTATTCCATCTAATGCATCATTTATACACATACTATAAATCACATGCCATGCATAGTTCCATGCCATGTAGGTGCATTAGAAATTGCATGTTGTTGTGATAGTGGTTGTGCTAGAGAAGCATGATGTTGTGATAGCTGCTGTGATAAATACCTGCTATGTGATAGAGTAATTTTTGTGTGATCTTGTTGATAGTATGGATGCCAAACTTTGGTTTTTGGGGAGTATGGGCCCTCAATGACCGGAATTTTGTGGATCATTGACTGTTTATCTTGTTATAACACATATAAGATGCCAAAATTTGATTCGTGGGGAGTAAGGGCCCTCACGGATCGGAATTTGGCACTTAGGTGTTGTTTTACAGTATTTTTTGGGATCTAGAGTAGTTTATAGGCTTACTGTCCGGAAAACCCAGGATAGACGCCGTGTAGTTCCTTGGACACATGCCGTGTATTCTTCTGTTCGGGAAGAAAAGAAAACTTTTTGAGTACATGCCGTGTAGTCTCTTTGCGTTCCATAGACCGTGTGGGCAGGGACACGGGGAAGGTAAATGCTTGGGGAAAACACGCCATGTACAGAATGTACACGCCGTGTAGTGTTGACCCGGAGTCCACCCGTGTAACTAACAACACAGAAGGAGGAGACCTTAAGACATACATGCCATGTCCACTGTGGAACACGCCGTGTAGTCTGACCTGGGGACCCGTCCGCGTAACTAAAAAACATGGGTTGGTGTTACATTTTCTTGAACATGCTGTGTACTTGTGGTACATGCCGTGTAGTCCTCACCGGGGACACACTGTGTGGACCTGGCCGTGTGGCTGGGAAATGGGGCGGTGTACACGCCGTGTGCGGGTGTAACACGCTGTGTAGTGTTAGCCGAGTAGTTGGCCGTGTCACAAATGACACGGGTAGTTAGAAAGTTAAACCATACACTCTGTGTAGATGACATAAACGCCGTGTAGTCTTTTTCAGAAGATATTCATGTGGATAAGCCATGTAGAAGGACCCGGGCAGGGGAACAGAAGTCAAGTACACGCCGTGTAGTTAGTATACACGCCGTGTAGTCTTGTTTTTCAAATCTTTAAATGCCTTCTTCCTCCTGTTCCCTTTTTGGTCCCCTTGTTTTTCTGTCTTTGATAATTTTGATTTAAGGTGTGCGTTTGACCTTGTAGAGTCATGATGCAGATATGACCTCGCGTTGTTCGCCAAGAGAGAGGAAACAATTATACTCCAGAGATGGTGGGCCATGGGATACCAGTGCATCCCCCAGCAGAGCCAGATGCAGCGCCAGCCATTATACTGGACACATGCACCAGTTCCGTGAAGGATTTATGCAGTTCATGCAGAACTTTCAGGGAGCACCGCTGGCTGCCACATCTATGTCTAAGCTGACTCGTATATTCCAACAGTAGAATCTGCCTACGTTTTCAGGGGATGGCAGACCATAGGCTGTGGAGTCTTGGCTAGGTTCTATGCACACTATTTTCAAGCATCTTGAGATGCCTCCAGGTCAGAGGGTCAAGCTTGCGACTTACATGCTGTGTGATTCTTCCAAGAGGTGGTGGGATGTTACCACTCAGATAGAGCATCACAGAGACATGGCGTGGAAGGGTTTTCAGACAGCCTTCTATGAATTATTCTTCCCAGA
This sequence comes from Viscum album, assembly GCA_963277665.1. Classification (NCBI taxonomy): domain Eukaryota; kingdom Viridiplantae; phylum Streptophyta; class Magnoliopsida; order Santalales; family Viscaceae; genus Viscum; species Viscum album. The sequence goes on along the minus strand of OY728153.1, from coordinate 545,966,744 downwards.
GACACTGAGGGAAGATCTAGCTCAGGAGCTCATGAACCTGTAGCAGGGCGCTATGTCGGCGATGGATTATTCTACTCGTTTCATCGAGCTTCAGCATTTTTCACCCGTTCTGGTGGGTGATGAGACGTTAAGGGCTAGACGCTTTGAGGATGGTCTTCGATATGACATCTGAGAACTGGTGAACATTTTCAGGTTTCCTACAGTACATGCTATTGTGAACCAGGCACTGATTATAGAGAGGAACCTTCGAGAAGCTAGTGGTGTAGTCCAGGGTGGTTCAACACCAGTTTCTGGTACTATTTCCATCGGTAAGAGGAAGCGACAGATGAGTTTCTCTCACGGTGATAGTACTAGCCAGACTATTACATCAGGTGGCCCGATCTGGTGCTACCAGTGTGGTAAAGAGGGGCACAAGAGACCTCAGTATCCACAAGACCTAGTGGAGTGACGAGCTTGCGGCAAGATGGGTCATCTGCATCGCTTTTGTAGGGTGTTTCCACCAATGGCTAGTGAGAGGGGTTCTGTGTAGACTTTTCATGCGGGAGCAGGACCAACAGCTTCTTACCAGTAGGGAAACTGGAATATGTCTGGGCGTGCAGGCATAGATGGTGGTCATGGCCATGTTAGCCAGACACCAGGATCTCAGAGGCAGCAGGGCAGGACAGCTCAGGGTAGCCAGGCTGTATCGCAGGGCCACGACACTGGGCAGGCATATGCAGTGCAATAGAACCAACATGAGAAAGATCCCAGACCTTCTACTGTTAGAGCTACTATTCTAGTAGCTTCTATCTTATCTTCAGTTCTTTTCGATACGAGTTCTACACATAGATTTATATATGTACCCGTTGCAGAGATCCTTGGGCTATGTTTTTTTTCTTCTTCTACTGTTATGACGCTAGACACTCCGTTGGGAAATAGAATGACTGGTGTGCATCAGTGCATGGAGTAACGTCTAGAGGTTTGTGGGTATCACTTTCTATGAGACCTTTATGTATTTGAGATAACGATCTATGATTTCATTCTCTGGATGGACTGGTTGGTTCCCTTTCGAGCCTTTGTGGGATTCTATCATTGCAGGGTGAGTTTCACATCACCAGAGGGCGGAGAGTTTCTATACAAAGGTGAATGGGATGTTCAGGCAAGTCGAGCTGGACCAGAGCATCATGGGCGAGGTGGTGTCACAGCCCAAATTGCGAGTTTATATCTGGATGATCATGGGACTTGTTAGAAGTATTTCCCTCCAGTGGTTGATCGTTTCAGGGATGTCTTCCCGGATGAATTTTCAGGTCTACCTCCGAAGCATGAGGTGGATTTCTCTATTGAGCTTATGCTAGGGATGACACCAGTGTCCATTCCTCCTTATAGGATGGCTACACCAGAGTTTTAGGAGATCAAGAGGTAGTTGGAGGAGTTACAGGCAAAGGGTTTCATCCGACCCAGTACTTCTCCTTGGGGCTCTCCTGTCCTTTTTGCGAAGAAGGAGGACGATACCCTCAGACTCTGTGTGAATTATCGGAAGCTAAACCAGTTAATGGTCAGGAACCGATATCCCTTAACAAGTATTGATGATATTTTTGATCAACTTCGAGGTGCACGAGTGTTCTCGAAGATTGACTTGAGATCTGGATATCATCAGCTGCGCGTGAGACCATTGGACATACCACTTACATCCTTTTGGAGAAGATATGGTCTATACGAGTACTTGGTGATGCTGTTTGGACTCACGAATGCACTAGAAGTTTTCATGGCTCTGATGAATCATGTGTTCCATCCTTATCTGTATTCTTTCGCGGTAGTCTTCATGGACGATATCTTGGTGTACTCTCAAACTCGACACAACCATGCCACCCATCTTGAGATCGTACTGAGTACACTGAGAGAGCATCAGCTATATGCTAAGCTCTCAAAGTGACACTTTCAGATGGACCAGATTCACTTCTTGGGTCATATAATCTCAGAGGAAGCAGTTGTAGTAGACCCATAGAAGGTGAGAGCAGTAGTTTCCTAGGAGCAGCCTAAGAACGTGTTTGAGATACAAAGTTTCTTAGGGCTAGCTGGTTACTACAGATGCTTCATCCAAGACTTCTCCCTCTTGGAAGCACTGTTGACAAGTTTGACTAAGAAGGGTGTGAAGTTTGTTTGGACAGAATCTTGTGAGACAACCTTTCAGGACATGAAAGGAAGGTTGACATCAGCACCAGTCCTGATACTTCAAGATCAAGGGAAGAGCTATACAGTTTACTGTGATGCATCAGGTATTGGGATGAGAGCCATGTTGATGTAGGGAGATTGAGTAGTTGCGTACAGGTCTCGACAGTTGAGTCCACATGAGAGAAATTACTCGACGCATGATCTCGAGTTGGCTACAGTTGTTCATGCGTTGCGCTGTTGGAGACATTATCTCATGGGAGAGCATTTTGTAGTTTTCACCAACCACAAAAGCCTCAAATATATCTTTAATAAGCATGAATTGAACTTGAGACAGTGAAGGTGGGTTGAATACCTTTAGTACTTTGACTTTGAGCTTGCCTATACACCTGGTAGAGGTAATGCAGTAGCTAATGCACTAAGCAGGAGGACTCAGATACAGGCAGTGCAGGTGGCCAGTGGTGAGTGGCAGCTCATGGCTTTGTTCTCTGAGATGCATTTGGAGGTACACAACAGTCAGGGGAAAACCTATCTTTCTTCTTTAGCTGTGACTTCTACCCTCCTGGATAGAGTGAGGATGCGATAACTATCTGATTACAAAGGCCTAGTTCTGTGGGAGTCGGTGGCAAGTGAGGACCCTCATCATGGTTGGATGATAGGTGATGATGCAATTTTGCATTTCCATGTACGAGTGTGGGTTATAGGGGATATACAAAAGGAGTTAATGTGGAAGTTTCTTGCTTCAGGTTTGGAAGTTCATCCCGGGGTTACCAAGATGTACCGTGACTTGAGACATCAGTATTGGTGGCTGGGTATGAAGAGAGAACTAGTTGGGTTTGTTACGAGATGTTCCACCTATCAGTAGGTGAAGGCGGAGCATCAGAGGCCAGCCGGATTGTTACAATAGTTACCCATCCCAGAGTGGAAATGGGATGATGTCATGATGGACATCGTGACTGGGTTGCCAAGGTCACCTCGAGGCAATGATGACGTGTGGGTTGTTGTGGACAGACTCACAAAGGTGGCTCACATTTTTCTGATCAAGGAGACCTTTAGTGTTGAAAAGATCAGGAAGTTGTATATCTGAAAGATCCTATGTCTTCATGGGGTTCCTCGTTCTATCATTTCAGATAGGGACACCCATTTTACATCTCGTTTCTGGAAGAGTTTTCAGAGGGCACTGGGGACACAGGTGATTCTGAGCACAGCTTACCACCCTCAGACCAATGAAAAGTCAGAACGTACGATATAGGTGGTTGAGGACATACTGCGTGCATGCATCCTAGACTTTGGGGGATCTTGGGAGAAGCACATACCCCCGGTCAATTTTTCCTATAAGAACAGTTTTCAGGAAACTATTGAGATGGAACCATTAGAGGCTTTATATGGTAGGCCATGCCGATCACCCTTGTGCTGGTTAGAGGTAGGACAGGTGGCTTTATTGGGACCACGTCTCATGTAGGATACTTCTGAGCAGGTCCAGTTGATTCAGAAGCAGATGGATACTGCATAGTCTTGTCAGAAATCTTATGCTGATCACCGAAGACGACCCTTGGAGTTCGTGGTCAGGGATCAGATTTTCTTGCGTGTTTCACTGAGGTTGGGACACAGTAGGATCCGGAGACAGGGAAAAATTTCACCGAGGTATGTGGGTCTATTTGAGATTCTGGAGAGGGTCGGGCCAGTTTCCGATCGGTTGCAGTTACCACAGAGGTACTGGGCCATGCACGATGTCTTCCATGCATCTCAGCTGTGCCGTTATCATTCAGAACCGTATCATGTCTTTCATCCTGAGGAGGTTGAGCTTCAGGTAGATGCATCCTTTGAGGAGCATCCGATTCGTATCGTTGATAGGAGCACGAAGGTTCTCCGAGGCCTGTCAGTTCCTCTCGTATGGGTGCTATGGAAGCATGGACGAGTGTAGGATGTAACCTGGGAGAGGAGACCAACGTACGTGCTCAGTGGCCTGATTTTTTCACAGTTGTATCTTTTCCACCCCTGGAAGGGAAATTTTGGGATGAATTGCTTTAAGGGGGGAAGTTTGTAAGAACCCAAATTTTATTCTTGAGGTACGAGTTTCTTCCTTTCTCTTTTCCTTATGTGTTTTTGAGAAAATAAGAAAAATGGGGAAAATTCCCAAATTTTGTGGGTACATGCCGTGTAATTTTCCATACACCGTGTACTTTGGCCGTGTGGGATGAGTACCCAGGGCGTGTAGCCCTGTCGGTGATGAAAGGTGTAAAAACCGACTACACGCCGTGTAGTTGGTATTTACACACCGTGTAGTCAGTTGGCAGGTGAATAGTAAGGCAGTGGAAGTAGCCAGCATCTGAGTGACAGTACATGCCATGTACTCAAGTGTTATATGCCGTGTACTCATGTCGACAGATGAACAGTGCCGCGCTGGCGAGAAGCCGCCAGTGGAATAGTTAAATGATGAAAATTACATGCCATGTAGTCAATAGTACATGCCGTGTAGTTTTTTTTCTCTTAAAATGGGAAGTATCATCCCCTATTCATAGGGAATGCTTAGAACTGGAGGAGGGATTGGGAGAGACGACCAGAACTTTGGAGGTCACCCAATCGAGCACCGAGAATCTGATTCCGCCTCCGTCGATCTCGTTGGAACCATACGGGTAAGAGCTTCCTCTTCCTTGTGTAGTTATTTCCAATTATTCCTCTAAGGGAAGTTATTTACATTGAACAGGAAATTATTTCACCACATATCTACATTGTTCTTGGGTGTTTTTAGAAGTTCCATTCACGTATAACGATCAAGGGCGATTGAGGTAGGTGTCTTGATGTTTAAATTACAACTGTTGTGCATTTGTGTGTACCGTTGTACCACAAACCCATGTTGGGGTGTTGTGTGGTTGAGGCTTGGGCTGTTTGGAATACCTAGAATTGTATAGGTAATTAAATGTGATAATAAAATGCTGTTTGGGATCGCTTCTTTGATCCAGGACCACCCTGGGGGTGTGTTCCTCTATTTAGCCGTTTGTCCAGGATACCCGAGGGTATGCCATGTTTATTTTGTTCATTACTTTTTTCCTTTAGAGGAATTGTATATAATTGCATGTTTATGTTTTGGGCTCGCCCCGGTTACTTGCACCTGAGGGTATTGTTCTCTTAAGCCTGAGGGCATGGTTTGTTTAGCATGAGAGCAAGATTCTGATTACCTGAGGGTTTCATTTCAGTTTGGCCTAAGGGTAAGATTCTGTTTCTCCTGAGGGAAAGGCCTGAGGGAAAGGTTCTGAATGGCCTGAGGGAAATATTTGATAACCTGAGGGCAAGCCTGAGGGTGTGGTTTTACTATATTAGCCTGAGGGAAAAGTTCTAATTAGCATGAGGGCTTGGTTCTGATGAGAACATAATGTTATTAAATGGAATGGTTAAATGAATAACAAAATGGAAATATAGCTGGTAAAGTTAGTAAATTTTGAGTACTGCTTAGTTTATTGCATTTACTACTGCACACTGTTGTTTCATATTTTCACACAGTTGGGCACCGACCTTTGGTGGGTGCCTACTGGGATTTATTTCTCACACCCTGTTTGGGACATGTCTTCGGCCTAAAAAGATTACGTTTCTACAGGTATGGATAAAGGAAAGAGTCCCTATACGGGTACTTGATTGTTGCTGGGGAGTAGGGGAGCATGGGATCGAGCTTAGGCCATGATGTTTCTGGTTGTTATGTTTTGTTCGGTTATACCTGTACTTTCTATTTTATTGTATTGTATTGCTGTGTAACATGTTTTGGCTATTTTATTAGAACTGGAGACATGTTGCATCATTATCTATATAACTGTTGGTTATATTTTACTGCAGTTGTTTATTTTAAATGTGTATGGTTTTTTCTTCTGCTGTTGTTGTATGTTTGTATATTTTATTCCACTGTGCTACACTTTGACAAATGAGGGAATAGTTTCCCCACTATTAGACTTGGGCCCTCGCTTCTAGTCGGCTGCCTTTGGCATTTGGGGAAATGCGCTTGAGGTCATGTGACCAACTGGGTTTGGGGCACCCGTTGAGTGGCACCCAGATCCGGGACGTTACAATAATTTTGATTTTGATTTTTTTTGAAAATAATGGAGATTTTCATAATTTTTTTTATCCTAGAACACTAGAGAAAAATGGTGTTATAGAACATAAAAATACAACTCTTATTGAAATGGCATAAACTATGTAAAGTGAATATAATTTTCCAAGATATTTTTGGGCTGAGGCCATTTTTTTCTACATGTTATATTTCAAATAGAATTCTTACTTGAACTTTGTTAAATAAAAATCCTTATGAATTATTTAAAAATAAAAATACAAAAGTCGGTTACTTTAGAGTTTTTGGTTGTAAATTTTTTATTTTAAATTCAAAGGATATTTTAGATAATTTTGATGCTAAAAGTGATTAAGGTATTTTTCTTGGTTGTTATAATATTAGTAAAGCTTATAGAGTTTATAATAAAATAACTATGGTTTTTGAAGAATCTATTTATGTTATGTTTGTTGAAAATAATGTTAAAATAAATTCAAATTCTAATGTTATTGATGATGAGTTTCAGTATTTTAATTTCGGTGAAGAAATTCCTCGATATAAGAATGAAACATTTGAGGGGGATCAAACTCCTTATCAACCTGATCCATGATCATGTGTCACATATATGACTTATTTTAAAGGTAAATTTCATTTAATTTCCATTCATTCTTTGTTTTGGGGGTTTCCCAAGATTTTTTGGAGGAAAAGGCGAGTTTTCATGATATGGGCCAAAACGTGTGCCCATTTCCAGATTTAAAAACCATTTTTTTTCTTTTATAACTATTTAATTTTTAATATTTTTCACCCATTCCAATTCATAAATGGCCTTCCATACCTATTAACACCAATATTTCAATTTGGACCCTTTAGGAATCCATAATAATGGGGGATTTGGATTTTTATTTAAGGAATTGGGCTAGCCCAAAAGCCCATTTCCAGTTTTTTTTAAAAATTGTTTAATTAATAAATTATTCAATTTTAAGGATTTTTGCTGATTCCAAGTGTCACCCAAGCCCACTAAACCCATCCACATGCCCATCCTCTTTCCCCTCTCTTTTGATCTCGTATTCATCGTGAATTAGTTCGGAACTTCATAGGGTTTCTCAAATAGTCCAGATTTGAAGAGGTAACTTCTTTCCTTTATAAATCTCTCAATTCTTACTATTTTTCTTCCTTTACAATACCTAATTATACCCTTACTCATCCTATTAGAACCTAACATCCATTTAATCTCTAAAAGTCACTCAAAACCTCTTTGGGACCCCATTTTGAAGGGGGATTTAGTGGAGGAACTTCAAAGAATCTCAAGTTAGTGTCTCTCCTCCTTTGTTTATACCCTTTCCATGAAGTTTATTTAAATTTACTTGAAGTATAAAATGACCATGGGTAGGGTTTATAACCTAGGGTTTAAAATTGGGTTTTATTGGTCAATTATTGTGGTTTTAGTTTCGATCTAAGTCCCTATTGGTGCGGCGATGGTGGGACTTGATTTTTACACGGTGATCCAAGGGTTTCATTTGATTTGGTTGGTGATTACTTTTGGTATGAAATATTTGTGACCTATCTTCTATGTTTATGGTATTTTCATATCTATTTCATTTGAATTTTTCTGAGAAAATTGGTTTTAGTGGCATTTATAAAGCAAATGAATTTTGAATGCAATATTTTGATGAAATTGGGGGTTTGTCATTTAAATATTTTATTGGTTCATTAAGGTATGACCTATAATTATTTAGTTGATTTTATTGAACTGTATTAGGGATGAAAATAATTTTTTTAATGTTATTATCCTTTGTTTGTTGTTGAGAAATTGGTTTTGGGTGATGTTTGTTAAGTAAATGCTTTTTTTAGTACCAATTTGGTGTCAAATTGGGTGTTTTACATGGCTATTCTATGTGATGCTTATTAGTTGTTTTAAAACTAATTTAATGGGTTAATATAAATGTATTGTTTTTTTAAAATTCTTCTTTGGAAAATATGATTATGCACACAGTGTTCAACATGGGGTTTTAATGTGGATTTTTGTGTGCAAAGCATTGTTAGTTTTTGTGAAGTTGTTTGTAAAAAAATAAAAATGTTTTTCTATGTGATTTTAGTGGTATAAAGTGTGTAAAGATACTATAATGTTTTTATGTGACTAGTAGTGATGTTTTATATAAAAAGGGATATATGTATCTTTCTGAAATTGTTTGAGCACAATAGGGGAAGCCCGGGTACCTAGGTTGGCGGATTTGTAATAGTACGACTAGTGAACCGGATGGGTTTTGTCTCTATTTCACTTAGAATTTAGAGAAATACCACTCTAACTAAACTATATAGATGATTATTGGGGACCACTAGGTTATGGGTATGTTCCCTACTAGTTTATCGTGCATGAAAATGGATTTTTCTTTGGTTACTTTACACCGAGGTACGAGGTACATAGGGCTCGAGACAATCTAGTGCCTAGGGGTGTTCCCGATTTTGTTTCTCATTGGATTTGTGGTATTTTCCATATTATTAGGGTGTTTTTGGATTTTAATTACATTATATAACATGTATTATTTAAATTTTTTAACATTATTAAAGTTTTAGTTTGAAAACAGATTTCAATTGAAAGTTATGTTTCTTGAAATTTATAAATGCTTTTATTTTCATATTAAAACTGCTTGATTTTCAACTTGTATTGCATGAACATTGGAATCATTGGGTGGTATACTATTGGACTTAGGATCACACACTACTTAAACCCCTTGGGTGTAAGTATACTTGGTTATGTTTGACTTAGGTACATGAAAGGATTTGGGTGATGGCAGTTTGGGGTGTTAGTTTCCATCCTTCGTGCGGAGTTGTGGAGACAACTTGTGGGTGATGACCCTTTGTCGTGTGGAGTCCTTGGGGATATCTTGCTGCTGTATTTATTTATATTTGGGCCACTTGTATTTTCTTTAAACCAATGTATTCAGTTCTGGTTTTTGATTAAGCCTTGTTTGACTTGCATTCAGGGTGAAGGAGTCAAATATTCCAAAGACAGCCTTCCGAAGAAAGTACAACCACTTTGAGTATTTGGACATGACCTTCAGATTGACCAATGATTCAATGGTATTTGTGGAACTCATGAACAATGTGTTCCATAAGTATATTGATTCCTTCATTTTGGTATTCATGGATGACATTCTAGTATACTATGTCTTTAAGGAGGAACACAAACATCACTTACATATCATTTTGGGCACTTTGAGGGATCACCACCTCTATGAAAAGTTGTCAAAGTTCACTTTCTGTATTATGAAAGTGAGATTTCTATGGCATGTGATATCTAATCATGGGGTTTCAGTGGACCTTGAGAAGATTAGTGCGGTTATGTCATGTGAGCAACCGAAGAATGTGTCTGAGATCAGGAGTGTCCTTGGCCTGGATAGTTATTACAGGCGATTCGTTTGGGATTTCTCTCAGATTTCTTCACCGAGGACCATGCTCACCTGGAAAGGAGATAAGTTTTTTGGGGCCCATAATGTCAGGCATCATTCGAGGTTCTGAAGAGGCGGTTGACTACCACCCCCATGCTAATTTTTCCAGAGGATGGATTGGGGTATGTGGTCTATTGTGATGCTTCAGGTATGGGTCTTGGGTGCATGATTATGAAGTATGATCACATGGTATCATATTGATCTCTCCAACTCTGAACATACAAAAAGAACTACCCAACCCATGAATTGGAGTTGGCCGTGGTGATGCATGCTTTGAAGACTTGGTGTCACTACCTCTTTGGGGAGAAGTTTGTGGTCTACTATTATAAAAAAAGCTTGGACTATATCTTCTCATAGAAGGTCCTCAACTAGAGGCAACATCATTGGATCAATTACTTGTAGGGGTTCGACATTGACATTGTTTATACCCCAGGAAAGGGTAATGTGGTGGCTGATGCTTTGAGCAGAAGAGTTCTAGTATAGTCCTTAAGGAAGTCCAGTGATGAGTGGACTTTGATGGGGATCTTTTCTCAGATTCATGTGGAGACTAGGGAACACAGTGGAGGTGTTCTCTTAGAGAGCATCCAATTGACTCCTCTATTGGAGTTGATTCAGCAGGAACAACCCAATGATGAGCTTTTTCAGTGGTCTAAGCAGTTTCTTCATGGTGAGGAGACATCCCCTTATTGGTTGTTGTCTCCCGAGGGTATCTAGTGCTTCAAGGGACGTTCAGATGTGTAGTTATCTCTATAGAACGTGTTGATGGAGGACAGCCACTGGTCTCAGTGGGATGTCTATTCGGGTGCCGCTAAGATGTATTATGATGTTTATCGGCAGTTTTGGTGGCCTGATATGAGACGAGACATAGCAGACATTGTGTCGAGATGCTACACATTCCAACAGATGAAAGTAGAGCATAAAAGGCCCTCTAGTTTTCTCTTTCCATTACCCATTCCTACATGGAAGTGGGAAAAGGTCTCCATGGACTTCATTGTTGGCTTACCTTGTACAGCTTGGGGTAAGAATTCCATTTGGGTGTTGATTTATCGTCTGAACAAATCATCCCACTTCATACCGATAAGAGAAATATCTAAAGTGGATGAGTTGGGCCATTTGTATCTTCAAAAGGTGGTGAGACTTCATGGCGCACCATCAGCACTTGTCTTAGATAAAGACCCACATTTCACTTCTAGGTTCTAGGAAGGCCTTCAGAAGGCATTGGGGTCTCAGATTAAGATGAGAACAACATACCTCCTCAGACAGATGGTCAGAAAGAGTGGGCGAATAATATTTTGGAGGACATGCTTTGTGCATGTGTCCTAAAATTTGGAGATTCCTGGGATAACCATTTGTGGTTGGTTGAGTTTTCTTATAATAACAGTTACCAATCATTGATTTGAATGGCTTATTTTGAGGCTCTCTATGGTCGGCCTTTTCGTTCCCCCCTGTGTTGGGATGAGGTAGGTGAGACCTCACTACTGGGGCCAAGTCTGGTGCAGGAGATGTCTGAGAAGGTCAAGTTTATTAGGTAGCATTCATTGATAGCTCAGAGTCTCCATAAATCATATACTGACTAGAGGCGTCGATACCTAGAGTTTTCTGTGGGTGACAGGGTATTCTTGAAAGTGTCCCCTCATCTGGGCCATCGTCGATTGGGGAAGCAAGGGAAGCTGACGCCATGGTATTTCAGGCCCTTTGAGATCACCAAGAATATTTTAAAGGTTTCCTACAGGTTGTATTTACCTTCTATGTTGACATTCATCCATGATGTCTTCCACTTCTCCAAGTTGAAGAAATAAAAACCGAATTAATCCCATGTTCTGAGTTGGGAAGAACTGGAGATAGAGCCTGACTTGTCTGTTTTTGAGTAGACAGTGCAAATAGTGGACTCCCAAGAGAAGGATATTTGAGGGAAGTTTATTCCGTTAGTCCGGGTTCTTTGGTAGCATGGGAATGATACACATGAGACATGGGAGTGGAAGTCATGGGTCGAGGAAGAGTACCCATTCTTGTTTTAAAATCATGCTTTAAGTTGAGTTTATAGGGAGAAAGGTCTTTCATGGTGGGGATAATTGTCACATACATGACTTATTTTAACAGTAAATTTTATTTAATTTACATTCATTCTTTGTTTTGGGTGTTTCCTAAGCTTTTTTGGAGAAAAGGGTGAGTTTTCATGATTTGGGACAAACCGTGTTCCCATTTCTAGATTTAAAAACCAATTTTGTTTATTTTATAACTATTTCATTTTTTTAATATTTTGCACCCATTCTAATTCATAAATGTCCTTCCCTGACTTATTAACACCACAATTTAAATTTTAACCTTTTAGGAATCCATAGTAATGGTGTATTTGGGTTTTTATTTAAGGATTTGGGCCAGCCCGAAAGTCCATTTCTAGTTTTAAAAAAAAATTGTTTAATTAATAAATTATTCAATTTTAAGGTTTTTTAAGTGATTCTAAGTGTCAACCAAGACCAATGAACCTAGCTGTGCAACCATCCTCTTTCCCCCCTATTTGGATCTTGTATTCATCGCGAATTAGTGCAGGACTTCATAGGGTTTCTCAAATAATCCAGATTTGAAGAGGTAACTTATTTCCTTCATAACTCTCTCAATTATTACTGATTTTCCTCTATTCCAATTCTTAATTCAACCCTTACTCCTCCTATTATAATCTAAAATCCATTTAATCCCTCCAAATCACTCAAAACCTCTATGGAACCCCATTTTGAAGGGGGATTTGGTGGGGGGACTTCAAAGAATCTCAAGTAAGTGTATCTCATCCTTAGTTCATACCCTTTACCTAAATTTTATTTCAATTTACTTGAAGTAACAAATTACTAGGGGGTAGTGTTTCTAAACTTGTGTTTAACCTTTGGTTTTATTGGCCAATTCTTATTATTTTAGGTTTGATCTCTGTCCCTATTGGTGCGGCCATGGTGAGACTTGATTTTCGCACGGTGATTCAAGGGTTTCATTTCATTTGGTAGGTGATTCCTTTTGGTAAGAAATATTTGTGACCTAGATACTGTGTTTATGGTATTTTCATATCTATTTCATTTTAATTTTTCTGAAAAAATTTGTTTTAGTGGTAATTATAAAGAAAATGAATTTTAAGTGCCAATTTTTGGTGAAATTGGGGGGTTTTTATATAAATCTTTTATTGGTTCATTAAGGGATGCCCTATAAATATATATTTGATTTTATTGAACTGTATTAGGTTTGAAAAAATTGTTTTCAATGTTATTATCCTTTGTTTGTTTCTGCAAAATTGGTTTTGGGTGACATTTGTTAAGTAAATGTTTTTTAGTACCAATTTGGTGTCAAATTGGGTGTTTTACATGGCTATTCTATGTGATGCTTATTGGGATTGTTTTATAACTCATGTAATGGGTTTATATATATGTTTTTGTTGTTTCAAATTCTTCTTTGGAAAATATTATTATTCACATAGTTTTCAAAGTGGTGTTTTAAAGGGGATTTTTGTGTGCAAAGCATTGTTAGTTTTTGTGAAGTTGTATTTTAAAAAATAAAAATGTTTTGTTGTGTGATTTAAGTTGTATAAAGTGTGTAGATATAATGTAATGTTTTTATGTTACCAGTTGTAATGTTTTATATAAAAATGGATATATGTATCTTTATGAATTTTTTTACCACAAAGGGGGAAGCCCAAGTACCTAGGTGGGCGGATTTGTACTAGTACAAGTAGTGAACAAGATGGTTTTGTCCCTGTTTCACTTAGAATATGGATAAATACAACTCTAGATAAACTATATAGATGATTATTGGGGACTAATAGGTTATTGGTATGTTTACTACTAGTGGATCGTGCATGATAATAAATTTTTATTTTGTTACTTTACACCTAATTACGAGGTACATAGGGCCCAATACAATCTAGTGCCTAGGGGTGTTACCGATTTTGTTGCTCATTGGATTTTTGGTATTTTACCTCTTCTTATGGTGTGTTTGGATGTGAATTACAGTATCTAACATGTATTATTTAATTTTTTTAAAATTATGAAAGTTTTTGTTTGAAAATAGTTTTCAATTGAAAGTTATGTGTATTGGAATTTATAAATGCTTGTCTTTGCATATTAAAACTGCTTGCCTTTTGACCTTGTATTGAATTCACTTTGGATTAATTGGGTGGTATCCTATTGGGCTTATGTTGAACCCTAATTACACCCCTTGGGTGTAAGTATACTTGGTTATGTTGGACTCAGGTAAAGGAGAGACTTTGGGTGGTGACAGTTCGGGGTGTTAGTTATCATCCTTGGTGCATAGTTGTGGAGACGACTTGTGGGTGATGACCCCTTGTCATGTGGAGTCCTTGGGGCTATCTTTCTACTATATTTATTTTTATTTTGACCACTTGTATTGTATTTAAGCCAATGTATTAATTTCTGTTTTTTTTCTTAAGACTTGTTTTGCTTGAAAATTTCAGATTTATATTATGAATTGTTTTTAATGTTTAATGCTTTCATACTCAGGTAAATCATTCCCAAACCTAAATTAATGATACCTAGGCACTTTTACCAGCCTATGGGGATAGAGAACACCATTTGGGCCTCACCACAGGCTGGGTTTGGTGCCGGTATTGGTGGAGACTGGATTCGGTTCGTGATATCATGGAAGATTAAAAAAGATCGTCCTATAGAAAATATAATTGGTACTGTTAATTCTAGTGTGAAAAAAATTCTATTTAAATTTTTTGTGCCAATTATGATTTTATTTTTTATTTTGTTCAAATTAATTTTAATTATTCTTTGAAATATTCAAAGTGAATTGTTACTATAAAAGATGAATTAAATCAATTTGTTATAAATGATGTTTGGACTTTAGTAGTATTGCTAGTAGATAAGTAGGTAATTGGAACAAAGTGGATCTTTAGAAACAAACTGGTTGAATCTGGACATATTATCAAAAATAAATCCTGACCTTTTTCTCAAGGATACTCTCAAGAATAAGGTATAAAATTTGAAGATTCATTTTTACTAATTTCTAGGTTATAGGCAATTAGAATATTGTTGGATTTTTGTTGCTTTCAAGGTTTTAAATCACATCAAATGGATGTAAAAAATTCTTTCTTAAATGGTTTTGTAACTACATAATTTTAAGTTTCTCAATCCCTTGGTTTTAAAAGTGAAAAATTTCCTAACCTTGTTTTTAAATTATCTATAACTTTGTATGGTCTCAAATAAGCACCTCATGTTTTTGTATGAAATATTTTTTTTGAAATAATAGTTTTAATAAAGGAAATAATGATCCAAAAATTTTTATCAAGAGAACTTGTGATGATATTTTAATTGTTAAAATCTATGTTTATGATGTAATTTTTGGTTCCTCTAATGAAATACTATGCAATAATTTTTCTACTTTGATGTCTTCTAAGTTTGACACAAGTTTAATGGGAGAATTAAAGTTATTTCTTAAAATTGAAATTTTTTAAAGAAAATATGTAATTTTTCTTAATCAATCTAAGTATGCTAAAGAGTTAGTTAAAAAATGTAGTATTGATTCATCTAAATGTATAAAAACTATGATGGGTACTAATTTTTAATCATATATTGATGCATATAATAAATCTATTGATATTAAAGTTTATATATTCATCATAGGAATGTTACTATATTTAACTTCTTCTAGACCTGATATTCTACTTAGTGTCTGCTTATGTGATAGATTTCAAGATGATCCTAAAGAAAGTCATATTAAATATGTAAAAAAATAATCATATATGTTAAAGTAATTTTTTATTTTATATCATTTTAACCAAAATATAACTATTTTTGATTTAACATCTTATTCTGAATCTGATTTTGGAGGATGTAGAATTGACTAAAAAAGTACATCAAGTATGTATAATTTTTTCGGAAAAAATTTAATTTCCTGGTCATCTGAGAAACAAATATATGTTTTTTATATACTTAATAAGATGATAATATCTATTCTACTAGTAGTTGTGCTCAAATTTTATGGATTAAGAAAACCTTATGTGATTTTGGTGTTTATCTTGATAAACTGTCTATTTATTGTGATAACACTTTTGCAATTTCTATTTCTAAAAACCCCTTTAAACATTCTAGAACAAATAATACTGCAGTTTCCATATAAGTCTAAAAAGGTCATTTGGATGGTCAATAAATTATTTTAAGTTCTAAAGTTCTTTTTCATACCTGCAGTTTTTCTAGAATATTATTACTTTTGTTTTTTGATAATTTCCGGAGCAGTAGAGGTTGGATTTATTCTATTCTGGATTCATTGTAAATATAATAAGTTTGTCTAAAAATAAGTATTTTTGACCAAAGGATTAATTTTCTGTTAAGAGCCTTTAAAAATTCCTTGAATGTTGTTAAAGTATATTGTCTAGTTTTTGTCAAAGTACGGTTCAAAAACCCTACTTTCACAATAGCAAAGAGTATGGTTCAAAAACCCTAATTTTTGAATAATGAAAAGTGTGGTTCAGAAACCCTAATTTATAAATAAGAAAAAAATATGTTTTGAAAACCCTATTTTCATAATAGTGGAAAGTATGGTTCAACAACCCTACTTTTGAAAAAGTACAAAGTATGGTTTGACAACCCTAATTTCGCAATAGTGAAAAGTTTGGTTTGTGAACCCTATGCTAATTTGATGAACCCTATGATACTTTGATGAAACCTATGATAATTTGATAAAACCTACACTAATTTGGGGAACCCTAGACTAATTTTATGAAAGTTTAGTTTGTGAACCCTACTATCGGTGAAACCTAATTTCATGTACCCTACTTTTTGGTGAACCCAACTTTAGTGTATCCTAATTTCAGTGAACCCTACTTTCGTGTACCCTACTTTCTTGTACCCTAATTTTGTGTACCCTACGTTTCTATACACTACTTTCATGTACCCTACTTTCATGTACCCTAATTTTTGTACCCTACTTTTCTGCTGCCATTTTGTGTTTGTATTTTTCCAATAAAGTTGGAGGTTACAAGTTTATTTAAATTTAAATATTTGAATTTACTTTTGGATTGTGCAGATTGTTTTCAAGAACTGTTTTGACTAAATTTAAAGTGGTTTTAATGGATTTAAACAATATTTTTAAAAGCATTAAATTCTATTATTATTCTAGAGATATTTTTGGAATATTTATCCAAATTATTTTAAATTATTTTATTTAAGATTTATTCTATAGGAATAAATAGGAAACAATGCTATAATTTTTATGGAGATATTTATGAAAGATCTAGAATCAATTTATTTTGAATATCTAAAGGATTTGGAGAGATATTTTTTAGGATATTTATTCTATATCTATATATATATCTCTATCTCTGGTAGGAAAAGGATATACATATGGGTTAACATATTCGATACTCTATTTTTTCAAAGAAAAAGTACTATGAACTTTGAACCTATTGTGAATTTGAACCATCTTGTGACACCCTGTTTCATCACCTGAACGGTCTCTCATGGGATGAATTTCTTGTACTTTGACTTCTGATGTCTTTAAAAGATGATCCAATCTAATCCTCAATAACTATTACCTGTGATTTAATTATTTATCTTCTCATTTGTCTGGTTTTGAGTCCGTAACACTATTTCCCTTATCTCACATGCACTTTCTATTTTTCTGTTTATTCTTTCTCATATAAAGAATTATTTCTTATTCTTTTTCCTCAGGTTGTGACTCTTGGATTATAAAGTCAGTATCTAAGGGTTGTGACTCCATGTATCTAAAGTGAGGATTGTTCGGGTTGTGACTCCCATTGTCTAAAGTCAGGTTGTAAGGGCTGTGACTCCCCATAAAAAAGTTAGTGTCATGGTTATCCCTCCACTAGAAAAGGATTCTATAATTGGGTTATGATTCCCCCTGAAAAATTATTTTTAGTGAACAGGTATCTCTAAATGAGTATAGAGGTATAAGAGTAGAGTAGTCCCACTTTGGACTAAACTACTATAAAAAACATCATTATGTTCTTTAATTTTTTCGCTTCTAATAAACCTTAATAATTACCTTTGATATTTAATTTAATTAATCAATTTATTTGTTTAAAATTTTTAATCTGGTCTATTTACTCCCCTCTAGACCATCTACCTTTACCCTATCTATCCTAACAGTCAAGGCATTTATTATAGGGAACAATGGTACATTTATCATATAGTATTGAGTCTTTGACTATTCTTCTTGAGTTAGATCCCCATATTATATATATATATATATTATCATCTAACCATTGTATGTCTTGATTAAATTTTCTGGATGCCTCTATGATGACAAAAATATAGGTTACCAGTTCTAGATCATGAATATGATCCGATGAGTGATGAGGACTTAGTTCAGGGTCTATCCTATGAGATCCTTCCTCTAGGTGGACTCGTATCAAACACCCACCTATTGAGTATCACATCATACCAATAGAGTAGGATGAGGATGTGTGTAGTCTTAGTGAACACTACGAGTTTTAGCACTCGCGGTCACTGAGGTTCCATGATGAATCACATCCCTAGGCTTCAGAGGATTGGATAGAGTTGGTGGAACATAAATTTAGGCTTATTTAGACACTTACAGATCTGGTGGTTGTACTGGAAGCTATCATTTTCCACAAAGTAGTTGGGCGCTAGTGGATTTTTGTTACCTAGATGAAAGATGAGTCAACACTCTCATGGCCCAACTTTCAACATCTATTTCGTGAGGATTACTACCCTCCTCTTTGCAATTTGTTTGGATTCAAGAGATTCTAGAGATACAGTAGGGAGGGATGATAGTGGATGACTATGCTGTGAGGTTCATGGATCTTACATAGCACCAATGTGCCAGCATGGTACCACTTTGCATTCCCACTGATGATAGGGTGTTAGAGTGGGAACTAGTGATAGAGAGTTTCCTATCATAGGGATGCCATGTAGCTGGAGATGGAACTAGGAGTCATAGAGGAAAGTCATCTGTAGTAGCTAGAAGATGTCAGTCAACTTGATCTTAGTGTAAGAAATATTCCTAGGATCAGGATTGAGCACATGGTAATGGAAAACGTAGAGGACCATGGAAGCCCAAATAGGGGAGGTTCTATGCTTTTGATGGGTGAGGTTATATAGTGTGTGATTTCATGACCCAACTTACTGAGGAGCATAGGAAGATAGATGGTGAACCGACATTATAGAGGCAACATCCCTGACATTATAGAGGCAACATCGTGATCTATGATCACCCACGCAAGGGAAAGGTGGCCCCCCAAGAGGCAAAGATAGAAGAGTAGTAGGATGCACTATGGGTGGTGGAAGACACTATGAGATCCTTCCACTACCATCTCATGGAATCCCATGTCAGGAGCAGGGAGATGGTAGTCAAGGCCACCGACAACAGTAGGATATGGCTACTTACAACTATGCAGCACACGATATGATTAGAGATATTATTTGCATATTTTCTATTATTGCTTCAGTATTAGTGGACACAAGTTATATTCATTCCTTTATTGTTGTATTTCTGGTGCAAGAGTAGGAGTTCCTAGTCAAGACATTAGTCCAGTAGCTTCATCTTGAGGTTACTATGTGGAACACTTATTCTATATCTTTTATCTACTAGTAGTACAAGATATGATGGAGATAGGATCATTTGGGACCTTTTTTTCATCACAATGGAACCATATGACATCATATTGGGTATGGACTGGTTGTCCATTGACTGATTCCAGATTGACTTTCATTGTAGATGAGTCATATTCCTTCACACTGATGGGGTGATATTCTCATTTATGGGTGAGATAAGTCTTATAGTAGGAATATTGGGTTTTGTGAGAAGTAGGATATAACCCATCACCCATTATTTAGAGAGTGTATCACTTGGTGAAATAGTCTCTTCATACATCTAGATTCCTTTAGTTTTGGGGTATTTCATGGGAGTATTCCCTGAGGAAATTTTTTGACTACCTCTGAGGAGGGAGATGAAGTCCTGTATCAAATTTCATCTAGATACCACTCTGATATCTTCTACAACATATCGAATAATTCCTATTGAGATCTAAGAGTTGCAGTTGTAGTTGTAGGACTCTCGAGATAAGGTTTCATCAGGACTAGTGTGTGCCCCTAGGATTTTTCTATTTTTGTTTGTGAAAAAGAAAGATGGGAGATTGTATATTTTTATAGATTATCATCACCTGATCCAAGCCACGATAAATAACAAGTACACCTTTCCAAGGATTGATGACCTATTTAACCATTTGAGAGGGGTGATATGGTTCTCAAAGATAAATATCAAGTGCATCTACCACTAGTTAAGGGTTCAGAAGGATGATATTCCAATGTTAGTATTCTGAGGTAACTATGGACACTATGAGTTTCTGGTGATTCCATTTTATGTGAAGAATTCCCCCACCATGTTTATGGATTTTATAAACCAGTTATTCCAACCATACTTAGACCAGTTTGTGGTTTTCTTCATCAAATTCATACTCATCTACTCCATGAGAGAGGAGGATCGTGAATAGAACTTGAGTATAGTATTATATTTACATCCGGAGTACTATCTTTATGATAAGATCTCAAAGAGAAAGTTCTAGACACACGAGGTTCAATTTTTGGGGCATTACATTTCTGAGCATGGTTTGTCTCTGGAGTGGATGAAGATCAATACAGTGATTGATTGGGATCCTCCCAAGAGCATATCAGAGGTGAAAAGTTTTTTTGGTTTGGTGGGGGGTACTAAAGGAGGTTTGTAGTAGACTTATTTAGAATTGCATCCCCTTTGACCACCCTGACATGGAAAAGGTAGCATTTTTACCTAGAATGAGATGTGATAAATGGACTTTGAGGATTTGAGGTGGAGGCTAATGACTGATCCATTGTTGAGACAACGTAATGAGGGTATAGAGCACGTAGTGTATTGCGATGCATCAAGATCTAGGCTCAACTGTGTGTTGATGAAGCAACATACATTTATCGCATACGTGTCAAGGAAGTTCAGACCCTATGAGCATAACTACATGTTTCACGACCTAGATCTAGTAGTATTAGTATTCACACTAAGGATATATAGACACTATCTTCTGGGAGAGTGCTTCATGTCTTAGTCAGACCATCAGAGTCTTAGGTACATCTTTACACAGACACACTTGAAATTGAGATAATGACACTAGTTGTAGTTCTTATAGTACTATGAAATCAAGATAGTCTATACTTTTAGGAAGGGAAACATGGTATCATATGTCCTCATTTGGAAGTACTAGTATCTCTTGGTGCAGGAGGCTTCTGAGTAGTTGTCTTCATTACATCTGACCTTGATGGAGCAGAAGAGTGAAACTTTTCTTCAGTCGATGGTGTTGAATTCTACACTTCTCGATCATGTGAGGGATTCCCAGCTAGGATACATTTACTGTGAGGTATTTCATGACTATTTATCCACATGGGACTCACCATATGGATATTATGGAGTTAATCGCATAATCCATTTCTAGGGACAAACAGTGGTCCCAATCACGATGTAGGAGGAGGGGATGTAAGAGTTCTACACATCTCCTTTGACTATACATCCCAAAGTGGGAAATATGTACAGAGAACTTTAGTTATAGTTTTGGTGGTCTGTAATGAGTTGGAGTGTTGGTGAGTTTGTTCCATGATTCCTCGCCTATTAGTAGTTGAAGGCCGAGCACCAGGTTTTGGAAGCTTTGTTGCAGCCCCTTGAGATCCCGAAGTGAAACTGGGATGACATATCCATGGACTTTATAATAGGGATTCCACAGAAAATGAAGGGCCATGATTCCATCGGTGTGATAGTTGACTAATTAAAAATTTCATCGCACTTCCTTGCTATCAAGAATCGTAGTTCAGTGGAGAGTTTGGGGAAAACATATGTATGAGAGATTATTCTCCTTCATGGTGTTCCCTTAACTATTGTCTCTGATTGTGATTCATGATTCCTATCACGATTTTGGGAAGGAACACAAGAGAAATTTGAGACCTAGATGAGGATGAGTACATCCTTTACCCCCCCCCCCCCACAAGGGAAGATTGAGTGCACTATCTAGGTGTTAGAGGATATGTTGAGGGATTTAATGTTATACTTTGAATCACTTTCCCTTGGTATAGTTTTTGTACAACAATAGCTACCACACTACTATTACCATGAAACCTTTTGAATCCCTATACGAGAGACCCTATAGGTAACCCTTGTTCTATATAGATATTGGCGAGACATATCTTGTGGGTCCAGATATGGTGAAAGTGATGAAAGAAAAGGTTTAGGTTATCTGTGAGTGGATGAGGATGGCCTAGAGCAGACAAAAATATTACGTAGATCAATATTGTAATCCCTTGGAGTTCAATCATGGAGACCAAATTTTCTTGAGAGACTCCCCATGATGAGAATTATGAAAGTTCAGCTGGGGGGAAAGATATACCTGAGGTTTATCGATCCATTCGATATCTTTCATAGGGTTGGAAGGGTTGTTTACTACCTTTCCCAACTACCACATTTGTATCATGTTCACGAAATCTTCCATGTGTCATATTTGAGGAGACACATGCATGACCCCACACATGTCATCGAATAGGGAGATTTTGACATTAAGGATGGAGATATGTTTGCGAAGAAATTGGTGGCTATTGAGGATCGATAGGAGAGGAAACTATGTGGATGGACCATCCCCTTATTTCATGACTTCTAGTAGCATAGGAATGTATAGGAGAGCTCTTGAGAGCGAGAGAACGAGATACGAGCTTAATATCCTGAGCTGGATGTTTAGTTTTTCTTTTCAAGGATGAAAATTTTGAAGGAGATAATGATTTGGAGAGATATTTTTTACCTTATAATTCTTCAAAATATTTCTATTTATATTTTTAGATCTAGTCTCTGAGATGACGTGCAATTTTGAGGCCCAGTGTACCCAGAACTAATTTTATAAAAATATTAAAAATATTTTATATTGTGCGAACACAGTTTCTTAAAAAAATGGGATAAATCATAAATGGAATATCATATCATAAATATGACACCATATTTGATTCTAGAACACAAATTTTACCCTAGGCATGCCCTAAAATAGGTTGGTATGGGGTGTTCGGATAAGACGACGTTGGAGGTACATCTAGTGTATTAACTAATTTATTAATTTAATTAATTCATTAAATTAACACAATGGTTTTCTTGTATAAGTATGTCATTTTGATTAATCCTTCAGGGTTAACTATATAAACCTAGGAGGATTTATAACATTATCTTCCTCCTTCCATTGGAGAATCAAGATCAGATGACAACAGATCTCCAGATCAAAGTAGTTTGAAGTGCATTGAATGCAATGCCCCATCTAAATCATTAGTGAGAATGTTATTTAATGAAAATGATACAATATATTGGTATGAATTTTCAATTTATGGATGATGACTTTTTTTATTAAATTGTTTGGGCATGATCAAGACTTTCTTTGATATGTGCCAATTGTTGACAATTTCATGTGCCCTAGTATTGAAATCTAATTGGTTATTCGATTGTTTTCTAAAAAATGATATCCCAATTGTGTTCATTGTCCAAGAAATATTGACCAAATATTTTTTAACTCTTGTTCTTATGCCTTTATCCCTTGAATTCTTCATGGTTTTCATCATCGGACCATGGGGTCACAATTTGACACAGGCATGCGGGACCGAGCCCGATTAGACCCCCAAATTCACTACGGTTTTACAAGTGAATAAGGGATCGGTGATAAAGTATGGATTTGGAGATGAATTGGGGTATAATGGATATTATTTTCATGGATTATAGATCCAAGACCCATGGAGGTATTGGTAAATGAGCGAAGGAATGGCAATGCATATGAGTTCGCATGGGAAGAATCAGAACTCTATTTTTGTCCACCGAAGGGTTGGAATTATCATCCAGAGTCTAGATAACCTAATTTTAGGAGGAGATGAGGCCAGATTCAAAGAAGGAAAGAACAGATCTGGCACACAAAGACTGGATCTAAACTTTTATGAAAATCCTGACTACAGGCCCTATAGTTCGGAAGAACACACAGCGTGTGACCACTATGCTATGACAGCTAGGTTTTTTTTTGGAGATATTATTATCACATGCCATGTGGTACCCCCACACTCCATGTGTCCTTTAGCTGGTAGACTCAACATGTACTCCAAGAATACATGGGCATAAGTACAGTCAATAACACACCATGTACCAAAGTACATGGACATGGGTTATGTACTCATACACAACAAAGAGAACACGACTTGATCTTGGATAGCTCAAACACACCATATAGTGTACATGTACATTGTGTACTTGTAAATGGTATGGGATCCATGTGATGGAAAGTAAATGACAATGATAAAGAGGGGGAACACACACCATGTGGGTCCCTAACACGCCGCGTACCCCTAGTTTACTTTTTATGAAACTTCAATTTCTCGTATCTCCTTCATTTGAACTTGGATTTTGGACCATGAGTAGACTACGCTGATTATTTTTATACATAGAAGGTGATAAATACATCAATTTTGGATTTTAGTATATGATGTGAGATGTTATGGGAATGAATTTTATTTAGTAATTGTTCTATGATTATAGTGATCAGACCAGATCACCAAAGGCTTCTTGAGTGGAACCCTTCTAAAGGGATATGGAATGTGTCAAATACCTATCTATAGAGTGGCACCCTATGGCTAGTCTGGGAATAGTTCCCCTATATATTCCAAGTGTCAACTTCCTGCTGGGTAGGTCATGGGTCATTGAATACTAGAGTGGCAGCCTTCAGCCGGGCTGGGCATGGGTCCTCTACATATTCTGAGTGGCACTCTTCTATTGGGTACGACGGGGGTCCTCAATGACTAGAGTGGAACCCTCCTACTAGGCAGGGCATGGGTCCTAATCTACAATAGTAACACACTCTATCCTAGTTAGTCATAATTACTCTAAATATTCTGAGTAGAACCCTCATACTGGGCTGGGCATGGGTTGTAGAGACCCGAAGCTTGACGTACATGGACATTACATTACTTTTTCGGAATACTTAATACATAACAAAAACAGACACACAAGGACCATAATATTTTAGTGTCTTTGGAAACTCGGAATAAAATCTTCTAATCGTGGTGAAAGATCTTCAACATCTCCCAATAAAGATATTCCCCTTTTTTTCTCACCTAAAGCCTTTATTTATATCCTGGGGAAAAGAAAACATAAAAGGGGTGAGTTCAAATGCCCAGTAAGGGTAAACATAGAGAACATAAAACAATCCATAAACATTTGAATGCAAAAACTTGAACATAAAATCTAAACATCAAAATCTTCAGAAAAGACATGAATCTTGGAAGTATGTAAGGAATATATCATAAGGGAACATCAATAATGATAAAATAGCACGGGAATAAAACATGTAATTCTGGAAAACATTAAGCACATGATATTATTTCCATAGTATCCAAGGCATTGCTGGCAAGACCATCTTAGTGGACAAAGTCCGTTTCAAAATCAAGTTCACTCCGCGTTCCAGTCCTGTATTACTAAACCAGTTTAACTTGCCATTCCGGCCATGTCTATCTCATGAGATATAAATATTTACCCAATGAATTAGAGGGAGATATAGGTCCCAACCATCTCATAATGAAATCACTATTACTTGTTCCACAAAATAAACTTAAAACATTCATCATAACCCAAAGAATAAAGTGGGTTTCATAAACATCATATCATCATCACATAATCCATATAAAACAAATGGATATTTCATCATAAGAAAAGTGAAAGCATGTAAATCATAGAGAAATTATATTTGAAACATACACATATGAAATAATTTCATCTTATATGAAAAATGGGTTTGATAAAACACTTGAAATTAATTCTTGAGAACAAAATCCTTTTTTCTTCAAAATCATTTTCTTTTCACAAAATATCATGGAATTTTAAAAGAAAAGGATTTTGTTAAAAATATTCATGAAATATTTTTGAGTAATCTTCATGAAAACAAGGATTTATAAAACCATAAAAATCCTTTCATACCGTATATTTTAAAAAAACATTCTTCACGTACTTTTGTCAAAAAAGCCAAAAAGTACCTTGTAGGGTAAATAAAAGAAGGATTCCTTCCATACCATTGGGTAAAAGTAAAAATGGGTAAATAGAAATTTAAAAATACATGGAACCATTTTTAGGAATCATGGACATGGATGATAACAATAACCTCAGTAAATACTTACGAATAAGCAATCTCGGATAAAAATGAGATTTGCAAAATTATCCCTTACCTTATGTCTAATATACTTGGTATGTATCCTAAACTCCTGTATAATGAGTTAAATAATGTCATTGACTTATTAAAGAATCATATTCATTGTTATGATATCATATATGGTTCACTTATGACTTTATATTACCCATTTGTTTGTAAATCCCATGTTAAAGAGCGTTTTGGGTAAAATCGTTTCATTTGTCGTCCGTGTTTTGACTTGTAATTATTCATATGATTACTTAGATCATGATTAATTAATTACAGAGTATAAAAAATTATTTATATATAATATATATTCAGAATATACATATATATAATAGATCGATAAATAGAAATAAATACATCGTTCATGGAGACGGTAGGCCGTACGTACGCATGAACGCTGTTTTCGTTTCCTTATTGAGTTGAATGGAAATAAGTAGATGAATACATATATATATATATATACATAAATACAGTATCATTATTATGTCATATATTTAATTATTACTTACTATATATACTTTATCATAATTCATGAATGGTTAATCATTGAGAATGAATCTCATCGCGTCGTGGAGACGGTAGTCCGTACGTACGCACGAGTGATGATATCGTTTCCATAATTATTGAATTGAATTGGAGTGGATGATACAATATATCAGAATACTTATGATGTTATAATAACTATGTATAGTTATTATTTACAAAATTACACCCATCCATGTAAGGTGTTGGTGGAAAAACAGATTACACCACAGTGTGGAGACGGTATTCCGTACGTAGGCACGTGCGGTGATTTTGTTTTCCGTAGGATGGATAGAAGGTGAAATGGGGTTGTTTCATATTTATAATAACATATCAGTATATTATTTATACTTATGTTATTACAATATAATGAAAAAACTAAAGAAGAATAAGTTTAAGAAGAAAGAAAATTGAAAGAATCAGTAACATATATTACCTCTTCTTTGACACGCCTCATTGAAACCTCCTCTTAGGGTACTAAAATTGGTCTTTGAAGAAGACCGGGACCTCTATAATGTTTATAGGGAAGTTGATAATGGAAATGGGCATGGGTTGGCCGAGCTTGAAGGCTCAAAGTTGTGTAAAGATGAGAGGGAGGAGGTGCCCTTTTATAAGGGAGGAGAGGGGCACCTTTGGAAATCTTAAAAATATTAATTTATAATAAATCTAACCCCACTTAAAAACCTCAAAAAATGACTCATATTCGAAGATTACATGTTATAGGGTTGTAATATCATTAGAAAATAAAATTTAGACATGTTAGGAATTTATTTTAAACATTATCAACTTGATTTATCCTTCTTTAATCAATTTTATTTTATTTGTGGTAATAAAATTCTAAATTTTAAATTATAACAAATAATTACTTATTTGTTGTGAATTTTCCATAATTGGATAATTTATAACATTTTAGACCATATAAAATTAAATTTATAATTTTTAAATATTTTTGTGATTTTTAAACAATTTTATAATATGTTATTTTTATAAAATAACAATAGTGTCAATTTTGACACTATTCATTTATTTTAATTTAAATAAAATATATACAGAATATATGTTCGAAATAAAAGAATTAATAGATTCATAAAAGGTCATATGTATATATAAAATTAGTGTATAACATTAAATAGTTCATATAATATTTATTTTATTATTTTTTAAAACCATTTATTTAGTTTATCTCTTAATAAAATAATTACTACAACATTTTTCTATAATTATTTAATATACTTATTTGTTGAATAAAAATTAAAAATAAAATCCTATAATGAAGATAATTATATTAAATTTCACAATAATACTTTTACTCAAATTTATCATCTTAAAATCACAATATTTAAATTGTTATATTTATTAAATTATGAAGGTGACAACTTTGGCATCATTTAAAATAAAATAATAGAAGTGTCATAATCGCTTTTATAAGGCTCAAAATGGTCAAATATTAGACCATTTGATGATTATGGTTTAAATTTACATGACCAATAAGTTTTTTTCAGGGTTTTTTGCCTTTTATGGTCACTATTAGTTTAATAAAACCTATATTCTTGATTTTTCACTAGATAAACAATTTCTGCATCACTATTGTGTCACAATTAATGATAATTATTTAATCCCAAAAAATTATAAATAAATTCATATGATGTAGATAAATTAATTATATTTCTGGATAATATTCATGTTATAAGTTTCATGATGTTTATCACTAAATTAAAATTAATATACTTATAAGATTTAAGAGAGTGACATGTTGTCACTTTCTTTGGTTTTAATAACAATAAAATTATTTTATAGAAAAAAGTCCATTAAAGGATTTTAATCCGACCCTTAGGTGATATGGGTCGACTTATAGTCATCCAATATGATTTTTCCAAGTGTTAGGGTAATTTTATAATATTATTTTTACCCTTAATTGCCCAATTTACCTTTAACTATGGTAAATAAAATTTACCGTAGTTACTATTCATAAGGCCCAAAAATAAAAAGTAGATTATTAACTTAATTTGGACCCACTGATTACAAATATGGAATCCATTTTTTCCAAATTCAATACACAAAAGTTGCAGAAAATAAATTAAAATTAATCCTGTTGTCGAAAGAAAACGGGTTTTTCTTTAAGACATTGCAAAAGATTGAATTTATTTAACCTACGAATTCAGTTTCAAATCAATGATAATTACATACATTATAATAAATGGTAAAAATATATTCTATTTATAATTTAAAACCATTCAATATTATAATTTAACCACATAAGTTATTACGATGAAAAAAATTATTTTTAATTAAAATATAGTGTGTTTTTACTATTAATTAAAATATGAAAGTTATCAGAATAATATGAAAAATTTATCCAAGGTAAAATATTATATCCTGATTCCAAAGAATAATTTTATTTTGTAAAATTGAACTTATAAACTTGTCAAAAACTATATTTAAAGTGGGTGCGTCTTCAAAATGCGACAAAACTGCAGTTTTTTGAAAAATACTTATTTTACCTGAAAAATTTATTTTGTTCTCATACCATGTTCTAGAAAATGTGTAAGATGAATAATAATGTTATAAAATTAAAAATTTAGTTAATACTATTCATAAAGGCTAGTTCGTGATAATATTATAACCATATATCGTTGTTTAGTGAAACCCGATATTGCGTACAACACACGCTATCGAGAAAGGTCACGATTGCGTGTAATACAAGCCAAGTAAGGGTTGCGTGTTATGCAAGACTCTTTTTTTGTTTCATATAACATTATCCAACCATATTTCATTTATACATTGAATATATATATATATATACACTCAATGTTGCGTAGAATGACTATTATCAAACGAACTTGAAATTGTGTGTTACACAATCTAAGAATAGTGTTACATATACTGCAAGCTAATACGGTGTTGCGTATAGTGAAATATAATCTTGATGTAATTTACAATAGAAGATATGAAAGAAATTAAAACGAATATATCTTATAAAATCTCGGGTTGTTACATTCTACCCCCCTTAAAATGAATTTCGCCCTCGAAATTCATCGGGGTTATAAATCATTTACTATTCATAGAAACCCACATCATAAAAAGGAATACTAAAACTTAATTTTTAAAAACTAAAGTATGAAACATAATGATTACCCAAAATAACTCATCATTGGGTTTTCATATAGGATAACAAAGGTGAAAATATGGATATGGAAGAGAAATCTAAACATCAAGTTCTAATGGAGAGTGGTAGAGAACATGGCTATGAAAAAGCCAACAATCACAAAGCCATAGATTTGTGATGATCTAAAGAACCATCTGATTCATCAGATATGATGGAACTAGGACAACATTTTTGGTTTTGAAGTTCATTTCCCTAAATTTGATGAATTAATAGAAATACTTACATGATTTTCGTTCAATCTCACTATTGTTCATGCCTTGAACAATTTACACTTCATCTCTTAAAGAAATGAAGTTTAATTTGTTATTCGTGAAGTGTTAGTAGATCATGTGATAGAATAACGGGTCATTCCATCTATCTCAAACAAGAGTTTAGAAAAAGTTATTAAATATACATAAGTCCATTAATCATATATGGTTCTTAAAATGGACTTATACTTCATATCTCATACCACTTAAAAAATTAAAACTAATTTATACTAACCAGGGACATCCTGTAGGCCAGTGGTAGGCGATAAAGGCCCGTCGCACATCGGTTGTGGGTTCGATTTCCACATCCTTGTCCGACGCGATGGGTTGTATTCCATCCTACAGGTTTTCCTTTTTCTAAAACTACACTATTATAACATTCCAGGAATAATATCAAAAAAAAAAATCTAGCCTTAATCAATACAAACTTATGTTCAACATAATCCATTCGAATCTTTAGGCTTATCCAAAATACTTCTTTCCAAACTCATAGTATAAAGAGAATGATTACTAAAAAGGTCATATAAAAAGCATGTGAATACCATAATTTATAACTCATATATCTTGTTGGTCACATTCTAATCATGTGAATACCTTAATCATGTATTCTCTTAAAAAAACGAATACCCATTTAACCTTATTGAAAACATAAATGCTGTCAAAATTTAACTCTTTCCACATTCCAAAATCCAAAAATTCTATATACTCAAACCATGATATAACTTTGTCCTTATATCAGTCATGAGCTCATGAATATTTTAAAACATTTAATTTTCTCCTTATCCCTTCATTATGCGCATATCATCTTCTTTCCAAAAATATCTCAATCACTTTCCACGGTTACCGATGCCATATTCTTATGGAAAACCACAATGGACCAATATATAGGCATTACAATATACCATAAAATTACCTCAACAACATTATTATTGAATACCAATACATAAACAATTCAAACCATCCTCTTCAATGATTGTCATGGAATAAGTCCTTCCTTGATTTAGATGTAAACTCTTAGGTCAGGGCATTAAGTTGGGTAATGCCCATGTTCTCCACAGATAAGACATTGAACTCCATAACAGTCTGTCACTCTATGACCCTTCTCTCCACATAGATAACATCTTCCCCTCCATTTTATGTATTCATCAAGGTTATTCTTACCTTATTTAGAAATCTCAATCTTCCTTTCTCTATGCTCCTCAACATGCGAACATTCATAAAAGTCTATCTTCCTCTTATTTGATGAATTGGGAATGCCACTAAAGTTCACCTTGTTAATCATATATTGCGATGTCTGATTCGGAATAATCATAATATATTTCTCTCTAGGAATTACGAAATTTAACTACTCATGGTCACCAATTTGTCTATCAGATTAAATGTCAACCATATTCCTTCCGGTTCCCTCCATTAACTAAAACTAGAAACCATTGTGTAAGAAAGAGTTAAAATAATGAGGAACCTCACAATCATAAAATGTCACTTATAGGATGTATAACTTATGACACCTTCTTTAACCTATTATATTTTAGGTTCACCCTAGGTTATTCATGATTGTAAAAATAATTCTAGGACTATAACCTATAGTTCTACTAAACCTTAGGGACATTACTAAACCTTAGGTACATCCCTAGACATACCTTAGAAATATCTCTAGGGATCTCACTATAGTTTTCGCATCCTAGTTTCCAAAGGTTGACTAAACCTTTCCTCTGATACCAAATGTAGAGACCCGAAGCTTGACGTAAATGGAAATTACATTACTTTTTCGGAATACTTAATACATAACAAAAACAGACACATAAGGACCGTAATAGTTTAGTGTCTTTTGAAACTCGGAATAAAATCTTCTAATCGTGGTGAAAGATCTTCAACATCTCCCAAT
Organism: Viscum album; assembly: GCA_963277665.1. NCBI lineage: Eukaryota > Viridiplantae > Streptophyta > Magnoliopsida > Santalales > Viscaceae > Viscum > Viscum album. The sequence goes on along the minus strand of OY728153.1, from coordinate 545,935,101 downwards.
AAAGATCTTCCCATTTTTTTCTTACCTAAAACATTTCTTTATATCCTGGGGAAAATAAAACATAAAAGGGGTGAGCTCAAATGCCCAATAAGGGTAAACATAGATAACATAAAACAATCCATAAACATTTGAATGCAAAAACTTGAACATAAAATCTAAACATCAAAATCTTGAGTAAAGACATGAATCTTGGAATTATGTAAGGAATATATCATAAGGGAACATAAATCAAGATAAAATAGCATGGGAATAAAACATGTAATTGTGGCAACCATTAAGCACATGATATGATTTCCATAGTATCCAATGCATTGCTGCCAAGACCATCTTAGTGGACAAAGTCCCTTTCAGAATCGAGTTCACTCCTCGTTCCAATCATGTTTTACTGAACCGGTTTAACTTGTCATTCCATCCCTGTCTATCTCATGATATATAAATATTTACCCAATGCATTGGAGGGAGATATAGGTCCCACCCATCTCATAATGAAATCATTCTTACTTGTGCCACAACATAAACTTAAAACATTCATCATAACCCAAAGAATAAAATGGGTTTCATAAACATCATATCATCATCACATAATCCATATAAAACAAATGGATATTTCATCATAAGAAAAGTGAAAGCATGTAAATAATAGAGACATTATACTTGAAAAATACATATATGAAATAATTTCATCTTAGATGAAAAATGGTTTTGATAAAACACTTGAAATGAATTCTTGATGAAAATATCATTTTTTCTTCAAAATCATTTTCTTTTCACAAAATGTCATGAAATTTTAAAAGAAAAGGATTTTGTTGAAAATAGTCATGAAATATTTTTGAGGAATCTTCATGAAAACAAGGCTTTATAAAACCGTAAAAATCCTTTCATGCTGTATATGTTAAAAAAACATTCTTCTCGTACTTTTGTTAAAAAAGACAAAAAGTTCCTTGTAGGGTAAATAAAAGAAAGATTCCTTCCACACCATTGGGTAAAAGTCAAAATGGGTAAAAGTAAAAATGTGTAAAAGGACTTTAAACATACATGAAACCATTTTTAGGAAACTTGTACATGGATGATAACAATAACCCCAGTAAATACTTATGAATAAGCAATCTCTGATAAAAATGAGATTTGCAAAATTATCCCTTACCTTATGTCCAATATGCTTCGTATGTGTCCAAACCTCCTGTATAATGATTTAAATAATTTCATTGACTTATTAAAGAATCATATTCATTGTTATGATATCATATATGGTTCACTTATGACTTTATATTACCCGTTTTTTGTAAATTCCATGTTAAAGAGCATTTTGGATAAAATCGTTTCATTTGTTGTCCATGTTTTGACTTGTAATTATTCATATGATTACATAGATCATGATTAATTAATTACAGAGTATAAAAAATGATTTATATATAATATATATTCAGAATATACATATATATATATAATATATCGATAAATAGAAAGAAATACACCGTTCATGGAGACGGTAGGCTGTACGTACGCATGAACGCTGTTTTCATTTCCTTATTGAGTTGAATGGAAATAAGTAGATGAAATAAATATATATATACATAAATACAGTATCATTATTATGTCATATATTTAATGATTACTTATTATATATACTTTATCATAATTCATGAATGGTTAATCATTGAGAATGAATCTCATCGCGTCGTGGAGACGGTAGTCCGTACATACGCACGAGCGATGATATCATTTCCATAATTATTTAATTGAATTGTAGTGGATGATACAATATATCAGAATAAGTATGATTTTATAATAACTATGTATAGTTATTATTTACACCATTATACCCATCCATGTAAGGTGTTGGTGGAAAAACAGATTACACCACGGCGTGGAGACGGTGTTCGTACGTACGCACGCGCGGTGATTTTATTTTCCGTAGGATGGATAGAAGGTGAAATGAGGTTGTTTCATATTTATAATAACATATCAGTATATTATTGATACTGATGTTATTACAATATAATGAAACAACTAAAGAAGAAGAAGTTGAAGAAGAAAGAAAATTGAAAGAATCGGTAACGAATATTACCTCTTCTTTGACACGCCTCTTTGAAACCACCTCTTAGGGTACTAAAATTGGTCTTTGAAGAATACCAGGACCTCTAGAATGTTTATAGGGAAGTTTATAAGGGAAATGTTCAGATTTAAGGCTCAAAGTTGTGTAAAGATGAGAGGGAGGAGGTGCCCTTTTATAAGGGAGGAGAGGGGCACCTTCGGAAATCTTAAAAATATTAATTTATAATAAATCTAAGAACACTTAAAAACCTCCAAAAATGACTCATATTAAAATATTATATGTTATGGGGTTGTAATATCATCAAACAATAAAATTTAGACATGTTAGGAATTTATTTTAAACATTATCAACTTGATTTATCCTTATTTAATCAATTTAATTTTATTTGTGGTAATAACATTCTAAATTTTAAATTATAACAAATAATTACTTATTTGTTGTTAATTTTCCATAATTGGATACTTTATAACATTTTAGACCATATAAAATTAAATTTATAATTTTTAAATATTTTTGTGATTTTTAAACAATTTTATAATATGTTAGTTTTATAAAATAACAATAGTGTCAATTTTGACACTATTCATTTATTTGAATTTAAATAAAATATATACAGAATATATGTTCGAGATAAAAGATTTAATAGATTCATAAAAGGTCATATGTATCTATAAAATTAGTGGAGAACATTAAATAGTTCATCTAATATTTATTTTATTATTTTTTAGAACCATTTATTTGGTTTATCTCTTAATAAAATAATTACTACAACATTTTTCTATAATTATTTAATATACTTATTTTTTGCATAAAAATTAAAAATAAAATCCTATAATGAATATAATTATATTAACTTTCTAAATAATACTTTTACTCGAATTTATCATCTTAAAATCACAATATTTAAATTGTTATATTTATTAAATTATAAAGGTGACAACTTTGGCATCATTTAAAATAAAATAATATAAGTGTAATAATCACTTTTATAATTCTCCAAATGGTCTAATATTATACCATTGGATGATTATGGTTTAAATTTACATGACCAATAAGTTTTGGTCAAGGTTTTGTACCTTTTATGGTCACTATTAGTTTAATAAAACCTATATTCTTGATTTTTCACTAGATAAACAATTTCTACATCACTATTGTGTCACAATTAATAATAATTATTTAATCCCTAAAAATTATAAATAAATTCATATGATGTTGATAATTTCATTAGATTTATTTATATAATTAATGTTCGAAGTTTCATGAAGTTTATCACTAAATTAAAATTAATATACTTATAAGATTTAAGAGAGTGACATGTTGTCACTTTCTTTGGTTTTAATAATAATTAAATTATTTTCATGGAAAAAAGTCCATTAAATGATTCTAATCCGACCCTTATGTGATATGGGTCGACTTTTAGTCATAAAATATGATTTTTCCAAGTGTTAGCGTAATTTTATAATATTATTTTTACCCTTAATTGCCCGATTTACCTTTAACTATGGTAAATAAAATTTACCGTAGTTACTATTCATAATGCCAAAAAATAAAAAGTAGCTCATTAACATAATTTGGACCCACTGATTCCAAATATGGAATCAATTTTTCCAAATTCAATACACAAAAGTTGCAGAAATTAAATTAAAATTAATCCTGTTGTCGAAAGAAAACGGGTTTTTCTTTAAAACATTGCAAAAGATTGAATTCATTTAACCTACGAATTCAGTGTAAAATCAATGATAATGACATAAATTATATTAAATGGTAAAAATATATTCTATTTATACTTTAAAACCATTCAATATTATAATTTAACCACATAAGGTATTACAATGAAAAAAATTGTTTTTAATTAAAATATAGCGTGTTTTTACTATTCATTAAAATATGAAAGTTATCAGAATAATATGAAAAATTTATCCAAGGTAAAATTTTATATCCTGATTCAAAAGAATAATTTTATTTTGTAAAATTGAACTTATAAACATGTCAAAAACTAGATTTAAAGTGGGTGCGCCTTCAAAAGGTGGCAAAACTGCATTTTTTTGAAAAATACTTATTTTACCCGAAACATTTATTTTGTTCTCATACCATGTTATAGAAAATGTGTAAGATGAATAATAATTTTATAAAATTCAAAATGTAGTTAATACTATTCATAACGTCTAGTTCGTGATAATATTATAACCATATATCATTGTTTAGTGAAACCCGGTATTGCGTACAACACACGCTATCGAGAAAGGTCGTGATTGCATGTAATGCAAGCTAAGTTAGGGTTGAGTGTTATGAAAGACTCCTTTGTTGTTTCATATAATAGAATCCAACCATATTTCATTTATACATTGAATATATATATATATATACACTCAATGTTGCGTAGAATGACTATTATCAAACGAACTTGAAATTGTGTGGTACACAATCTAAGAATAGTGTTGCGTATACTACAAGCTAATACGGTATTGTGTATAGCGCAAGATAATCTTGATGTAACGTAAAATAGAAGATATGAAAGAAATTAAAACGAATATATCTTATAAAATCTCGGGTTGTTACATGGGTCCTCAATCATCAGAGTGTAACCCTCCTATTATACTAGGGAATGAGTCTTATACTGATATATTATGCCCCTCAATAGCATGTTATAGTGAAGTGGTGTGGCTTAAATTGGATTTATTTCTTCTAGAAAGATTCATGAGATGTTGGGAATCATTGATGGACTTTTGGAACTGACAAAACTCTTTCCTAGGATAGGCTGTGAGATATAGATCCCATTCTCTCTCATTTTGGGTTTCATTGATTTTAGCATATATACATATCTTTATCCATGTTTTTGGATTATATTTTCTCTCTTGATATGGTTGGTGGAGGCATGAAGAGTAGCCCACCTACTCACTGTGTTGAGCTCGTCATGGTTGGATGAGGTTACCTTATTACTTTGGGTTGAGATGTTTACTATTTACTATATATCAATTCCTATTGTGTCTCTTTTTTACCCTTTTATCTTTTGGGGCATCCTACTGGGTATTTATATACTCAACCCAGCATGGGATTTTCCCTGCACATGTTGTGTCTTATATAGATGATGGAAAGGTCGGTGGTGACTATAGAGGAGCTTTGGGATATATGGTGCATTGGGTCGCATATGGTGGTCAGAGCTTGGAAATCAGGATTTGGACTCTCTCAACACTTTTACTTTCTATTTTTTTCATGTTGGGACATCTTCTAGTTGGGCATGTATTTTTCCCTTAAATTTTCTGTTTGCACTCTCATACTCTTATACACCCTAGAGGTTTTTTATGCATGGTTTATATTCTCGCTATTTTATATTTTTATTTTTATTCTTATACCCTTATGTATTGGTATTTTTAGGTGTGTTTTTATAGGTACATTAGGAAAAGTCCTCCCATTCATTTATTAAGTTTCTATCAGTATTTTCTATGTGTAGTCATGAATACTGGTTTCAAATTAGTGTCACTTCCCTCTCCAAACTAATAACAAAAGTCTGATGCCAATTGGAGTTCATGATCCTCATCTTGACACTCCCTTTGAAACCAAACTTTTTAATCTTTGTGTTATCTTGATGTCTGGTTTCAAAGAGTAGTCTCACTTCCCCCTCTGAACCGACACCACATCAAATCTATTTTATTATTCAACTACCTGGGATGACCATTAGCGGTGGTCAAAAAAAACTGTATTTATCAATGAAATTCTTATAATTAATGTGTCATGATCTATCAATTACATTTCTATTAATATTTTCTCTATGTAGTCTAGAATACTGGTTTCAAAGCAGCATCACTTCCCTCTCCAAACAAATAACAAAATTCTGGTGTAATTTAGAGTTCATGATCCTTAGATCACTGCTCCCTTTGAACCCACACTTTTTAATCTCTATGTAGTCTGGACGGATATTTTCATAGAGCAGTGTCACTTCCCCCTATGGACCAACACCACATCAAATCTATTTTATTATTCAACTACTTCGGCTAACCTTTAGCGGTGTTTGAAAATATTATATTTATCAGTTATATTGTTTTAATTTATTTGTCATGATCCATTAATTATATTTCTATTAATATTTTTTCTTTAAAGTATAGAAGATTAGTTTCAAAGTAGCATCACTCCCCCCTCTAAACAGATAACGAATGTTTGGTGTCATTTGGAGTTCATGATCCTCAGCTCACTGCTCCCTTTGAACAAACAATTTTTAATCTCTATACTGTTTAGAAGACTGGTTTCATAGAGTAGTGTCACTTCCCCTGCTGAACTTACACAACATAAAATCTATTTTATTATTAAAATTCTTTGGATGAATGTTAGTGGTGGTAAAAAATACTGTATTTATCAATGAAATTATTGTAATTAATTTTTTGTTATTTATCAATTACATTTCTATTAATATTTTCTCTGTGTATTCTAGAAGACTAGTTTTTGAGTAGCATCACTTATCCCTCTTAATGGATAAAAAAATTCTAGCGTCATTTGGAGTTCATGATCCATAGTTCATTGTTGCCTTTGAACCCATACTTTTTAATCTCTGTGTAGTCTGGAAGACTAGTTTCACAAAACAACATCACTTCCCCCACCGAACTAACACCACATCAAATATATTTTATTATTAAACTACATAAAGTTTCCATCTTTTGTGGTAAAAAATACTATATTTACCAATGAAATTATTTTAATTAACATTTCACATTTCATAAATTATATTTCTATTAATATTTTCTTTGTGTAGTTAAGAAGACTGGTTTCAGAGTGGAGTCATTTCCCCCTTTGAACAAATAATAAAAGCCTGGTGCCATTTGGAGTTCATGATCATCATCTCACCACTCTCTTTATACCCACAATTTTTAATCTATATACCGTATGGAAGACTGGTTTCACTGATCAGCATCACTTCACCCTCCAAATCGACACCATGCCAAATCTATTTTTTTATTAAATTGCTTGGGATGAACATTAGTTGTGGTCGAAAAAATTTTATTTATCAATGAAATTATGGTAATTAATGTGTCATGATTCATTAATTACATTTATATTAATATTTTCACTCTACAATCTGGAGGACTTTTTTTAGAGAAGCATCACTTTCCCCTCCAAATGGACAATGAAAGCCCAGTGCTGTTTGGAGTTCATGATACTCAGCTTGCTACTCCTTTTGAACCCACAATTTTTAATCTCTGTGTAGTCTAGAAGACTAGTTTCACAAAGCATCATCACTTCACCCTCTGAACTGATACCATTTTAAACATATCTAATTATTCAACTACTTGGGGTGATCATTAGTAGTGGTTGGAAACACTGTATTTATCAATGAAATTATTATAATTAACATTTCATGATTCATTAATTACATTTATATTAATATTTTCTTTGTGATTTATAGAAAACTAGTTTTATAGCAGTGTCACTTCCCCCTTCGATCAGATAAAAAAAATTTGTTGCTATTTTGAGTTCATGATCCTCAGCTCACTGCTCCCTTTGAACCCAAAATTTTTAATCTATGTGAAATATGGAATACTGATTTCATATATTAGTACAACTTCCCCTCCTAACCAACACCACATCAAATATGTTTTATTATCATATTCTTGGGATGATTATTAGTGGTGCTCTAAAATACTATATTTATCAATGACATTATTGTAATTAATGTGTCATGGTTCATCAATTACATTTCTATTAATATTTTCTCTATAAAGTCTAGAAGACTGGTTTGAGATAATAATCACTTCTCCCTCTAAAACTACACCACCTCAAATCTATTTTTTTATTCAACTGATTGGGATGACCGTTAGTGGTGGTCGAAAATACTATATTTATCAATGAAATTATTATAATTAATGTTTCATGATTCATTAATTAAATTTATATTAATATTTTCTAATTTTTATGAAAAATAAATATTAACAAAGTTTTTTTAGTTCACAATTCATAAAATTTGATTTATATAACTATTTTAAAGAATAATAAATAAAATAATAACCACCACTCAAGCAACATATTTTTAAAGAAAAAAGAAAATTTGATCTATCTCCATCCAATCTGTTAATTAAATTTGAATTGGACATTTTTGAGTAAAATTTAATGAGAAAATATTTTTTATTTTAAATATACCAACCCCATCAAAATTTAATTTAATCTGATCATAAATTATCTCAAAAAACAAAACAAGGAACTTGTTTTGATCCACACTATCCAAATTTAAGTGTTCAATTACATGCAAAAAAATTATAGAAGGTTGGGATTGGGACATATAAAAGGGTACTCTATCACCTTTAATAATATGGTAAAATAAATAAGATGTTATAACATTTAGTATATATAACATGACTATAAATATTGGTTGAAAATTATTAATTTATGTCTAAAAAGTGAAACTCATGATTTAAAACAGTCATACCTCTAGTCACCTTGATGGAGTTCTTTGAGAAAAATCAAAGCCCTTAAAGAATACGAGTAGAACACCGATGGATAGAAAACTATGGAATTCAATTAATAAGACAAAAAATTTAAACAAATGACCACATAAACCCTATTTATTGTATAATACCCTATAATAAAATAAGGTTAATTCACCCATAAAAATATTCTAGGTTAGGGGGAAATCAATAATTAATAAATAAAAAACTTAAAATGGACCATGAGGGGAGTTTTACAAAGAAGGAACTACATAATATCTCCATATTGGAATGGTCCTATCCTTGAGTCTGAAACAAGGTAAAATGGCCTATTTAGAGTAAAAAAATTTAATCTGACACATTGAATGTAAAAGAGATCTCTCATCCTTCTTGGAGTTCCACCATATAATCATTATTATTCAGACTTTGAAGAACTTGGTAAGGTTTGATGTTATTCAGTTTTATCTTATTGTAGGTGTTAACTATGAATAGTTCCTTTTAGTTGTGAACCATGATGAGACCCTCTTTGAAAATATCTCAGATTATCCTTCTGTCAGTATTTTATTAGTACCGTTCATTTGAGACTTCATTTATACAAACCGGTTCATCTTGGATATCATCACTGTGAGAGGCCATGTGTTCAGCAGCCACACTTCAAATTTAATATCATCAATGTGAGAGTCCATTTTTTTTCATTTTATAAATAATCCACTTTTAAGGGTAAGTGAGAACCTTACATAAACCGATATCTAAATTCAAAACCCCCCTAAAAAACAGCAACATAGCATTACACCATTCCAAAATCCCATTCAAAGTTCAAAATTATAAAATTCGAACTCAAAAAGTGAATCATCGTTTCCGCGAGAAAAGCGAGCCGCCCGAGAAACCCTAAAATTACGACACTGTCGCCGCCATCATCACATCGCCCACCTATCATCTTGAAACCATCACTGCTGTCACAACGATGCATCACCGTCGTCGTCGTCTTCCGCTTCTCCGTCGACCACCACCAACACCAAAAACCCAAACTCCATCGTCTCACCGGCCAAAATACGTCGCATGCCACCGTAGATATAATCCAACAGAACCACATAAGAACCTCCTCAATGAATTAGGTGACCACCAGAAACCTCCAACACCATTGAAAAACAAAAATCGCCTACAATCAGGAAAACCATGAACCCCACAAAACCGACGAGCCATTCGAGGAACCCGTTGCCATAGTCAATCGACACCAAGATCCATGAAACAACCGACACACCTTCATCTGATGAGAAGAAAAAAAAACCCAAAAAATGAATGAAGACACCAAGAATAAAAATAGAGAAATGCATAGAAGGAATAATATAACTGGGGATGAAACCCTAATGGAACCGGGAACATGGGGAAACCAGGGAGGAAACCCTGAAGGAAACTAGGGATGAAACCCTTAAGGAAAGCCCCTCGACCGCCAAACTGCATTGCCCAAAACCTAGAAGTATCCATCGCTCCAGGTCCGACCTGGAGAGGAGCGGTAGAACGTGATATCAGAGCATGGATGAGGCAGCCGTGGGTATGGAACAAGAAAGAGTTACACTGGGATTGAAACCCAAGGGAAAAGTAGAGATTAAAACCCTAGGGGAAAGCAGAGACTGAAACCCATAACCTGGAAAGAGAAAGGCCGAAGAATCCAGAGAAGGAGAGCCATCGAGGGGACATAGAAACTTAAAGAGGAAGATGGAGAAACCAAAAGACGAAGAATCTAGAGGAGGAAGAGAGGTCCGTCACTGCCGGGAAGATCTTATAACCCTAGGAGGAAGCAAACGAAGCCCAGAACTGGAGCCGAGAACGGGTGCTGGGAGACTAGGGCGCCATCAGTGAGAGGCCATTTGAGTCTTCGATTTTATAAAACAGTATATGATTAGATCAAGCATGTGATTTATTGGTCTCTGTTAAAATATTTCAAACTTATTTAAATGTTTTAATTATTCATTGTGTATTTTACTTAAACCACAACTCATGCACAACCTTGGTGTTTTCTAGCTTCTATAGTGGAAGGGATCACGTGAAACTTATTTCACTAATGGAAAATGGGGATATCCCCATGAATCTATTCCAATGGTTTACATGAACCATTGGTATAGATCTTCTAGATCCAGTCTATACCAATGGTTTATTCAAACTATTGGTATATATAAAGTTATACCAATAGTTTCAAAAAACTATTAGTATAATTTGGTCTATACCAATAGTTTTTTAAAAACCATTGGTATAGCTTTTTCAAAAATAAATTGAGCTCCCAAACCCAACCTATTAACCCACGATCCCTACCCTAATTTCCCTCACCCGAGAGAGTGGCAGATTCCCTTCTCCTCCAACTTTCTCCAATTACTTAAGAATTTTTTATTTGTATCTTCTTCAACATCAAATTAGTGTGTTTTGAATCCTTTTTATCTTCTGCTAAGTATTTTTTCATTTTTATCTAAGTCATAAAGTACATTCTTGTTCTTATATTGGTTAAATATATATTAATGATTCTTGGTTAATGTTTTTAATTTACAAATCTTGTGAGTTTTTTTTTCATTCCATGAAGTAAATAAATGCATCATGAATCATGGATGACCATGAATAGGCCATTCATGGTTTATGTTCATGTCACGAAGCTCCTGTCAACATGAAAATAAAAAAATCTCTATAAATTTATTGAGGGAATTTTATATATATTGACCATAAGATCCATGTTCAAATTTGAAGAGTTATTTTGAGAAGTAAAAGAGAAGACCAAGAAAAATTGTTGCCTATAAATAATGGGTTTTTGCAGGTTGTGAAGGGAGAGAAGGGGCAGAATGATCGAAGAGTGGGGTTGCTACCATAGAGAGGCTAAAAATGTTCTAATATCACAAATTCTATATGTTTTATTTTATTTTCTTCATCACTTTATCATATATATCATGATAGGGTGATCTTTATTTCTTCCAAACATGTGATTAAATGGAAATTATGCTAGTTTATCTATGTATTTTTATTTAGTTCATGTTGAGTTTTACATTCAATTATCATACCTCCCTCTATACCTTATTTTTCATTACCTGACCATTATGTTTTTATTAAGGGAGTGTTCTATAATTCAGTTACTAGAATAATAATTTCACTATAACCATTGGGTATGATAGGCTTTACATTTGAAAATGGATTTTCCTTACCTTCCTCACTAATAAATCGAAGGATATGACCATTAAAAGGGGGAATTTATGATAGAGTGAGAGTAATCACTCAGATGGGGGGGGGGGGGGTGAATTAGATGTAATTATAATGAAAATAAGAATAAGTCATTAAGTTTTTACAATCACTAGCGTATGAACCTATAAATTATATGTCTCATACCTTTTTTTTTCTTTTCTTCTATCATTATCCTAAATCATCATCAATATTTTTTCTTTTAATTTTTAAGTAGTTATTTCATTATAGAATTAGTTTAGTGTTTTAATTATTGAATTGAGTATTATATATACTTTTTTGTGGGATCATCCTTATACTTTCATGACCCTATACAACTTAATTGGATATTCAGTGATTTGGCGTTTGTGTTTTTAACTTCTAAACTAATTAATCCCATGGGGAATTAATGAATCTCTATGGGTTGGTCAAAACCCAATAAGGGTGTAAGATATATCTTCTTTTGGGATTGTAAAGGTTCTCCATTTAGTGAAGAGAATAAGTTAGGGGAACCTAAATTACGGAAGACATCTCTTTCAATTTTCACTCCTAAAGAATAAATGAAATCATTCATTTATTTTTAATGTGGCTGGTTTGGTCATTCCAATCCATATTGCATAAGAATTAAAAAAAACAATCATTGTTATTGTTGGTTGGGAGATCTAAAAAAATAAATTATAGATTAAATTATCTAAATAATAAAATTTTCCTACCATCTTCTAGATCTTAATTTTGAATTTTTAGATATTATGAGGTATTTCTTATGCACCCATATTCTTTATATCGATCATTTTTCTACATTGATTGTATTTTTGATATCTAGAATGTATTTTGGGATGTTTTAAGTATTTTATTAATTTGGAAAGTGAGAATATATTTTCATGAAATTATGATTTTTCTTTTTTTTGGATATTGTTGATTGAGTTTTCATAGTTAATACCCTAGGTATCACTTTTTAGTGTCCCAAAGTTATTCAATTTATCCACCATGATAGTGAATTTATAATTGTCAGGGATACCCACCTTAGTTATTTATTTATAGGCATCGCTTATAACATATATTATTTATATTATTCTTTGTTTTTCTAGGTACTTGTATGCTTTGATGACTTACATATTAAAATTGTTTTTAATGAATATTATAATTATGGTTTATATTATTGATTTTAATATAAATGTTTTCCCTATAATATAATGGATAGAATCTAGATGTATCATACTAGTCAGATTTCAAATGAGTTTCAAAATAATTTGGATATTTTTCTAGATTTTTCATTTAATAATGCTTCAGATAGATGTCGTATATAATGTGCATGTTATAATTGTGTTGGAAGACTGTGGTTAAGATAATATCCAGTTATCTACCATATAACAAAATCTGGATTTAAAAAATATTAAGTTTAATTTCACAATGGAGAGATGAGACAATATTCTACTGTTCATGAACGAAAAGAAAGAAGTTGTATAGAGAATTTGATATTTGATCAGTTTCTATTTATGAATCATCATGGGAGGATAGTATAATAGTGCACAAAGATGATGATATCAATTTACATGAGGGAAATAATGATTATAGTGATATTGAGAGAGTGAAATAATAAATGGATGATTCCATAACTCTTGTATATTAGGAATGTACTAAAATGAAAAACTTGAAACTTTTAATGTGATTATATCCTATTAAAACCATGTATTTAATTTATAATACTATTATTGATTCTTACCTTTTTGAAGGACTTTATTCTTAATGGTGTTGATATTCTCTCAAATCTTTATAAGGCATGGAAGTTAATTAAGCTGCTTGGATTTTTTACTAATAAAATTAATGCTTGTTCGAAATATTTCTATTTATTTGGGTATAAAAAAATATAACTTAATGAATATAATGAATTTGGTATATATAGATGGAAGGAAAATGTATATGGGACACCATCTTCTATGCTGTATAAAGTCTTGTTCCACTTTCCCTTGATTCTTAGGCTTCAAAATCTATTAATGTTTGCATAAATTTCAACCAATATATGATGACATGATGCTGAGAGAATTAAAGATAATTATGACTTGGTTCACCCTACAAATGGATTAACATGGCAGAAATTTGATGCACAACATCCTGATTTTGTAGATGATATGAGTAATGACAGGTTGAGTCTATCCTATGATGGTTTTAATCCATTTGGTTCGATGCTTACATCTCACAGCACGTGGCTGGTTTTATTCAAATTTATAATCTTCCTCCATGGATGTGTATGAAAAAACATTTCACTTTATTGAGTGTACTAATATCTGGACCTTCTGATCCAAACAATGATATTGACATCTACTTGAAACCTTTAATAAGTGTTTTGAAGAATCTTGGGGATATGGATGTGTGCAAATTCACTGCTTCTTCAAAAAAATTATTTCAGATGTGTACTACCCTTCTAGGAACTATAAATGATTTCCCTGCTTATGCAATGATTTATGGTTGGAGAATGAAGGGAAAACTATCATTTTCAATTTTTATAAAGAATACACTGTCAAGAATACTTAAATATCATCATATTTTTATTTTCACGGGGCATTTAATATTCATTCCAATGGATAATCAATATTGGAAGAATCTCTAGAGGTTTGATAATACTATTAGAAATGAACAACCACCTAAACGTATGTCAGGAAATGATATGCTTAATGAATTGAAATATTTCCGTTTTTCATTAGGGAAATGTCAGATGGAATCTAAAAATAAGAAGAATATTGATACTGAATCCACTTACAATTGGAAAAGGAAAAGTATCTTTTTGAGTTTCTATATTGATCAACCAATTTGTTACTTCATTATTTATATGTAATGCATATGGAGAAAAATATATGTGAAATTTTGTTTTCAATTCTTCTAAATATAAAGGGAAAGACCAAAGATGACTTATGATCTCACTGGGACTTGTTGGATTGGGGTATTCTACCATAATTGTATCCTGTGTGTATTGGTGAAAACAAATAGAAAGTTTCCTCTTCTTCTTATGCGATGAAATATTTAGATAAAAATAAATTTCTAGAATTATTTAAGAATATCAAGGTTCTAAATGGTTATACCAACAAGATATCTAAATGAGTCAATAGAAGGGAGTAGAAACTAAAATCCATAAAAACTCATGATTAATAAATTCTTCTACATGAATTTATTCCAACATAAATTCAGCATTTAATATCCAATAATTTAAGGGTGAAAAGGATTCACTTGTTTCATTTTTTAGAGTCCTTTGTGCTAAAATTTTATCCAATTCTTATTTGATAAAAATTTAGTAATAGGTTCCTTTAATTTTCTCTGAGTCAGAAAAAAATTATACCATCATTTTTCACTTTCATGCTACATTTAATAGTTCATCCTCTAATTGAAACACTTCTTGGGGTACTCATTGATTTACAGTGGATGTATCCTATTGAAATAATTATGTTCACAATGAAATATTTTGTCTGATATAAGAATCATTCTAAAGGTTCTATTGTGAGAGGTTATCTAGTTCAAGAATGTATGGATTTTGGTTCAATATATTTGCATGATGTGAGAAAAAGAAATAACCATCTTATGAGAAATGAAGATGATAAATATGGGGAAATTGTTCCCCCATTTCCATATTTTCCCCAAATAAGAGGAATTCTGGGGTCATATACATTAGCTACATTAATCCTTGAAGAGCAGGATATGGAACATCATACAGTCTTGTTTAACTATGTTTTGTTAGATGACTATATCAAGTAATTAATTTGAATATTTATATGTTATATCATACCATGTCATTTCAAATATGCCTTAAAATTTTATTATAATTTTTTTTGTAGGGAACATAGAAAAAATTATAAGTAGAGTTCATCGATCTTTTCCTTTTAGAAGGAGAGAGGCTCTGCATAGAAAATAGTTTTTTCTTGGTTGAATTAAAAGGTACGAACATTAATTTAATTAACATAAAAAATAGATATTTATTTAATTTTATTATTTATATATATTTGAGGTATTGAGCTTACTTGTTGACTCCATCTCTCAAGAATTATGAGTGTTGGATTTTGGTCCAAATTATTTGGTTTGTGAATGAAAATATTTAATAATCAATTAGTATAAATTTGTTATAACTGATCGGGAGGTGAATATGAGAACACAACATGATAGATTTATGTTAACTATACCAAAATATTGTTACTATAGTGCATCATATAGTAGTCCATGATATAAAAATGTGTTTGATTATGGACTTGTTGAGAAATTTTTTATATTGGATTACTACTCTCACAGTCAAGTCACTACGATGAAATATAAAAGGATTGATTCAATGATCCAACATGGTAAATTTATTGATGACTTTGGATTTAAAGTTATTTATTGAATCACTTACTTGATACCGATGAACCATATATTTTTTAATCAATTGAAAACATGTGTTTTATGTGAAAGATCATATGAGACATGATTACGACATCATTATTGAAGTAATCCCAAGACATATTTTTCATGATGGTGGGGATGAAATTGACACCATTTAAACCCCCATTGGTGTTTTCCAAAATATTTTATTTGATGACTCAAATTTTCCCATTATGAGAATTGATGTATAACATGAGGTAGTGGTGGTTAATAAATAGAAGCAACCACATATGTTCACAGTTCAATCGATTTACCTTATTGTGGGTTTCTCAGGTTGGTTCTACTATAATTACTTTAATTTAGTTCAGTATGGAATGATATATTTCTTAGTATTGTTTATTCCTTTTTTCATTTAATTATATTTATTTCAATTCAGTAAACTGGGTTTAAAATGAGTTTTTAAAAAATATATAAATTGGTTTTAAATTATAGTTTCTAAATCATGTTATGATATTGTTTATAAATTCTTTGACTTATAAGTTGTCTGTAGAATTTTTAAAAACTCTTTCTAAAAAATGCACATTTCATTATTATGTAGATTATATAAGATATTTTATAAATTAAAAGGAATATATTATTTGATAATTATAGAAAGTTGTGCGAGCTTGGGCTACCTCCTACAGTTCCCTTAGTGATTATAATAATTGTAATATTTTTCTTCTACATCACATTTACTATCATGTTTTCATTCTTTAGAATTTTTTGGGGACATTCATCAAAACCAGAGTTGAATTATCCTCATCATACTTGTATTGGTCCAAACAAGGGTTATACTAGAGCTAAACAGAGAACCCGCCACACCTGTTCACACCCGGACCCACCAGAACACATCCCATTTACCACACATTTTTATTTTCCCCTTGAGCCTCCAGGGATGTTCCCACCCATGGCTTCATGATCATGTTATTTATCCTTTACTTCTCATACCATGTCTACACCACCACCAGGGATGTTCCCACACATACTATATAAATATCCTATGATGTATCCCTATCCCTTCTATACATATCCTACTATGTCTACGCCACCTCCATTTTCAACCATCCATCCAAGATATGATGATCCTGCTCCTTTAGCTTCCACTATGCTACATGCAGATGACCCAGTGCATACATTAGAACAAGAAAATCCATAAGAGGATGAACATCTAAAAAAACCCACAGATCCATCATAGCCTAATGATAATCCCATATGAGGTTTTTTTATAAGTGTGTTAAATTATATCACTTCATTTTTTCCCGTTGTACTATGAATTAATTTGTTTTTTTTCTATCTTATTTAGTGAGATCTTCTAATAGGAAACATGGGTGAATCCATATGAGTGAATCCTAGAATCATAAAAATAATAATAATGGTAGATCACAATGAATACAATCAAATGATAGATGAAAATTATAAACAGTGTAAAAGTTTTTGGTACAATTTATCCAAGTACAAAGATATCATTCTAGTGAAACCAGTCTCATGGAGGCATATCAGTAATGAAATCAAGAAGAAATCTTGGGTGAAGATATGTGTCAGAAAATTTGGTAAATTGATATCTATGTTATCTGTGAATTTATATGAATTAAAATTTTCATTTCAGTGTTAGTTTAACTTTTCTAATGGTGAGGATACTAAGGTCGCATGATTTATAGATCTTGGGGAGTTGTGGCGATCACATAATCACGAGTTATATGTTGGTTGGAAGAGTAGAGTTAGTTTTGATTTTGAGGGTGTACCAATATTCATTAATAGTCTAACAACAAAATATAAATAAATGATCACATATTAGAAGAGTAATGAGTTTATGATATTCTTAATCTTTTATGATTTTCATTGAAAATTTAAATCTTATTAATGGTATTTGATTTTTGTTTTTAGAATTCTTTAGAAAAAAACGAAGGATTCTATGATGTATTTGCACACTTTGGGGCGAACTATAATACTTGAGAATGAAAAGATTTAGTTACTTTAAAATGAATATAAATAATATCTATATTTATATTGTCACTTAATTATAAGTGATTTATTTAATGAAGTTAAAATTTGGGGGGTCTCTCTATTAGATAGGCTTTAATATTTTTCATGTTGAGAGTGAACTGAAATAAAATATTCTACATTTTAGAAATAAATGAATAATAATCCCAACAATTGAGTCCCATATTCCCAAACATATAATAGTCCAACCAATGACCTACAAATTGTTTTTTGTTCATTGGAGTGCTCGTTACCCAGATTTTTCAAAAATGGATACTTGTTGTTTTTATATTTTCTGAATAAAAAGTTGGGAATACTTTGGGGAGAAAACACTTTTATAAATTATTTTATCCACCAATTATATTATTGGACCAACCATATGTGTTCTCGTTTCATTCATTTTAGTTCAACTTTAGACTTTTAGGTTCATTATATTAAAATTTATTTATTTAAGTTTCATTTTGTAAACTATAAAATGATTTTAATAAATATTTTTCATATAAACTATAAAATTTTATTATATGTAATTTCTTATAGTCCACTCAAATCAACCTAACCTTAATTGAATTGAATAAATGAAAAAATCAGAAGCACACATTGTTTCAAATAGAGGAGGAAGACTTATTCACATTTCATTTGATGGTTAGAGGTGAATGGAAAGTAGTGGGAATTATAAAAAATATTCCCTAATGAAAAATAGAGATATGTATCATACATTACTAATACATAATATGGAAGTATCGATGTAATTTCATAGTCATTAGGTCTAATTTTCTTGGAACCAGATTTGAACTGGTGACACAAGGATTTTCAGTCATTTACTCTACCAACTAAGCTATCCTGGCTTTTTATAATGCATAATTTTTCATATTCATAATTGACTAGATAGGTTTTTTCATGTAAATGAAAATTATCGATCATTTATTACAATGTATTATTTTATCCCTGGTTTTTAGTTAAAAAAACTGTGTGATCTCAAGTAGAAATCCATTTCTCACCTAAAGCGATATTTTTTTTTCATTTCAAGAAGTATAAAAACATAAATAGTCATAAAAAGGATTTTAACTTCAATAAAATAGTCCTAAAAAAATCAAATATTCCTAAGACTAAATTCCATAAATTCCACATTAATATAAATGCCACATTAATATAGATGGTGGGAAATTACCCATTTAGTTATATTTGA
The DNA here is from genome assembly GCA_963277665.1 of Viscum album. NCBI lineage: Eukaryota > Viridiplantae > Streptophyta > Magnoliopsida > Santalales > Viscaceae > Viscum > Viscum album. Next base: position 545,915,894 of record OY728153.1, on the reverse strand, counting down.
ATGCTAAAGTTTAAGTTTTCTTCTCATAAATCCATTTAATATAATGCTGTAAATTCCCCTTTAATGTTGAATTCATAGCTTGAATGAAGTCCTCCCACTCCCTCTTGGTTTTTCTAATATTGATCCTCCAAATATGCTGAATGTTCCTTTGAAATCCATAAATACCAGCTTGATTTATTTAAATATAACTCCTAAATGATATGTTAATATAATATTTATAGCATTTAAAACATGCTTCAATGAATGTATCATTCCTAAAGGGATACATTTGAGAATTTATCTGTTCAAAAAACCTTTTTAAACCAAATAAACTAACCCAAAATTAACCAATTGACATAACCCAAGATGAAGAAAATACCCTAACCAAAAATTAATTAAATAACCTTACCCAAAGAAAAATAAATAAGCAAACCCAAAATGAACTAATTAACCTAACCAAAAAAATGAACAATTAATCAAATGACCTAATCTAAAAAAAACCAGAAGACAAAAATGAACCAAATGAAGTAACAAAAAAAATGCATAACCCAAAAATAAACCAAATGACATAACCCAAAAAAATACATAACCCAGAAAAGACATAACCCAAAAAAAGACATAACCCAAAATTGAACAAAATAACATAACCTAAAATTACCTTTCCCCAAATTAACAAAATGACATAACCCAAAATAAACCAAATAACATAAACCCATGTAAAACAATTATTTAATCCCAAAAATGAAAAAATTTCCAAATGAACTAACCAAAAAATCACATAACCCTGAAATGAACCAAATGAATTAACCCAAAATAAACCAAATTACCTAACTTAAATATGAAATAACCCAAAGATGAATCAAATGACCAAACCCAAAATGACCTAAACTAAAGTGAATTAAATAACATTTCCCATAATAAACCAAATTATACAACTCAAAAATGACTTAACTCAAAAATGAATCAAATGGCCTAACTCAAATAGACCAAAATGACCTTATTTTAAATGAAAAAATGATATATTAAAATTACCAAATGGAAAAATATTCCAAAATATATAACCCAAAAATGAACCGAATGACATAAATCATTAATGAAAGAAACACCCTCACCCGAAATGAATCAAATAAACAAAATAAAAACTATGAAAAATACTCTAACTGGTTGACCAATTGACTATATGAACAAGTTAACAAATTACCAAATAACCTAACCAAAAAATTAACCAAATGACCAAAATAAACAAGTGAACAAATAACCAAATAACATAACAGATGTAGAATTTGACAGAAATGAACATATAGGAGGAATCCATATCATACCTATGTCTAACATGTTGATTAGTATGTATTGATTTGTTATGCCACTAGTATAAAATTTATAATTAAATGTGAATTTAGATGCATCTTAATTTTATGTATTTATTCAAAAACTAATTTTTTATTTCATTCTAGGCTGTGTTAAACTCCTATGTAGCTTAAATTGGTTACTTTAAAATGAGATGATCACTATATTTTTAATCTAACATAGATTCCTATTATATATTGACTTTAACTTAATCACAATTAGATTCATTCCCTTACATCTTAATCTAATGCATGGATTGAAATTGATACCAAATAGTGACTCATGACTATAATTTTATCTAACATGGGGAAGTTTTAATTTTATCTGAGTAGATGGTTAATATCACATGTCTTCACAATCAAATTTGTTTTGGTTTTGTTTATAAATTTCATACTATTAAATAATGTCATATTATAGTAATCAATTTCATTTGTAGTAAGAGACATTGGGAATCAAAGGCCACGTGCCTCGAGAAAAATAATTTGGCTCTAGTTGGAGGGAAAAGTATGGGAGTGCTTTAAATGCACAAACAGAAGAAAATATTGTAAGTATTTTGATTGATATTTCAAATTTTTATATGTAAATAATAATCAAATATGTTGTTTATGTTTTCATAAGTGTTCCTTGGAGGACCTATATGATAAAGAAGACGACAAATTCAGGCCAAATGATCATTTGGGATAGGTATTAGGTGAGGAGCACTAGGGGAGAGTCTGATGTTGACCAAGGAAAAACATCAGCCCCACTAGGCATTTTCCCTCATTGGGAACCTCTCAAACCTATCACACCACTAAATTGAAAAACACTCATGCAGAAATAGATGGGGCCAAAAAAATATCTATACATGAGCTTGAAAGATGTAAAATGGTCACTGAATAGTTCCAGAAAGCTATGTCAGTTAAATGTTCATCACTTCCATCAGAGGCTGCTAATGTTTTTGATTCATGTATGGAAACAATGATCTCTATATATGATACACCAAGTGATGTAAATGAAGGTCCAAGTGAAGGTTGTGGTGATGATACTACTTGTGGTGGTGATGATTATGATAATGATGTTGATGATGTCGGGGATGATGATGGTTCTCAAGGTGATGATACTTGTTATGATTATGATGGCACTGGGGGTGATGACAAAAATATTGATCCCCTAAAATTTTGAGTTTCTAGTAAAGATAAATGTGTGGATGATGTTTAATGAATAAAATAGATTAATGGTGTGGATTTTATTTATTTGTTATAGCATTGTAAATGGTTTGAAAAGTATTGATAACCTGATGGTTAAATGAAAAATATATAATAATTGTATTTCATTAAATGTGTATCGTGATTTGTAATTTATTTGTAGGTTTTGTGAGAGGTGTTTGATGGTGCTGATGCAGTCCATTGGGAATATAAATCTATACCCAAAGTTCATTGAACTGCGAGTATACATTAATTTTGGATAGGACTCTATACCCATGGCTTCAGGAACCATTGGAATGGATGTATACCCGTAGTTTGGAGTAAACCATGGGTATTTAAATTTGGCAGTGAGCTATACAAATGGATATAATACCTATGGTTTATAGAACCGTTGGTATAGGTTATACCAACGGTTCTGGGGCCTATCCCAAGAGTTCCAAACTGTTGGTATATCTTAGTTTTCCAGTAGTGTTTCATAATGCAACGTTACTTCTCGCTACTACAAATAACAAAGTCTGGTGAAACATGAATTCCCCCTCAATTTTTCCATTAGTGATCACCCATCCCTCTATTTCTCTATATAAAAAATCAAAGCTAAAAACATTTAAGGGAAAATATAGAGTATTTATCAATGACATTACTATAATTAATATATGTTATGATTATTCAATTACATTTTGATAAATATATTCTATTTAAAAAATAATAATATTATCAAAAAATATTTTTATTTATTTTTTTATCAATTCATAAAATATAATTTACATAACCATTTTCAAGAATAATAAATAAAACAATAATAACTAGTCAAATACCATATTTTTTCAACAATAATAATGGTACTTTACCATAAAACAAAAAGCACACCATATGTATATTTTATCATTTAAGGATAGACACTAAAGAATAATCCATCATCATTAAAAATATTTTACAATAATATGTTATAAAATTTAATATATATATATATAATGAAACTATAAATATAATTTGAACATAATTCATTTACTTCAAAAAAGTTCAGATCATGATTCAAAAAATCACAAATCTATTCTTCTTGAAGCAATACAACAAGATAAATTTATTCCTTTCACGAGGAACCCTCGATGAATATGGGTAGAACACCCGCACATGGGAGAGAACTATAAAATTAATTTAATATTGATAAATTTTGAAAAAAAAATGATACTAGACACCCTATTTATAGGCTAAAACCCAAAATAAATAAGACTAAATCACCATTAAAAATATCCTAGGTTAGGTGAAAAATAATAATTAACCAATAAAATACTTAAAATGGACCATGAGGGGAACTTTACAAAGAAAGCATTGTATCAATATCCCCTTCTTGGAAAGGATTTATCCTTGAGTCTAAAACTGGATAAAATGGCCCATCTAGAGTAAAAAACTTCAATCCTTCATATTCCATCAAAATTTAAGAAAATTTTATTAAAGAAACATAACCAAACCAAAGTTAGGGTGGCCTAAAGTAATGTAAGATAAGGGCATAATCTTGAACCAGATTTTTACATTCTACTACAAGGGAACCCAAAGTAGAAAAGATCATACATAGATAATCATGGTAACCTTTGTACACTAGAGAGTATGAGACTTTTCTGCCTTTGCGCCATGTATAAATAATGTGAACTTAGCTTGAAATGAGTTTTTTTCATTTTTGGATCTGGTAGGCAATGGACCAGGGGTGAAACCTTTGCCTTGGTGAAAATTAATAATAATAGTGGATTCCATTTCAATCTTAGCTAGAATAACATTGAGGGAATAGAAAATTTCCACCCTATTCTAAATGGCTTGAGCCTCTACAATGAGAGAGTCACCATCACCATTATAAAATTTGATTAAAGCCATAATCATCGAACCCTTAGAGTTATGAATGAAACCCCATTCCTATATGAGACTGGTATAATAGGAACCATTAACTTTGAACTTGAGTCCATAATTGGGAGGCCTCTAACACACCCAGTGACCTTGGATATCAGAACAATGGGATAGGGAAACCATCCTCCTTCCTACCATGATCTCCCTCAAGTAAGTAAAATTATCCCACTATTTTATGAGAGTATCCAGGACCACTGTAAGGGAACCAGACCGAAACTGCATGGCCAACCTCAACCTAGGCACGCTACCGAGGAGTGATGGGTTATTTTCACTCCAAATCTTCTAGAATACTAAAGCTAATAAAATCTCCCTTTCCTTAAATTTATGAATATTTCTACCCACCCCTTGAAACCAAAAATAGAATAATCCTCTACTAAATTTCCCCCGGTGTTTAAGGCCCATAAGATCACTGAAACCACTCCGCACAACTATTTCATAATGAACTTCAAAAAATAGGTGGTCATTTGTTTCTTCTATGGGGAGATGACAACACCAGCATCTGTAAACAAGCTGAATAACCTTCTTCTTGATCTCATTGTTAGTTGAGATTTCATGGTTACTAATCCACCAAACAAGGAAATTGAATTTCCCCAAAATCTCTTTGCACTAGAGGGAACTACCCTCCTCATCATAGTTACTGTTATCATGTTAGATGCTATGGTACACTTTGGATTAGAATAAACCCCTAAGGGATCCAGTAAAGATGAGTCTATCCTGATCAGAAGATATCAATATGTTGTTGAATGTTTTTCACTATTGAGGACTTAGTATTTCCTTGATAAAAGATGGATATTTTATGTCCTAAGAAAATGAGATGTCAGGTTTAGGGATGTATTGGTCCGTATTTTTCCGGGCCCATTAATTTTCCAGTTTTGGTGGTTAGAGGTGTTTAGTTGAGGTTTTGGGAGTTTTTAGTGGAGTATGGAGTTGCAACAAATCCACTGTAGGAAGTTCAAATCATGTAAGTGGAATTCATGAAGTGTAAATGTGATCCAAAAATTTTATAGCCAACAAGTTCATTGATTGAACGACAATAAGGGGGGAACTGTGAGATAAATTACACTTCATGTAAGTGGAATTCACAATGTGTATTTAATAAATTCCATAAAATCTAATTTATTAGTGAAAGGTGGAAATTTTGGAAAACCCAAGTATCAAACTCCATGTAAAATTTACACGATTTGAAACTGGTGGGAATCTTGGTTTTTAGTTCTTTTTCTTGACCGAATCTTACTCATTTGGCCACTCCTCATTCTCTCTCATTTTGGATGATCCATAGGCACCATGATGGGACCCTCCATCTTCTTCTCCCTTATTCAGTCTATTGGTTCTGGTGGATGCCCATTGGTGATTTGAGGTGAGTTATCATCTCTTAATCAGGGTTTTATTTTGTTATTATACTGGGGATTCACTGTGGTGATGTTGTTTTTTTGGGGTGTGAGTTAGGATATGTTTTGATGGATATTTGTTTTAGTGTAGGTTGATCTATGGTTTCCAAAGTGTGGTTGTGGTTTGTGGACATTTCTTGTTCTCTCTATAGTACGTAGTGAGATGACAAAGCTCTCTGAGGTAGGGAATCCCTCATTTCTCTTTATTATGTATCATGATGGATATGTTTACTCTTGTTTATCTATGAGAATGTTTTTTATTTCTTAATAAAAGATAAATAAATGGATAATTCAAATTAAAGGGGGAAAGGGTAATGATTCACATACTTTTATAGCTTTGATATTATTGTGATATGATATATTGTATGGGCTTGATGCCCTACTGAAAATTGTGCATGTTGGGGGATTTGTTTGCACTGCATTTTATATGATGTGACTACAATATTTGTTGTGATTCTTTGATATCACCCTAAAAATGGAAATTAGATAACCACTTATATATGGATAATGAAATGGTTTCCCTAGGATTATGGATAATGTGGTAATTCCCCTAAAATAAAGTGGAATATGATAAAATCCACCTTATAATTTTCAAACTTCATACAAAACTGTCTATCTGAAAACTCATTTTACTTTTGTTCACTATTCTTAACCCATTTGAAGATACAATGAATATTGGTTAATACATTGTTTCAACATCTAGAGACTTTAGTTTCATGCAAACATCTTCAATTCATAACTCTTGCTTCAAATCAGAACTTTCCTACTTTGTAACTACATTTCCACTTTGGTCTATCCAGTGACTCTATAAAAAAATATCCTTTTACAAACTAATCTTCTATCCATTTGATCAAAAACTTTGCAACACCAGATTTCTTACTACAATTTCACCCAAAATAATACACTTTTCAAAATTTCTTACTGAAATTTCATCCAAAAAATGGTTGAAATAATTTCCCTTCACCAACTCATTATACGATTCTTCATACAAAAACTTCATCCGAAGGGTTTTTTTTTGATAATTAGTTTGTACCATACCCAATACAACAACTTATCCATTTAAGAACATTATTTCACTTATTTCATAATTCAAAAAAGTATATATGAATAGTTTTTTCAAAACTAAATTTTGTAAACTTATGAATTTCACTTGCGTCGAGTCCATCTGGAGTGTTTGTATCACTATTTCATTTAGAAACCTCTTCAAATGATCACCTTATTTATCATTTTTCAAACTTCTTCATAAGAGTATATCTGGAGATGTTTTCCGGTAAACTTCATTTTGTACATTTGGAAAAACCAAACATAATTTCTATTATCTTCCATAACTTTATATTGTATCATGACATTCAAGATGTTAAATAAATTAATTGATTAGAAAATCATCATTTGGATATATGTTATAAAGTTATTAAAATAATATTTCAAACTTTCTACATGCTTCATCATCAATAACTTTGTTTCTCGCATGGTTTACAAAACAATTATTTGAAAAATGTTAGTTGGAAATAAATAAATTTTTTTTTTATGAAAAACATCACAATGGATCTTCAAACTCACCATTAGGATTTGTTGAAAACTTTTGATAACAAATTTGATCACAAATAATTTTTCATCACTCGGATTTTATCACATCTCAAAATTTCCAACCTTTTCCAAAACACAGCCTTTCTCATAGAGATGGTCCTAACACCACACTACTGAATTAAGTAATGTTTTTGAATTAATTTCATCCCTTAGTGACAAGAAATTTTGTGTCCATGTTAATATAAACTCCCCTCACTTGGATCTTCTCTATTTTTCTTTCTTACTTTAAACCCTCAATTTTTCACTCTCCCTTTTTTTCACTTTCCCTCATTTTATGATAACCACATATTCAGATTCTTTATAGAAAGAGTTATAAAAACTTATCAAAAAGTTGTTACCTCCTCTCCCATATTGTCAATGTAATCCAAATCATAGTGGGGGACTTTCTTACAAACATTATGAAGTCTTTGGTAGAGGATGAATATGAAGTTGCAACCTCAATTCCAAAAATATATCTTTTTCGCATATATTTTATGAAAACATCAGTTATTTGATATTTTTTAGAGAAGTATTCCAGTATAAAATATCCAATAGTAAATTTTTATTTATTGAAATGATATTTAATATAAATGTTCTTTGATATTGAGTTTTGAACAAGATTTTTAGAAATATTAATTGCACTCTCATTATCAAAATGTATCTTCAATTCTTTAAAAAATTACACTTTCAAATATTCATTCTAAACTTTCATCCACAACATTTGAGTACATGCATGTGTAGCGGAAACATATTCTACTTCCGTTGTGCTCAAGGTCACTAGATTTTTTTTCTTACTACAGCAGATCACACAAAATTATCCTAAGTAAAAAGTACATCATTATGTTGATTTTATATCATTAAAATCTCTAGCCCAATAAGAATAAATATATCCAAGAAAGCTTATATGAAAACATTTCTTTTTCAAGAACCCATAGGAAAATGTTACTTTAATATATGTGATAATTATTTTTTACTTCCAGCATATGTGATTCTTTTAGATCACTTGATATCTTGAAAATAGATTCACAGAATAAATGATGTCGGGCCTTGAAATTGGAAGATATAATAAACAAATTATAAAATTTTAGTAATCTTTCTGATTCACACTAATCACAAACTCATAATTACTCAAATTTACACTGATAAAAATAGGTGTAGAGACACATTGAGAATTTTTCATTCCAAAATTTTTCAACAATTCCCCAATGTTCTATTCTTGATATAGAAAAATTGTATCTTTTCCTCTGTAGAAATTATAATCCTAGAAATAAGGTTAATTTTCTAAGAACTGATATTTCAAAATTATTCTTCATTTCCTCATAAAATTATATATAATATTTTTCCATTTCTCCTATAAAAAAATTATCATATACATAAATTATAACAATGAGGATACATGAGTCTATATCATTCACATATAAGCTGCTATCAGATTTTTCTTTAAATTTTTTTTTTTTAATAAATAATCAAATTTTTAGTTCTGGGTACATGGAGTTTGTTTCAACCCATATAATACTTTATTCAACTTACAAATTTTTGTTTCATTATTATCAAGTAGGAACCCACAAGGTCACTCTATGTAAACTTATTCCTCAATATCTCTATTTAAGAAAGATAAATTTGCATCCATATGATAAATTTTTTTCGGAAAATGTGTGACCACTTCTAAGAACATAGTGATAATTTCCAATCTTAAAACAGGGGTAAATTTTTCTTCAAAATCCTCACCTTCAACCTATGAATATACTTTACAAAAAAGTGGATATTTTTTTCTTGAATCTTACCCATGTCCATTCAACTTATTTCTAAAAACCCATTTTATCCCAATAATATTTTCCATATTGGTCATGGAATGAGTTATCATGTGTCATTTTTCTATATCTGATCTGACTCTTCATTCATTGCATCTACATATTCTTTATGTTCAGATACTTATGAAACTGATTTGGGTTCAACCTATAAAGTAAGTGTTGTTTTATTTTCTAATATATAATTTATTCTTGTCTAAACTAGATCTTTCTGATTTCTAATAATGTTTTTACATTCCACATATTTTAGAAATGTATGACATCTTAGAGTTTTTCTTCTAGTTTCACTTTCCTTACTAAAAGTTTCTTCTAAATATCTAGTCACCTATTTCGGATCACTATATTCTTCAATTTTTTCATTCTCATTGTCGGTATTCAAATTTTCTTTCTTAAAATTCTCAAAATTTTTTATTAAGGTGGTTGTATTTTCAACAACTTACACATAATAGGAATCCATAAACTTTTTTAAATGTCTGTTCCAACATTTATGACATATTTTTTTGGTTTAATATCCCATAAAAATTATATCCTTAACTCTTTTATCAAATTTCACAAGATCCAGATTTTTTATCTTTGGTAAATAGAGACTTCCAATAACCATGAAATAATTCACTAAAGGTCTTCTATTATATCACATTTCATGAGAAGTATTGTTGGATTATAACCTTAACAAACATATATTTTGAATATGTATAGTTTTACTTATGGATTATATTCATAAGAACTTATAATGTTTATAATCATCCAACATACTTATTCCCATTTCCACCAAACTTCTGTTTTTCCACTTTGTGACTCTATTTTGTAGAGGGGTTTATGGATCACTATATTTTTGTTTTATTCCATGATTATTTATATATGATTGAAAAAAAATCATGTGTATTCATTTCCATTTTAAGTTATCAACTTCATAATATAAACATCCATTTCTCTCTCAACTTCTCTTCTGAAAAATATGAACATTTCTACTACCTTTGGTTTGTGCTTCATAAATTTAATGTTGATCATCTAAGTGTAATCATCATTAAAAGTGATCAATTCAAAATCCCATTTCATTCACTTATTCCTCATTAGATCATATAAATTGGAGTTAATAAGTTAAAGTGGTCTTATAAACTGAATTTCAACATTCATATTGATTATGCCAATCATCCACCCTTTCTAACATGTTATAAAGAAATCATCTTCTTTCCTCTTCAATTTTGGAAATTTTCTTACAAAATCTAATTTACAAATTCTATTCATAATTTTCTGTAAAATATTACTAATCCTGAAATTCAATAACTTGTTCTCATCTTCAGTACTCAAGTAACATGGGTTACAAAGTTCTCTAATTTGAAATAGATTTTCATTGTTTGTTTCTCCCATGTTAATAAATTTACCAGCTTTCACACTTCTAATGATGCATGAATCTTTTCTAAAAATAACTTCCTTTATATTACCACAAAGTTGTCCCACACTATATAAGTTTTTATTTTGCTCTAAAATATATAAAAATTCCTTATATTTTAGTCTCACAAATTCAATCTTATATTTTCTTATTCCTATGATTTTTAAAGAAATATCATTTCTGAAGGTAACTACTCCTCCATAAAAATTTTCAATATCTTTAAATATTTTTAAATCTCCTATAATATGTGAGGAATAAACAATATTAAGAATCCTTGATTTGTTCTTTCTTAATTCTTTCTGACCTGTATAAAAAACAAAGGCCCTTTCTTAAACTTTATTCTTTCTATTTTATTTTCATTTCTTTGCATAAGAAACTTGTCTTGGAATAATAGTCATACATTCTTCAGTAAGCTGACCTAGTAAGTCACATCTTCCACAAACTTCCTCAAGATATCCAAATTGATTTTTTGTGGTAAATTTTCTAACGTCTGTAAATTTTGATTTTCCCACTTCTTGTGTCTTAAGAAACTTGCATACTTTTATTCTATAATTTATCCCATCATTTTTTACCTACTTACAGAAATAGAAATTTTATACTAGAAACTATATTCTTTGTACCCATAAAATCCATAACACAAAAAACCCATCCAATCTTGGCCTTTTTATAGAACTATGATCCTTCCCTATACGAAGCCCATTGAGGTTCATAAATTTTTTTCTATTTTTGATTCCTCTTGGTGTGAGGAAAATTTATTATAAAGGAAGGTTTAAAATTTTGTTGATATGGTTTATTTTTCGCATCCTTTATCAACCCAAGTTTTCCCAAAAAAATCCTTATCACTTATAAGGCTAGTAAAATCAGATAAGATTTTACTTTTTGTGGGTGGAGATTTCACTTAATTATTAGAGTGATATTTCTCAACCACTTGAGATGATTAAGGTTTTACATTTGATGTCTTATTGAATATTTCATTCATCTTTCTTATGGTACTTTCAACCATGATTATTGTTTTTTACAAACTTCATCTACCATAGATTTTAGTTTCTTAATGATATCTTTCACCATCATTCACTATTCAACAACTCTCGATTTGATGTTTAAAACTTCATGGATATACTCATATTTCTATTTAAGGACATATTGACTTTACTGATTTTTGTTTCCACTTTCTTTTCTTAAATATTATGAATTTTCTCTTATGTTTTTTGTTTTGATCAAGACTGGAAACAAGTTCTCGTCTTAGCTGATATTCTATATAGCTTTCTTCATCTCCTTATCCTTCACTAGTTGAGGAATATTACTTTTTCTCAATGTTTTCAAATAAGATTCTAAAATTTTTGAACTTTAATCTTTTGAATAATTGTTTTTAGTAGAGTTAGATTCCACTTTCTTACTCAACACACTTCTTCTATTTCCTGCATACTTTTTCTTACCACCAGTTTACTTTTTTATCTTACTTAGAATATTTGTTAAGCCTATTCAACTAAGGTTTTTATTTGTAATGAAATTCATGTTATCAAAATTTATTCTTGGGGAAGTTCATAGAAAAAGGTCCAATTCCTCTACACACGAAACATTTGAGTGTAATTTTTCCTATATCCTTTCCTTTAGCTCTCTAGTAATTTTTTGAAATGAGGGACATGATATTTTTCACTCATATCATTATCTTCCTTACCTTAGGAATAAATATTTTCAACATTGTTGTACATATTTTATTTTTAGCTTCCATAAAATCTCAAAAGACACATCATCCTTGATCTCATTTTTTAATATTAGAGATTTCCTCATCTCATAAGAAATAATAAAATTATACAATTAATTAAGACATAAATCATATTTATCTTATATATCAATTTTTTTTAAAATCAAACCTATTAGGGAAGTTTATTATGAGTTTCTTAATGATAATAAAATTTTCCAAGACATTTATTAATCCTATGATGTTATAAAAAAATTCCTTAAATATGGTGAAGTATTCATCAATTGTTTCTTCATATCTCATTCTGATATCATCAAAATTTCTTTGAAAGACTTGTAACTTTTTATATTTCACATTTGTGTTTCCCTAAAATATAATTTTGAGTTTTTCATAAGTTTTCCTATTTTTTGAGACCCATCACCTTCCTAAATATATTTTCTGATAAAGACTTTAGAATAATATTTATAACTTTTCTATCCACCTCAATGTCTTTCTTATTAGTAAAATTTATTGTAGAAACTTCCTAAACTGGTGGAAAAACAAGTGTGAATGAATAAATAACCTCAAATCCAAGAGATATAAGATATTTTATCATTCTATTATTCCATCCATGATAATGTTTTCCTTCAAAGGTAGGAACACCTCTACTATTAATGGATTTGTGATTTTCCATGACAAGGATTCAAAAAGGGAAGCTTTCCTCTGATTCCAATTTAAGTCCCTAAGGATCATTGTAACACTAAGAGAGGGGGAGGGGGGGGTGGGTCTGAATTAGTGGTGACATTTTTAAAAATTTATTACTTCATTAAATTTAACTCCTAAAACTTATTAGAGTTAATTTCCTTATCAATTTTAGAATAATATCACAAGCATGAAAATATGATAAATTAAACAAGAAAAATAATATTTATAAGGTTCAAACTTAGTGTGAGTAATTACATCCTTTCCATGACCACTCCAATGGGTCTAAGGAAATTCACTATTATAAAGACGTTAATAAAACTTTAAGTCAACTCCTATTATACTTCTTCTGTCACCCGATAGTTATAATTATACTGACTCCCATCAGTTTATAAGTTTTTCTTACAAAACATTGAGCCATAAAAAATGATATGAATTATTGAAAAATAGATACCTATAAATTTGTTTAACAACTTTGTATGGTGTGCCTATCTTCATCTAGTAAAATCTGTCTGATACACCTCATTGAACCTGTGATTCTTTTCTAACTTGTTTTCTGTTTGATTAAAAAAACATTGCACCACATACTTATTTATAAAAACTTTTTCTGATACCCAACTCTATAAATCTCCATCTAGAACCTCATTAAGGAAACTCTATCTAATTCTATAATTAGAAACTTTATTTTGGTAACATTTCTTCAACTCAAAATCTAATTTAGTTGGAAACTCACTTCTGACACCAATCTAGTAGCATTCTGACTTTTTTATCCCGGGTGAATATTGTTAAGCATAATGTACTTTTCACTATTTATACAGGTTCTCCCTGAATAGAAAAGGTGGGAAATACATTTAATTTTACTCCTCAATAAATTCACAAAACAAAATTTCTTGCACATTTGAGTTTTTTCTCATATGCTTCTCAAGAATTCCAGAGTCTTCTCAAATCTTATTGATACTTCACGAATTCTCTAGTGACTCCAAAATATCTCAAACTTTTATAAAATCATAAAAAAATAAAAAAGTTACTCATTTCATCTTGATAAGAAACCAATTGAAAAACTTGATTCAACATTTTAAAATTTTTGAACTTTATAAAATTTTCTAAAGTATCTTGGGAAACTCAATCCGGAAAATGTTGGTTTGAAATATTTTTAAGAAATTTTTATCCAATCACAAAATTCCACTTCTAGAATTTTTTCATTAGATAGACCCCCTAAACCAATGTTTATCTGATGGTCCATCCACTACTCTTCCTCAGATACTTCTTCTAATGATGTGTTTCATAAGCATCCCCTATCTTGATGGATGAAACAAAATGTTTTTCCAATGGATCATTGATTTTTTCCATGTGATCATTTTTAAAAAACCTAGTCTTTATACATTAAATTCTTAGAAAAGTTCATCTTATGGAATTCGTTGACCATCACTTATTCTCAACTATATAACTTTGAAATTTACTCATCCTTTAACAAAACTCTACTTTTCAAAATTCAAATAGAACTGTATACCCAACAACTCAATTTTCCCTTGTCTGTTGCTCTTGACCCAGTCATAGATCAACTTAAAAAAAAAAATAAAGATGGTTAAATACATTATTTCAACATCTAAATAATTTAGTTTCATATAAAAATATTCTATTAGGAACTTTGGTTTCAAATCAGAACTTTCCTCCTTTTTAATTGCATCGCCAGTTTGTATTAATTTTAAATTTTCCCAAACCACACAAACTTAGCAACAAAACTTTGACTGATCTTGTTTGTTAGATGTTTAGATGAAAAAACTCCTTAAATTTTTTTATCTGATTTGGTTTTTCCAGCGACTCTATGAAAAACTCTTCTTTCATATACTTAGATGTAGTCCACATGATCAGTAACTTTGCGACACTATATTTCGTACTACAAAAGTTTTCTAAAATGTTTCAATTTGTAAACTTTCTTAATGGAAGTTTTTTCAAAAAATGGTTTCACTAATTTCCCTTCAAAAAACATACTACTAGATTATTCATATAAAAACTCTCTCCAAAGGGTTTTTTTGATGATTAGTTTGTAGCATCCCCACTATAAAAAATTATCTATTTGAACACTTTATTTCACTTCTTTTAGAATTCACAAAATTCTTGTCCAAACAGTTTTTCTGTAATTTTTTTATAGAACTCAGCTTTGGAAAATTCTATATTTATCTTGCATCAAGTTCATCTGGAGTGTTTGTATCACTCTTTCCATTAGAAACTTCTTCACACAATCACATTATTTCTTCTTTTTCAAAATTCTTCACAGTAGTTTGTTTGGAATTTTTTTCTAGAAACTACATTTTTTACATCGAGAAAAACTAAACTCCATTTATCTTCTCTTCAAAAACTTCAGATTGTAACATAACTTTCATGATGTCAAAAAATTTGATTGAACAACAAAGAATCATCTGACTATATGTTAGAAATATCTTAAAAGAAACATTCTAACTTTCTAACATCCTTTATCTTTAGAAACCTTGTTTATCAATTATTTTACTAAAACATTATTTAATAAAAGTTAGTTAGAAAAAAATAAAAAATATTGTTATGAAAACAATCATAAAGGATATTCAATTTTAGAGAATGGATCCCTATTAGAAAAGGTACTTATCTCAAAATTTCCCAAATCATATCATGGAATATAACTCAATATCATATGTATCAAAATTGTTATGTGAGTCGCTAATTTTCTTACTCATAAAAGGAATTGGTCAACTATATTGGAAATAACAATGACAATTATGATAATGGACACATTTGTTTCCAATTTTAACATCTTTATGAAGTCCAGAAATTCCAAGAGTGGAGTGGTGGAAAGTTTTTTTATCATAAACCAGCTCTAGAAAACCCTTGAATCAGGCACTCAGGCCTGCCTGTGATAAACCCAAAGGGACTTCTTGATCCCCATGGGGTGGAACAAGTGTCTGGGAATCTAGGAAATACCATTTTGAAATAGTTTCCCCAAAGGAAAAAAATTAAACTGGGATCATAATTTTTAACAAAATTCCAACATGACCCCTTCGTAAGTCATAATCCCGTGCAAAAAATTAAATAAGAAATTTTAAATAAAACATAAATAGAGAAGAAAAATAAATCATATAAAAAGAAAATAAATTTCCCTATACTCACCTCATACTCCCTCATACACAATAACCCATGTCCTTATAATGTACCTGCCCCGATTCACTCTAAGAAATAACTGGATCGGGTCGCTATGTGACCTTAGGCATACGTCTCCATTTTCCAAAGGCTACTAACTAATAGTGAGGGTCTGATATGTGATGATGGGGAGACTATACCCTCATATTAGAGTATCAATAACAATGGAAATAGTCTAAAAATCACCCACTATAAAAGTAAACATTATAGTATGTGGAATAAATAAGTAAACAAAATTCATCAATAGAAAATGATGAACAATCGCATATTGTCATACCAAAAAATAACCACCCATTAGACCAGTCACAAATATAAAATAAAAGAAGGAACCAAAATTCATTGAGGCTCTCCCAAATCCATAAGCCTAACCTCATTCTAGTCTACAGTCCCATATAATACATCCTACTATGTAAAGCTACTTCAGGCCTCTGTCCAATAAACAGTTAAGGCTTCTCCTGTACTCAAGTGTAATGGCTGCTCAGACAGGGTGTGAGGGAATAAATCAGTAGGGAACCAAAAACATGCTTTAATACATAGCCAGTAAATGTAGTGATATGTTCATGTGACACACTCAGTTGGATAAATAAATATATCACTATGAAAGTATATAATAATTAATTAATTAATAACCACTGTCAATCCTTGAGTGAAGAGTAACACCCAGGATCGACCATACAAGCTTCAACCAATACCGAATATCCCTATCAATTGTACCATAATCATGTATAATAAAAAAATATGGCCACAATAGATACGAGGACTGATTACAAGGTCCCCCAAAAGTATTACAATGGGAATATCAAATCTTTAGAATCACCTCAATGTCCCTTAACCATAATAATCATAATAACAAGCATAAATAATCCTTAGAATCACATAAAGGTCCCCCAAAAACATATGATCATAATAAATGGAATACTATAACCTTGGAATCACATCAAGGATACAACCACCGACCCCAGAAGCCCTGATCTGGTGCATTATTATAATACATTGGCATGATTACAAGGAATCAGGTCCCGAAGGACTGATCAATTTAGCAGTCTTGGAAAATAGATTACATACATGAACTTTACATTACATAAAATACAACATATATAATCCTTTTAGAATCAAATTATTCTCTAGATTAAAACTTTATGTAAATCATAATACACTTCTTGGAATCTTGGGAAAATAAAACATAAGAAATGGGTGAGCTCAGATGCTCGGTAAGGGTAAATAATTTAGCAGAAGCTATAAACTTTTAATGAAAGATGTGTAATAAAAACAACAACCTTTTTAAACATAATCTTGAACATAATATGGAAAAAACAAATCAAAAATTACCAAATAAACATCCACATGGATATTCTATTAGGCGAATAATCACATTTAATAATTAATTTCATAATAAGGGAATGCCTAACGCTGGACATCATTATCACATAGTCAAGGCCTCGTGCCAAGAATACAAATAATTTTTTTGTCATGGCCTTGTTCTAAGACACTATTTTGTCTCATAATATCTACCGATGCATCTAGGAGCTATAGTGGGCTCCACCCATCATTTACTATGTCCACCACATTCCTCATATGAAAATGTTGAAACATAACATTAACATTCATATTAAAAATAGCATACAAAATGTCAATACATTAACCATAAACCATGGATAGTATAAAAATTAAACACCCACAGTCAAAAATATCATAAATTATTCAATACAATATAGAATATTGTATTATAATAAATCAACCTCAATCAAAAATAATATCCAATAAAGGATGTTGACATAGTTGAAAAGGACCAGTAAAACTCTTTGAGAGAAATATACCTTTTTTGTGAAATCATTTAAAAGTAGCCTATTTATAAAGGAAGTCATTTAAAGATATTTTTGAATGAAAGTTTCTCATACCAATTTGAAATGTTTGAAAGGAATTAACTTTTTAAACAATCATGTCTGTATAAATAAATCCTTAAAACCATTTTGAAAACATGGACAGTAATGAGAAAGATTTAGAAGAATAAATATCTAAACATTTAAAACATTTAAAATGATGTTTTAGTTAACGAGTACCTTAAAAATAATCCTTTTGAAAATTCTTTTATGAAATATGGAAATGGATGATAAATATTTCCTAGTACATACTTACATATAAACAATCTTGGATAATAATGAGATCAAGAAATTAACCCTTACCTTGCACTTTCTTTTGGTCGAGGGTATGTTTAACCTCCTGTACAATGACCATAGTATGTTATTAAACTATACCAGAACCATATTAATATTTATTATATCATACATGATTCATTTATGACTTTATAATACCCATTTAATAATGATTTCCATGTTAAATTAACATTTCAAGTAATAATCGCTTTCTTTATCGTACAAGTTTTAACTTGTTATTCTTGATCGTATCCTTTGTATCATGATTTAAATAATTTAAGAATATAAAACATGATTTATATATAATATATATTTATAATATAAATTTTTATAATAGTTAGATATATGAAATGGAAAACACTGTTTATGGAGATGGTAGGCCCTACGTACATATAAACGCTGTTTCCGTTTTCACATCGTATTGAACTGAAGTAAGTGAATAAGATATATGTAAGTACACACAAACACACACACAAAAATATATAGTAGAACTATTATTTCATATATTACAGAATTATTAATAATATATATTTTTATAATCATCGTTGAATGGTGAACCTAGAAATGAATCTCATCGCGTTGTGGTGACAGTAAGCTGTACGTATAGACGAGCGAAGATATCATTTTCCTTAATGATTAAAAAGTGTGGAATTGGATGACATATTAATTTTACAGAGAAATTATAATGTTATTTTCATTATTTATATACATATTACTCATCATTATATCCATCCAAATAACATAGTGTTGAATAACAAATTACACCACAGTGTGGAGAAGGTAAGCAGTACGCATGCACGCACTGTGACATTATCATTCATAGGATGGATAGAATGATGAGTATGGTTGTACCATATTTATAATAACATAATAGTATATAGAATGTACAAGAGTCATTATCTTGTAATGGAAATAACAAAGAAAGAGAGAGTGGAAGAAGAAAAATAACTTTGAAAGAGGTGATAAAATAATTACCTCTTCTTTGGGTGTTTCTTTTTGATTTGAACAAAAGGGATCCTTAGGTTGGATTTATTATCATGGGATGGACTCTAGGTTGAGGTGAGGAAATTTGGGAGGATATTTGGGCAGGGTTTGACTAAGAAAAATGGCTTTGGAGGTGTGATTTTGAGAGAAGAGGAAGTACCCTTTTATAAGAGAGGTGAGAGTCACTTTAGGAAAAGTTTGAAATACTATTTTATTATAAAATAATTATCAGTTTATAATAGCTAAAAATTGATTTATTTCAAAGATAAGGTGGGGATGGTTTGAAATACTCTCAACCAATAGGTTTTATATAATTTTAGGTTACCATATTAACCATATCTTTTAGATTTAACTCTTAGTTAAATAGTTTAACTTTTACCATGTCCTCTTGTATTATTATAATAAATGGTTAATAAACTTACTATAAAAAGTCAATAGAACCCCAAGTTGTTCATTATTTATATATATAACCTTATATAAATCCTTTGGCTGAACCTTATATTTTTAGAGATATTATATCAATTAATAATATAGTATTTGTTTTAAAAACTCTTTTATGTCAATTTTCACACTATTTTGGTTTTTTTTGTTAAAGTTATAAAAAATTTATCACTTCAAAAAAAAAATTCAACCCTAACATGTCATATTAAGCTATAAAATTAGAGTATGGAATCAAAAGTCTCAATTTACATTTATTTTTATATTTATAATATCAATTATTTTAATCTTTCATTGATAAAGTAATTACTACATCGTCATTGTGTCATAAATAAATTTAATTATTTAATCTATAAAAATTATAAATAAAATACCATTATGTATTAAATAGTTTTATATTTCTAATGAATATTTATAGTTGAATTTATTTTATGTATAACTATATATTAAAAATGGGTTAGTTATTAAACTTTGAATTTAACACTTTTAACTCTTCTTTAAATAAAATAATAATAAATGTCCTAATCTAATCCAAGTTGACCAAAAGGATCATATTTTATTCCTAAGGTTCGTTTTGATTGAAATACAATTATCCAATAGAATTATTACACGTGTTAGGGTAATTATATTATCATTTTTACCTTTAATTACCCTATTTACTTTTAACCATGGTAAATAAAATCCAAAAGTTACTATTCTCCAAAAATTATTTTCATCTTATCGAACCACTTTTTACTTACTGATGTCAACTGTGTCTCTCAGATTTTTGAAATTCAGTTCACAGAAGTGCAAAAATTACGTTTTATGCAAATTTTCAAATGTGCCTAGAAGGTGGGTTAAAGGCGTTAAAAAGTTCAATAAAATTTTATAAATCAAATTTTATTATAAAATGACTCCAATTATTTACATTGAACTTATATAGGTATTATATATCTATTTTTACTTGAAATAAATTTAAATAAAACGTCAGTTTTAAACAATAACGCAGTGTTTTTCACAATTCATCAAAAATTGGAAGTTATCAAAAAATACCAAAAATTCACCCTAAGGTAATTTTGATATTCAGAATTAAAAAATGAATTATATTTTACAAAATTAAAAACAAATAATTTTTTTAATTAATTTAAAATTAATTCCCGTTGTCAAAACCAAAATGCGGGTTTTTAAAATTAAAAACTATCAAAAGATTGACAAGTGTTTATGTCAAATTTAAATTTGAAATTAATTATAATGACCTAAATTGTATTAAATGATAAAAATTTATTTTAACTATACTTAAAAATCATTCAAATGAATAATTTAACACAATAAATTATTTCGATTAAAAAAGTTGTTTTCAATTAAAATTTTGTATTTTTCATTATTCATCAAAATATAAAAGTTATCAGAAAAGTACCAAAATTTTATCCAAACTAAATTTTTATGTAAATATTATAAATAAGAATTTAATTTCATTAAATTTTATATATAAAAGTGTCAAATATTGGTTTTAAAAAGGGTTCTCCATTAAAAGGCGGTAAAATTGCATTTTTTGAAAAATACTTCTCTTATCTAAAAAAATGAATTTGTTCTTATATTATATCTAAGAAACACATAATATGGATTTTAAAATTATATGGAATATATAAAATTTAAAATTCAGTTAGTACTATTCATAACTGCCTTTTGAACGGCTAGTTTGGTAAGTCGTGGTGCGCTCGAACTCGGTGTTGGGTGTAACGCCAGTTATTGAATTACTTGGAAGAAATGACGTATTATGAAATCTTGGGGTGTGAAAAAGGAACCAGAAACAAATATTCATAATAAATACCATAATATATACTTATAATAACATCAAGACCTCCCAACAGTATAATAACAATAACGATTATATCAGATCCTTAGAATCACATTAAGGTCCCTTACCAACATATGGTCATAATAACAAACATAACAGATCCAAGGAATCACATCAAGGTACCCCATGGTATAATAATAAGAATGGTCATACTATATCCATATAATAAAATCAAGGTTCCCCAATAAAAAATAGATTCATAAAATTTAAACAATTTCATTAATTGAGTGCACAACATTTAACTCATGTCTCATATCTTAGGTGAAGTCTTAAGCATACTTGGAAAATCAATTAATCACTGACAAACATATTTACATGGGAAACTTATATCACTTAGGGGTAATACATCCCTTAGTATCAAACAAAATAGAACACTTCTTTTCTACCCTCCCAAGCCCACTCGACCTAGCCTTTGGTATAAGATGACACGCAAGGCTAACCTAAACTAGTCAGTGACCATTCCAAACTCAGGTAAAAAACTAAGGAACCTATATGTATCATCTTTTTTTGTTCATTTTTATTGTATATCTTACTCTCTTAGGTAGTTTTTAATGATCAAAAATAAACTTTTGGGTTTCTATAGTTTCTTTTGATGGATTCCTATATTTGTATTTTTGAAAAATTGTCATATAGGTTCCAGACCAATCAATGGCCTCAAGAGGAGAAAGGTGGATTTTTTGGAAACTTCTAAAAGTATGTGCTAATAGATAAGTTATGGGGTATGTAAAAAACAATGGTTCTTTTCAAGTTTGAATAGCTGGCCGGCAGCACCGTCCAGCTACCTGGTGGCACCCAAATAAAAAAAAGAGAGTTGTTGGTGGTGGATCCCATGTGATTTAATTCAAATTGTAACAGATATTTTAGACCCAAATCAGTTCTAGAATGATCTTAAATCCATAATAGTCTATAAATACACCCCAAGTGTTCCTTGAATCTATCGGTTTCCTTGGATAATCATTATATATCCATTTTTCATCACTTTTCTCTCAATATAATGCTCTCTCACATTTGTCTCTCTTTCTTCCAGTTATTTCATATTGTACACTTGTTGTGGGATAGAGAGTGTGTTTCATTGGAATTGTATATAAGATATGTATTTTATTTTCCTTTTGATTCTTATTTGGTACTTAAAGGAAGAGGATATTTGGCTATTTCTTGGCTATTAAAGTAATGTGAGATTGGGTTTCAATCCATAACCATTAAAATGCTAGCTATGTTTTGGTTTTCCTTAGCACAACCACTAAAAACCAAGGATATTACATCTTGTATTGAGTTTCTTGACACTATTACTAAAAATTAATGTTTGGTTTTCTTACTACAACCATTGAAAATCATGGTTTAAACCAAAACCTATAAAAAACACACTTAGGGGGATGGGATAAGTAAGGGTGTCTTAGGGGATTATTACCAAACTCATTTATCAATTGTGAATTGACTTTATTTTTATTTTTGCTATACTATCTTATCTATTTTAATTAATTCCACTTTTAATTATTATACATTCACTTAACTCTTTTTTTTGAGAAATTTGAGATCATAGGATTTTGAATTAAGTAGAAGAAGAACTACAATATTTTGAAGGTAGGAACTTTACATTTATCCATTTGTAAAATAGGTAGAATATCATTAGGGATTATGTTGGAAAAATGCATACCTCCTTAGTCACTCATTATTTGTAAGCACAACCATGAGTGCGTTTGCTTCACAAAAAACATGTGTGATAATGTAACTCATTGATTAATGATATTCAAGACAATTGACCCATTTCACTGTCATTTTACAATAAAGATGGACCTGCCCAATTCTGATAGACTGGACGATGGTTTTGGAGTCACACTTGAACTAGATGTTGTTCAATTACTTTGTTTTGAAATAAAAAAAAATTTATCAGACCAGTCATATATGCTTCTAATTACATTGTGAAGTGACAAGATCCATAATGGTGTCGAATAACATCCCAAAAATAATCCCTAAATACAACACCATAGATTACTAGCCTTGGATTTCCCCTCAAAGCCCCTTCAGAGTTGTATTTTATCCATCCAACAAAAGGGGTAACCAGAATAATTTTAAATTGCCAAGAGGTGGATGATATTTTCTAGGAACCTTCAATCACTTCAGCTCAATGAGTTTATTCAAATAATTATTGTAGTGTCCACTTGTAGTGTGTTTTCATTGAGTGTTACCATCACGATTTCAACAAGGGAGGCTTTGGTGTTCAAGTGGGTCTGCTCATGAATGGATTTATTCTTTCCCCTCCAGATGACATACACCAACTCTACAAAAGAATCCCTAAAAATATTGGTGAGCTTCTTGGACATCTAGATGTTAAGTAGTGCATACAAGAAGTCTCTAAGAACATTTACATTTTGTGTATGGACCTCAAAAATATCAAATACAACTTTCCATAATGAGGAAGAAATTTAGAAACAAATAATAGGTGATCAACATCCTCATGGTACTGAGGGAAGATCACACAATTTGTACAAAAAGAGATGCTAGCCAGCTGTAATTACCATCAACAAGAATTTTATTGAATTAAAGTCTGAAAAATAATGTGAACCTTGAAGAAGATAATCATTTTTTTGAGTTCACCAATTCATTTTTGAGAGAAATGTTCAAGATTTTTCGATGGATTGGACTATGATAATTGGAAAACCTGAATGCCTACTTTTCTTATAAGTATAGGATATCCAGTTTGGAGAATTTTCATGGATGGCTATACCCCCACCCATAAAAAAGAAGAAAAATGGACCCCCAGAAATACAGTGCCATTTGAGCTTGATGTGAAAGTCATGAATGTTTTACATTGTTGGTTAGATAGAATTGAATTTAATAGAGTTTCTATGTGTAATATTTTTCACGAGATTTGGAAATTATTAGAGTTTACCCATGAGGGAACCAATAAAGTAAAATATACGAGGATTGATATGTACTGAAAATATTTTCAAATATTTATTATACATTCTAATTAATTTATAACTGAAATGCTTAGCCCTTTCACAGATACTTATAATGGAAGGAAATATTTAGGTGATGTGCTTTGAACAAATATTCTTGTGATGAAGATCCTTTGGGTCTTTCCTAGTTCTTGGGCACCCAAAGTGATGACAATTCAGGAAGTGAAGGAAAAAAAATATATTGGTTGAAGAACTTATAGGGTATCTCATGACTTATGATATTACAATGAAAAACAAGTAGATAAGTAAGACAAAGAATTCAAGGAGAATAATACCCATTACCTTTAAATACAATAATGATGAATCTTCTAGAAGTGAAGAGGAGATTAAACATCTTTCCAAAAATATGTCTAAATTCTTTAAAAAGAGGAAGGCTTATTTCCATAGAAAGAAGGAGAAGAAAAAAAAAATAAATGTATGATTCTACGAGTGTAACAAAAAGAGTCACATAAAGATGGAGTTTCCCTATCTAAAAAAGAAGTCAAAGAAGGAAAGAAAAAAGTTCTTCAATGTATTAACATAAATTGATAACAATGAATCTGTCTCTTCATTAGACTTAAGTGAAGGAGGCCCCAAGTGCATGATGGCTAACATTGTGGTAAGTCAAGAGGTAAATTCTTCCACTTCTTCTTGCTCTTCTAACCACCTAAATTATGAAGATTTAAGATATACAAGTGGTTAACTTCAATAATGTTTTTGTGAGATTAACTAAGTTTATAGAGATTAAAAAGGAAAACAAAATGGCTCATCAGCAGAACACAGTGCATGCACCACCCGAAATTCAAACTCTCTGTCCCTTTGCTCCTTCTTCGGTGGACCCCACCTTGGAATCTCCCTCCTGCTCAGCCAGATTCGAGGCCACAAAATGGTTTTCCAATTATAAAGATTGATTCCCTGGATGTGCCTCCTTCCATCTCTACCTTCTTCAAATCCATTCTTCTCCCCCCTTACCCGAGCTCCTTAGATCCCAATTTTCCCTGAGATTCCTCTAGATCCTTGAGATGATGTTTCAGTGGGTGAGGCACCAGTTCTCTGTATCCCAACCTCCTCTTTTTGGGAAGCATCAAATCTTCTTTCCTGGACCCTGGTGGTGCGTTTTTGGAATGGATAAACCTCCACTTCCACATTTCCAGAGTTATGTCGACTCTAGGTCCTGGGGACTGTCGCACCCGACTAGCATTTCAGTCAAAAATTACAAGGCCTTCTGTATCTTTCTAAGCCCCTGAGAAGACTTGGTCGAGGATGGTGATTTAAAATTTTCTGATGGGCCATGGAAGTATATTGCAGAAGAGATCCGTCATGGGTGGAAGTGTAGATCACTCTTTCAAGAATCCCTCTACCCTTCAACAACTTCTTCTTCCTGTGGGGTATTGGGAACCGATTGGGGGAGTTTTTGTGCACGGATCCGCATACCTCCCGGATGGAGGCGACCCTGTCACCTCAAATCTTTGTGGCTATGCATCTAATGCATCCCCTATGAGTGACCATCCTCCTCAAGGTCGAAGGAATGGAATATTGACATGAGGATCTTCTTTTTCCTTCTCCCCCTCACTTCTGCATGCAATTTCACCTCCACGGTCACTTTTCTAGTCTGTCATCACAGGCGACAGGAGGCCCCCCACCTCCCATCATAGGTAACTCAAATTTGGCCTCACAATTATTATTTTTAGTTTACGAGGTAGGGTTGTTTTTATTCAGGGGAAAATGGGATGGTTTAGCCCCAATTGAACCCAAAGTGCCAATTGAATTCACGATGATGGGTTTTTTTTCCACCCCTCCCAAAACAGCATTTATTATATATAATTATAATTATAAATAAATAAATAAATAAATTCATATATTAATGTTAAATATATTTATAATTATATATATATTTAAAATTTTGTATATATATATAATTATATTTATTTATAATTGTAAATATATATTTATATATAATTGAAAATATATTTAAAATGTATATATAAATATATTTTAATAATTATATTTGTATAAATATATATATATTAATTTATAATTATATTTAGAAAAATATTTATATAGTTATAAATATATATTTATTTGAAAATAAATTTATAATATTTTTAAACATATAATAAATTATAAACAAATATTTATAATTATCAATTTATTTTTATAAATTTAAGTAAATAAATATATATATATATAATACAATTACAAATCTATATATACAAATAAATATTTCTAATTATATAATATAAATATTTATTATGAATATAATAAATAAATTATAAATATAAAATATAATAAATGTATAATTATAAGTATAAAAAATATATAATTATAAATATAGTAAATATATGATAATTATAAAATAAATATTTATTTCATTATAATTAAATATTAATTATATTAATAATTATTAATATAATAAATATAAATAAAATAAATTTATAATTAGAAATATAATAAATATATAATCATAAATATAATAAATATATAATTATAAATATAATAAATATAATAAATATAATAAACATAAAATTATAAATATATATATAAATACAATCATAAATATATATAATTATAAATATATATTTATTAATATGAATATATATATATATAAAATAAATATAATTACAAATTTATCTCTATAACTAAATAGTTATAATTATATAATATATATATATGTATATATTTATAAGTATATTTATTTTTAATTGTTAATATATAATTATATATTTATATATATAGCTAAATATATATTTATAATTTTATTTATTAATAATTTTAAATATATATTTATATAAATAAATTTACATTTATAAACACATATTTCATAAATATAATAAATTTATAATCTTAAATATAATAAATATACATATAATAACTATAATAAATATATAAATTTAATAAATATATAAAAATTTATATATTAACAATTATAAATAAATATAAATACAATAATGGGTAGATGGATTTGGGTTTCTTCTCCAGGTCCGTTCTCTTCGAATCGGAAACTGTAGGGATGAACTATTATCAAAGGATCCACCTCTAGCTCCTCCTTTTCTCTTCCAATGCAGCTTCCTCAAGAAGTCCCCATCAGTCCTCCCTTAAAAATCCTTCCCCGACCTACCTCGCAGGCGAAGCATCTATTGTTAGAGCATCTCCAACCCAAAACTTCAAAATGGAGTAAGGGTTACTCTAAAATAAAGTTTCTACAGTGAAACCTTCTTGAACCTATTACTCTATTTTAACTCTAAAAACAATATTATATGAATATATCCATTCCTTTTAATTAAATATGACAAATTTGAATGAAAAAACATGAATAAATTTAAAGAAAAATACAAACAGTGATGCAACTCACTACAGGAGAGCACCAAATATAGCACCCCGCTATAGATCTCCTCCAAATTGATGCTCGATTTAACACTCGGTTGGTGGGTAAATTTTACTTCAAAATAGTGTTTTTAATAATCCATTGGTGATAATCTTAGTGAATGCGAACTCCCTTGGTTATGAAGGCTAGAGTTGTTGGAAGTGCAAACCAATACCATTGGTCAGTATTTTCCAAAGTTGGAGACTTTTTGTCTTCAACATGTTGTGCATCTTCCCCATGTGGCTCGCTTTCCCCATATGTCTATCCTTATCCAAGCACTCCATCAAATTCCGATGCATCATTTAATATTTTTGATACTTTGTTTTTTGTTCATTATTTAATTCTTTGCCAATGCTTGGGTCTCTTCATTTTTTGGGAATAATCTATAAATATTTAAGCATGTAATACATGAAATAAAAATCTTGAAAGCCTTTGTGGAGCTGTGTATGATTTTTATTCCTCATATTTCTCATCTTGTATAGCAAACAAACTAGTATTAGAGCCCGATACAAAAACATCCTCCAATTTCTGAAGATGGCCACCATAATCCAGCCGCAAGTTCTGAAGTTGTTTAAAGACAAATATGAAAGGTACTTTATCCAAATGAAGATGTTGTTCAGATCATAAGAATTATGGGAGATAGTCACCGACAGGTTTATAGTACCCACTGTGGAGGAATAAGTTGCCTTCACAAATGAAGAAAAGACAGCTCTCAAAAATAAAAGGAAGAAATACAACAAGGCATTGTTCCTCCTCTACCAAGGGTTGGATGAATTAAAATTCTAAAATATTGTCAAAGAAACATCAAGCAAGCAAGCTTGAGATACCCTTAGCACCATCTTCAAAGGTGTTGGTAGAGTGAAGAATCTTTGTCTTCAAACACTAAGAGTGGAGTTCCAAGAGGCACCCATGAAATACATTCGAGTCATTCAAAAGGTGCTTCAATCTCTCACAATGAAGTTTGAGAATGTGGTTGTGGCAATGGAAGAATCAAAGGATTTGGAAACATTATCCATTGAAAAATTGATGGGGTCATTTCAAGTGTATGAGCAACGAATGCAGGTTCAACGTCGGAGCATGCCATTGAGTCCAAGTTGAATTTACAAGAACAAAAGAATGGCCAAACACAATGAGGTGACCAATGTGAAAGAGGGAGATGGTGTTGATATTATCAAAGCAACCAACAAAAGCGACAAATTTTTACTATCTTCTATAGAATAGGAAATGATGGAGGCCGATTTAAACGTGGTTGTGGAAATGAAAAGAATGTTCAATGGCACAATTACAATAAATTTGGCCATTATGATTCTGAGTGTTGGAGAAAATGGGTCAAGATGAAAAATCCAACTATACTGATGCATCTCACCATGAATAAGAAGTCACCACACTCCTCCTTGAATAAGAAAAGGAATGTGAATAACCAGATCTGTGGTATCTCGACACGGGTGCAAGCAACTATATAAGTGGTAACAAAGAGTTGTTTGAGGAACTCACCAATGAAGTTCCTAGTGAAATGAGTTTTGGCCACTCATCAAAGGTACCCATGACTGGAAAAGGTAAAATTAAAATTTATCAGAAGAATGGAGAGTCAAATTACATCTCTAATGTGTATTATGTGTCAAATATGAAAAATAATATCATCATTATTAGCAAACTCCTTGAGAATGGGTTTTTCATACCCATAGAGAATTCTTATTTGTCTATAAGTGTAACACCCCAAGGTTTTACAAATAATGCATGAAACACTAAGTCTCTATGAATAAACACTTTGTTTCAAGGATATAGTTATAAACTAGCCATTAAACATAATTTATCTGTTTCTTTATTTTGAATTTCAAAAAACTAACATACACGGTTGTGATCAGTAAGTTATTTGGAGTCTTATATGACCAACTTAATTTTTAGTGAATAGTAACACACCCTTATGAACAGTAACATAACCTTGTGAATAGTAACATACCCTAATGAATTGTAACATTACCCTTATGAATAATAAATTGGCTAAATGTATCGTAATCTCACCCATGAATGTATCATAAAAAGGCATCTTACAAGTGATAATATGATCATTATATAAGTGTTGATATTTTTGTAAGTCATAAATATTTAATTAAAATTTTATGACTAGTTAAATAATTTAAATGAAAATTTATTTTCATAAAATTTAATCATAAATTATTATTTTATTTTCTTGTGGTTATAAGATAATTTTATGAGACATTGATTAATTTTTCATGGTGTTATAAAATGAGTTATAGTTTTAAAATTATTATTTTTCGAATAAAATATGATTTTAATTATAAATTATATTCTTCATATTTAGAAAATTATTTTGATAAAATGGGTTTCTCTTTTGAATTATACTTTTCAAAAAATTAATGTGTTGAATTTTTGGGATTTTTCTAAAATACTTGATTTTTTGTGAATAGTGAAATTTGATAATTTAAGAAATGTGCAAAATAAATGAATTTATGTATCATGCTTGAGTCATGGATGATGTAAATGGAAATTATCTCAAACACACATGCAATTATTACTATATTTAGTCATAGAATCAGCACTATTTCTTGTCTTGTGGAAAAATAATAAAATAATGAATAAAATAATGGAAAACCCCTCCTCTCCTCCAATATAAATACCACCCTCAACCCCTATTCCTCTCACACCTCTCAATCTTTGTGAATTGTCTAAATTCTGCCCAATATTATTCCCAAGTCTCTTCCCCAAGTCTAATACCTTATGTCCTCACCAAAAGGCCAATACCAAAGGCCTTAAGGTGGATCTCAAGGAGAAGAGATCGGGAAGTAAAAATATTCTTTCAATTTCTTATGTTTTCTTTTCAATTCTTTTCTTTTCTTATACTCTTTCCTCCTAACCTTACCCAAGAGACATGAAAGCTATAATATCTTATATATAATGGATTTATATCATGTTTATGGAACAATTCATCATCATACTTCTTCTCCTACCCCACTTATTCTAAAAACAAAAATATCGTCTATGATGTGTCGATTTACCAACATTGTAGACGATGTGTCTTAAATTTCCTTTACTTACTTAAAATATGGACATAAAACCATAAATATGGTTAAATAATATTTTATTATACATATTATATGATATATTATGTTATGTAACCAGTGTTTATGCATACTAATAATTGATAAAACAAAAGTGGTTCATAATGATCAAAATTCACCATAAATAAACTAACGATTATCACTAAAGATTTGTCTAATGATTCATCCTCAAACCATATAACCAAAATGATTAATGGAATTGTTTAATATTCTGGAAATTTTTTTATAACATCGCATTTCAGTTCTGGATTTTCACTTCCATTCGACAAAGAAATCCTTTACGAACCGACCAAGGAAATCATGTAAAGAATGCTCCTAAACCAATGGAAAGAACAAAATATTATAAATTAATGAGTTGAATGCTGTTATAAAATGATCATATACGATGTTATATAAATGATTATTTTTATTTAAATTTTTAATAACACTATTTTAACAATTATACAGGAGGTTTAAATACATTTGAAGTAAGACGAATCTGAGGAATGTGAATTCCTAACCCAATTCCCATTCTTTGGGTTAACCATTTACTTTATTCATTATGTCATATTAAGATTATTTATGTGATGATTTTTTTGTTTATATTATGTTTTATTATGTGTATTTATAGTGTATACACATATCCATTCCATTCTATTAATTCTCACTTCAATTATATTTGTAAGGGACTTTCCTTTAAGAATTATTTTAAAAGTCTCTTTAATGAAATTCAAAAAGATTGTTTTTATATATATGTGGAATGAGTGATTTCTACTGATTTCATGATGCTTTATTACTATGATATGTTCCTTGGACATATTTATGTTGTTTTGATCCCATTATAGCTCAATATATGTTGGGTTGATCCCATTATAGCTCAAGATATGTTGGGTTGATCCCATTATAGATCAAGATATATTGGGTTGAGCCCATTATAGCTCAAGATATGTTAGGTTGAGCCCATTATAGCTCAAGATATTCCAGGTGAGCCCCATTATATCTCTACAATTCATTGGGTACTCTAGATATAGAGATTGAACGAATGGGTTTTCCATGTGTAAGGGTGATTGTAAGAGTGATATGGGAAATATATCCCAAGGCAACTACATGATATTTCTATGCATGCTAATGAGTTTTTTATAAAATGGGTTTTATTGGGTTTTATGTAATAACGTGACTAACAATTTCTTTATTTATATCCCTTACTTATCTTTTTTGTGCTCATCCCATGTTTTTAAATGTTTTTCACTGGTTATAAGGATGTGTAAGAGAAAGAAGGAAGAAAATTTAAGTTCCATTAATATTTTTCAAAGAAATTATGTTTTATTTGAAAAGTTTTATATTTTTTAAAAATGGATACTATTTTAGTAGTATCCACATTAATGAATATGGGATTCTCTTTATGTTTTATGTCCTAATTTTCTAAAACTCTACACCTGAAAAGATACTAAATGTGTAAGAATGTATGTTCTTTTCTAAAACTCAAGAATATGTAATGTTTTAAGGTTGGGTCCTTATATTTGGTATCAAAGGATAGTTTAGATAACTTCAGGGGTTTGGATGATGTTAATATAAAACCAAATATTATTTTTACTTTATTTTTTATTTGAAATGATATATCATTTAAATATTACCATGTTTCTTCTTATAAGATATGTCTATTCAGAATGGTTTTCAATAGAAGAAATAGGGAAGCTGAAGTAGGAAGGCATTTAAAGGCTAATATTTGTCTGAATCTGCAGTCTGGAATGGTGGGAATCAGAACCGAGTAGTTTGTGATAGCATGGCTCAGTTTGATGAGGTGATAAAAAGTGGTGGTATACATGCTAGAGAGTAATATGACCCACCATGAAGAAACATGTCTTTTGCGGAGCATTTTATGAGGCAATGTACTCCAGCATTCAGTGGAACCACGAATCTAGTGATAGCTGAAGGATGGATCAGTGTGCTAGAAAAGATATTTTATGTCATGGGATATTTGGAATGTCAAAAGGTAATAATAGTTTTTTATCATTTTGAAGGTGATGTTGATCAATGGTCATCTATGGTTAAGAATATGAGAGAAAGAGATGATCTTGATAGCCTTGAATGAGATGATTTTAAGAGTCTATTTCGAGAAAAATATTTTCCTAAAAATATTCGACTCATAATGGAGAAACAATTCCTGGAACTAAATAATAAAGATTATTATTCTATGGTAGTATATGAATTGAATTTTACAAGACTGTCTAGGTATGTACTGTATTTTACTCGGAATTTTGATAGTAAAATTAATAGCTTTTAAATTGGTTTGAAACCATTTTTACAAAGAGCTTTGGATTCATGAGGGTTTAAAAGCTATAAGAAACTTTTTTGTCATGCTCGAAAATTTGGGATTGAGTTTGTTGACACGTATGTTCCTTGTGATGACAAGAATAATAAACGATCAGGTTGGAAGGCATTAGGGAATAATTCATCAATGAAATTTGGAGCGTAGAAAATCAATTTCCCTTCTTGTGAAAAGTGTGGTAAAAACTATCCTGGTGAATGACTTTTAAATTCTGAGAAATTCTATTGATGTAGAATGTTTGGACACATGTCTCATGATTTCAAGGAAAATTATCTGAAAATTATTGAGAATTCAATGTTGAGATGATTTAACTATAAGGAATTGGGTCATTTTGCTAATGTGTGTCCGAAGCTAGTCACTCAGGCAGTAAATCAGAAAGACTGGAAGAAGAAGGGTATAGTGAATTCCTTTACAACCAATTCAGTAGATGTTGAGCCATCAAATGAGGTGGTGTCAGGTAAATTTCTTGTTTTTATAGATTTTGAAAATTTGTTGTTTGATTTGGGGTCTACAAATTTCTTCATTTCTGAGAAATTTTCATCAAAATTGGGAATTTCACCCCATGAAATAAAACCAGAACTCATGGTAAAAATATCTAGAGGAAATATTGTGGTGAAAAGAAATTATAAGAATATACTCATCATTGTCTGTGGAAAGAGTTTACCTACATACCCTGTTGTATTGCCTCTAGTGGAGTTTGATGTTATTATGGGTATGGACTAGCTTTCTTTTTATCATGCTAAGATAGATTTCAGAGTAATATATTTTTTTTAGAAAGAGTTTTAGTTTGTGTAAAATAATGAATCCATACCATTGATAATATATCCAGAAGCTAAGAAAGTGGTTAAATAAGGAAATTAAATTATCTTGATCAAATTTTTGATGATAAGGGAACTATCTAGATTAATGATGTGCCTATAGTAAATGAATAACTGGATGTTTTTTTTGATTATTTTCTTGGTGTTATTCCTAATCGAGAGGTTGAGTTTACTATTTAATTTATTCATGATGCTAAGACAATTTCTAAACCCCCTTATAGAATGGCTCAAATGGAACTTCTGGAGTTAAAAAAATAGTTACAGGAATTATTAGATAAAGGCTTCATTCAACCCAGCACTTCACCATGGGGTGCTCCTATCTTGTTTGTTAAAAATAAATATGGTTCGATAAGACTTTACATTGATTATAGAGCCTTGAATAAAATCACTTTTAAAAAGAGGTATCCTTTTCCTCATATCAATGATTTGTTTGATAAAATCTAGGGAGAACATTATTTTTTTGATGGTTGATTGAGGTTTGGGTATCATCAGTTGAAAGTAAAGGATGAAGACATCCCAAAGACTACGTTCTATACTAGACATGGTTATTATGAATTTGTAGTTATTAAATTTGGGTTAACTAATGTACATACTATATTCATGGATCTTATAAATAGAATATTTCATGAGTTCTTGGATAAGTTTGTGGTTGTGTTTATTGGCGACAATCGTGTATATTCTAAAATTAAAGAGGAGCATAAAAACATCTAAGGGTTGTTTTGAAAACCCTAAAAGAAAAGAAATTATATGGGAAATTCAGTAAGTGTGAATTTTGGCTCCAAAAAATTTCATTCCTTGGTCACATTGTTTCTAATAATGGAAAAGCGATTGATCTTACTAAAAAAAAAGTTGTTTAAGAATGGAAAAGACCCACAAATATAACCGATATTAATAGTTTTCTTGGTTTGGAATGCTATTACTATAGGTTTTTTGAAAACTTTTCATGGTTATCTATCCCACTGACTAAGTTAACTCGAAAAAGAGTTAAATTGATCTGGAACAAAGAAGGGGATGATTGTTTTTAGGAATTGAAAATAAGATTTGTGAATGTTCTAGTTCTAACCCTACCTTCCAAAAGTGGTGAATTTCTCATCTACTGACTGAAAATTCATTTTTTGATTTTTGAAACAGTTTTTGGTTAAGTGAGAACTCACCATACAAATCACTTTGAGGCTAAGTGAGAACCAACATATCATCACAAGGAACCATTAACAGGCCGGTAAAAGAACCTTTTCCAGGACCAAACCCGTCAAAAAAAAACCACCACAAAACATGCAAGACCATCACTTTGTGGCTAAGTGGGAACCAAACTCAAGATACTCTATAATGAGAAACGTTATCATCAGATCCACCAACGCAATCCCAATTTTCCAAAGAATCCTTGGAACCATCCCAAAGTGGGGGCGTACGTGAAGGGCGAGGCCAAAAGAGTAGAGGATAATCATAAAATTAAGTTATCAGATCCTGGAACACAAAAAAAAACACCAAATGGTCAAACAACAAAACATGGGAGAACATGCAAGGAATTGATCAAGAACCGAGCGTTCCTGAGGTCTGTTGATATAGTGGGTGCCCTAGAACCAACTATGTAGTACTTTTGATTACTATATCATGTGTACAGTTAGATATGCGTGATGATTTCTTACCTTTATAGTGCAAACTTTTCTGCGTCCACTATAATAATGATAATGTCCAAAGGTTAATTGTCATGTCAAGAGTTTATAGCAGATCCCAGGCTATAATGAGAACCTCGAGGTATAATGACATTGATCTTAAATATATGTTCTATAGTCTAGATACATCTTACTAACTGGACACAGTAGATGTCTGACTATCAGGTGCTAGGGGCTCATAAGCATTGAGACTTCTTCTCATGAAGTTCACATTTGGTGATCTCTAGTAGTGAGATCATGAGGAAAGACACGTAAATAGAAACACCACATGTTTTGGGTGTCATTGGTTGTTCCTATCTATGGAAATGTGTATTGGTCTCCTGACTTGAGACCATTACCAATGTATATCATTTAATTATTCACTTTGATGCAAGGAAAAAACCATGGTAGTAATGTCGTGGCGAGGTAGTTTATGTCGGGTGCGTCATTAGTGGTATGATGTTGGTTGAATGGTCAAGAAAGGATTTGTCGCTTCCAAGTTTAGGATGTTGTATATCTCAGTCCTGGTTGATCAGGATGGTGCCGTCTTCATAAGTCTTTTTCCAAAGCAGTAGAAAGGCAAATCCATCCGGATAGATCAACAAATAATAAAGCAAGATAAGGACGATGACACAAGAGTGCGTCCTGCTTTATGAGATAACAAATGACAAAGAGGTTATAGTACACAGTCAGTGTTCGTAGGATGGTAGTCATTGCAATGACTATCCTTATCTCTTTAGGGGCCATGATAAGTTGCTAGACTCCGCTCCTGGTCTATGGATTTTATTCACTGCTATCGAGATAAGGGCTTAGAGGGTTACACACAACAACATTTTCAAGAATCTGCACCTATTCAGTTGAATAGGTATATGGACATAGTGGGCCCCGCCACGGGGTCCAAGCATTGTCCAAGTTGTCGATCACCAAATGAATTAAATATGTTCATTAATATTCAAGTTATGAATATTTGGGATTGAATTTATTAAATGTATTTACGAGTTCACTAAATACGAGAAAATATTAATCGAACGAATATTATTTTAATACTCAAGGTTTTTTTAATATTAAGCGGGACAACGATTCGAGTTAAAAGGATAAGATTTTATCTCATAATATATTTTATATATTACAAGTATGTGATAAAATTAATTAATAATATTGACACAATTTTAAGTCATCATAATTACTTATTTAGAGAACGTTGATATTAACGGGGGTCGAGGAACCCTACCGGGTATTTATTAACATGTCTATAAATAATAGAGGAGGATCTCTCTATTTGGTGTGCATATCACTATTCATCCATTTATGGGATGAAAACATGAGAGCCTCTCTCTCCTCTCAGTTTCTAGAGAGAGAAGCTGATGATCCAAGAGCTGGGATCAAGTTCCTCATCAAGCATAACAAGATCAACAATGCGGTGATCGTCAGGATGTTGATGATATTGTTGAATCACCGAGCTAGCACCCGGAGTTCGACGATCAGAGTTCCCGTGGATTGTGGGAGTGCTTGTGGATGATCTAGAGGGATCCTGCTTTGGACCCTTCAAGTGACGATCGCCATCGGCTAACAGCAGTCGATCACACCTTTGGATTTGAAACGGGTATGTTTCAATTTTAATTTTGTGCTCTTAATAATATATGTGAGATCCTCAGACCTCTTTGGGGATCAGATCATCAGCGATGAAAAGTACCGTCGTTCCGCCGACAAAAATGTTAAAATTCCTGGCCCGCTGGCTTCCGCTGCGGGCCCCAGAAATCCTAACAGTGGTATCAGAGGGAGTCGCGTATATTTTCTAAGCCAAATAAAATTAATTTTCATGAAATTAAGTAGAGGGTACAAAATTGGTCATAATGGTTCAAACCGTGTGTCGATCCAATTTCAAATGACCAAGATATGGTCATTTGAAATTTTAAGAAAGAATCGCGCGTATTATTTTTCAACCGCTTCCAATCATCGTTCGTTTTTTGGTTTTGTCTAAAAGAAAAACAAGGATGATAATTGTTATTATTCAATGATAATAATTATCCTCATAAATTAATAATAATAATAATTGTTTTATAATTATTAAAATTATAATTATTTTATTATTATTATAATAATTATTGGTATACAAATATTATTATTATTAAAGGATAATTATAGATTTTATAAAGTAAAAAATAAATAAATAAAGGAAGACCCCAAAGGGGGTCTTCCCACGTTAAGAAAAACATCAAATAAAAAAAAGGGAAGGGGAGGGGGGTGGGCGGCCGGTCAAGCCGACAAAGCAAAAAAAAGGAAAGAAACGGGGGTCCGGGAGAACCCCCTTCCTCTCCCGCACGATGCGCAGCAGGCCGCCGGGACTCCACCCCGGCGCGACGGCTCGTCGAGGTGGTCCTCCGTACGCCGACCACACCTCTCCCGCTCAGGCACCCCACCACACAGCACACCGCATATAGCTGGTCGCCGCACCCCTCTCCCTGCGCCGCGCAGCAGCTGCAGATCGCCGACCCTCCCAGTGTCGTCCCACCTCGACCCTCTCATCCGGTTTCTGTCCGCTAGAGCACCGCCCCACAGGCCGCCCCGCACAGCGCCCCGCCTCCGCCTACCCTCTTGCACCGCCTCTTCCCTCGGCGAGTAGGAGCAACCCACTGGGAGCCCCCCCATGCAGACCCGCTGGTCTCCCACAGAACCGCCGCAAAACCCTACCGACGCCACACCTTCATGCGCCAGCCACCAGCCACCCCGCACCTCAGAGACGAACGCCACCGGTCCGACCGCCGGTGCACACGAGCAGCCCGCTTCCGTCCAGCCACAGTGTAGGAGCACGCAGCACCAGGTGTGCCTCCGGGCCACCTCGGCTCACCAGAACCGCTTGGAACCCGCAGCGGGATTCCGTGCATCGGTATGGTTCGTTCAGATCATCACCGCACGGTCCGACCCCCTGGAAGTCGCCCTCCTGGAGGTACCCTTTTGTCTGCAAGTCTTTCTGTAGGACAAAATTGGCCCCGAAGCGGTCCGAGTGGACCTGCCCAACCCAGAACGGTTTTGGGCGGATCGGCCCGACCCTTTTTAGCCAAGGCATGGCCATGCACGAGTTCGGGCTGACCCACACAGGCCATGTAACAGTGTTTTCAGAGACCGACTGATTTAAAATTAATCAAAATTAATTAATTTAATTATTATTTTTTTGTATCTAAATTAAATTAATTGAAATTAATTCTGGTTAATTATTATAATACCTGAATAAAATTAATTCAATTTAATTATTAAATTGAATTAAGTTAAATTAATTTAATTTTGGCATTAAAATTAAATTACTTAGTTGACCGATGATTAATTAAATTATTTGAATTTATTAATTGATTTAATTTTATTAAATAA
This sequence comes from Viscum album, assembly GCA_963277665.1. NCBI lineage: Eukaryota > Viridiplantae > Streptophyta > Magnoliopsida > Santalales > Viscaceae > Viscum > Viscum album. The sequence goes on along the minus strand of OY728153.1, from coordinate 545,876,843 downwards.
ACCCTCGTACTTAATTATTGCATTTTAATTTTATCGCTCTTTAATTTTACCCGTCGTCTGGTCTTGAGCATCGACCTTTGTATGTTTTCATTTAATTATTATTTTAATTGATTATTTAAATGCGCGCGATGATTGTAATTATATAAATGATAGTCTTTGCATTATCTTCTTTTTGGTTAAAATGTTTAAGGACCTGCGTTTCCAATTGATTTTATGTACATTTATACCCGAGTCCCCCTTGCCTGCGCGTGAGTATTATTTTATTACGGAAGAAGATGATGCAAAGATGAACAATGTGGACCCCTCCAAGATGAGGAGATGCATGTTGATCAAGACGATGCAAGAAGACACGTGGACTATGCCAAGACGAGGCGGTACTCCAAGACGTGATGTGGACCCCACCAAGACAAGGTGATTTTCCAGATGCGAAGCAAGCATACATGACAGGGGAAGCTACATCGAGAGTCAAGCATACGACTCAGGTATGATGCGCTTAGGTTGTTTAGATTCTCAAGACCAGTTGGGTAGTATTTTTACCTTTATGCATTTATTTATTATTTTATGCATTTTAGAACAGCAGGAAGACACATAAAATAACAAATAATAAAATGCATAAAGAAGCGCCGTATGTTTTTATATTAAAGTTTAGTTGTGAATGCGAAAAAATAGATGAAAAAGTTTAACAGAAATGGATCACATTCATCGAGAGAAAACCAATAAAATCCTCAAAGAAAATATTAAGTCACAAACAGCCTTCTATCATTCAAGTTTGAACAAAACCGGGTGTTCGAGGTGCCGGTTCATGCCTCAGCGGAGGTTGCCTCTTACTACCAGGGAGTTATTATTTGTGTGGTGGGTCGACTTAACTAAAATTGCAGCAAAGATACAGCCTCATCAAGTTTGTTGTAATTTTATAGGCAAGCGTTGAGTAAATCATTAAATGATTTCTAAAGCTGGGACTTCACTCAATAGATCAAGGAAACGTGAGTTAATGCAGTTGGCTAGTCAAAAGCCTACCTTAGACCCTCCGAGTAGTGGCATAGCCCTAGCTTGTAGACTATGAGGGAGGTTTAGGGATCCTTGCCACTAGAATACTCTAGAGTACTCCGATTCTAGTACAAAGGGTTCCTAGAATTCAAAATATTAGTGGGAGACATTTAATGATTAAATAATCAGTAATGTCATATTAGGTAATCACAAAAGTACAATCTATTAAATTATATTTTTAGATAATGGCAAGTAATACAACAATAAAACTGCGATAAATATTAGACAAAGTTAATGTCTAAACTAATCACTAATTTCCAAGTGTAGTGTAGGCGCTTGCGCACATTACTACAATAATGGAAATTCAAGGTGCTTGTGTCCCAACCTGTTAATCCACCTTAAGAAGTGAGGGTTTAAAACAGCTTATAAGAGACTCATGAATAAATTATATGATCATTATGTCATAATGATATCATTAAATACTGATGTTAGTTGCAGTCGCTACATCATGACATGGATTATGCTACATGTAGTCTCATCTCCAAGATCCTTTTGAGGAGAAATTGAAGCAAGATTTGAATGTGATGATTGCATTCAGATTGTGTAAAGTGAAAGACGGTTCATAATATTTCATGTAATCCCATTCTTATACATTTTACACCCAATTACTCTAGTTTCATTTAAATCTACAAACAAATGGTATAGAGTAAGCGCTTCATTACCTTTAAGGTAACTTTCTCCAAGTAATAAGAATATTCGAGATAACGCCATCTTTTATTATTATGGAAAATAAATTTAATGACAAGACGGAAAGGCCTATGGAAAGTTATGCCAAAGTCACATTCATCATGTCCTTCAAAGAAAAGTGGTTGGTTATTTAACAGTAGGTTATTTTCATCACATAATGAAATGAATTCATGGAAGATTAAAAACTGAAATACAAGAAGAAAGTACCCACTTCTCGTTCATTTGATATTCATCAAATAAAAGTATTGTTTTCTCTTATACTTCTTGGGTATTAAAATAAAATATTCTTCTTATATATATGTATTGAAATACAATAACCAAGTAAGTTGAGAAACATTACTATTAGTAAAGTTTCTTCTTCATGCAGCTGAGAAAGGGTGATTCCTAAGTCAGTGGTGAGAAACACATAACTTCTAATTACCAAGTGATTGTTTCAAATTGAACAAATTGTAGAGTATAACCAAAAAAATTTATCTCACATGCCCTTTTGGTCATGGCGATAAATTGTTCCAAGTTTTGGAATGAATGTTGTTTATGGTAACATACTCAACAAATAGTTCACTGCTATTTGAATCAATGGAAATACATGATGAATATAAAATGTAAGACCTACCCAGTTGTGGAAACGTGATTCTTTGTCAAGAAAAACTAAAAGCGGATGTCAACTATATACCCAATATTGTATTTAGGCTTAGCACAACTAAACACCTGTGGTATTATTGACACCCTTAGTTTAGACAAAGAAACCTTTAGAAATAAAGGTATGCCAAAAATCTTTCCGAGGTTAGTTCAACAAGACAGTATGAACTATTCGAGAGAAATCAAGAAGTAAAGATACTTCGTAAGTTTCATTTAAGTCATTAAGGAATAGTGAAGTATAGTTTTGGTAAGAAGATATGAGTTGCTTCGGATCAGTAGGCCGAAGAATATCTAGACAAAAACAATCATCGATCATGATAATGTAACGTGGAGAAATTCCTAAACACATGTTACCTTATCTATATCACCATATTTATGTTCATAAGGAGGATCTATGAAGAGTCTTACATATTAACATTGACAAAAAAAATGTAGCGTGGAGAAATTCCTAAACGCACATTTTATACATTAAAGTTACGATGTAAGTTGTAACAATGTTACAACCTGTAGAAACTTCCATTATATTTAATGATGTGCTTTGCAAATAACGGCTTAAACCCATAATCGATATGCCAACTAAAATGACAAATGGATATCATATGAGTCATAGTATGATGGAAAATCCATTATGTCATAGGACGTGTTTAGATGCAAAGCATTTGTTAGGATTTAAACAAACCTGCATCAAGTTAAACATGTTGTGTATCTAAGTTAATTATCCTAACAGTTGCTTAGGATGTTACATAGATCCCTAAGATAGAAAAAATATAGTCAATTATTAGACTACATTTCTATATAAGGGTGCACATCTCTATTAGAGATAGTGGGAGTTGAATTGACTTGGACTTAGTCAATGATCGAGATGCACAAATGGTTGGCATAGGGAATAAGTTCCACTGGTACATGTGGAATAGGAATGTTCCAGAGACACATACTGCGTAGGAAGTATGAAACCATGGTGATGGTTTTATATTATCTGCGGTCGATGATATATTATTCATTGAGAATAATAAATCCTACAAGTAAGTAGTATATGGAAACAAGATAATATTGAAAAGGTCAACTAAAATTCAATAATGGATTCCATGTATCAAATTGCGTAGGGGCTTGTAAATTGAATACTGCGGTGGGTATTCAAATGAAAAGATACATGGATGGTACAAGTATGGTACCAATAAGGCTCGATTGGTTATACCAAGTCGGTAAACCTAAATCTATTAGAATTTTACTTGTCATATCCAAACTTCTAAGATCCTTTTATTGATCATTGGATGTCAAGATCATCTTTCGTGGATGGTGTCTATACGACACAACCAGAAATAGATGATGACATAAAATGATGCCAATAAGGGTTGTAAGTTACTGAAATCCAATTCTGGATTAAAGTAACCAACAAGATCTTAGAGAATTCATTATAAATGAATATTTGACTTGTGTCTACCAAAGGTTAGTAGGAGCTCTAATGTTTTCCAAATGATATATGTTCGACAACTTATGGAAAACAGATTTTGATCTTACAGTTAGATAAGACCAGGTTAAAAGAAATTTTCCAATGATTGACTTTAAGTAGCAACCTAAGTTCTAGGGAACATGATCCAATGAGGTAGATCCAAAGGTTTCATGGTCCTAGTCAATCATATATAGAGTGACATTGTATTGAAAAATACAAGTTGGAACAATTAAAGTTCAGAATTTTCGCCTATGTCACATGGCTTAATCTCTCCAGGTTAACATGTTCAGAGCATGTATAGAGATTAAAGTTGTGAATTGATACCATATGCTTTAGTGATGGATAAATAAAATATGACATATTATGTACAATAATTGATACTTCCAGGATATAATTTATTATAGGTAGATATCAATTATATCCCGGATCATGGCAAGTGATACAGTCAGAACTATCATTTTGTACTTCGAAAAGTACAAATGATATGTACCTGGAATATGGAGAAGAATGTATACTAGTTATGGTGGGAAACAAACTAGTAATCCTTAGATCAATTTGATCTAGTATCGCTGTTAGGCAAAGGAGATGAGGGATTCAAGCTCATAAAAGCTTGTGGTAGCCATAACAACAAATACCGAGTACGTTGCAGCTTCTAAAGCAGCTAAGAAGAAATTGTAAATCGCAACGATTTTTTCCAGTTCTTGGATTCGCACCTAGTGAGAAAAGTATTATCATAATGAGAATTATTATATTCTTTCTAGCCAAGTTGTCAAGTTATGACAATGGAAAAAAGTGATATACTCGAAGATACCTTATCTTGAGAAGTTTTACTCAAGTCGATAAGGTCACATATAGCAGATATGCCACGTGGTGAAAACGTGGAAGACCCAACAGTTAAAGCCATTACTCAACAAAAGCATGGTATTTATCATGTGAGTAGCTAACAAGTTCAGTTAACAAGTTGGCTCTAGTGCAAGTGGGAGTGTTGAAATAGTGGGTGCCCTAGACCCAACTATGTAGTACTTTTGATTACTGTACCATGTGTACAGTTAGATATGTGTGATGATTTCTTAGCATTATAGTGCAGAATTTTCTTCGTCCACTATAATAATGGTAATTTCCAAAGGTTAATTGTCGTGTCAAGATGTTATAGCAGATCCCAGGCTATAATGATAACCTTGAGGTATAATAAAATTGATCTTAAATATATGTTATATAGTCTAGATACATCTTACTGACTGGACACAATAGATATCTGACTATCAGGTGCTAGGGGATCATAAGGATTGAGACTTCTTCTCATGAAGTTCTCACTTGGTGATCTCTAGTAGTGAGATCATGAGGACAGACCCGTCAATAGGAACACCACATGTTTTGGGTGTCATTGGTTGTTCCTATCTACAAACATGTGTATTGGTCTCCTGACTTGAGACCATTACCAATGTATATCATTTAATTACGCACTTTGATGTAAGGAGAAAACCATGGAAGTAATGTCGTGGAGAGGTAGTTTATGTCGGCTGTGTCATTAGTGGTGTGGCGTTGGTTGAATGGTCAAGAAAGGATTTGTCGCTTCCATGTTTAGGAAGTTGAATATCTCAGGCCTGGTTGATGAGGATGGTGCCGCCTTCATAAGTCTTTGGACAAATCAGTAGAAAGGAAAATCCACCCGGATAGATCGACAAATAATAAAGTAAGATAAGGACGATGACACAAGAGTGCGTCCTGCTTTATGAGATATTAAATGACAAAGAGATTATAGCACACGGTCAGTGTTCGTAGGATGGTAGTCGTTGCAATGACTATCCTTATCTCTTTAGGGGCCTTGATGAGTTGCTAGACTCCGCTCTTGGTCTGTTGATTTTATTCACTGCTATCGAGATAAGGGCCTAGAGGGTCACACACAACAACGTATTCAAGAATCCACACCTATTCAGTTGAATAGGTATATGGACATAGTGGGCCCTGCCACGGGGTCTGAGCATTGTCCAAGTTGTCGATCACAAAATGAAATAAATAAGTTCATTAATATTCAAGTTATAAATATTTGGGATTGAATTTATTTAATGTATTTACAATTTCAGTAAATACGAGAAAATATTAATCGAACGAATATTATTTTAATATTCAAGGTTCGTTTAATATTAAGTGGGACAACGAGTCGAGTTAAAAGGCTCAGATTTTATCACGTAATATATTTTATATATTACAAGTATGTGATAAAATTAATGAATAATATTGATGCAGTTTTAAGTCGTCATAATTATTTATTTAGAGAACATTGATATTAACGGGGGTCGGGAAACCCTACCGGGTATTTATCAACTTGTCTATAAATAAGAGAGGAGGCTCTCTCTATTTGGTGTGCATATCACTATTCATCCATTTATGGGATGAAAACTTGAGAGCCTCTCTCTCCTCCCACTTCCTAGAGAGAGAAGTTGATGATCCAAGAGCTCAAATAATATTTCTCCTCACACATCTCAAGATCAACGATGCGGTGATCGTTGGGACGTCGAAGATATCGTTGAATCGCCATGATAGCACCCAGAGTTCGACGATCGGCGTTCCCGCAGATATTTTGGAGTGCGTGTGGACGATCTAGAGGGATCCTGCTTTGGATCCTTCAAGCGACGATCACCATCGGCTAGCAGCAGTCTATCGCGCCTTCGGATTTGAATCATGTACGTTTCCATTTAAATTTTGTGCTCTTAATAATATACGCGAGATTCTTGGACCTCTCCGGGGCTCTGATCGTCGGCGACAACAAGTACCATTGTTCCGCTGACAAAAAGTTTAAAATCCCTGGCCCACCGGCTTCCGCTGTGGGCCCCAGAAATACTAACAAGGTCGCCCTCTATAGTGATGCTTCTTTGAAGGGACTTGGTTGTGTTCTTATGTAGAATGATCAGGTAATTTCTTATTCCTCACATCAGTTGAAACCTCATGAGTTAAATTTCCCTACATATGATTTGGAATTAACTGTTATTATTTTTGCATTAAAAATTTAGAGGCATCATCATTATGGAGTAAAATGTAAAATATATACTGACAATAAAATTTTTAAGTATATATTTACTTAGAAGGAATTAAACATGTGATAGAGAAGATGACTATAACTAATCAAGGATTATGATTGCATGATTCATTACCATCCTTGAAAATCTTATTGAGTGGCCGATGCATTGAGTCAGAAAAGTAATGCTACATCAACATGATACGTTTAGAACATGAAGCTTTAGTGGATAATTTGATAAACTTTGGATTTGATGTTTTTTGTATTGGAAATTCCTCTATTTTGTTTTAGGTTTTAGTGTAGTCATCTCTGTCATACAAAAATAAGAAAGAACATAAAAAAGATGATGAGTTACATAAAAAGGTAGAATTGTTTAAGATGAGTAATTTTCTAGAATTTATCCTTGATAAGGATTGTGTGTTGAGGTTTGGGAAGAGATTATGCGTTTCTTGTGATTCTCAGTTGAAGAAATAATTGTTATGTGAAGCTCACAGTTCTCCGTTTTCAGTTCATCATGGATGCACAATGATGTATAGAGATCTTCGAGAGTATTACTGGTGGGATGGAATGAAAAGAGATATTGTTGACTTTACTATGAAATGTTTTACATGTCAATAGGTTAAGGTAGAGTGGTATTTACTGAAGGGGATTATTCAACCCTTACCAGTCCAAGAGTGGAAATGGAAAAATATATCCATGGACTCTGTTGTGGGACTACCAAAGAAATCTCGAGGTAACATTGCAATCTAGGTTATTATTGATCATCTGACTAAATCGGAACATTTCCTTACTATTTGAGATACTATGTATTTGGATCAGGTTTATAGAAAATACCTAAAATAGATTTTTAGGCTACATAGAGTTAATATTTCCATTTTATCTGACTATGACCCCAAGTTCCCTTCTAACTTTTGGAAGGGCCTTTAGAAGTAATTGGGTACAAAATTAAACTTTAGCACTACTTTTCATCCTCAATCTGATTGAAAAACCAAGAGAACAATTCAGACATTGGAAGATTTTATTCGAGCATATTTAATGGACTAAAAGGGAAGTTGAGATCAACATCTTTCTTTAGTTGAGTTTTCTTATAATAAGAGTTTTCATTCTAGTATATATATGACACCTTTTGAGGCATTGTATGGAAAGAAGTGTCAAACTCCATCATTTTGGGATGATGTTGGGGAAATGAAGTTGATGGGATTGGAATTAGGTGAGGAAGTGATAGAAAAATTCAAACGAGTCAGTGACACATGAGGATAGCTCAAAGTAGGTAGAAAAGTTATATAGATAATAGGAGTAAAGACATTTCATTTGAGGTAGGTTATTATGTTTTCTTTAAAATATCTCCTTGGAAAAGTGTTATGAATTTTAATAAAAAAGGAAATCTAAGTCCACAGTTCATTGGACATTATGATATCCTAGAGAAGTTTGGACCAGTCACCTACTGAGTATCTTTGCCTCTGAGTTTATCTTAGGTACACAATGTTTTTCATATTTTGATGTTAAGAAAGTATGTGCCAGATTCATCTCATGTTTGGATCCCATAAGTATTTCTGATGGAAGAGAAAATTTCTTATAAAGATAAATCTATTCATATTATTGATAGTAGTGAGTAAGTATTCTAGAATAAGGTAATCCACCAGGTAAAGGTTTTATGGAGAAACCACATGGTTGATGAAGAAACATGGGAATTTGAAAATTTTATAAGGGGAAGGTACCCTCACTTGTTTAATAAGTAAATAAAAATAGCGAGGACACAATTTCCAGAAGGTGGGGAGAATTTAACACCCCAAGGGTTTAAAAAAAATTCATGAAACACTAAGTCTCTATGAAGAAACAACTTATTTTAAGGATATAGTTATAAACTAGCCATTAAACATAACTTTGTAATTTTTTTATTTTGAATTTCGAAAAATGGACTTACACAGTTGCGATTAGTAAGTTATTTGGAGTTTGATAGGACTAACTTAATTTTTGATGAATAATAACATACCCTTATGAATAGTAAAATACCCTTATGAATACTAACATACCCTTATGATTAGTAGTATGACCCTTATGAATAGTAAATTGGCTAAATGTATAGTAGCCTCACCCATGAATGTATAATAAAAAGGCATCTTATAAGTGATAATATGATTATATTATAAGTGTTGGTATTTTTGTAAGTCATAAATATTTAATCACAATGTTATGATTAATTAAATAATTTAAATGAAAATTTATTTTCATAAAATGTAATAATAAATTATTATCTTATTGTCTTATGGTTATAAGATAATTTTACGAGACCTTGATTAATTTTTCAAGGTGTTATAAAATTAGTTATATTTTTAAAATTATTATTTTTTGAATAAATTATGATTTTAATTTAAAATTAAATTTATCATATTTAGATAATTATTTTGATAAAATGGGGTTCATTTTTTAATTTTACATGTTGAAAAATGGTTGAGGTGAAATTTTGGGTTTTTTGAGAAATACATGAATTTTTTGTGAATAGTGAAATTTAATAATTTAAGAAATGTGAAAAATAAATGAATTTTTGAATCATTCTTGAGTCATGGATGATGTAAATGGTAATTATCTCAAACTCACATGCAATTATTACTATATTTATTCATGTAATCATCACTATTTTTTGTCTTTTGAAAAAACAATTAATTAATGAAAAACCTCTCCTCGCCTCCACTATAAATACCACCCTCACCCCCATATTTCTCTCACACCTATCAAGCTTTGGGCATTGTATAAATTATGCACAATATTCTTCCCAAGGATCTTCTTCAAGTCCAATACTGTTGGTCTGAACAAAAGGCCAATATTAAGCCTTAAGGAGGATCTCAAGGAGAAGAGATCAATAGGTAAAAATCCTCTATCAATTTCTTATGTTTTCTTTTCAAGTATTTTATTTTCTTATACTCCCTTTTACTCCCCTTATCCAAGAGGAATGAAATCTCCAGTATCTTATATATAATATATTTTTATTGTGTTTATGGAACAATTCATCATCACACTTATTCTCCTATCCCATTTATCTAAAAACAACAATATCGTCTGTGATGTGTTGATTTACCGACATCGTGGACGATGTGTCTTTAATGTCCTTTACTTCATTAGAATATTGTTATAAAACCATCAATATGGTTAAATAATATTGTATTATATATATTATATGATATATTATGTTCTAGAACCAGTTTTTATTCATACTAATAATTTATTAAACAAAAGTGGTCCATAATGATCAAAATTCACCAAAATTAACTATCAATCATCACTAACAATTTATCTAATGATTAATCCTCACAACATATAACAAAAATTATTAATGGGATCATTTAATATTCTGGAAACATGTTGATAAAATCTCATTTCAATTCTAGAGTTTCTCTTCCATTCTTCTAGGAAGTCCTTTACAAACCAACCATGAAAATCATGTAAAGAACACACACAAACCAATGGAAAGAACAAAATATTATAAATTAATGAGTGGAATGATGTTATAAAATGATCATATAAGGTTTTATAAAAATGACTATTCTTCTTTAAATTATTAATAACACCCTTTAAACCATTATACAGGAGGTTTAAACACATTTTAAGTAAGACGAACCTGAGGTAAGTGAATTCTTAACCCAATTTCCATTCTTTGGGTTAACCTTCTACATTATTAATTATGTGGTATTAAGATTATTTGTGTGATGATTTTTTGTTTATATTATGTTTTATTATGTGTATTTACAGTGTATACATATATCCATTCCATTATATTAATTCTCACTCCAATTATATTTGAAAGGTACTTTCATTTTAAAATCCTCTTAAAAGTCTCTTTTATGAAATTCAAAAATATTTTCTTTTTTATATATATAGAATGACTGATTTCTCTTGATTTGATGATTCTTTATTACTATTATACTTTCCTTGGACATAGTTATGTTGTGTTGATCCCATTATAGCTCATGATATGTTGGGTTGAGCCCATTATAGCTCAAGATATGTTGGGTTGAGCCCATTAAAGCTCAAGATATGTTGGGTTGAGCCCATTAAAACTCAAGATATGTTGGTATGATCCCATTATATCTCATGATATGAATAGTGAGCCCCATTATAGATCTCTAATGCATTAGGTACTCCAAATTTGGAAATTGAAAAAATGATTATTCCATGTGTAAGGGTGATTGTATTAGTGATATAGTAAATATGTCCCAAGGAAACTACATGATGTTTCTATGCATGCTAATTAGTTTTTATAAATGGGTTTATTGGGGTTTATGTTATCACTTAACTAACAATTTATTTAGTTATATCCCTTACAGAGCTTTTTGTGCTCATCCAATGTTTTTAAATGTTTTTCACAGGTTATAGGGATGTGTAAGAGAATGAAGGAAGACAATTTAAATTCCATGTAGATTTGTCATATAAATTATGTTTTATTTGAAAATTTTTATATTTTGGAAAAAATGGATACTATTTTAGTAGTATTCACATGTATGATTATGGGATGCTATGTATGTTTTATTTCCTAATTTTCTAAAACCCTAAACCTGAAAGGACCCTCAATGTGTAAAAGTGTATGTTCTTGTCTAAAAATCAATAATATGTAATGTTTTAAGGGTGGGTCGTTATAATAAGATATGATCAAATGAGACTTATTAGTAAGTCCAAATGGTAAAAAATATCATGTTTTCTCTACATATAAATATAAAGGCTGAGGAGTGTCTCTTTGGACTCATGAATAATGACTCATGGATATAGAATTTGTGATTTTTGAATCTCCATTTCAGTGGCCTTAAAAGTTTATCTTAATCGAGCATAGTGTTTGGCTTGCCGGTGATTAAAGTTCCCAATCATGTATGTAAGGTGTGTACACTCAGTAAGCATAAAAGGAATTACTTCCCAAGTGGATTGTCAAGAAGAGAAAATGAACCACTTTAGTTGGTTCACATAGATATCTGCGGACCACTTGAAAGACCCTCGCTTAGGTAATGAGTATTTTATTACCCTCATTGATGATTTCAGTATAAGACTTTATGTCGTATTTCATCAAAGAAAAATATTCTGTATTTATGATCTTGAAATCCTTCAAAGATCATGTTGAAGCTGAAAGTGTCTACACAATCAAATTACTCAGATCTGACAGTGGTGGAGAATATACTTCAAAAGAATTTTAATATTTTTTCAGGGAACAAGGCATTAAGTAAAAAATACATTGGAGCCTATACGCTATAGTAGAATGACATTGTAGAAGGTAATAACCGCACCATCCTTGATATGATGAGGACCATGATAAAGGAGAAAGGTCTACCAAAGATATTTTGGTTAGAGGCAGTGGAATGTAATTCCTACCTTTTCAATTGGTTTCCAACCAAGAGAGTCAGAAATTTGAAACCACAAGAGGCATTGAGTGGCTACAAACCGAGCACGGAACACTTAAGAATCATTGGGTGTGTTTCCTAAGCTCAAGTTCCAGAAGCAATAAGAAGAAAGCTTGATGATCATGGTGAAAAGTGCATCTTTATTAGATATAGTGAAGTGTATAAAGACTATAATCTCTATAATCCACTAACCAATAAATTAGCACTGAGTATAGATGTGGTCTTTAGTGAGGAAAAATATTGGAAAAGGAATGATGTAGAATCAAACAAAGATATTCTAGTTGAAAAGGAAGATCTAGATGAAATACATGATCATCAATAGAAAACACCCAAAAATCCTTCCTCAAGCACATCATATATTGGAATAAGTCTAGGGGTACATTATATCACTCTTTAAAGCACTATATCAAGTCAAAACTTGGATAGCTCGTCCTCACCTATGGTGCATATGAAGATGAAAAACTTAAGTGATATCTATGGGAAATCTGAAGAGGTAATCCTTTTTTACTTGAATGCAGATCATAAGCCTCTGACATTTCATGAATCCATAAGGGAATAATTTTGGAGAATCTCTATGGAGGAAAAAATTAATTCCATTGAGAAAAATGATACTTGGGTGCTAACTACACTCCCAAAAATTTAGACGAGCATTAACATAAAATTGGTGTACAAGATCAAGCTAAATGATGATAGTGTGATTGATCGATACTAGGAAAGGCTTATAGAAAATGGGTATAAACAGAAGTACGAGGTGGACTATGAATAATTCTTCACTCCTATTTCCTTCCTTGACACTATGAGGATGATTATCTTCCTTTTTTCCATTATAGTTGGATGATCTACCAACTAGATGTGAAGTCTACATTCCTAAATTGAATTCTAAAAGAAGAGTTCTATGTTGACCAAACTGAAGGCTTTGTTATACAAGGGTAGGAAGACAAGGTTTATTGACTAAATAAAGATCACTATGGGTTGAAGTGAGCTTCAAATTCTTGGAATGCATGCATCAAAAATTATCTTCATGAGAAAAGATTATCCCAATGTTCATATGAGCATGAAATTTACATTAAGAAGAATGATAATAGAGATATACTTATAACATGCTTGTATGTTGATGATTTTATATTTACATGGAACAATTGACTGATGGTTGATGAATTCAAGGGGGGATTGTTCAAGAAGTTCAAGATGACTGAAAGAGGTCTCATGTACTTTTTTCCAGGCATTGAAGTAAAGCAACAACATGGCAGTATCTATATATCTCAGAATAAGTATGCCAATGAGTTTTTTTTGAAAAGTTCAAGATGTCCAATTTCAATTCTATTAGCACACCTATATATATAAGTATAAAAATGAAAAAATATGGAGAAGGAAGAAGTGTTGACTTAAATTTGTTCAAGTATCTGATTGGAAGCCTGAGGTATCTCACAATCACAAGTCCAAATATTTTCTATAGTGTTGGGCTTCTAAGCAGGTACACGGAAGTAGTAAAACAATCACACTGGATAGCAGCAAAACAAATCATCAAGTTTGTAAAAGGAATAGTGGATTTTGGTCTTTTTTATCCATACAATGAATAAGCAAAGCTATATAGTTACTAAAAAATTGATTGGGGAGGTGACCAAGATGAAAGAAAAAGAACTACTGGTTATGTATTTTTTCTTGGATCGATTGCTTTCACATGTAATTCAAGAAAGTAGAGTGTGGTCGCCCCATCCACATGTGAATCAGAGTACGTGGTAGCATCATCTACTATTTTTTAGGGAATTTGGATGAGAAATTTGTTGAAGAAGATGAAGAATCGATAGAATGGATCCACAATGATATATGTGGATAATAAGTCGAAAATTGAAATTGCTAAAAACCTGGTGCATCATATAATAAGAAAAAACATTGATACTTGATTCCATTTTCTAAGAGATCATGTGAAATTGAAAATGATTAAATTGGAATATTTCCATACTACAGAACTGGTGTCAGATATTTTCACAAAGGCGCTACTGACAGATGCATTCAAAAAATTTAGAACGATGCTTAGAATGAAGCCGGTTTTGGTTTAAAGGTGAGTGTTGGAAGTGTAAAGAAATATCATTGGTTGGTATTTTACAAAGATGGATAATTTTTTTATTCCCCATGCGGCGAGTCTTCCCTATGCGACTTGCTTCCCCCACATGGCTATCCTTCTCCAAGCACTCCATTAAATTCCGATGAATCCTTTAATATTTTTGCTTCTTTATTTTTTTGTTCCATTATTTAATGATTTTCCTATGTGTGGGTCTCTTCATTTTTTGGGAATAATATATAAATATTGGGGCATGTGTAGTCCATATAATATATGAAATAAAAATATTGAAAACCATTATTGAATTGTGTGCCATTTTTATTCCTCATATTTCACGTCTTGTATAGACAAAGAGAGCCACATCATCCTCCTTAGCTTTGAAGATTCACCAAGAATGTGAATTGGCCAACTGTAAGAGCTCCTACGTGGAGGCACTTCTGAGTAATGAATGATAGGCTCGTGAAAATTCAAGGGCTTGTTGAATTAGGGAGGGAGTCTAGAACACAACGTTTTTTCATTCTTTTATCAGGGAGAAACATTACCACTCTTGTACCAACATCCTCTTTAATAATGGATCCTACACCGCTGACCGGGAGGTGGTCGGAGGTATAGATGAGTCTTTCTTCAAATCATTTTTGGTAGATCCCAATCCCAGTTGGAGTGATGTATTTTTGAGCAGTCAAGAGGAGGTATCTGATGTCATCCCGGAATGTGTCTCAGAGTAGGATAATGAGTTCTTTGTTTCCATTCCATATGAGAAGGATGTTTGGGAGGTGGTCTGGAACCTCAAACCTAAGAGTGAACCTAGTCTCGACAAGTTTCCATGTGCCTTCTACAGGGGCTCATGGGATCTATTAAAACCTAGCTTGTTGATTGTGATCCAAGAATTCTACCATGTAGGTAACTTATGGTATATATCTTGTGCAACGAAGCTGGTGCTTCTCCCTAAAATCAAGGCCCCCTCAATGTTGTATCACCATCACCCGATTAGTTTTTGAAACTTCCCATATAATGTCCTAGCATGTGAGATCAATAAGAGGATTTTGGATCACCCCCCCCACATAGGATTTCATAAGAACAACACATATTTTTTAGAGGTAGATTTATTAAAGGGGAAATTGTTCTTGTACAAGAAATGATCATTGATATTAACATAAGGACCTTGAGTTCTAATATGACTCTCAAACTCGACATGGAAAAATCCTATGACTGTGTTGAATGGAACTTCATCCTTAAGGTTCTCTCCTACACGGGGTTTTCAATATGGGCTAGAGATATTATGTTCAGATGATTTCTCTCTCCATGGTTATCCATATTCTTCCTGGGCATGAGATGTGGATTCTTTAACTCTTTATTGGGTCTTAGATAGGGAGACCTACTCTCCCTAAGCCTCTTTATTATTTCTCAAAACTACCTTAGACACCTTATCAAGAAAAGAATCTATTTAGGTGGAATTGGACTATACCAGTGAAAATATAGTACTTTGGGGATCTCTCACCTCATGTTCACAGATGGAACACTCATATTTTCTAATTCTAATTGGAATTTAATCCACAACATCAACATGATTATTGGGATGAAGTGGGAAAGTGGTTAATCAAGCTAAGTGTATCCTTTACATTCATCCTCTTTTACCAGAAAGGTGTGTATAGTACCTTTAGGATAATATGGGAATACTCAAGAATTTTTTTTGATGACGTATCTAGGAGCCCCAATCTCTCTAGTATGACCACACATCCAACACATTGAAAAAATGGTCCGTAGGATCAGGGGTAGGATTCTGGATTGGAATAATAACTTCCTTTCTTTTAGAGGTAGAATTACGTTGGTTAATAGAATCCTAACACCCATTCATATGAATGTTATGTCATCTCCCAAGGTGCAAAATGGAGTCATCTTGGGGATAGAAAAGACTCTCACCACTTTCATTTGGGATGCCCAGTTAGAGTGAAGATATCATTGTATCTCTTGTAAAAGGATATAAGACCGTTGAGGGAGGAATGAATCAATGTCAGGTACTACTTGTCTTCTATCCAAGGGTTGAATGCAGATATGAAATGAGATATTATTAAACAATGTAAGATCTGGGGAAGGTTCATGGTGGATAAATACTGCAAGGACATGGGTTGTACTAAAGATCACCCTTCTTTCCTATGTTGCATGCTTACGCCTTTCTTATTTGAAATTTAGCCCTACTCATGGTGGATAGTTGGTAGGGGAAAGATCAAATTTTGGTTTCGTAACTGGTCGGGTATAGTTTTTGGATTTCCTGGATGTCCAACCCTGATCTTAACCATTAATCAAGCCATCAAGTAGCTGAGTTTTCTTCAGGTGGTGCTAAATACAGAACAACACAACTCCTTTGACCTTATTTAACTAAATAATAATCTGGATTGATGTGTCTTTATAGGTTCTACGATATGAGTTTTATTGGATAAAAATTTTATGAGACTGACTATGGATTATAATGAAGTTGATCTCTTAGGGGGTGCTTCTATGGAACTCAGAGTTTTCTGATAGATACAACTTTCTTACATGGCGAGTTAGAAACCAGATTCTTCCTCCAAAGGATAACATCAAGCACATGGGAATTATATTGGTTTCTTATTGTTTATACTGTAAGAAACCCCATGAATAGACTATTTATCATCTGTTTTTTGGAAGTGATTAGGCACAAACAATTTGGAGATCTCTTTGCACTTTTATTATCCTGCTTTCCTAGTCCTCTTCAAAGAGTTCCTTTCCTTATCATTGGTTCCAAGGTTCGGGTTACAATTGTAAATAATTGAAGGCTCGAGCACTAATTATTTTTGTTGGTTGTTGAATTATTTGGTATGAAAGGAAAAATTTTCACCATGAAGGTTTTGGATATACCAAGATGGTTCTTGTTTTCAGATAAAAAAATCTCTTGGTTGATCTTGCTTGGATTCTTCCAAATTGGTGGGATGCCTCATACCTGGGTCATGCCTTGGTTAGGAGAGCCTCTATTTTCTTGGGCAGTAGTGGTAACCTTGGTTGGTTGGTTCAGTGTTGGCCTCATGATACAGGCCTTAAACTTAATACTGAAGGCTCATGCATCTCAAGCATTATACAGGGAGGAGGGGTGGTCTGGGATCCTCATAGATCTATCATCGTGGAATTCACAACTCATTTTGGTAGCGAGGAATATCTCCAAGATGAATCTCATACCCTGCTTAAAGGTATTAGCATGTTCCATGAGGAAAAAATTATTCTTGTTTTGGTGGAAACAAATTCCTCCACTATCCACCACTCCCTGCTTCATTCAAGTACTACCCCCAGTCCATTACTTATCTCATTCAAAGATGCAGAGGCTTAATCAAAGATCATACTGAAGTTCTTCATGTCTAGAATTAGGGTAATAAAATCTATGACTTCCTTGACTCTCTTCCCATTGAGGATATGATTATTTCTATATTTTCTATCCTTTGGTCTTCCCCCATAGAGGGAATGAGCATTGTCATAGGGGATTCCATTACACTCCATTATTTTCATCCTCCTTGGATCCTAATCACTCCCTCCCTCGATCTTTTCTTTCTCACTTTCTTGTATTCCCCTTTTAAAAAAATAAAATAAATCCTAATTATTTTAAAAAGTAGTACAATATTATTTTAATGAAAATGAGAAAATAAAATAACCATATAAAAAACCAAATATTTTCTCTCAAATAATGATATATATCAAAATAAAAGATTTGAATTATTTTTTAAAGAAAATAAAGGGTTGAAAAAAGATTTATATAAAGTAAAAAGAATTTTTTTTCCAAAGGACCAACTTGACCCTAAAAAAAAGAAAATACAATAAAAGATCTCAAAAGTTATCATTTAAAATTATCCCAAGGTGAGTAGAAATTGGATTTAATTTTAGTTTCACATCAGAAAGGGAAATACACTTATGTGTTTGGGTTTTCAAATAGTAATAAAACTTTAAAAAACACTACCTCTTTTTTAAAAGGGTGCACTCAATATAAATTTTTCAATTATTTCCTAAAAATTGAGCGTCTTCACTGTGAATGTGACTGAAAAAATGTTCAGTAAGGATGGTCTAAATCCATTAATCTCTTATTGAGTTTTTATTATATGAAAAACTTTTTCAAAGAAATTTTTGGAACCTAAATCTTCAATCTTGAGGAATATATGTGGTGACCACACCGAGTTCAACCACCTTGAGGATCCTAATGGTAGGCATGTGAAATTTATTGACAACTAAAGGAGTAAGATCATCGGTATAGGTACCCCTGGATTTTAAAATGCATATTTTATTAAATAAGTTTTATATGTTAATATTTTAAAAAATAATTTACTTATCATTAGTCAATTATGTGATAGTGGTTTTATAGTTTCATTTGAAAATGATGTTTGTGAGGTTTTTGAATCCCCTGAAAAGATTTTATTTTTCCCATATATATTTCAAAATGTTTATATCATTGATTTGAAATCAATTTCAAGAAAAAATGATAATTTTTTTGTTGAAAAATGAAATCGGTCATGGATATGGAATAGATTTCTTGGTCATTATATCACACACTCTCTAGTAAAGATTAATCAGAAACATCTAGTTTTATATTTACTGAATTTTCACTTTAAAAATGAATGTGAGTGAACCATTATATCTTAGTAAATAACACAATACAACCATTAAATCCAAAAAGTAAGTGTTAACCTCTAAATCCACTGAACTTATACACTTATATATTTATAGACCAACCCAAGTGGCTAGTATAGGAGGTAAATCTTTCTAATTTTTAATTTTCAATGATTATACAAGATTTACTTGGGTTTATTTATTGGTACATAAAAGTGAGGCTTGTAAGACTTCATTAAATACACCAAGAAGGTTGAAAATGAAAAAGCGTATAATTCATTTCCCTTCTGAGTGATCATGGGGGAGAGTCACTAAATAAGTATTTTAATGACTTTTTTACATCACAAAGTTATCACCATTATTTTTATTCTCCTATAACACTTTAAAAAATGTGTTTTTTGAAATATGGATCCAAAATTTATAAGAAATTTATCAAACTCTCCTTAATGAATTTAACCACCCTCAATTTTTTGGGTAGATGTAGTCAATACAGCAAGTCATACCATTAACCTCATTCTTGTATGATCCATTCTTAAAAAGGCCTCTAATGAGATTTGAAAAAATAACTAACCTAAGGTCATTTATTTCAAAGTGTTTGGTTTGAAATGTTTTATTATTAACACCAAATAGAAATTTGATAAATTCGTTCCTATGTCTGATGAATGTATCCTTATTGGGTATTCCAATTTATGAAATGATTATTGGGTTTTCAATAAAATGACTAAGACCATTGAAGAGTCAATTCACATCAAATTTTATGAGAATTTTCCCAAACATCTTTCTAAAATTGATGATGTTGATGTGGAACTTGACAATTTGACATGAAATTAACCTTAGACTCCTAAGGAAAATGAAGTTGAAAAAGAACCTATCCCTTTACATAAGGAATGGGTTAAATATAAAGACCAAACTCTTGAAAATATTATTGGTGATTTTCAAGAAGATAATCATACTAGGAGATCCATTTTAAATGAAGTAAAACACCATGCTTATGTGTCAAACCTAGAGACCAGGCTTGATGACTCCATTAATGATGATAATTAGATTCTTTTCATATAATAGGTATTAAATCAACTTACTCAGAATAATGTTTGGACTCTATTTAAAGGACAAATGATCATCCCATTATTGGAAAAAAATGGTTCTTTAGAAATTAATTGGATGAAAAAGGTAATATCACCCATAACAAGGCCTTACTTGTAGCTAAATGCTATAACCAAGAGAAATAAATTGATTATGTTGATAACTTTCCCCAGTCTCTAGGATAGAATCCAAAAATATCTCATTGTTTTTAACATCTCATTTAAATTTTAATCTTTTACAATTGGATGTTAAAAGTTAATTTTAAATTTTTTTATTTCTGAAAATGTTTTTGTAGAACAACAACCTGATTTTGAGGACTTGAAATTTATAGATCATGTTTTGAAGTTTGCTTAAACACTTTATTGATTGAAAGAATCTCCTAAATCTTGGTATTAAAGGTTGACTAAATATATTTATAGAATGGTTTTAAAATTGGTAATGTGGATCCCACCATGTTTTTAAAGCTTATTGTAAATTATCTTCTAAATGTTCAAATTTATGTTGATGATTTCATTTTTTGTTCAACTATAGAATCTATTTTCAATGAATTTGGTGACTTAATGAGTAAAGATTTTGAAATGAGTTAAATGGGGTAACTTATATTTTTCCTTGGATTTCAAATTTCAAAAAAATTGGATAGAAATTTTCTTAGCCAAAGAAAATACAGTAATGATATTTTTTAATACATTTTTGAATTTATCAAGTTAAGTATATTAGTACTCAAATGAGTAATTTTTGTAATATTACTTTGGATGAAGTTGGTAAGTTGGTGGACTATAGGATTTATAAATGTACGATTGGGAGTCTTATCTATCTTACTGTGACCCAGCTGAATATAATGTTTATTGTTTGTATTTGTTCCCATTTTTAAGCAAATATAAAGGAATTACATTTAAAAGATCTCAAAATAATTTTTAAGTGATTGAAAGGAACAAAAAATATTTACTTATTTTATCCTAAAGAAACGCCTTTGAACTTAATAGTTTTTCTAATGTGGATTTTGGTGGGTGATAACATGATAGGAAGAGTAAAAGTGAGACTTTCCACTTACTTGGAAAATAATATGTCACTAGAGTAGTAAGAATCAAAATTTGGTTTATTTTTATATTAACAAATAGAAATACATTGTTCTGTGATGTTGTTGTTCCCAATTCATTTGGATGAAACATACTCTCCTAGATTATTAATTAAATTATTATTATGTAAAAATTAATAATGAAAACACAAGTGAAATTTCTACTTCTAAAAATCTAATTCAACACTCTCGCATAAAGAACATTAACCTTATGAACCATTTTTTAGAGACCATTACCAAAAGGTGATATCATATTATATTTTATATGAATTAATCTTAAATTAACCAATATTTTCACTAAACCCCTTCTGGTAGAGTGTTTTGATTTTATTAATGGAGAGTTAGGAATGAAACACTTATGATTCATTTTTTTTATTTTTGGAAATCATAAGTGTTTTTAACCTTTTGTCATCATTTTAATTACATTATTTATTTAATTTTTATTTTATTTTATTTAAATATCAAGGTTCTAAATTCATTTATCTCATTTATTTAAATATTAACATAATTTATCTATCTCTTTCACTCTCTTAGGTATTGTTTTTATTTAACTCTTGATTTAAATGCAATTTTGTGGCCCCTTTATACTTTTAGAAGTATGCATCATTTGAGGGGGATCCAACACTTTGAAAAACTAAAATTTTCAAAGAGAGATACTTGTTTTAAAATTAGATTTTAGATTTTTGAAATTCAAAGATCCATATTTAATTATATAAATTTTTTTTTTAGTATTTTTTGGTTTTTAAAAGTCTAATTTAAAAAGTTTAAACCTTTTATGTTTTGAGTTTTGTTTTCAAAATACGCTTTTAAGGAAGTATCAATTTTATATTTCCAAATAAATGACAGTTTTGTCTCTCTACAAATTACATTGATGATGGAATTAATAATACTAAAAAACTATTTTATTTCTCAAGAACTTTTTTACTTTGAAACATCATTTCTCTAACCCTTTTCCATGAGTTTTATGATAATGTCAAAGGGGGTGAAGACTTCAATTATATTCAGGGTGTGATTTATATTGTTTTTTGAACTCAAAGTAATATAATATATTTTTCATTAAAAAATAAATTTTAAATTCATTCATAAAATTCTTTTCGGATTTTTTATAATCACAAATGAGGATAAAATTTCAATCTTGGAATTTAAATCAAAGTATATTTATTTTGTTTAAAAGGAAAATAGGGAGAATATTTTCATATGAAATCATTTGAAAGTTGTTTTTAAACTTGAAATTTTTTTCTTAAAACATTATGTTTTTCTTTAATGAATTTTATTATGAAATATTGAAATTCTTTTTGGTTATATTCATGTTAAATGAATCATGCCTATATTTTTATTATTAATATATTAAGTGTTCGATCATCAAAAAGGGGGGAAATGTTGTGCATTGGACTCTGTTAGGTAGTTTTAAATCATCACAACGCACTTTTGTGTTTATAATAGTTTCTTTTGATGAATTTTAGTATTTATATTTTTGATAGATTTTCATGAAGGTTCAAGACCAATCAGAGGCCTCAATAAGAGAAAGGAGGTATTTTTTAGAGGATTCCACTAGAAGGTTACAATAGCCATTTAGTGGTATATGGACATTACACCTGTTATGTACAGGTTACTCTATCGAGCTGATGTGGTATAGAAAAATCCATGTTTTCATCTAGGTTCCATCATATGGATGATTTCACCCACCGGCTACCTGGTGGCACACTGAAAGACAAAAAAAGATCCATTAGTGGTGGCCCCCACATGATTTAATTTGAATTATAACAGATGTATTCAACCTAAATCAAATTCATAATTATCTTAATGCTATGGTAGGTTGTAAATACACCAACAAGGGTGACTTTAATATACCAAATACTTAATAGAATCATTATAGATCCATTTTACATCATTTTTTATCATTCTTGTGCTCGCTGAAATTTTTCTCTCTTTATCCTACTCATTTTTATTGTACTCTTTTTGTGGGTTAGAGAATGTTCTTCATTGAGATTTCATATTAAAAATAGATTTTTTTATTTTGGTTCTTGCATTGTCCTTAAATTAAGGAGATATTTGGTTCTTTCTTGTTCCTTAAAGAAAGGGGAGATTGAGTTCCTAGCCATAAACAATAAAATTATATTTTTGATTTGGATTTTCATGGTACAACTGCTAAAAAACAAGGATCTTACATCTTGTAATGGGTTTATTACTATAATCACTAAAAAATGAGGTTTGGGTTTCTTTCTAAAACCATTGAAAAAAAGTTTTAAACCATAACCACTCAAGGATACTTGAGGGTGGGATACATAGGGATTATTTTAGGGATTACTGGAAAAAACCTTTATCAATTGTCCCTTGTCTTTATTTTCATTTCATATTCTCTATATTATTTATTTTAATTAGTTCCACTTATAAATATTATGATTTCACTTAAATCTTATTTTCACATAAAATGTTTTTAATTCCATAAAAAATAATTTTGTAATTCTATTTTTTTAAAAGAAAATTCACCCCCTTATTTCCATCCTTACTTGGACCAATAATTTTTGGCTCATGTCATCTAGCTCGGAGGCTCTAAGGCACCTCAAAATTGGATAACGCCAATTGGGGAAAATTATCAGAGTTTATAAATGATCCTTACTCAACGGGTATACAGGAACCTATCTGGTCCATTGTGTTCACAAAATTATTTATTTATCATCCCTCATGGTGTTTATATGACACAAGGTACATAGTTATAATTATAATCCTGGTCATAGGTGGTTGGGATGTCTATCCAGGGAACAAGGGTGCACTGTGGCCCTTGGAACTTTTTGTATTAAAAGTATTAAAATTTTATTTAATTAAAACAATTATATTATTAATAAAATAATCATTTTATTTAATATTAAGTCTTCTACAGTGGGTAGAAAGAATTTCATACATCATGTTTGAATCATAATTAACTATATAAACTATAGGGTAAAGCATAGGGGACATTATACGAAGACTTTCCCCTTTATATCAATGCCTGAAAACTCACTACTTAAGATCTTCGAAGTCTATCAAAGCTCAAATATCTATCAAACACCTTCATGAGGCCTTATTACACTTCAACCATCCTTAAAAAATTAATTAATACAATTTATAATTAATTAAACAATTTATTATAAATATGAATAATTCCTAGAATCTCATCAAACAATATCCATTTTTTTTGAAACAGTGACAAACCACCCATTCAAGGTTTGAAACATACCTACGACATCATTCAGGGAAAAATATCTATAGAGAAACATTTAATTAATCACCAATTTAATTCAAATAAGTCCGAATAACTAGATAAAATTTGGGTAGTGACTTACCTGCCCCGAAACATTGGAAGACAATATAAAAAAATATCTCAGTTTCCTCTCTAAGAAGGATGAGAAAAATCCTTAAATTAAATGATTTTTATAAATGTAAATTTCACTCAATTTTATCAAAACCCCTAAGGAAGATCATATAGAATCACACCTTAATAAAAATTATGTGAAGAGAATTTAAATCATCCTCCCATGACACCCCTTACCCAAGTTGAGCCAAATATGCATCATTCTCAAATAACTTCACCATGCTCTAAACATCATCAAATCCATAATTGAATTCAAAATTAATATTATTGGCCATAGAAAAGATGGAAGAACATATGAAGAATCAATTATCATAACTTGAATTCATCATGGAATCACCATTTGAATCACTATGGATCAAGATAATCCAAGGGAGGAAGGATATGGAGAGGAGTTTTCCAAATGGACCTCTCTAATCTTCCTCTTCCACCTAAATACAATTTGGGTTCGACACCAAAAGGATGAAAATGAACCTGCTAAAAAATCCCAGAAGCCCCATCAGTGAGTCGATTAAAGCTCACTGTTTGAATAGTATTATCTCATCATTTAGATAGTCTAGGCTCACTAGCTGGCCGGCTTGGTCTCACCCGTGAGCCCAGGAATCCTACAGGGCTACTGCCCACCCTTGTAGCAAGATAATGGATTTTTCAGCAACTTGACCACCTCATTATCTTCTATGATGCTTTCTTGACCCCTTGTGACATCCCTAGGGTCTCAAAATCTACCAAAAAAATATTTTAAGGATGCTAAAACCCTCATAATTACATTCAAAATTTATGTTCTCAAAACAAACCTACCACCAAAATGAAAAGTAAAAAACCCCCTAAATTTTCTCAATGTGTCTAGACATGGGTATTATAGTATTTCCCTCTATAACTCTAAAGATAAAATACTCCTCCCTTAATGTAAATTATAAAAGGCCTATTTGGAAAAGACTACCGGGGAACTCAAAAATAAATACTAACATACCCAGACAAGATATCCCATGTGACCTAAGGTCACACTCCATCCAAGGATCAGTTCATTACCTGAGTTACCAAGAACTGAACCCAATCCTAAAAAGAGAAAACTTGGTCTATAGACACCAAGTGGTTTAATTATGGTGTGATCATAAATAGCTCAGTAAGTAATCACTATAAAGTCCATTTGATTTCCTTTTTCAAAATATACTATAAACACTGATTCAAAAATATAGTACAAAATAGATTTTCAATCAATGGTTTGTAAAGAAAATTTGATATTCAAATAATTTTAAAAAATACAATTTATTTTTATTAAATGAAAAAAATAACATAAAAGTCATTTTACAGCCTTGACCCCTATTTAACCAAAATCCCTAATTTTTATCTATATTTTAAATCCTATTTATAAATACACCCCTTTTAAAACTCTTAGAAGAATTTTAATAAAACATGATAAACACATGAACCATAATCTAGTAATGAAATAAGTAAGTTAAATGTAGTAATAAATAA
This sequence comes from Viscum album, assembly GCA_963277665.1. NCBI lineage: Eukaryota > Viridiplantae > Streptophyta > Magnoliopsida > Santalales > Viscaceae > Viscum > Viscum album. The sequence goes on along the minus strand of OY728153.1, from coordinate 545,850,976 downwards.
AATAATTTAGTATACACAATCATTGAAAATATAGAATAAACAAGAGAAAGAGAAGATCCGTACAATCAATAATTTAAAATAAGTATCATGGTATAAACACCCTAAGTTCACCTAGGATATGGTAACATAAAAAATATAAATCACTAATTTTGTTTGTTCCCTTAACTAGTGTAAAAAGTCTAGTAACACATCGTTGGTGTTCGATCTAGCGGCCCTCTTTTTCTTCTTCACCCGCTTCACCCGGTGGTGGTTGTGTCCTCCCTATTTATATACTTTATTTTCTTGTAATGTCACTCTTATATTTTACATTATTATAATTTCATTGTGGGTTTATTTATATCGATCATACCCATGATCCCTTTAAACACCAATTAAAAATTCATGTTTGTCTCAACCACTGTCGGTCACTAGTGAGACCCATATCTTGAAACTCACTAAATAGATGAACCCTTATTCATTTACCTTCTACTTCTATCCTCTATGAGCATTTCAGAATGGGTGGTGATTTTTTTTTGGGTATTTTCCATGTATTGGACCATGATAGTTGAGGAGACCCACATCCCAGAATTACCTCTAGCAAATATGCATTGGTGATTTTATATTGGCAGTGGGAAGATGGTTGGCCTTACATTTCAGATCTAGAAATAATGATATCATCAGCGTGAACTCAAGGTAAGGATGATCAAGTCATAAATGAACTCTAAACCCACATCAATGATCACTAATAATTTTTTAAGATTTATAATGGTCATGAACATATAACCTTATCCCATAGCTTAGTTGAACAAGATTTTTACTCTATGTGAGGCCATTAAGGTGTCAGAACATAGGTTGGTTACTGCGCCGAATTTATTCCAGTTCATCTTGTGTTCCCATTTTCAGTATAGAGTAGAGATTTGTAGAAAATGTGAATGCTTTGTGTTGGCCATATTCTAAATTATAGGTTACCACATGAGACTAGTTTCATAGTTCAACATTACATCCCACTCCTGGAAGTGCATGGATAACAAAGTCATGTGCCATTGGGAGTTCATGATGCTCAGCTATCTACTCCCTTTGAACTAAAAACTTTTGATCTCTTTAAATAAATATTTTTTTTCACTTATAACATATTTGTAACAGGTAAATAAAAACATGATTTAAATATTAAATCCTAGTTTCATAGAGCAACATTACTTCCCGCTACTGGTAGTGTACAGATAATAATGTCTAGTGCATCATTATTTCCCAATTTGGGCACCACAACATTACTTCCAACAATTTATTTTTTCTAATTAAAATATGTGCTCTTTAGGTAAAATCTATTTTTTTATTACATTTATTGGGGTGATGGTTGGTGGTAGTCGTGAATACCTTTGTCCATTAGTGATCACCCATCCCTCTGTTTCTCTATAAAATAAAGTTATAAAAAACAAATGGAAAATATAGTGTATTATCAGTGAAATTACTATAAATAATGTGTTATGATTCATCAATTAAATTTCTATAAATATATTCTATTTTAAAAAAATATTATCAAACATTTTTTTGTTCACAATTCAAAAAATTTGTTTTACATAACCATTTTAAAGAATAAGAAATATAATAATAACAATAAATCAAACCCCATATTTTTGTAGTAAAAATAAAATTTGATCTAGATTATTGTAGCTCCAACTGCCATCCAATCCATTATAATATTGTTAATGTCTCTTAGTTTTTAAAAAATTCATTCAATAAGACATGGAAATTAAATTTAATCTGATCACCAATCATTTAAAAATACAAAACGAGGAACCTAGGGTGATCCACACTAACCACATTTAAGGGTTCAATTCCTTGTAACAATACATAGAAGGTTCAAACTAGGATGTATAAAAAGGGAACTCTCTATCACAAAACAAAATGTACACTATATGTTTATTTATCATTTAAGCCTAAATACTAAAGGATATTTCATCATCAATATTAATATTATGCAATAAATAAATATGTTATAACATTTAATATATATAATTAAAAGGTTAAAAAAGATTATTTTACTTCTAAAATGTTCAACTCATGATTCAAAACAATCATACTTTGTGATTTCTTAATGAAACTCAGTGAGATAAATTAGTTCCTTTCATGAGTATCCCTATGGGAATATAGGTAGAACACTCGCACACACTAGAGAATAATCTTTGGAATTCAATAATATAGAAAAATGATGAAACAAATGACACCAGAGGGGAGATTTCCAAAGAAGGTGTTGCATCAATATCCCTGTTTTTAAAGGACCCTCCCTTGAGTCTGACACTAGATAATGAAGCTCCTCTTGAGTGAACAAATTCAAGTCCCTAACATTGGATATTGGAGAGATGTCTCATCCTTCTAGATGTTCCGCCACATAAGAATTATTATTGAGATGTTTTAAGACTTTTCAAGGGATTATTGATGGATTTGGTTCCATAAAACCAATTACTTTTTACTTTTTATTACCTATATATTCATGAATTTTAATATTAATAAAATAACTTATCATATATTAATTGTTCTTCTGCATAAAATTAATGTGATAATGTCCTAGAATATCTATTGCACTAAAATGGTTATTGAAGTTAATTTCTATAATAAGAACTATGAAGTGCTATTATTATATCTTAAATAATGTTTTATACTCTAATAACATTTTATGATGGAACACATAATATGTTCACTATTATGTGTGAGTACTCATAAAAAGATTAGAATTCATCTCATAAAGTTTGCACTTGGTAATATCCAATATGAGAAATTATGATAACTGACCTTCCAGTAGAAAATCCACATGTTTATGTGTTATTGGATATTTTTATCTATGAGTGTGTGTAATGATACTTAAACATTAAGATTATTATTCATTCATCTCATGACTTGCATACTTTGACATACTTTTGTAAACTGTTACAACATATGATTGTGGTGAAGTTGGGTGCATCAAAAATGATACATTATTAATGAACAAGTAGAGGAAGTATTTTTCACTTCTATATTTATGGAAGTTTATATTTCATCACTTTAATTAGAATGGAACCATCACATTAATTTTCACAGTCACAGTTTATTTACAAGTTCATTTTAAATAGTAAAAGAAAGATGTATCAATCATATAAGTTGATGATAAGGGTGCACAACATAATTGATGAGATATCATGACAAAAGGGTTATATTACCCAGTAAGTATTTGGTATATGGTTTTAAATGTCGTGACATTAATTTATTCCTATTGGATGCCTTTAATTGTTGTTATTTTTATACTGAACTTTAGGCCAACAAGTATAATGTCACCGAGTAAGAAGCCTAAAGGGTCAAACACAAAGTTTTTCCATTGATCTCACTTAAATATTATTTATATTTAATGGTTGGAATAAAAATTATTCTCAAAATTGAGAAGTAATATTTATTCAGAATTTATGGATTACAAATATCAAATAAATATTTATTCATATGTTAATTGTTCAATTATGTGAATATATAATATTTATTTATCTCGTGTTATTCGTAAGGTATTTGATATTTATTTATTTATTCATAAATAATTTTTTTAATTATGTGATCATTAAAATGAATATTTTATTCTCTAGACTGTGAATATAATATTTTTTGAATTAATAATATTTATTTAAATATTTATTCAGGAAGTAAATAAATATCAAGGAGGATGAGTAGACCCAATTATTAGTATGATGGTAAATATTTATTTTCCAGTCCATAAAATAATGTTTTTCATTGTGTGAGTTAGCTCATGCTAGGAGATAAAATATTATTTTTATTATTTTACATAGAATGTAGTTCATTATGAGTTTTATATATTATTAAGGGTGTTTTTGAAATTAATTAATATATTAAACTATTTCATTAAGTCTAAAAATACCCTGATATAGAAAATTATGAAGAGTTGATGTGCATAACACTCTTCTCCCTAGATGATTCTCTCTCAATAAATAATTTCTCTAGGTTTCTCCAGTAAGCTCGAGCTAATCTCTTCCCCCACTCCTCCTCTCAATACTTAAAGACATTATAGAAAATCCTCATACTTGTATTGGATTTGGTGGCTTTTTGTTTGTTCAATTCGAATTTGAATGATTGTGTGGTAATCAAAAGAGGATAAATACAATATGATTGATTTCATCGTGCTAGTACATGGAGTACCATCGATGATGTTCCAAGATCAAAGGAGCAAGTGTGGATCACCACTAGAAGGGATCTTCTTTGAGACCTCATCGATGCAAAAAAAGTGAAAATGAATGGCATTTGGGTGATCAAAACTTACACCAAAGAAATGACTTAAGACCGAGGTATATCTTTATTAAATCAATTATAAATTTAACTTAAAAAATATTCTTTCTCTTGGATTTATCATTATTTATCAATATTTTCAAGGAAAAAATTATTTCTCATGGAATTTTCCATTATGTACACCACATATTATCTGTTGAATTTGAAAAAATCCAACTTGGTTGTAGTCTCAATATGTGCTTTCATTGTGTCCGAGACTAGTAAGTGGTATAAAAGTGGCCAAGTTTATATTTATAATTATTTATTGTTTTTTGAAAATTTACACATTTAAATTTAGTTTTTATTTCCAAATTATTCATCCTTATAATATGATTGTAAAGATATATTCTTTTCCCCTTCATTTCTCACTCACATAATCCAGATTAGTTAATAATATACCAAGAGAATCTAAAGAACCATCTAGTGGTGGTGCACATTTTGTAGGGTTACACATAATTAAACTCTCCAAAATTCCATGTAACCCCACACAACACGGTGGTTGTGTGGCCAAGGGATATATAGTAATTAATTAATTCACATTTTATATAATTGATTAACACACAAGATGTTATAAATTTACACAACGTGTAATTAATCAACATGTCATGTAATTAGTTCTCATGCGATGTAATTAATTCAAAAACGGTGTAATTAATTCACATGGAATGTAATTAATTCACACATTTTGTAATTAATACACATGAATTGTTATTAATAAACACCCAGTGTAATAAATTCACATGGAATGTAATTAATTCATACATTGTATAATTAAATCCACACAACATTATTAATTTATAAGAATTTATATGAAATATATTCCAAGTTGGGTTGTACACCACGTAAATTAATTTATAATGAAAGGAATTTGATTTATTACTCCATTAAACCACATAATTATGTGTCTATGTATCATTTATTGACAACACACATGGTATGATGGGTTTTATATGATATTAAATTATTAATTAATTTCCATGTAAAATTCAGAACCACAGGTTGTGTATGGTCATTACATAGTGTATACTCAACATGAATTAAATTGATAGACATAGTGTAATTTTCATGTGTTTTTCATGTCATTTATTTACAGTACACCTCATGAAATTATGTCACATGACATGTACATAACATGTCATGTGAGTGAACTATATGCATTGAGGACAGTTCCTAGTAGTTTAATCTGGAAGAATCCATGTTTCCTCCATGTATAAGAATGTACTTAATTAATTTAAATTTAAATATTATTTTTTTAATTTGTTTAAAATTGTATTAGGTGAAAAATATTTAGGAAAAATTGGATAAATATTAAGATAAAATGAATTAATTGATTAATCAAATAATTACTCAGATTAATTTGTGTGTTATTTATCATAAATAAATAAAAAATTGAAATGAATGGTATATAATTATTTTAAATCTATAATAATTTTATACACGACTGATCATGAGCTTAGACCTACCAATGTATGTGTATGGTTTATTTTAATTTAATTATTTCATGGGTTTTTTAATTTTATTGTTAAATTTTCCTATCATCTCTCCCTCCTTCATTATGTAAGACCTATGTGTCCAATATTTATTTTAAATAAATTCTCATTAACCAATATTTTGGTTCCCCTCACATACATGTAAGTATAAAATATATATAATAAAAGTAGTATCCAATGCCATGGAGTTGGTTCAAGACATATCAGAAGTATGGATGTGAAACCATCAAAGGTGATATATAGGAGGACAAGTGGAATGTTGGAAATCATGGCTAGACCGACATAAGGAGATTTTCTATAGGGTCACTTTCTGATTTATTATCTTCTCAATAAATTAAATATTAGATAATCTCATGATCAATTCATTTATTTATTTTATTTCTTCATAATGCAAGGTTTATTTTTTGTATGCAAGACAATGGTCACAAAAATAAATGGATTAACATGCAAAGATGAAATTAAAATAAAAAAGGAATATACATAAATATTTTATCATTACATGGTTAATCACTTAAAAAAAATAAAATTAATATTAAAAAGAAATTTCAATAAAGAAAATAAGATAATTTATGAAAAATAAATAAATAAAATACCTCAAGTTAATATTAAGTCACTATGCCTTCCATTATCTGAGTTAAGATGGACTCATAGTTATATTTTTAGTTTAGAAGTTTGCTGAGGGCAATATAAATTATCAAGAAGTTTAAACAAATATGATGGGTTAACTTAAAAAAGTGTGTATTGAATTTAACTACATTTATTTATTCAATACAAATTTGGAGGCAAGTGTTGAGAAAATTTGAGATAGGATTTATAGATTGGAGAGTCCACTCAGTGGATCAAGGAGCTAAAAGTATACAGTTTAAAATATTACATACCCAAATACCTTATTATAATTTACATGACCTTTTTCTAGGTTATGAGAATGTAAATATGGATATTTACCATTAGAATGTCTATGTGATATGACATTATGATTCCAATATTGAGGGTCATTGAGACTTGATAAAATAATGGGAGACTTAATAATAAAATTAAAATATTTTGGTACATAAATTATGTTAATCAAGTAAAGTACTAATAATATATTTTTACATTGTTGTAGTGAAATGGAAAGAAAAACCAAAAAACACTACAATCCTAACTTAACTCAAGGAATATAACATCCTGCCTTTTTAATACATAACTTTTCATTACATTTTACATACAGAGGATCTTTAAAGTCTAGTGTCTTGGAAATCAGGAACAACAAAACTTGAATACAACATAAAAAATTATTCTAAACCACTTATAAGGCTTCATCATAGGTTCATACTATGTAAAACTACTGAATCTCATATCCTGGAGACATACATCAAAGGAAAGGGAGAGTAGAAGGCCTAGTAAGGGTAAACAAGGGAATCAATGTACCTGTGATATCAATAAGAACTTGAATACAACATAAAGACTTGAGCAATGGGAGTATAGGCATATCATAATGAAAAGAACTTGAATACAACATAAAGAAATGAAAAATGGAAGTATAGGCATATCATAATGAAAATAACTTGAAACATTACTTGAATATGTGGCTACAACATTTCATTTAGACATTCATGAACATATCACCAAGGTCCATCCCCATGGTGTCATAAAAATTACCAAGGTTATTCACCAAGGTATCGTGAAACTTGTCATCTCTAGAGATTAAATCTTTAACCAATGCATTGGAGAGATATCAGGGCACAACATTAATATGTATTTACTTACATGTGAGCCACATATATCATAATCAAACATTTCATAAATAACCCATAGAGAATAAAAGAAATGGGTTTCATTTCAAAATCGTGACGTTTTAAAAGCTCTTAAAAATAAGATCATTATATCATTTATAACCCATGGAAAGGGAGTGAGGGTTATATGTATGTTAATTCCAGAATCAAATATCTCATATTTATATATTTATGAATACCCATAGAAATTAAATAGGTCTGGGTATTCACATAAATAAACAAGGGGATTTCTTGAGAGAAAGAGATAGAAATTTTGAGACGAAATTTCTACAGCATAACGACAATATAACATGGTTTTAGAAAACATTGAAAAGAGAGGGGAAAAGGGTCACCCACTCATAAATAATTCATAATAAAGTATGGGTAATGAATAAGATCATGGTTTGGATATTTGAATGACATACCACATGAAAAGGAAACATGAAAGAAAAGAGAAGATGCGATTTCTTTTATGAGAAATTCGGTAGCCTAACGACGTCACATAAAAATTCAGAAAACAAATTGATGAGAGAATAAAGGGTCTCTCATCATTTGGACATGAAATGGGAAGTAATAAGAACATATATGAACATACCCTCAACATAAAGAGATGGAAAATATAAGACACAACATAAAGGAAGTCATGACTTAAAAGAGGAGGGTGAAAGAATACCTTACCTTGAAGAGTAACTTCGAAAGCATGAAGGTCGGGACCTTTGGAGGCTTGAGGTCACCTTGGGAGGAATTATTGGAAGGTAAAGAGACCATAACTTCATTGGGGAGGATTTTGAAATGAAATGAATGAGGGAATGGCTTTGTATTTGTAGGAGAAGTGAGTGGACAAGTCATTAATGGCCAAGGGACACCTCATCGGTGGTATTGGCAGAAGCATGGGCTTGCCCATGGTATTTTCCCATGGTATTGGCCACTTGGGACACCTTATACCTTATATTACTATTCATAAGTCGACCATAATTATTTTATAATTATTACATCCTTAATGATGTCATTAAACACCCGAAACACAAAACTGTATTTTGACTATTCACCGAAAATTCAACATTCTCAAAAAAATACCAAAAATTCACCTTAACCAAATATCGATACCCTGATTTCAAAAATGAACTCCATTTTATGAAAATTATTTTCTAAATAATTTTAATTTAATTTTTAAATAAAAACACTATTCACTGAAAATTCAACTTTCTCAGAAAAATCCCAAAAATTCACCTTAACCAAATATCGATGCTCTAATTTCAAAAATGAACTCAATTTTATGAAAAAAATTTTCTAAATAATTTTCAATTTTATTTTTAAATAAAAACACTATTCACTAAAAATTCAACTTTCTTAGAAAAATCCCAAAAATTCACCTTAACCAAATATCAATGCTCTGATTTCAAAAATGAACTCCATTTTATGAAAATAATTTTCTCACTAATTTTAATTTAATTTTTAAAATAAAAAACACTGTTCACCTAGAAATACTAATACATAACCAATAATTTCTAAAGTAGTTATTTACCTACTTTATTGAATCACATTACTTAATCAAGGTGCCTAAATTATATTAATACTTTCTTTAAGTAAGTTTACTAATCAATTTGGTCACAATAATAATCCTAAGCATAAATTCACTATTCATAATTTAGTATTCAGCAAAAATTAAGTTGATCTTATTAGACTCTAAATTTCATACTGAACAAATTTTGAGAAGACCATTTTTTGAAAATCATTACACATCATTAATTATTTAAGGTTTATATAAAAATATTAACATATCCCATTTTTCCAAAATTCATCAATATACATCCTATATTTATTCGGACATCTGAAAAAAAAACACAAACTCCACTATAGGAAGAAATCACAATTTTATTTACCTCAAAGGATTAAACAATGTAGCTACGGTCTTATTACATAACCCCTTATAACCCTAGCATAGGACCTAAGTGTAAGGTGTGCTAAGGTGATAGAATTTTGGGGTGGCTCAACCAACATTGCCCGAGTGGTGATTTATATCAGCTTGAAATTCTCAAGATGGTGATTCCGTTCCAGTTTCACACAATGAAGTTCGGCTTGGGTTTGGTCCAGAGAAAAGCCTAGTGGTGATACCTCCTTCCCAAGTTCCATTAGATGGGCTTCGATCGGCCCGAGACTACTGGATGAGGCCATCAAATCTTCTTTCTATATTAATTAACCAATATCACTTGTATTTATAGACAATAATCACAATATTTAGTTTCCAATGGTCACATTGACCAACGATCATATAACAGTCGAAACCCAATGGTCTTATTTCAATTATACTCATTTTATTAAATGAAATAGTTTTGTCAAGTATAAAATAAAATAACACACAAAATTAGGAAACAAAATTTATTCATAACTTCAGGTCGTTACAGGGAATTCACTTATAAGAAAAAATTTCCTAGAGTCACATAGATGTTTTACACTACTTAAATATCATATAAATTTTACTAAGTGTTAAAATCACAATTCCTGATTATCTAATTTAGTAAGAGTAAAATGGTGATAATGACATCTATATAATATTCATGAGGATTCATCTTATATTTTTTTTCATCCTACCATCAGTTATTTCCAGAGAGATGATAATGAAATATAAGGACATGAATGTTTAATCTATGAAGTCTCATCACCTTGATCTTAAAAGATAAAAGGAGAGAATTTAGATAAATGGTATTGTCACTATACTTCATTATATTAAACTATAATAAGGTTAATTAGCTACTAATATTGTCTTAAAAAATACTAGAGCACATTGATAACTTAGAGAAATTAGAATTCCACTTGTATAAGAAAATTTTCATTGATATTATTTTATTATCCTTACCACCAAGGTTATCTATATTCATCAAATACAAGTGAAAATTATTGAAAAATAGATCAGTAATTACTTGACTCTTCTTCTCCTATAATATGAGGCTGTGTTGAAACTTTTTTCCTCATCTATTATTAATTAAGCAAAGGACATTGTCAAAAATCCCTTGGCCATTTCAGTTTTAATGATGTCTTTACAAAATTATTTGAAGTGATAAAAGATTAAAGGGTTGTGTGATGAATATGCATATATTTTCTTCTCATGTGACAAGAATGACCATTAAAAGAAAAATTGCGATGAATTAATAAATAAGTAACCAAAAGCATATACTTAAAGTATATTCATCTTTACATATAATTTTTATGATACATTTCTTAGGTATATGTTTTTATAATAACCATGTAAGTATATAAATATTATAATAAGTAAGTTTAATTATCAATGTAAATGAATAAGGGTGAATCTTATATTATTAATTATAAGTACACAACTTATTAATTTCATAGATGAATGATTCAAGTTAAACTATTGTTTGGTATTGAGTATTACCAAAACATTTATCTTAGTATCTATTTTAGACATAGTAAGACATGATTTCATATTTGAAATATGTGTTTTTATAGAGTTTCATACTATACTAATAGTTCAGTAATTATATAATAGTAAATATATTGTTAGTAAGAAATGATGAATATATATATGACTTAATTACCTCATGGTGGTAAGATAATTCTTTTCTAAGAAAAGATGACATTAGTTAACTTGTTTATATCTTATAATTTTTTTAGTCTATATTGAGATAAGATTATTAGCATACTAACAAACTACTTAGCATGTTTTAGATAAAGAAACCTTTATAAATAAAGGTATGCCACAAATATTTTAGAGTTAGTTCAGCAAGTCCACATGAACTATTTTGAAGCTAAAAGTAAATTCATATACTTTATGGAATTCCTTTAAGAAATTTTGTAAATGCTCAGAGAAGTGAGTGCACTTGGTGATGATAAAGCATCATCCAAGTAGGACTTTTGGAGAAACATATTTTTCAAGTAATCATTGATAATATACATGTGGAGTGAAGGTATTCTAAAAACCCACATTTCCTTATATACATCAATGTAGTGAGGATTTTAAAAGGAAGATAAATGATGAGTTGTATAGGTATTTCATGTCTTACATAGTTTATTCCAAGATAGGTTTTGAAAATATAAATGCAACAACTAACCATATGCCAATTATATTGACTAATGTTTATAATATCAACTCTGATATGATAAGAATCTATTTGGTCACAAATTTAATTTTTTTGTTGAAAAACTATTTGTTAAAATCCATCTTTAGTGAAAAATGAACATCAAAACACTTAGTGTATCTCAACTAATAATCCTATAGCCATTAAGTATGTTCAAATCTATTCAAGACTAACTATGTTTCTATAAAGGAAACATTAATCTCTAAAGATAGTGGGATAATACATAAATTATATTGGATAAGGATCTAAATGAACAAGATTTGGAATTGGAGCGCTAGACTCCACTATGATTAGTGGGAGGAGTAGTTTCAAAGACACATATGGTATAGGAATTTATAACTAAATAAGTGTTATATGTTTACTACAGTGGGTGATATATATACTATAGTTTTATATTAATGATTCCTAAAAGAAATTAGTAAATGGAAACATGTTAATATTGACAAGTATGAATAAATTCAGTAATATATTCCATGGAAAAAAATCCATACTTAAATATTTTTAATGTTTCGAAGACATAACACTACCAGTAATTATTGAAGAGAACCTAGACATGGATGGTATAAGCTGATTTTATCATCACCTGGGTATCTGGGTGCTTCTTTAAAAAAGACAAAGTGTAATGAACTTTGTTTCTTGTGAACTCTATGATGTTTGATCAACTATTGTAGTGATTATTGAGATCAAAACTTCATAGTTTTTATCAAAACCCCTCCCTCCAAAGGTACCCATATTAGTACAACAATTAAGAAAGAGAGATAATGACCCCTGAGTCCTTTCTCCGGTAGGCCCTAGGTTGGAAAATAACACTGATGGTATAAAAATCTCACAAATGGTAGGCATTAAACTATATAATAATAGGATTGGGAGATTGGATATCATTGATCAATAAACTCTATGATATACATAAGTTAAAGGAAACTGAAAACATCCCACAATGCATGTATATGTAAGAATACACTGATAAAATTCTCCAAATGAAAGCCCCAAAAAAGAAAAGGTAATGACTCAACAATAACACTAAAGCTCTGAGCTATAAATGTCTAGTATGGTCGAAGAGGTCCTCTTGAAAAATTGTAAATTAGTTTATATATATGTGGGGTGAGCATATGAGTATACTCAGTAGAATATTCAAATTCTATCTTACACATGTGAAAAGAGCATACTAATGAACTAGGTAATAAACAATAGAACCAATAGTACCTAAACAAGTTAACTAACCAATTTCATCCTCACCATGTCACTATAACCAAATAACTCATCAAAGTATAATAAAAAAATAAGAAGAATATAAATAAAGGGAACCCTGTACCACTTTCCCACTAATTTTTTTCTCTGAAACCCCAACGTCATACATATTGGTCCTCACATCTCTTCTATATATCACAATAGCACAACACAGTCCTATAGTACAACTAAATCACATATCATCTCACCCATAGACACCTATTCCATCACCTCACATGTCACCTTAATACACCTGATCCACCACATAATAGCCATATCCAAAATTAGAGTAGTAGGGTATTGACACGCCTGCACACGTTGTTTAATTCAAGCCACCTATGGTCAGATTATATTTATTTTTTACAAACTACACTTACTAATAGGGCATGGTATAGTGGTAGTGTGCGGTCGATCCCATGAGGATCATAGATCAGATGACATGAACTTATCTTAGAACCCTTTGGGGTAAGAGTCCTCTCAAGATGGTTGAGTTTGGGAAAATGACTAAATCGAGGAGTTTTATGGATAATAATTTGAAATATGGAATGGATTGGGATCAATTTCGGGGTTTAGGAGAAATGATGATCTTTAATTCTAACTTGGTATGGTCCTAAGGTCTAGGATACAAACCAAGAAGAGGTCACTAGTTGGTTATGGTCAAGCCAGCTATATTTATCCAAGATATAGCCATCCCTTGTTCTAGAGATAGCTGCTATAGGGATGCATTAATACTGTCTTCAAAAGAAGAAAGTATCATAGTCTAGTGGTCATAGACTATTCTACTATAATCAGATTAGGGACATTCATTCAAACTTCCTATGGTCAAGGTCACATAAAAGAATTGGACTAACAATTTTTGTTTAACCTAATTATTATTCCTTAAGACTTCCAAGTTGAGAATTAAATATTAATTATATTCAATTACCCCTACTCTCGATCCCCACCCTAAGAAGTTTAACTACTCATGGTAGAATCAATAAAAAATAGATAAGAAATTGAAAACATAGTTAACATGCCAATAGATATTGAAATTAAATAATGAAAAACATGGAATGATTAGGATTAACTGAATAACAGATATAAAATTGAGAATAATAAATATGATCTTTGAATCAATCACAATAAAATAAAATACTTGAGAATAAGAATGAGAAAAAGTGTAGTATGAGTTCGATATAAATTGATGATCAAAATGAATAATGCACGTAGCATGATATTGGCAATGAAAAAAGATTAAGAACACTTCACAAATCAATGATCAGGGCTTGGGTAATTGTAAAACAATGAATAAACTTGATGTATATTATGTTTTGGGAGAAAGGAAGGAAGAAAAATTGTGAGAGATTGAGAGAAAATAAAAGAAAAAATGAAGTTCCATATGCCTTCTATCAGAAGTCACCAACTATAGCTAAATAATTTGGATATTACATGATGTGTAATGGTGTTTCACATTGTGTAATTCCAGTCCAAGTTTTCTTTCTCGATTTTTGAATTTTCATGAATCTCGTTCGAATATTTGGTACTTTGACTCCTTTCATAATGTGTATTTGGGACTCACGACATGTATCTTCCTCTAGGATTTATCATGAAAGTGGGAATTGAATTCAATGGTTACACAAGGTGTATTGGTGAATTACATTGTGTAATAGCACCATGACTTGAAATTCATCATGACTTTCTTCCTGACCTTCCCTTATGATGTGAAAATTGTCTACACATCATGTAATAGAGTTTCACGATGTGTAATGTGATTTTTTGGTCATTCTCTACAATTTTCATTTGAAAACCTAAAAAAATATATCTTGTAATAAATAACTCATACTTGGTGCAGTATTGGGTAAAAACATCAATAATACTTAAAAAAATTATAGTAAAATGTATATATATTTTTAGCTTATCAAATTATCCCACACATGAACATTTGTTTTTACTCAACAAAAAAGATGTCAACAAATATTTTAAAAGGTAATGAATTTTTATAATAGGAAATATTCATTATATCCAAGTAAATAAAACTATGTTAAAGTAGAAAAAAACAGTCTCTAGAATCAACCCTGTATAGAAAATTAGTTCTTCTTAATATCTTAGTTCTTTAAAAAAATTATTAATATTTTAATTACAATTTTTAGCTGTTACTTTAATTCTATACCCATTTTCAATTTACCTCAAAATGAATTTTATCTCATCACTCAGGGTAAAATAAAACTGGATTTATGCTAATACACTGAGTACATGTTCCTAACCATAATCTGGAATTGGTTATATTATCTCCACTTTGTAAATAAGAATTCAAAATAAATATTTTGGGATTTAGGAATTAGGTTCAAATAACTCTAAGGGTGTGGATAGGTGGGTTAATTTTAAAAAACAAGCTAAAAAATAGGGTATTATCTACAGTATAATGCATGAATGTTGTGAAAAGTGTAATGAAATGACTCCTCCATAGATAATGAAGTCCACATTCCTGTTAGCTCAAGTTGGATCCACAAACACACACACACACAGATATATATATATATGTATATATATATATATATATATATATAATGTGAGTGGAAAAGGGTATACTATTACTTTGTTTTTCTTTTTGAATTTATATTTTTTGAAATTCATGTATAGGATAGATCTCACATCCATCCCCTAACCACATATGATCCTTCAGGGGATTCATCAGTCTGAAAATGGTAATTTTTGTTCTTCCTAATACACAATACAAATATTATTTTCTTTCATTTTTGTATTTTTAAAATGAATAAGATTGATGTAAAATACCAAAAAGTACACATGGATCTCAATCAAACCGTCTGGTGAGAAACACGATACATATCCTTAGTAAAATCATCCCGTGTATACAAACTGAAAAATTACCCCACACTTGTTCAAATTAAAGTCATGCATTATAAAAATAGTAGGGTAAGAAGGGATAATCATCTTGGAATAGCTACATACTATAATTTCACTCATGTAAACTACATGATTAATAAAGGGAATATGTACGGTTGGTATCAGGAAAATATTTCTCAAAAAATATTTCCTCAATCATTTAAAAATTATATTTGTTCATTCATATCCTCAATAAGATCTCAATTCAAGTTCTGATAGGTTTACATGTGCCATATTTCACACAATAAATATTTGTAGAAAATAATGTTCAATTATAGGTCTGGAATATTCTTGGTAATGGGAGAAAATAAAGAGAAATGGCAATCACCAAGGGTATAAAACCAAGTAATAAATCAATTAAAATTAGTTTAATTTTTTTTAATTGTAATTAAATTATGAAAAACAATAATCATTCTAAAAATATAAATAGGGGGAAAACATGGATTTACAATGACTTCCAACTTAATTTTTTCTTTTATTTAGATGTATATAATGAGTTTCAGGTTTAAAGCATGCTTCTAAATAAAAAATGTATCCTAGATAAATGAGAACAAGAAAAAATTCAAGTGTATCGAAAGTGAAACTTAATAAAAACTCCCCCACACATAGAATGAGACAGTGTCTACACTATCCATGGAATTACTATGGGAAAGTTGAGCTCTCTTTATTTTAGAATTGGGATACCTATAAAAGTGGTGAGAAATACAAATCCTACACTAGATAAAATGTTAGTCCACAGGGTTGAATCAACTTAAAAGTAGTAAAACATGTAGGTACACACAATTTATAGTAATTAAATATATGTGAAATAAATGTTGGTTTGTGTTATACAATAAGGCTCAAAGTGACTTATGTTTATAAAGAAGAAACTGTAAAGGTTGATTAAGATGAATTCATAAGGAAAAAAATGAGAAAAAATTGAAATACAGGTTGCCTCCCAAAAAGTGATAAAAATGAAGTTTAAATCCATATAGATGAAAAAAACTATTAGTTAGTATCATCCATAGAATCATCTCTCTTTTATATTATGTAGCTACTTGTGTTAGTTTCCTCTATCTCTCAGTGTCGTTTGGATGGATTGATCACTTTGAGAGAATACCTAGCATGTATTTGGTGTGGAAGGAAAGGAATATATGCTCTTGAGGGTGGATGATTATCACAAATATCAAGTGACAGATCCTATATCTAATTCTTGGCCTTAACCATGTGTTGATCCACTCATTTAACAAGGAGATATAGTGAAAAAGGTGCATCAATAACCCTAGAATAAATATGGGATCTCGACATGGCTATTATAAAAGTGTATATATTTGAAAAATAATCCAATTAAAATTGAAAAAATCAGTATACCATATATAAATAAAGTTCAATGACACAATCATGAAGGACACTAATAGTATAAAAATAATCATCATCCTAATATTATACAAAAATCATGGGAGGGAATTGTGGTATATTAGGGAAAAACAATGTCAGAAATGACATCATCGATAGTCCACTCTTGAATAGAGTGTGGTTTTAACTTCCCTTCCTGATAAATGGATATAATGGATGAAGGGGATGGCTGGTCAACTAAGAATAGTGGTATCGGTGCTGGTAGCTATCTGAGTGGTGAGTGGTGGGGAGGTATCAATCTGTAGTGTGGTCATTTGTTTGGTAGTATAATCGATGAAGGGTACCTCAGTGGATGGGGTGGCTACGAGTCTCTTACCCATCCATACCTACTCTACCAGATGTTCTTGTTGGGAAGTAAGGTCTGTCAAATTTGATGGTAAATCATCCTGGGTAGTGGATGGGGTGGGAGAGGTAGATGATGAGTGGCTAGTAGGGGTCCATGATGGTGAGGAAGGGGAATTTTATTGGAAGAAATCCTAAAAAGGGATACAAAAGTGCCAGGAGATCCAACATAGGTTCTCTAGGACATAGAGATGCATGGTATAGATATCTATTGGATAATATTAGATTGGTGGTGTAGTATGGTAGGTGGTGTTGGAGGGTGGAAAATGGAAAGGTTCATTAGTGTGTAAGAAAGAGGTCAGTCTTGGGGTGGAGGTGGTGGCTTCAGGTGGTGAGGGATATACTACATAGCATCCTCGGGATTCTTCATCAGCCTTAACTACTCATAGTGCCCATTAGTATGTTTCACCATCTTTGGTCAATTGCTGCATCTTATTCAGTAGTATAAAATCATTAGATTCCATCGACCCGAGGGAAGTGAGTGGTAGTGAGACATCCAAAATGCCGAGATGATGGGACATATGTGTAATGAAATATCCCCCATTAGTGTGCCTCATGTCCTTTGAGTATGGATTCTATAATAGAACAAGAACTAAGATGCCATGTTGACGGAAGGGCCACTCACGACTACAATGAGTATAATGAGATTCATCTGACTAACACTTCCGTGAGACTTATCTCAAGAAAACCAGGTATGTTTCAGGGCTCTATGAAGGACACAAAGTGCTAAGACTTAGATTTGGGTGGACTTGGTGATCCTGAGATCATTCTCAGTGTGAGAATCCTGGGCAATCATCCTCTATAACCTCTTTGAATTAGACTTTACGGGCTCAAGTTATAGTGTTGGGAGTACTTGGGATGTGGATAAATACCCAATATGGATCCCGAGGCGAATGAAGAATTCCATGAAAGAAATATTATGAAGTTTTCCACCTATTATAAATTATAGGTTGTCAATTGTGACCTCAAATGTGGAAAGAAACCCTAGAAACATATCCTCGTATGTCTCCTTACATAACTAAATAATGGATGAAATATGGAGGCACTCAAGGAGATGGAGGTTCTTCTAGATGATATATAGGTGAGAAAGTATGCCCATATCAATGGTTTTTTTGGTCTGCATTAGCTTCTCCTAAAAATAGTTGAGTGCCACAAGATGTTGTGGGTTTGAAAAGTGGATAATAGGATGTAGATGATGGTGGTTGTCATCATACGACTCACTGGAGGAGGTATGGGTCTTCTCCTAAGAAGCGGGATCATTAGGGGTTGTAGTGTAAATGGAGGGGGAATATGTGGGAGGTGGTGGGGGTTTGGGAGGTTTAGTACCTCAGGGGAACTTCATTGGAGGCAATTTATCCTACTCAAATATATAATCAAGAGGGTAAGGGTTCACAATGTTTGTGCATGCCATGCGAGAGCAGGGTTAGATGCATGGAGGATTAATAAGAGGAGATTTTGGGAGAGGGAGGCTCAGAGAAGGGGTAGAGGGAGAGAAGGTAAGATGGTGGGGGGTCGACTATTGAATGGTGGGAGAGGGAGGGGGTCTAGTGTTGAGTGGGAGGGGGGGGGGATGGGCCACAAACCCTAGTTTCATGAACTATTTTTAAAAACTGGATTGGGTAAATAAATAAAATGTAATTGGGTTTCACATCATTTATTTAGAAATTTTATGATTTTTTTACTGTGAAAATACACATCCTGAGTTATGGTTACACGACGTGTAATTTTATTTTTCTACTCAGATTTAGACCACACCCTAGTCTTTTTTCCAAGTATTCCCTAATCTATCCTAAAGCTAATTATAACCTATTATTTCCTAGTGTGTTCTATTCTATGTTTCCTCCTATTTATAGCTTCATTTAACATCTATAGTATGAAAATTTGATGCTTAGATAAATTTAAAACTGATGACACACCCTTTCTGGAAGGGTTCTTGAAAGATTTTTAACCTTTTCCTAATTAATTTTAATGGGGGTATGAATTCTCTCTGAATCTCAAAATTCCCATAAGAAAATACATGAATGACTATAAATGGTTATGATTGTCTGGATTTGAGCTTCCCATGGACCAATTTTAATCTTGAGTTAAATAACAAAACTTTATTTCATGGGAAAAGAATTGTTCCTTACAATGTGTTGTCTAGGCCATTTGTTTTTATTTATTTATATATCTTCACATTTTCATAAGAATAATTTATGATCTCTTCTAATTCATCCAATTACAGCATCTTGGTATCTCCATCTATTTGAAAATCCTGATTGATATTTTTAATTTTCAAATACGGGCAATGCTCTAGTTATACTAGAAAATGATAGGGCTTCCTATATATCAATTGGAATGGGGTGTAACAATGGGTGTTTTGTACATAGTACGGTATTCCCAATGTGCATCATATAATTTCATACTCCATTCAATTCAACTTGTATTTATGGTCTTTTCTAGGATTTGTTTGATTTCTCTATTTGACAATTAAACTTGCCCGCTTATTTGTGGGTCCTAGGGAGTTCCTATGTTGTACCAAATGTTTTATTTTGTAAGAAATATATTTACCTCATTATTAGTAAAATCAATTCCTCTATCACTAATGATTAGTATTGTAAATCCATATTGAGAAAATACATTTTTATTTAGGAAATTAATGACCACCTTTGCGGTGTCATTAGCTGTAGCTTCATCTTCTACCCATTTGGAGACATAGTCAATGCCAAAACGTATATAGGATTTTCCATGTGAATTGGGAAATGGTCCCATTAAATCTATCCCACACACATCTAATATTTCAACTTACATTATTGGGTTTTGGGACATTTCATTCCATTTTCCAATGTCACCAGTTCATTAAAATTTCTCACAACTTTGACAAAAACATCTTACATCTTGGTGAAGTGTTGTCCAGAAAAGTCCACTTTGTATAATTTTAACCACTATGAATTTCATTCCATGATTTACTCCTATTAGTGATGCATGGAACATTTCTAATACATTTTGTATTTCTTCCTCTAAAATACAACGACATAACAAACCATCATCATGACACTTAAAAATGAGTGGTTCAACCCAATATTAGTGTGAAGCTTGAACCCAAAAGCTTTTCTTTTGATGGTAAGAGAGGTATGGGTATAGATATTCCATGTCGAGATAATATTCAATATCAGAAAACCACGGTTGTGACTTTGAATTTATGCTGAAAAGTATTTCATTAGGGAAGTCCACTTCAATGTTGATATCATCATCATATTTTATAAGAGGTAGTGGGGAAGTGAGGATAGATTATTTGCGATCACATTTTTTATTTCATTGGTATCTTTGAGGAAAATGTAGAATTATTACAAAAATATGATCCATCGTATTAGTCTTGTCTTGGAATCCTTTTTGTTTATCAAATATTTCAGGGTGACATGATGAGCATGAAAAATCACTTTTGACAAAACCGTATATTAGAAAAATTTCTCAAAAGTATATATCACTTATAAAAGATCCTTCTATGTGGTTGTGTAATTCACCTGTGCTTTATTTAGTGTGTGACTGGAATAGTATATGGGATACAATATGCGACCAACTCACTGTCATAGGATATCGCTAACAATAAAGTCTCTATTATCTCACATCAATTCAAATTCTATTTCACAATCTAGTGAAATGATTATAGGAGTGACTAAAAATATTTTCTTTTCCTTCAATAAAATATGCGTCATAGGGTGGGAAACTCTCTCAAAATCTTTCATGAATCACCAATAGAATCTAGAATTTCCTAGAAAGATCCTTATGCCTTTGAATGTTAAAGGTTCAGGTAAAAATTTGATTAAATTTATCTTAGTGAGATCCACTTCCATGATATCCTTAGAAATTTTGTGTCCAAGTACTATGGATCCTTGAACCATAAAGTGTAATTTTTCCCAATTTAAAACTATACACTTCTCTTTACAGCACTGCAGGACAACTCAAAATTTCTTAGGCAGACCTCAAAGGATCTTCTATAAACTGAAAATTCATCCATAAAATTTTCTAATAATTCCTATACCGTATCATGGAATATATGTGTCATGCATATTTGAAACTTTTATGGTTCATTACACATACCAAATGACATGTTCCTGTAGGCGAAGGTACCAAATATACATGTGAAAGAATTTTTAGAATAATCCTTTGTGTTAACTGCAATTTGATTGTATCATGAATATCTATCCAAGAAACAATATAATTCATATCATGTAAGAATCTCCAGCATTTTATCTATAAAAGTTAAGGGGAACTAGTCTTTTTGGGTTTCCACATTTAGATTTCTGAAATCTACACATATTCTCCATCTAGTGATAGTTTGTGTTGATATCAATCCATCTTCATCGTTATTTTCTATTATGAGGCCACATTTATTGGGAACTACCTATATCGATCTCTCCCACTAACTATCAGAGATTGAAAATATTATTCCATAATCTATAAGTTTTAGTACTTCATTATCAACAACTTCCTTCATTGGTGGTGTGAGTCACCTCTTTGTTTGATGTTTGGGTTTTTTACATTCCTCAAGTAGGATTTTATGGGTGCATAAAGCAGGGTTGATTCCTTTAATGTGATATACTCCCCAAGAAATTGTCTGCTTATGTAGTTTCTAGACTTAATTTTTTTTACTCTTGTGACTGAGACAATTTAGAGTTAATGATAACTAGTAGTGCTTCGACAGTCTCTAGAAAGGAATGCTTGAATGTACTGAGGAGGGGTTTTAGTTCCAATTTTGGTGGTTGAATGACTAAGGGTATGGAAGGTGGGATGATGTCCCTTGTAAGAGGTTCTATGTAGTTTACCTCTTCAAATTCATATTCCTTATCTTCATCTGGGAGAATTTCAGCACCCTCTTCTTTATTTTTTAAGTATAATTCTCTTTCATCTATGAACCAAATAACATGAAAGTCAAAAGAATCATCTATTTGTTATGCAACCTTCACTAGGTTAAATCTGAATTTTTCATCACCAAATCGAAATATATTTCTTCCATGATTTATATCAATCTATTACTTTCCAGTGTATATAAATGGTCATCCTAAGATGATTAGAATGTATCCTTCCTCTTTAATGTTCATAATGAGAAAGTATTCTGAAAAAATGAACTTCATGGCTTTTACTAAGACATCCTTGAATAAAACTTAGGGATATTTTATTTATTGGTCATCCAATTAGAGTGATACTCTGGTTGGTTTTATTTCCTCGAGTCCCAGCTTGTTGAATACAATCATTGACATGAGGTTAATGCTAGCTCCAAAATCGCACAATCCTATTCTAGAGTTAAATTATTTTATTTTGCATGGGATTGAAAAAATCACAGGGTCTATCATTTTTAGAGAATGTTTCTAATGAAAAATAGTAGGGAATTCTTTATTTAGTGAGACAAATCATAGGCCTTCCATTTTTCTTTTTTTAGAAATCATTTTCTTAAGAAATTTTTCCTAATTTGGCATTTGAGAAATTTCCTTAGAAAAATAAATGATGTTGTGAAGTTTCTTGAATATTTATAAAATTTTCATGTATTTCCATTCAATTATTACTTGACTTTATCTTTTTGAAAAAGGAGCGATGGATTATAGGGTGGTGGAGAAATGTATACTTCTTCTTCGGGTCGCTCTTGAATTAGTGATTTTGTAGAAGGTGTTGCTTATTGAGGTGTCACTTGAGAAGTAACATTGGTTTGTTTATCATTTTCTTCTTCTATGACTATTGTCTTGTTTTTTTGGGTTCCTCAACTTATCTTACTTCTCCTCCACATGGTTTTTGAAAATCCCTCGCTTTCCACTCCTCAGAACCATTGCATTTTCCTATTTACTTAGGTATGTCTCTGTATTATCCGGTGGAGAACCTATAAATATATCTGATAAGGTCTTTATATCTGACCCATTTGATGTTTGAGATTACATAGTGCTGCCCTTTGGTTCTGTATTTCAATTTCTTGGGTGGTCATTCTATGATCTTCCATTTGAACAAATTCTAGGAGTATATTTTCTGAATTTTATTGAAGAGGTACACCTGGTTGTGGAGGTCTTTATAGAACTGAGCGAAATTGTTGTTGGCCTCTTAAAGGAAATGGTGGTTGGATTGTTATTGTGGTGCTCGAGGCACATGATTAATCGGTGGATATCTTGGTGGTCCTTGATTTTTGAATGGTGCATAACCACTTTTTGTTTGGAAATACCAATGATTGTTTAGTTGTTGCAATTGAACTGGTATTTATGGAAATTATTGATGCAACTTATAATATTTTTGTCCTTGTTGATTATAATTAACATAATTACACTTTGAGATTGGTTGTTCATTAACACTTGTTGTGAAGTCTTGATAAATGAGTGGGACACCACACATTTTTCATGACTAGATTTCCATGATTGGAGTAGGATGGGTTGGTGATGTAGATGGTAGTTTGAATGATTCCAAATTCTTGGTAAACTCTTTGACTTGTGTAGCTATTCGAGTATGATCTTCCACTTGATGGATCCCACATTTGGACCATCCATGATTGATCTTCCACAAAGTGGAATTATGAGAGACTTTATCTAGAATTTGTCTTCCTACCTTAGGTGTTTTAAAAATTAACCCTCCATCAGCATTTGCATTAATGATAGTGAGAGAAGATGGTTGGTGGCCTTGATAAAATGTAAGGAGATGAATCCAAATATCGATTCCATGATGAGGAAAAATTTAAGTAAGCCTCTCAAAACAATCCCATGCTTCCCATACTGACTCTCTGTCTTCTTGAATAAAATTATGGATTCCATTCCACAATTTCCATGTAATAATTGGTGGGAAATATCCAACAATTTCTTAACTAAATCATCCCAAGTCTTGATGGACTTAGGAGATTCTATTTTAATCCAATCTTTATCTTGGTCTCACAGGGAGATGGGAAATACCCTAAGTCTTATGGAATCATAAGATAATCCCTAGTTGTGAAAGGTATCACAGACTTCTAGGAAGTTTGAAATATGTTCATAGGAGTATCCACTTTAAATCCCACTAAATTGAACCATGTTCTAGATCATATGAATGAGTCTAGGTTTGATTTAAAAAGTATGTGCATGTACAGGAGGGCATATGATGCTAGGAATGACAACATGGATTGATGGAAAGCTGTAATCCATGATATTGTGCTCTTGCTACACAGGCTGCTCTCCATGTATGTCAGGTTGAATGTTTGGTGGGTTGGGTTGATTTAGAACAGTAGGATTGTTTCTGTATTCCATTTGTGAATGGAATCATGCAGAGATATACCTATCAATTCAGGATTGAAGAAAAGTTGTTCTTGTGCATCATGGACCCTTGAATGAGTTAAAGGGACCTGATTCATGCACTAATCCACAATAAGAAGGATGCAATGGTGTTCGAAAGAAAAGGGAAATTAAAAGGAAAGGGAAATGGAGAAAGGGAGAGGTAATCCCAGGTTCTTTTCTATAGGTTATCGTGCCTTAGCACAATAATTTTTAATCCCCTATAATGATGAAAAAAATTTATCATGTCTGCAGGTGTCATTTAATTCGCACGGGATGAGGTCAGATTAGATTTATTTTTCCCAAACTACACTTGCTACTAGGGCATAGTATAGTGGTAATGTGGGTTCAGTCCCATGATGATCTTGGATTGGCTAGCATGAATTAAGCTTAGAACCCTTTGGGGTAGGAGTCCTATCAATATGGTTGAGTTTGGGAAAATTACTAAATCTTGGAGTTTTATGGATAAATATCATAGATAAGGAAGGTATTAAGATCAATTTCAGGGGTTTGGATAAAGGATGATCTTTAATTCTAACTTGTTATGGTCCTAAGGTCTAGGTTTCAAAGTAAGAAGAGGTCACTAGATGGATATGGTCAATCCAACTAGATCTATCCAAGATAAAACTATCCCTTGGTCTTGAGATAGCTACAATCAGAATGCATTAAGAATGTATTAAAAAGTAGAAATTATCACAGGCTAGTGTTCATATTCTATTCTACTTTAATTAGACCAAAATCGTTCATTCAAACTTCATATTATCAAGGTCATTTAAAATAATTGGATTGATAATTTTTTTAACCTGATTACTATTCCTTAATATTACTATGTTGATAATTAAATATTAAATAGATTTAATCACCCCTACTCTCAATCTCTAACCTAATAAATTTAACTTCTCATGGTAGAATTGATAAAAGATAGACAATAAATTAGAAACATAGATAACATGCCAAAAAAGATTGAAATTAAATGATTAAAAAACATAAAATTATTAGTATTAACTGATTAACAAACATTATATAGATAATAAGAAATATTATCTTTGAATTAATCATAATCAAATCAAATACTTTCTTGATAATAATAATGAGAACAAGCACAATACGAGTTTGACATAGATTGAAGATCGATATGAAGAACACATACAACATGGTGTTGGAGATGAAAAAAGGATGAATAAATCTTTATAAATCGATTATCGAGGTTTGGTTAATCATAATACAATGAATAAACTTGATGAAAATTGTGTTTTGGGAGAAATAGGGGTTGGAAAATCGAGATATATTGAGAGAAAATGATATAAAAACTAAAGTTCCATTTTCATTCTGTTTATGGTCCACCTAATATAGGTAAATAATTGGGATATTACAAAACATGTAATTGTGTTTCATGTTATATAATTCTGGTATGAGTTTAATTCTATGATTTTTGAATCTTTATGAATCTTGCGTGAATCTCATTTGAAGGTTTGGAACATTGACTCCTTTTACAACATGTATCTAGGACTCAAGACATTTATCTTCCTCTAATCTTTATCTTGCAAGAGGGAATTGAATTCAAATATTACATGATGGGTATTGGTAAATAACATCATTTAATGGATCAATGACTTGAAATTCTTAATGAATTCCTTCACGACTTGTCCTTATACTATGAAAATTATCCACACATCGTGTAATGGAGTTTCACGACGTGTAATGTGAATTTTTGGTTAGTTTCTCCAGTTTTTAATTTAAAACCTTGAAAACCTACTTCCTGCAATAAAAAACACATACCTGGTGCATTATTGGGTAAAACCATGGATAATACTTAATATAATGATTGAAAAATGTATATATATTTTAATCCTATTAGGTATTGTGAACATGAATGACATCAACCTCATTCCCTCCTCTTACCATGCATCACCCCCACCATAAGCCTCTTCATAATTGAATCAAACCATCACCATAGTGAGATTTTCTAATTTTTTCCATCACAATCCATGCATATGAACCTCTCATAGAAGAGAGAGTGGGAAAGAGGGGGTAGTCATCCATCCATCCTCTCCACTGGGATGTTGGAAAAAATGCCCTATATATATGGGTGTCGGCACATGGTTCTTGATGTGGGTGGGGTGCATATATAAATCACAAGAAATATACAAATATATATAATATCCACACAAAATTTTAACCTCAGGGTTCACAGAAAATGTACCAACCAACTCACAATATTACCCATTTTCACTGCTACCTCTAAATGCACAACATCACACAATAAGTCACAAGACACATTTTACATTTTACCATTTTCTTTATCAAATCAAGCCAATTTCAAGATTTACCATTTACCAACCAATTCCAAACAAAGAGACCATTTATTTTACATTAATCATCAACCATATTTTTCCACACATCCCATTTCAAAATAAGATATTATTATCCATTTAAACTTATTATCCAAACAAATCCATTCACTTTATTATTTCAACCCTTTTATTTCACATTTATCAACTACCACATCAACCACACTTTTTTTTATCATTTAAATCATTCATTATCCACTCCAACCCATTCCATTACAATTTAACATTATCATTTAATTACATTAAAACTTGGGAATGTATCACAAAATAACTTATTCCCATATCATCCACCTTATATCACAACCACACATCACTTCCCCACAACATGTTCTCTCCTCACACACATCAACCCCAAATTCAAAACTACACATCGTCACCCTATAAAATGAACACTCCACAAAAAATCACACAAAAATAACATTTTTAAGATTTATTAAAAAGGGTCTTTCATCACATTATGCTTCTTTATTCAAGGGAATTCTCACACAAGACATAATCTTAGGACAACCATTTTATTAACCAAATATCAGGGATTCACCAATTACATTTAAATTGATTACAAATAATAACATTAATCAAGGTTCCACAACACATATCAAATAAGTAAAAAAAGGATCCCAAAACCCATGATTTTTAGTGATACACCGAGCTCGTATAATATCAATATCAAAATAATAATGAAAGATATAAAAACATGTGATTAAAATCCATTACACCCTTGAATTTCAATTAACCATGTTATTTATCTTTATTAGGATGGATATACTTCATCCCAAAGATAAAAAATATATATCCCCTCATGTATGATACAATAGGAGTAAAATGATGGATCCTTTACCTCGATTTACGAACCCAACCAAGAATAGAAATGATGTTTGTAAGGCTCTACATGAAACTCTAGGGAAAACCCTAATAACCCAGAACCATTTTGAGATGTAGAATGGTTCAACTCTGTGACTGAACTCAAAACCAAATTTTATTCTCCAAAAAAGTGATGTCAAATGTAATATAGTCATTTGATTCTACATATTTTACAGTTATACACAAAAAATAGATTTAATTAAATTTGGAAAACAACCTTAAAACCTATAGAAACAAATTATGTGATTACCTTTTACTCATTGATACTAATACAACAATATCAATTATGCATCAGTCTGATTAGCATCGAGGGATATATAGTAGAGATATATTTAAGAATTGAGGTATTTATTTTACTCCATTAATTTTTTTGCACACTACATCTGAAAAGACAAGCTGTAACAACCCGAGATTTTATGAGAATTATTATTTTTAATTTCATTGATGTCTTGTGTTGTACATGACACCAAAATTAGCTTGGTCTATATGCAACACTGTATTAGCTTGTAGTATACACAACACTAATCTTGGATCGTGTTACACACAATTTCAATTTCGTTTGATAGAAGTTATTTTATGCAACATTGAGTGTGTATATATATATATTCAATGTATAAATGAAATATGGTTGGATTCTATTATACAAAACAACAAATGAATATTGCACTACATGAAACCCTGACTTGGCTTTCATTACATGCAACCGCGACCTTCCACGATAACGTGTGTTATACGCAATACCAAGTTTCACTAAATGAGATATTATTATAATATTATTATGAACTAGCCGTTATGAATAGTAATACCCACTTTTTGAAATTTTCTAAATTTTATCTTTCAAAATGGACTTCATTTTTGGATTCGGAATATCGAAATTATCCTAGGGTGAATTTTTGGTATTTTTATGAAAAATTTCAATTTTTGATGAATAGTGAAAACACTGGGTTACTATTTAAAAACCGACTTTTTATTTAAATAATTATTTATTTTATTTAAATTTATTTTTGGTAAAAATTGATATATAATACCTATGTAAGTTCAATGTAATTAATTGGAGTCATTTTATAATAATTTTAGATATATAAAAAAGTTTATTGAACTTTTCACCGTCTTTTACCCACCTCCTAGGAGAATTTGCAAATGTACATAAAACCTAATTTTACCGCTTCTGTGAGTGGAATTTATAAAATCCAAGAGACACGGTTAATATAAAGGAGTAAAATGTGGTTCAATAAGATAAAAATATTTTTTGGTGAATAGTATCTTTTTACTTTTATTTACCACGGTTAAAAGTAAATAGGGTAATTAAGGGTAAAAATGATATTATTTTTACCCTAACACATTTCCTAATTATATTAGATATATTTAATTCGACCAAAAAAAACCTTAGGAATAAAATATGACCATTTAGGTCCACTTGGATTAGACTAGGAAATTTAATATTATTTTATTTAAATAAGAGTTAAAATAGTTAAAATCAAAGTTTAATAAGTAAAACATTTTTAATACAAGTTTTTAAATAAGATAAATTCGACTATAAATATTCATTAGAAATATAAAACGATTTCCTACCTAATGATATTTTATTTATAATTTTTAGACATTAAATAAGTTAAGTTATTTATGACACAATGGTGATGAAGTAATTACCTAAATAATGAAATATTAAACTAATTTATATTATAAATACCCAAATAAATATAATTTTATACTTTTTATGAATTAAAATACTTTTATAGGTCAATATGACATGTTAGTATTGATTTAATTAACTGTTTTTGAACTAATCATGTTGTTATGAGTTTCACAAAAATCAATTACCAAATAGTGTCAAAATTGACATAAAATAGTTTTTAAAAAAATATTATATTATTAATTGTCATTATATTTCTAAAAATCTAAGGTTCATCCAAATGACTAATATAAGGTTATATATATTAATAATCAACCACTAGGGGTTCGTTTGGCTGGTTATAGTAAGTTTATTAACCATATAGTGTAAGAAAACAAGAAGACACAGTAAAAGTTACATTATTTAACTTAGAGTTAAATCTAAAAGATAAGGTTAAAATAGTAACTTAAACTTGTCTAAAACCTATTGGTTGAAAACATTTCGACCCATAATCACTTTATCTTCGAAATAAATAAATTTTGAGCTATTATAAAGCGAATATGACTTTATTATAAAATAATATTTTAAGTTTTTCCAAAGGTTCCCCTCTCCTCCCTTATAAAAAGGGAACCCCTTCCCTCTTCTCTTCACACCCTTTTGAGCCTTTAAGCTCAGACAAACCCTGCCCATTTCTCTTCTCCACTTCCCTAGAAACATTCTGGAGGTTCTGGTCTTTTCAAAAGACAAACTCTACTTCCTTAGGAGGAAGCTTAAAGGAGGTGCATTGAAGAAGAGGTAATCTCTTCTTCCGATTCTCTCAAGTTTCTTTCTTCTTCTACTTCTTATTCTTTAGTTGTCTCATCATAAAGTAATAACATAAGTATTAATTATATAATGATATTTTATTATAAATATTAAACAACCCTATTTCACCTTCTATCCATCCTACGGAAAATGAAATCACCGCGCGTGCGTACGTACATAATACCGTCTCCACACTGTGGTGTAATCTGTTTTTGACCACCACATTACTTGGATAGGTATATAGTGTAAATAAATAACTATATATGATTATTGTAAATTGATATTGATTCTGAAATATTATACATACACTTCAATACAATTCCACGATCATGAGAATGATATCATCGCTCGTGCGTACGTACGGACTACCGTCTCTACGACGCGATGAGATTCATTCTCCATGTTAACCATTCATGAATGATTATAAAGTATATATAATGAATAATAATGAAATATATGTAATAATAATTATACTGGATTTATGTATATATATATATGCATTTCATATACTTAATTCTATTCAATTCAATGAGGAAACGAAAACATCGTTCATGCGTACGTACGACCTACCGTCTCCATGAACGGTGTAGTTCATTCCATTTATCGATCTATCATATACATATGTATATGCTGAATATATATTATAAATAAATCATGTTTTACATTATGGAATTAATTAAATCAGGATATAATTTATAATATCAATAACAACAAGTCGAAACACGTATAATAAATGAAACAATTTTACCCAAATCGCTGCTTTTACATCGAATTTACAAAAGAACAGGTAATATAAAGTCATAAGTAAACTATATATGATATAATAAAAATGAATATTATTCTGTAATAAGTCGATGAAATTATTTAAATCATTATACAGGAGGTTCAGATACATACGAAGCATATCGAACATAAGGTTAGGGATAACTATTCCAATCTCTCTCTTATCAGAGATTGTTTATTCGTAAGTATTTACTGGGGTTTTTGTTACCATCCATGTACATGTTTTATAAAAAAGTTTTCATGTGTGTTTAATGGACTTTTACCCATTATTGAATTTTACCACATGTTATGAATGTAATCTTTATTTTTTTTACTACAGGAGGAACTTTTTGACTTTTCTGAAAAAGTACGAGGATAATGTTATTTTTTAACTTATACGGGTGAAAGGATTTTTACGGTTTCATAACGCCTCATTTTCATGTAGCTTACTATATAAGATTACATGATTATTTTCAACAAAACACTTTTATTTTAAGATTTCATGGCATTTTGTGAAAAGAAAATGATTTTGAAGAAGAAAGGATATTTTCCTCAAGAATTCATTTCAAGTGTTTTATCCAAACTATTTTCCATCTAAAAATGTCATTATTTAATATGTTTATGTTTCAAGTATAATGTATCCATTATTTAAATGGTTTTATTTTTCTTATGATGAAATGATATCAATTTTTTTATATGGATTATGTTATGATGGCATGATGTTTAAGAATCCCATTCTATTACATGGGTTATGCTATGATGTATGATTTATTATTTTGTTGTACACAAAAGAATGATTTCATTATAAGATGGGTGGGACATAAATCTCCCTACAATTCATTGGGTAAAGATTTATATCTCATGAGATATACATGGCTAGAACGGTAAGTTAATCCGGTTCCGTGTTACAGGACTGAAACGAGGAGTGAAGTCGATTCAGAAAGGGACTTTGTCCACTAAGATGGTCATGGCAGTAATGCCTTGGATACTATGGAAATCATAACATGTGCTTAATGGTTGCAAAAATTACATGATTTATTCCCATGGTATTTTATCATGATTGATGATCCATTATGATATATGCCTTACGTACTTCCAAGATTAATGTCTTTGCTCAAGATTTTGATGTTTAGATTTCATGTTCAAGTTTTTTCATTCAAATGTTTATGGATTGTTTTATGTTCTCTATGATTACCATTACTGAGCATTTGAGATCACCATTTTTATGTTTTATTTTCCCCAGGATATAAGGAAAGGTTTTAGGTAAGAAAACAAAAAGTGGAAGATCTTTATGGGAGATATTGAAGATCTTTCACCATGATTAGAAGATTACGTTCCAAGTTTCCAAAGACACTAAACTAATACAATCTTTGGGCGTCTGTTTTTGTCATGTATTTAATATTCCACAAAAGTAATGTAATGTCCATGTACGTCAAGCTTTGGGTCTCTATAGTTGGTATCAGAGCGAAGGTTTAGTTAACCTTTGGAAACTAGGATGTGAGAACTTTAGTGATATCCCTAGAGATATTTCTAAGTTATTTCTAGGGATGTCTCTAAGGTTAAGTATACGTATAGGTTATAGTCCTAGAATTACGGTAATGATATTAGAATTAAACCTAAGGTGTTATATATTGAAGGTACTCCCCCTTTATTATGCTGTTTTACTAGCATGATTTTTTCCACTCACACTATTATTTTTGGGTTTTAGAAAATGGCTGGAAATAGGAAGATTCACGATAATGGAGGATATGATGGACAATGGAATGATATTCTTCATGAGAAACCAAATGAAATTGGATCTGGAAGTCCAAAAATCGTTATTTTTCCTAATCAGCAATCTCATAGTATGATCAATAATTTCAACTTTGGTAAGTATCCCGACTCAGCTAATAAGAGAAAGATAGAGATTCATGATGATCATAGATGAAAGAAAGTTTAATTCCCCTCATGTAAATAATATGGGAAGGGGTATCAAGGAGAATGTTTCAAAGGAACCAGAAGATGATTTGGGTGTGGAAAAGAAGGACACAAAGCCAGTAATTGTGATGGAAAAGGTTCAGTTAACAGCATAACAAGGATAATGATATTTCTAAGAAATCAAAAACTGTTAAATGTTTTAAATGTGGAATGTATGGGCATTATGAAAACCAATGCCCTAAGGGAAAATCTCATGAATAGAATCAGCATGGTTGTATAGGTAGTATTTATGTTGATGATGATGAAGAGAATACAAATGGTATATGAGATGAAATAAATGACGAAGCTTAGTCAGTGGTTTAAAAAGGTAGTGGAATGATTGTATGTTTAGCAAGAGTTATGTTGTATAGGTAATTTAATGGTATAATGGAATAAAGACACATCTAAGGATTGTTAAACTATTGTTTTTTCCTAAATTATTTGAAAGTATATGTTGAATGGTACCTGTAACCATGAAAGGATAATTCATATATTTTTGGAAAGTAGATGATATGCGCATAATGAATGGATTAGGAGATAATGAGATGTTTTATAGTATTGATGAGCTCATGGATAATATAAGGACAATGTGATATCATGGTTTGAGTATAATCTTTTTTTGGGATTTTGGTATGTGGAAAGAGTTAACTTTTGACCGCATTCATGCTTTCACTAAGGTTCAATGGGTATTCATTTTTAAAGAGAATACATGATTAAGGTATTCACATGTTTAGAATGTGGCCAAAAATATATATCTTATATTGGGGATAAATGATGGTATTCACATGCTTGGTTGATGACATTTCTAGTAATCGTTTTCTTTATACTATAAGATTGGACAGAAGTATTTTTGATAAGCTTAAAGGTTGGAATGGATTAAGTTAGACATCAGATAGTATTGTTTAAGTCTAGAACTTTTTTTCGATATTATTTATGGAATGTTATAATAATGTAGTTTTAGAAAAAGGACAACCTGAAGGACGAGTGACAACCCATCGCGTTGGACAAGGCTGTGGGAATCGAACCCACAACTGAAGTGCAACATGGCTTTATCGCATACCACTGGCCTATAGGAAGTCCATGGTTAGTAGAAACTAGTTTTATTTTATTAAGCTGTATGAGAGATAAATTATAAGTCCATTGTTCGAATCATATACGATAAATCTCACCATAGATGGACTTATGTAAATTTAATTACTTATGCTAACATTTTTGTGAAAGAAACAGATGGGATGACTTATCGTTCTATCACATGATCTGCTAACACTTCATGAATGAAAAATTCAGCTTCATTTCTTTAAATAGAGATGAAGTGGAAATTGTTCATGGAATGACCAACAATGATATTACACTAAAATCAAGTAAGTATTTCTCCTTATGTAAAAGTTCATCAACGTTAGGGAAATTATCTTGGAAACCAAAAATGTTGTTCTAGTACTCTCATATCTGATGAATCAGATGGTACCTTAGATCATCACAAATTTATGGCTTTGTGATTGTTGGATTTTTCATATCCATGTTCTCTACCACTCTCCATCAGAACTTGACGGTTATATTTCTCTTCCATATCCTTATTTTCACCTATGTTCTCCTATGTGGAAACCTAGGGATAAGTTAATTTGGGTAACCATTATATTTCATATATTAGTTTTTAAAATTAAGCTTTAGTATTCCTTTTTACGATGTGGGTTTCTATTAAAGAAAATTTCAAGTAGTAAACGATTTATAACCCCCGACGAATTTTGAGGGAGAAATTTATTTTAAGGGGGGTAGAATGTAACAACCTGAGATTTAATGAGAATTATTATTTTTAATTTCATTGATGTATTGTGTTGTACGCGACACCAAAATTAGCTTGTTCTATACGCAACACCATATTAGCTTGCAGTATACACAACACTAATATTGGATCGTGTTACACACAATTTCAAGTTCGTTTGATAGATGTTATTTTACGCAACATTGACTGTATATATATATATATTCAATGTATAAATGAAATATGGTTGGATTATATTATATGAAACAACAAATGAATCTTGCACTACACGCAACCCTAACTTGGCTTTCATTACACGCAACCGCGACCTTCCACGATAGCGTGTGTTATACGCAATACCAAGTTTCACTAAACGAGATATTGTTATAATATTATTATGAACTAGCCGTTATGAATATTAATACCCACTTTTTGAAATTTTATAAATTTTATCCTTCAAAATGGACTTCATTTTTGGATTTGGAATATCGAAATTAGCGTAGGTTGAATTTTTGGTATTTTTCTCAAAACTTTCAATTTTTGATGAATAGTGAAAACACTGGGTTACTATTTAAAAATCGACTTTTTATATAAATAATTATTTATTTTATTTAAATTTATTTTATGTAAAAATTGATACATAATACCTATATAAGTTCAATGTAATTCATTGGAGTCATTTTATAATAATTTTAGATATATAAAAAAATTTATTGAACTTTTCACCCTCTTTTACCCACCTCCTAGGAGAATTTGTAAATGTACATAAAATGTAATTTTACCGCTTTTGTGAGTGGAATTTTGAAATTACAAGAGACAAGGTTAATATAAAGGAGTAAAATGTGGTTCAATAAGATAAAAATAATTTTTGGTGAATAGTAACTTTTTACTTTTATTTACCACGATTAAAAGTAAATAGGGTAATTAAGGGTACAAATGATATTATTATTACCCTAACACATATCCTAATTCTATTGGATAAGTTTAATTCGACCAAAAACAACCTTAGGAATAAAATATGACCATTTAGGTCCACTTGGATTAGATTAGGATATTTAATATTATTTTATTTAAAGAAGAGTTAAAATAGTAAAAATCAAAATTTAATAACTAAAACATTTTTAATATAGGGTTATAAATAATATAAATTAGAATATAAAACTTAAATATAAATATAAAAATATTTCCTACCTAATGGTATTTTATTTACAATTTTTAGACATTAAATAATTTATGTTATTTATGACACAATGGTGATGTAGTAATTACCTAAATAATGAAATATTAAAATAATTGATATTATAAATAACCAAATAAATATAATTTGAGACTTTTTATGAATTCCACTAATTTTATAGGTTAATATTACCTGTTATTATTGATTTAATTAACTTTTTTTGAACTTATCATGCTGTTATGATTTTCAAAAAAAGAAATTACCAAATAGTGTCAAAATTGACATAAAATAGTTTTTAAAACAAATATTATATTATTAATTGTTATTATATTACTAAAAATATAAGGTTCATCCAAATGTATTAGGTAAGGATATATATATTAATAATGAACCACCTGGGGTTCGTTTGGCTGGTTATAGTCAGTTTATTAACCATATAGTGTAAGAAAACAAGAAGACACGGTAAAAGTCAAATTATTTAACTTAGAGTTAAATATAAAAGATAATTTTAAAATAGTAACCTAAACTTGTCTAAAACATACTGGTTGAGAGGATTTAGACCCATAATAACATTATCTTCGAAATAAATTAATTTTTATCTATTATAATCTGAATACGACTTTATTATAAAATAGTATTTTAACTTTTTCCAAAGGTACTCTCTTCTCCCTTATAAAAAGAGAACCCCTTCCCTCTTCTCTTCACACACTTTTGAGCCTTGAAGCTCGAAAAAAACCTGCCCATTTATCTTATACACTTACCTAGCAACATTATGGAGGTTCTGGTCTTCTCAAAAGACCAACTCTACTTCCTTAAGAGGAAGCTTAAAGGAGGTGCGTCGAAGAAGAGGTAATATCTTATTTCGATTCTCTCATGTTTCTTTCTTCTTGTACTTCTTCTTCTTTAGTTGCATCATTATAAATTAATAACATTATTATTAATTATATACTAATATGTTATTATAAATATGAAACAAACCTATTTCATCTTCTATCCATCCTACGGAAAATGAAATCACCGCGTGTGCGTACGTACGGAATACCGTCTCCACGCCGTGGTGTAATTTGTTTTCGACCACCACCTTACTTGGATGGGTATAATGGTGTAAATAAATAACTATATATGATTATTGTAAAGTGATATTTATTCTGAAATATTATACATACACTTCAATAAAATTCCACAACTATGAGAATGATATCATCGCTCGTGCGTACATACGGACTACCGTCTCCATGACGCGATGAGATTCATTCTCCATGTTAACCATTCATGAATGATTATAAAGTATATATAATGAATAATAATGAAATATATGACATAATAATGATACTTTATTTATGTATATATATATTTATGTCATCTACTTAATTCCATTCAATTCAATAAGGTAACGAAAACATCGTTCATGCATACGTACGACCTACCGTCTCCATGAACTGTGTATTTCATTCCATTTATCGATATATCATATACATATGTATTTTCTGAATATATATTATATATAAATCATGTTTTAAATTCTGGAATTAAGTAAATCAGTATATAATTAATAATATCAATAACAACAAGACGAAACACATACAATAAATGAAACAACTTTACCCAAATCGCTGCTTTTACATCGAATTTACAAAAGAAAGGGTAATATAAAGTCATAAGTAAACTATATATGATATCATAACAATTAATATTATTCTGTAATAAGTCAATGAAATTATTTAAATCATTATACAGGAGTTTCAGATACATACGATGCATATCAGACATAAGGTAAGGGATAACTATTCCAATCTCGCTCTTATCTGAGATTGTTTATTCGTAAGTATTTACTGGGGTTTTTGTTATCATCCACGTCCCTATTTTCTAAAAATATTTTCATGTATATTTAATGTACTTTTTACCCATTTTTGAATTTTACCACATTTTATTAAAGGAATCTTACTTTTTTTACCACACGAGGAACTTTTTGACTTTTCCGAAAAAAGTATGAAGAGAATGCTTTTTTTAACTTATACGGGTGAACAGATTTTTACAGTTTCATAACACCTCATTTTCCTGAATCTTCCTCTACAAGATTGCATTTTTATTTTCAAAAAAACCCTTTTCTTTTAAGATTTCATGACATTTTGTGAAAAGAAAATGATTTTGAAGAAGAAAGTATATTTTCCTCAAGAATTCATTTCAAGTGTTTTATCAAAACTATTTTACATCTAAAAATGACATTATTTAATATGTTTATCTTTCAAGTATAAAATCTCCATTATTTACATGGTTTGATTA
This sequence comes from Viscum album, assembly GCA_963277665.1. Taxonomy (NCBI): domain Eukaryota; kingdom Viridiplantae; phylum Streptophyta; class Magnoliopsida; order Santalales; family Viscaceae; genus Viscum; species Viscum album. The sequence continues at coordinate 545,812,692 of OY728153.1, read as the reverse complement.
TTCTTATGATGAAATTATATCGATTTTTTATATGGATTATGTTATGATGGCATGATGTTTAAGAATCCCATTCTATTACATGGGTTATGCTATGATGTATGATTTATGATTTTGTGGCACATGAAAGAATGATTTCATTATGAGATGGGTGGGACCTATATCTCCCTTTAATGAATTGGTTAAAGATTTATATCTCATGATATAGACATTGATAGAATGGTAAGTTAATCCGGTTCAGTGTTACAGGACTGAAACGAGGAGTGAACTCGATTCAGAAAGGGACTTTGTCCACTAAGATGGTCATGGGAGTAATGCCTTGGATAATATGGAAATCATAACATGTGATTAATAGTTACCACAATTACATGTTTTATTACCATGCTATTTTATCATTATTGATGATCCATTATGATATATTTCTTACATAATTACAAGATTTATGTCTTTTCTCAAGATTTTGATGTTTAGATTTTATGTTCAAGTTTTTTCATTGAAATGTTTATGGATTGTTTTATATTTTCTATGTTTACCCTTACTGAGCATTTGAGCTCACCCTTTTTATTTTTTAATTTCCTCAGGATATAAATAAAGGTTTTAGGTAAGAAAACCAAAAGGGGAATATAGCGACCCATACTTTACATACATGGTTAATACTTCAAAATTAAAGCATACTTATTACAACATATAAAAAAACCATGAAAGGACCGTATAGGTATAGTGTCTTTAGAAACTGGGAAACATAAACATCTGGTTCATAAAGCATCTACACTGTCTCCCATTTATTTAAACATATCTATAGTCCCTTTTTGGCATATCTTACTTAATACCCTTCTTCATGAACTGGGGAAAGAAAACATACAAAAGGGTGAGCTCAAACGATCAGTAAGGGTAAACAAAATAAATATCAATCATATCAAATTCATAAGAACATAACATTTTGGAAATATTACCCTGCAAAAGAGATCATAATTTCATAACATGGGATAAATCATGGTAGTGAAATTTAATCCCAATAATCATAACTTAAAAATGAAACTTTGTTGCATACACACATAATCATAGAGAATCATTTCTTATTAGTCAAGACTCATTGCCAAGACTATCTTAGTGGACAAAGTCCATTTTGGAACCGAGTTCACTCCTCGTTTCAGTCTTGTTTCACTGAACCGGTTTAACCTACCGTTCCAGCCATGTCTATCTAATGAGATATAAAATCTTTACCCAATGCATTGGAGGGAGATATAGGTCCCACCTATCTCATAATGATACCATTCTTATGTGTACCACAAAATCATAAATCATACATCATTGCATAACCTATGTAATAAAAATGGGATTCTTAAACATCATGACATCATAAAACAATTCATATAAGATAAAGGAATTCATAAAAATAATTCCATCACAACATAATCAAATCAATGTAATAATAGGGATATAAACAGAACCCTATATTATCTTAGATGGAAAATAATTTTGATAAAACACTTGAACTCCATTCTTGAGGAAAATATCCTTTCTTCTTCAAAAACATTTTCCTTTCTTGACATGTCATACAATTTTAAACTAAAATAAGTTGCTTAAAAATTAAACATGAAAACTTGTAAAGGAAGCTTCTTGGAAATAATTTTTTAAAAATACATTCATGCCGTATAAGTTAAAAAAAACATTCTTCTCGTACTTTTTTTCGGAAAAGTCAAAAAAGTACCTCGTATGAAAAACAACAAAACATTCCTTTCATATCCTTTACTAAAAACTCACCGAAGCGTAAAATTGGATTTAAAAAATTGTAGGTGAATGGAAACAATATTACATATTGAGGGAACATGGTTGTGGATAATAAAATACACCCCAGTAAATACCTATGTATAAACAATCTCGGATAAAAATGAGATTGTGATATTTTCCCTTACCTTAGGTCTGATTTTCTTCGTAAGTGTCCGAAAGTTCTATATAATGATTGAAATAATGTTATTGACTTATTACAGAATCATACTTATTGTTATGATATCATATATGGTCATATTGTTAGCTTCTTATTAGTAATATTTCATTACTACTTGTTATTCGGGTGTTTATTACTTTTTGTTCTTATCCGTGTTTTGTCAAATAAATTCTTATTCTTCTATTTAGGTTATAGATACCTCATTTCCAGAATGGTATTAGTGTAATATATATCATATTAATTGATTCAATTCATTTATATAATTATTATTCAATGAAGATCATGTAGAAAGAATCGCATCACATCGTGGAGACGGTATTCCGTACGTACGCACGAGCGATGATATTGTTCCCATGATCGTGGAATTGTATTGGAGTGTATGTATACTATTTCAGAATAAATACAACTTTACAATAATCACATATAGTTATTATTTACACCATTATACCCATCCAAGTAAGGTGGTGGTGGAAAATAGATTACTTCACGGCATGGAGACGGTATTCCGTACCTACGCACGTGCGATGATTTCATTTTCCGTAGGATGGATAGATGGTGAAATAGGGTTGTTTAATACTTATAATAACATATTAGTATATGATTTATACTTATGTTATTAATTAATAATGAAAAAACTAAAGAATAATAAGTGGAAGAAGAAATAAATTTGAAAGAATCGGTAACGGACATTACCTCTTCTTTGAAGCTCCTCTTTGAGACCTTCTCTTAGGGCACTACAATTGGTATTTGAAGAAGACCAGGACCTCTAGGGTGTTTCTAGGGAAGTGGGGAAGTGAACTGGGCATGTATTGTCCAAGCTTTAAGGCTAAAATGGATGTGAGGAGGAGAGGAAGGAGCTTCCCTTTTATAAGGGAGGAGAGGGGCACCTTTGGAAATATAAGAAATATTAGTTTATATTAAATGCCAACCCCACTTAAAAACTTCCAAAATGACTCATATCCTAAGATTAGATGATATAGGGTTGTAATATCATCAACCAATAAAATTTAGACATGTTATCAATTTATTTTAAACATTATCAACTTGATTTATCCTTATTTATCAATTTAATTTTATTTTTGGTAATAATATTCTAAATTTTAAATTATTATAAATAATTACATATGTGTTGTGAATTTTCCATAATTTGACACTTTATGACATTTTAGACCATATAAATCTTAATTTATAATTTTTAAATATTTTTGTGATTTTTAAAAAAATTTATAATATGTTATTTTTATAAAATAACAATAGTGTCAATTTTGACACTATTCATTTATTTGAACTTAAATAAAATATATACAGAAGATATTTTCAAACTAAAAGCTTTAATATATTTATAAAATGTCATATTTATCTATAAAATTAGTGTAGAACATTAAATAGTTCATATAATATTTATTTTAATATTTTTAAAACCATTTATTTGATATTTTAATTAATAAAATAATTTCAACATCACTATTGTGTCATAATTAATGAAAATTATTTAATCTATAAAAATTATAGATAAATTTCTATGATGTAGATAATTGTATTTTCTTTCTGTAGACTATTCATGTTCGAAGTTTCATTAAGTTTATCACTAAATTAAAATTATTAAACTTATAAGATTTAAGAAAGTGACATGTTGTCACATTCTTTGGTTTTAATAATAATTAAATTATTTTCTTGGATAAAAATCCATTAAATGAATCTAATCCGACCCTTAGGTGATATGGGTCGACTTTTAGTCATCCAATAGGATTTTGGTAGGTGTTAGGGTAATTTTATAATCTTATATTTACCCTTAATTACCCGATTTACCTTTAACTATGGTAAATAAAATTTACCGTAGTTACTATTCATAATGCCCAAAAAATAAAAAGTAGCCTATTAACATAAGTTCGACCCACTGATTCCGAATATGGAATCCATTTTTAAAAATTCAAAACATATAAGTTGCAGTAATTAATTTAAAATAAATCCCGTTTTTAAGAAAACGGGTTTTAAAAGTTAAAACATTGCCAAAGATTGAAATGTTTTTACCTATGGATTCAATGTGAAATTAATGCTAATGACCTACATTATATTAAATGGTAAAAATATATTCTATTTATAATTTAAAACCATTCAATATTATAATTTAACCATATAAATTATCTCAATGAAAAAAGTTGTTTTTAATTAAAAATTAGCGTATTTTTTACTATTCATCAAAATATGAAAGTTATCAACAAAATATAAAAAATTTATCGAAAGTAAATTTTTATATCCTGATTCAAAAGAAGAATTTTATTTTCCAAATTTAACTTATAAACATGTCAAAAACTAGATTTAATGTGGGTGCTCCATCAAAAGGCGGCAAAACTGCATTTTTTGAAAAATACTTATTTTACCCAAAAAATTTATTTTGTTCTCTTACCATGTTCTAGAAAATGTGTAAGATGAATAATAATGTTATAAAATTCAGAATGTAGTTAATAATATTCATAACGGCTAGTCCATAATAATATATCGTTGTTTAGTGAAACCCGGTATTGCGTACTACACACGCTATCGAGCAAGGTCACAATTGCGTGTAATGCAAGCCAAGTACATATTGTGTGATGTGAAAGAATCCTTTGGTGTTGCGTATAACATAAGACAAAAAAAAAATTCTCATAAAATCTCAGGGTGTTACATTCTACCCCCTTAAAATGAATTTATCCCTCAAAATTCGTCACTTCATTACAAACAGATGAGGATACCTCTCCCTCATCATATCCTCAAGTTCCCATTTAGATTCTTCTAATTGGTGGTTCCTCCATAAAACATTCACTAAGAGAGTGGTCTTGTTCCGTAGGACTTTTTCTCTATGATCTAGAATCTCTATTGATTGTTCTTCATAAGAAATATCTTGCTCTAGCGGTACAACTTCTGAGCTAAGTACATGTGAAGGATCAAGTATGTACTTTCTCAGGAGAGATAAATGGAACACATCGTGAACTTGAGAGATATTCGGTGGAAGCGCCAATCGGTAAGTTACCTTCCCAACACGATCCATAATTTCAAAAGGACTGATATATCTAGGGCTCAACTTTCCCTTCTTTCCAAATCTCATGACCCTCTTCCAGGGAGATATTCGTAAGAACACTTTATCACCCACTTCAAACTCTAGGTCTTTTCTTCGGTTGTCGGCATAACTTTTTTGTCGACTCTGAGCTACTGTTATGTGTTGTTGAATAGATCTGATCTTTTCTTCCATTTCATCAATAAGATCAGGTCCTAATAGCTTTCTTTCCCCAACTTCATCCCAGCAAGTTGGAGTCTTACATTTCTTTCCATAGAGAGATTCATAAGAGACATCTGAATACTGGAGTGAAAGCTATTATTATAAGAAAATTCCACCAAAGGTAGGTGTTGATCCCAACCACCTTTGAAATATATAGAGCAAGCTCTCAACATATCTTCTAGTGTTTGAATTGTCCTCTCATACTGACCGTCTGTCTGAGGATGATAAGCAGTGTTGAAACTCAACTCTGTATCTAGAGTATGCTGAAGAATTAGCCAGAACTTTGAGGTAAACCTCAGATCCCGATCAGATATAATAGAAAGTGGTACTCCATGCAATCTTACCACTTTACATATATCCTGGCAAGATGATCTAGAGAGAAATATTTTCTAATAGCAATGAAGTGTGTAGACTTTGTAAGACGATCAACTATGACCCAGATAGCATTATTGCTTTTGGATGTTTTAGGAAGTCCAATGACAAAGTCCATAGTGATGTTTTCCCATTTCCATTCTGGTATGGGTAATGGTTGTAACAACCCCTTAGACTTCTGTCTCTCAGCTTTAACTTGCTGACAAACCAAGCATCGAGAGACATATTCAGGAACATCTATTTTCATGCCATCCCACCAGAAGTACTCTTTTAGGTCCCTATACATCTTCGTGCTTCCTGGATGAATAGAGAATGAAGAACTATGAGCCTCACCCAACATCTCCTTTTTTAATTCAGGGATGGGAGGAACACAAACCCGATTCCTGAACTTTATTATCCCATCACAATCAAGGTTGAATTCTGGAACATCTCTCACCTTCTTTTGTAACTCGACATCTTCTTTCTATGCCTCTTGAATCTTCACATGTATAGATGGTTGAACATTCATTTGAGAAAGATAATATTTCTCCCCTTCCATTAAAATTACAAGATCCATCCTTTGTAAATCCATAAATATTGGATCTTTTGTGATCTTCATCATGGATAAGATAGCATGGTCTTGTCGACTTAATGCATCTGCTACCTTGTTTGCTTTCCTAGGGTGGTAATGAATTGATCAGTCGTAATATTTAATCAGCTCCAACCATCTTCTTTGATGCATATTCAGCTCCTTTTGTGTGAAAATATAATTTAAACTTTTATGATCAGTATTAATATCACACTTTTCACCATATAGGTAATGCCTCCAAATCTTTAATACAAAGATTACCGTAGCTAACTCCAAATCATGAGTTGGGTGATTTTGCTCATGGATTTTCAACTATCGTGAGGCATAAGCTATCACCATATCATTTTGCTTGAGAACACACCCCGGTCCCTTCGTGGATTCATTACTGTAGATCACAATCCTTTCTCCACTACAAGGTAGTGTGAGAACAGGTGCACTAGCTAAACTTCTTTTTAGCTCTTTGAAATTTTCTTCACATTCCTCCATCCAAACAAACTTAACTCCTTTTCGGGTCAAATTGGTGAGTGGGTTAGATAACCTTGAAAAATATTTCACAAAACGTCGGTAATATCTAGCCAAACCAAGAAAACTTCGGATCTCAGTTACTGTTGTTGGTCTCGACCATCTTTCGATAACCTCTGTTTTTGATGGATCCACAAATATCCCCTCTTTTGAGATTATATGACCAAAAAATGCAACTTTTTGAAGCCAAAATTCACACTTGTTAAATTTGGCATAAAGCTTCTCCTTTCTTAGGGTCTTTAATACAATTCTCAAGTGATCTTCATGTTCTTCCTTGATCTTTGAATATACAAGAATATCATCTATAAGGACTACCACAAACTGATCAAGATAGTCTCTAAAGACTCTATTCATCAGATCCATGAAGATAGTAGGGGCATTAGTAAGACCAAATGACATCACTATAAATTCATAGTGTTCATACCTTGTACGGAAAGCCGTCTTTGGTACATCCTCCATTTTGACCCTTAATTGATGATACCCTGAATGAAGATCAATCTTGGAAAAGTATTGAGCTCCACTTAGTTGGTCAAATAGGTCATCAATACATGGGAGAGGATATTTGTTCTTGATAGCGATCTTGTTAAGTTCTCGATAATCAATGCAGAGTCTCATTGATCCATATTTCTTCTTAACAAACAGAGCAGGTTCTCCCCAAGGTGACACACTAGGGCATATGAATCCTTTATTAGGATTCTCTTGGAGTTTCTTCTTCAATTCCTACAACTCAATTGGGTCCATTCTATAAGGTGTCTTTGAAATAAGCAAAGCACCCGGTACGAGTTCTATTGAAAACTCAACTTCACGATTTGGTGGAAGACCTGACAATTATTCCTGAAATACATCATCAAATTCCCGTACAATGGACATATTATTAATCTTGAGTTTCTCTCCAACCATTTGAGATAAATAACCTTCATTTAGTGGAATCAAGACCCATAAGATAGAAGAAATTTCCACTGGAAGGTTATGTTCATCCTTGCATCGATAGACGATCATAGATTGATCTGGAATATGAAATGTGACTTCCCTTATTTGACAATTGATATGAGTTCTATATAAAGAAAGCCAATCCATGCCAAGAATCACATCAAATTCTACTATAGGAAGGATCACAAGATTTGTAGGAAGCACTTTCCCACAAACTTCAATCAGAGAAGAATTGTAAACTTTTGATGCGACTGTTGTGTCATTAGGAGTTGTCACAACCAACTCAATATCTAATTTTTGAGGTAATACAGTGATACCCTTAGAAAATTCTTCAGAAATAAAAGAGTGGGTGGATCCAGAATCAAATAAAACATTTTCTACTTTAGAGTGGATGGTAAGTGTACCTCTCACCACTTCGTTGTCGTACTCCACATCGCCGATTGTAATTTCATGTGACTTTACTTTTTCTTTGTCCTTAAGAGTTTCTTGATGTCGATCATCATCATAAACCCTTGGATTTGGGAATTCATTGGCATAATGCCTCATCTCCTTTCACTTGAAACATTGAAGTGTAGTAGGTTCATTCTGTGTATCCCTTCCTTTGATTTCATCATTAGACATATTCTTCCCATTATTTCAACATTCAATTTCCCGATGACCTTCTTTTCCACACTTATAACATTTTCTTGTCCCCTTAAGACAATTTTCTCCATGTTTCTTTCCACACTTTGAGCATAAGGGAAAACTAATCTTCTTTTTAGTTTGGTCTTTAGATTTTCCTTTGAATTCCATTTTCCTCTTCTTATCAAACCGATGTGACTGATGGGTTACACCAATCTCCATCTCAACCTTGAGAGCACATCGAACAATTTCCTCGTAGCTATTGAAGTCCCTTATGGCTAACGCCCTTCAACGACTTGGTTTTAAGCCACTAAATAATCGATCGATCTTACTCTTAGGTTGGATAATAATTCTGGAAGCGTACCTTGCAAGTCTTGTAAAATTTACTTCGTATGTACCAACAGATTCATCATCCTTTTTCTTTAGTTCAAGTAACTCATTATCCATCTATGTTCCAAGAATATGAGGGAAATACTTATTGAAAAATAAGTTCTTGAACTCGTCCCATTCCATGGACTCAATTTCATCCCTTTGCCTCGTATTATTAATAAGATTCCACCATTGATCAGCATCACCTTCCAAACTATACACTTTTAAGATGACTTTATCATGTTACGAACATTGAAGAACTGAAAATATCTTTTCAGTGGTACTGATCCATTGTTCAGCCACTAATAGATCAGAAGACCCGCTAAATGAAGGTGGACGCTGCCTCATGAAGGATTCGACAGAATGTTTCCACCTCCTTTTCTCATTTGGAAGTCCTGCATGATTCATAGCTTGAGAAAGTTGTGTGAGCATGGCTACAAGATTTTACATTCTTACTCCCATAACATTTTGTTGCTTAGGGGAACAATCATTTCATTGCCCATCACATTCCACATTAACACGGTTTCTTCGGGTTCCATCCATTGACTAAAACAAAGAAGAATAGTGTGAGAAACACTAATTATAATAAGAAAACCACATAATCAAAAATAAAATTTCACACTTAAGGTTTTATCATAGGTTGTTCATGGCCATTTCTAAAACACTAAGATTGTGTTCTATGCTTAGACATATCCTCAGGTTTATTACTAATGATTTCACATCCTAGTTTCCAAAGGTTGACTATACCTTTCCTATGATACTAACTATAGCGACCCATACTTCACATACATGGTTAATACTTCAAAATTGAAGCATAATTATTACAACATATAAAAAAACCATGAAAGGACCGTATAGGTATAGTGTCTTTAGAAACTGGGAAACATAAACAACTAGTTCATAAAGCATCTACACTGTCTCCCATTTATTTCAACATATCTATAGTCCCTTTTTGGAATATCTTACTTAATACCCTTATTCCGGACATGGGGAAAGAAAACATACAAAAGGGTGAGCTCAAATGCTCAGTAAGGGTAAACAAAATAAATATCAATCACATCAAATTCATAAGAACATAACATTTTGGAAATCTTACCCTGCAAAAGAGATCAAAATTTCATAACATGGGATAAATCATGGTAGTGAAATGTAATCCCAATAATCATAACTTAAAAAATTAAACTTTGTGGTATAAACAAATAATCATATATAATCATTTCTTATTAGTCAAGACTCATTTCCAAGACTATCTTAGTGGACAAAGTCCATTTCTGAACCGAGTTCACTCCTCGTTTCAGTCCTGTTTCACTGAACCGGTTTAACCTGCCATTCCAGCCATGTCTATCTCATGAGATATAAAATCTTTACTCAATGCATTAGAGGGAGATATAGGTCCCACCCATCTCATAATTATACCATTCTTATGTGTTCCACAAAATCATAAATCATACATCATTGCATAACCCATGTAATAAAAATGGGATTCTTAAGCATCATGACACCATAAAACAATTCATATAAGATAAAAAAATTCATAAAAATAATTCCATCACAACATAATCAAATAAATGTAATAATAGGTATAGAAACATAACCCTATATTATCTTAGATGGAAAATAATTTTGATAAAACACTTGAACTCCATTCTTGAGGAAAATATCCTTTCTACTTCAAAAAGATTTTCCTTTCTTAAAATGTCATACAATTTTAAACTAAAATAAGTTGATTAAAAATTAAACACGATAACTTGTAAAGGAATATTCTTGGAAATAATGTTTTAAAAATCCATTCATTCCGTATAAGTTAAAAAACATTCTTCTCGTACTTTTGTCGGAAAAGTCAAAAAAGTACCTCGTACGAAAAACGACAAAAGATTCCTTTCATATCCATTACTAAAAACTCACCGAAGGGTAAAATTTGATTAAAAAAATTTTAGGTGGATGGAAACAATATTTAATATTGAGGTAACATGGATTTGGATGATAAAATACACCCCAGTAAATACCAAAGAATAAACAATCTCAGATAAAAATGAGATTGTGATATTTTCCCTTACCTTAGGTCCGATTTTCTTCGTAAGTGTCTGAACCTCCTATATAATGATTTAAATAATGTTATTGACTTATTATAGAATCATAATTATTGTTATTATATCATATATGGTCATATTATTAGCTTCTTATTAGTAATATTTCATTACTACTTGTTATTCGGGTGTTTATTACTTTTTGTTCTTATGCATGTTTTGTCGAATAAATTCGTATTCTTATCTTTAGGTTATAGATACCTCATTTAAAAAATGGTATTAGTGTAATATATATCATATTAATTCATTTAATTCATTTATATAATCATTATACAATGAATATCATGTAGAACGAATCACATCACATCGTGGAGACGGTGTTCCATACGTACGCATGAGCGATGATATCGTTACCATGATCGTGGAATTGTATTGAAGTGTATGTATAATATTTCAGAATGAATAACACTTTACAATAATCACATATAGTTATTATTTACACCATTATACCCATCCAAGTAAGGTGGTGGTGGAAAATAGATTACACCACGGCGTGGAGACGGTATTCCGTACGTACGCACGCGTGGTGATTTCATTTTCCGTAGGATGGATAGATGGTGATATAGGGTGGTTTCATAGTTATAATATCATATAAGTATATGAGTGATACTGATGTTATTAATTCATAATGAAACAACTAAATAAGAATAAGTGGAGGAAGAAATAAAGTTGAAAGAATCGGTAACGTACATTACCTCTTCTTTGAAGCGCCTCTTTGAGACCTCCTCTTAGGGCACTAAAATTGGTCTTTGAAGAATACCAGGACCTCTAGGGTGTTTTTAGGGAAGTGGGAAAGTGAAATGGGTAGGTATTGGCCGAGATTGAATGCTAAAATTGATGTGAGGAGGAGAGGGAGGAGGTGCCCTTTTATAAGGGAGGAGAGGGGCACCTTTGAAAATATAAGAAATATTAGTTTATATTAAATCCCAACCCCACTTAAAAACTTCCAAAATGACTCATATCTGAATATTAGATGATATAGGGTTGTAATATCATCAACCAATAAAATTTAGATATGTTAGGAATTTATTTTAAACATTATAAACTTGATTTATCCTTATTTATCAATTTAATTTTATTTGTGGTAATAATATTCTAAATTTTAACTTATTATAAATAATTACATATGTGTTGTGAATTTTCCATAATTTGTCACTTTATGAAATTGTAGACCATATAAATTTTAATTTATAAATTTTAAATATTTTTGTGATTTTAAACAATTTTATAATATGTTATTTTTATAAAATAACAATAGTGTCAATTTTGACACAATTCATTTATTTGAATTTAAATAAACTATATACAGAAGATATGTTCGAAATAAAAGCTTTTATATATTCATAAAATTTCATATATATCTAGAAAATTAGTGGAGAACATTAAATTGTTCATATTATATTTATTTTAATATTTTTAAAACCATTTATTTGATATTTTAATTAATAAAATAATTTCAACATCACTATTGTGTCATAATTAATGATACATATTTAATCCCTAAAAATTATAAATAAATTTCTATGGTGTAGATAATTGTATTGTCTCTTTGGATACTATTTATGTTTGACGTTTTATTATGTTTATCACTAAATTAAAATTATTATACTTATAAGATTTAAGAAAGTGACATGTTGTCACATTCTTTGGTTTTAATAATAATTAAATTATTTTCATGGAAAAAAGTCCATTAAATGAATATAATCCAACAATTAGGTGATATGGGTCTACCTTTAGTCATCCAATAGGATTTTGGAAGGTGATAGGGTAATTTTATAATCTTATATTTACCCTTAATTACCCGATTTACCTTTAACTATGGTAATTTTTTTTACCGTAGTTACTATTCATAATGCCCAAAAATAAAAAGTATCCTATTAAAATAATTTGGACCCACTGATTCCGAATATGGAATCCATTTTTCAAAATTCAAAACATATAAGTTGCAGTAATTAATTTAAAATAAATCCCGTTGTTAAGAAAACGGGTTTTAGAAGTTAAAACATTGCCAAAGATTGAAATGTTTTTACCTATGGATTCAATGTGAAATTAATGATAATGACATACATTATATTAAATGGTAAAAATATATTCTATTTATAATTTAAAACCATTCAATATTATAATTTAACCATATAAATTATCTCAATGAAAAAAGTTGTTTTTAATTAAAAATTAGCGTATTTTTTACTATTAATCAAAATATGAAAGTTATCAGAAAAATATCAAAAATTTATCCAAAGTAAATTTTTATATCCTAATTCAAAATAAGAATTTTATTTTTCCAAATTGAACTTATAAACATGTCAAAAACTAGATTTAATGTGGGTGCACCATCAAAAGGCGTCGAAACTGCATTTTTTGAAAAATACTTATTTTACCTGAAAAATTTATTTTGTTCTCTTACCATGTTCTAGAAAATGTGTAAGATGAATAATAATGTTATAAAATTCAAAATGTAGTTAATACTATTCATAACAGCTAGTTCATAATAATATATCGTTGTTTAGTGAAACCCGGTATTGCGTACTACACACGCTATCGAGGAAGGTCGCGATTGCGTGTAGTGCAAGACGAGTCCGTATTGTATGATGTGAAAGATTCCTTTGGTGTTGCGTATATCATAAGACATAAAAAAAATTTCTCATAAAATCTCAGGGTGTTACAGGGAAGATCTTTATGGGAGATGTTGAAGATCTTTCACCATGATTAGAAGATTACGATCTGAGTTTCCAAAGAAACTAAACTAATACGATATTTGGGCGTCTGTTTTTGTCATGTATTAAATATTTCTCAAAAGTAATGTAATTACCATGTACGTCAAGCTTTGGGTCTGTACACAAGCCCCAATTCCAAATCGAATCATCACACTTGTATGAAATTTTCTATTGGTGATTTTTAGTCCATTGGTCCTACCATGCGACAAACCCCAACTCGATGATTGATCAAAAACTAATATATAAGTTGATTCATATTTAATCGATTTAATTTATTTTTGTTGGATTTCATGCAATTCATTTCCATATGTTTTGTTTAAACCCCTTAGTATGTCTCCTCATATAGGTTGATGTTTCATGGCGGGATAACTAAAAATGAAAAAATGTCGCTTTGGGGGTGGAGGGGCCGGAAACCCCCATGGGAGTGGTTCTCTTATTTACTTTCCAACTATTAATTTTTTTTAACTATTTCATTTTTATAAATTCTCTCACCAATCTATTTTCTTCCCACACACAACACCCCCTTTTTTCTAATACGATTTATTCTCCTTTTTTTTCAAACAAATCATTAATATAATTATATATATATATATGAAAATATATGTATATGCATTCCAATATATATATATATATATATTCACTACTGGAAAATCGGGCTATAGACACGGTAAAAAACCCTGGCTATAGGGGTCAAAACCGTGGCTATAATCTATAACCATGGTTTTAGTTGGCCATGGCACGTATTGGCATGGATATAACTAAAAGTTATAGCCATAGTTGTCCACTATGGAAATAGGGCTATATCCACAGTTTTCAACCGTAACTATAGCCCAAGTAAATCATGGCTATAGCCCAAAAATAATGTGAGCTCACCCAGATTCGATCTCTATACCTCCGCTATGTGCACCATCTACCTTTACACTACTCCACAAATTCCTTTGGGTATATAAATATATATATTGATATATATAATATTAAAAATCGTGGATATAGCATATAAACCATGGTTGTAACCCTTCCCGCCATTTTTTTGCAGGTTAATTTTTTTCCCGTGTAAGGGTGGGAGACTTATATCTATGCTTTTGATGAACCGTGGCTATTTAAAATGAAAACATACTCTATATCCATAGTTTTCCACAAACCGCGGCTATAAACTATGAAAAAAATACTCTATAGCAATGATTTTACAAAAACCGTGGCTATAGCCCTTGTAAAAAGACCCTATAGCCAAAGTTTAACAAAACCATGGCAATATCCCTTGGAAAAAGACCCTATAGGCACGATTTTACCCAAAACATGGCTATAGACCTTGTAAAATGAACCTATAGCTACGGTTTTCCCAAAACCTGGCTATAGCTCTCGAAAAAAATATTATTGCCATGGTTTAGTGAAACCATGACTATATCCTTCGAAAGTATACCCTATAGACTCAATGTTTTATAAAATCGTGGCTCTAGCCTTGTTATAAAAACCTATAGCCACGGTTTTGGAAAACCCTGGCTATAGGTCCATGGCTATAGCCTAGTTTTCTAGTAGTGAAGCTATATATATTTTTATACATATATTATAACACAAATTATTCATATAATATCATAATATATATATGACAGTATATGTATATATATACATATATACATATATATATATATATATAATTGTGTAGAAAAAATATTTCCTCAATGTTTAATATTAATATAACACATGTAAATATATATTTACACACACATATAATATGTCACATGATGTGAAAAATAATTTTTTTGTTAAGAAGAAGTGTCTCTAACTTTTTCATAATCTCATACACAAGGTATTTATTTTATTTATAATATATATTAAAGTTTTCTTTAATATAAAACTTTTAAATAATTAATAAAAAAATCATGCATAACAAAAAGTAATATTAATTAGGTGATAACTTCTCAAACCCTTATGCTAAAAAAATAAAGCGATCAGAAAATCTAGACTCTTACATCAGATACATCTCAAAAAAATTCATCCTCGCAAATTAAAAAACCAAAAGTAAAGGGAGATGGTGGTCTTAACAAAAAACTAGCTAGATACCTCTCAAGGATCTTGATATATTTCAAATGTAACAAATACTAGGGAAAAGAAGTGTAAATCTACACATGTAACATCCTATTTCCCACTTTCAAGTATTTCTCTTTTCCCATTTCATTTCCTGCTTTATTTAATTGAGTTTTGTGACTCTCAAATATGGGGAGTATGTGATAGGGAAAATGGCCTAAATTTCAGATCATTATGTTTATTTTAATTAATGGAGTCTAGGAATAAATGGGTTAAATTATTTTCAGGGTTCTTCCCATATTTAGAGAACACCAGTTCTAGTTTGGTCTTTATAGTAGAATCTAGAGTTTTTTCTATCTGTTGGGCGATTACACACCATGTAATGATTACATGTGATGAATGTTTTACACACTGTGTAAACTTTTAAAGTCATTTATTGGTTGCTAGGAAAATTTCCTGAACAATTATTGGGCGTGAGAGGATTACATGACGTGAAAAGTTTACACGTCATGATGTGGTAAAATATAGATTTTTAATTTGGGCTGATGTTTTTTTCATTGGGAATTCTTAATCGTGAATGCCACACTGTGAAAATAATACACACTGTATAATTCCCAAAAACATTGATTTTTAGGGAATTGCACATATGATTTTCCTTCATTAAACTAATGGCCTCTTCTATCTCTATCCATGACCTCAGCCTGGTGATTTTTAGTGCCTCCAATCCTTCTGGATCACTTCATTAAGAGATTTATCACCATTTTGGTTTTCGTGCATTTCCTCGTGTGATTAATCCTACTAATTCTTTATTTTTGTTGATCATGGAAGCACTGTGGTGTTGCATTATTTGATCCATTGATCAATGATGATAATCTTCTTGATCCTCTCTAGATTTTTTGTGTGATCATATTCTAGGGGAAGATCCTTTGTTGGTTTCGGTACGGCGGGTGCATTTTCTTTAAGGTTTTTTCATGATCTACACTTTTTTCGTTCTGATTTGTTTGTGGGATGTAATTCTAAGGCATGGGAATCAATCACAAGGCCACTATTATTGACCTTGTGTAACTTTTTGGTTTGGGGATCTCATTATGGGCATGTGAGGATAGAGTTTGAGGTAGGTGGTTCCTTCTCTATCCTATGCTGGATGAATTGTATAGATTTAGTTTTGATAAATTGATTTATAAAATTAAATGGAATGATTTATTTATTGATTTGTGTGTGTCTAAATGGGTTTTTGAGAAAAATATTATTTCCCCCTTTTCTGGTCAAATAAAAAGTATTTTCAAAGCAATGTGAAATAGATTTCTAAAATTGTTTTTAAATCATGGTTTGGATGAAATGGTTTTGAAAATTGATCACTTGGGAATCCTTGGTTACTTAGGTGTAAGTTGTAGTAATCGGCCTCAGCCATTTGGGGTGGGGGTCACTCATGGGGCATTTCTTTGCTCCCTAGTCCCATTGATCTAGGGACTTGATAGACCTATTGGGGGGGGGTTCACTTTTAGGGATGTTACTATACTATCTAGATTCGATGCATATATCTAGAGGATTGTTGAACATGATTGTCTATATTTAGGTACAAATGTCTTAGTTATCATGAACTGTAGTAATCCTTGGAATGTTGTTTCCTGTTCTTTTCATACTTTAGCTCTTTTGGCTTATACTGTTTTAGCTTGTACTTCCATGGATTTGATATGATATATGATATATGTTTTTATTTCATTAAACTTCTTTGATGAATATAAAATTCTTTGAAACTATTTTACCTGTAATATTTTTGAAATTTAGAGAAAGGAGAAATTACATTTTTCCATTATTTTGATATAAAAACAATTTAACAGTATATCATGAGTTGTTTTATATAATGTTGAGAATGTGAAGATTATTTTATAGAGAATTGATATGTAACACCTAGGTGGGATCCTTCTAAGCTTGTTATCTCACTCCCTATACACCCCTTCGGTAGTTCATAGACCTTTGTATGTGTTTTGATGAAGGGAAAGAAAAGGAATCATAGTGAGGCAGTGAGGTTTTTGTTAGCTTTTTCTAGGTATCTAGTGGTGAGATTGTGAGATTTGTCCCATTCTATCACATGGATTAGATTTTTTGGTCTTTTTTTACTTTGTTGTCGGACTTGTCTCTTGGATATTGTTTATCTACTTTTGAGTTATATCTCTTCTTATGTTTCATTTTTTTATAACATATATAGTTTTCCTTCTTCCATTATATATTTCCTTCATATATATATATATATTATGTTTTCTATTTTATGTTGGGAGAAATTGTTCCCTCTATTTTCTATTGATTCAAGGGTTCTAGTCACCATCTCATGGGGATATCGAATTCCCTTTGGGTATGTGGGAATTCAGGCCGGGTACCAGTTTGAGAGGGTATCCTTGTTGGGTTTTTCATAGTTTGGTGTCAAAGGAGGTATTTCCTCATGATTCCTTATCTTGGGACATTTGGTAGACCAAAGATAGGATTTTTGGCACATGAGAGATAAGTTTTAGTGAGTATCTGACATGCTCTTTCCATAATGAGACTCAAGTCACAATGGGGTGTTAGGATGTGTGTTTCCTATTTTTATATCTTGATCTTAATCTAACGTTTTTCTTATAGTTATATCTTTTGAAATGATATTATCTTATTTTGTTATCATTTCTTCTACTTTAGTTTGTAGTTGAATTCCATTGATATGTCTTTCAAGGGCCCCTCGGGAGGGTGCAACAGATGCTCCTTAAGGGAATCTTCATATAGATAAGAATCTTATCGAGGCTATCATATGGTCAGTTCTTACTATTGACCAAAATGTACCGCAAGTCTAGAATGTTGTTATTGAGGTAAAACCAAGAGATATAGGAGAAAGGGATCAATCACAAGAGTTATTACATGAGAATCCACTATCCATTAAGGTTATAAATGAACATCAAGAGGTGGAGGACAAACTAGAAAAGATTGATCAGATATTTAAACTTCAGGATACACATGAGAGTATCAAGGTGATGTGTGAAGTGTTCCAACTTGAGGGTACTAACCAGTGATAATGGGGTTCCATGGTGTATGTGGATAGAAACGTGGAATTGGACTAGAAGGGTTTTAAGACTCCATTATTTCATCAATTTTTCCAGTTTTTCTAATGATGGAGAATTCTCTAGAGTTCCTCTCTTTGTTGTAGGGAGAGAATTCAGTGTCATCATACATCAATATGTTTTTGAAGTTGGGTTGATTTTATCCATAGGTAGTTAAGTATGACCTTTTGAAGGCTTTGATGTACTTGCAAGGTTTGAAACCAAATATCTGATCATAGGTATTTATGCTAAAGATTTTGACCTATTCGAAGATGGTAGATATGTCAATGATGGAAGATATGAATATGACAGACAAGGTTGGTTGTTCGTCCCCTTCTCTTCTACCCAGTGGAAACTTCAGTGGGAGTTAGAGGAAAAATAGAAAGTGAAAATATCATCACAAGAGTGGTGGAGGTGGTTCTCAGCGGCAAGCCTCCTTTTCACCTTCAATTATAGCTAGTAGTGTGCCCCTGACTTTAAATCAGTGTGTAAAGGTCAAGAACACTTGGAATTCTTGTTCATCACTTGCAAAGATGTTTAATAGTTGTGGTAGTTATGAACATATACCTCATTTATATCATGATATGTATATATATTATTATGGTTAGGGGTCATCAACTCCAAAGGCCACTATAGAAAAGTCAGATACAATAAAGACTATAGGGATCCAAGGGATCCAACCACATGACTCATGAGTGAAGCACCTTCACATGGTAGATGAGTTTCTAGTAGAGGTAGATGTGGGTCTAGTGATAGTGGAAGGTACCATCATTAATTAATCTTAAATAATAATTGATTTATTTGATAATGCTGTTTCCCACTCATTTATATCCAGTCATTTAATTTATTTGATTAAATTTACAATGAAGCTCATGTATTATATTATGGAGTTAGTAGTACCTCTTGGTTAGATGAAAGAGAAGTGGTTTCAATGACCTTCTTTTTTGCTATCAATAGATGATGTAGAGTTAGTCTAGGATTTAATTGTTCTCAATATGGATTTTTTTTAAATCAGTATTGGGATGGATTGGCTTGTCACTCACCATGTTGAGGTTGATTGTTATCATTAGGGTGTCTCATTTCTGGAATCCTATGGGAGATCTCAACTGTTTCAGGGATAGTGGGATATGATGTTTGTTTATAAATGACCTCCCCACCCAGAGATCATGAGTTTGGTGTCTAATATAGTAGTTGATCATAATGTTGTTTCTTCTATGGTTTATCTTCCCACAATTGTTCGGGATTTTCATGATGTTTTCCCAGAATATTTATCTAGTGTTCCTCTAAAGAGGGAGGTATATTTTATGATTGACCTTGTTCCAGGTTCGCATCCAATTTTGATACCTTATTATCATATGGAACCTATGGATGTAAAAGTACTCAATATTCATTTGGATGATTTTATAGAGAAAGGTTTTGGTTTTCCCCATCGTTTCTCCGTGGGAATTCCCTTTTCTCTTTTCCAAGAAGGTATATGGTTCACTCTGGTTGTGTTTGGACTATCGATAGTTTAAATGGGTATAAATTAAGAACAAAAATCATTTTCCTCATGTGTGTGATTTTTTTGATCAGTTAAATGGGGGAATGTGAGTTTTGAAGATCGATATTCAGTTAGGTTATCATCAACTCAAAGATCAGGAGTCTGATATACCAAATATGAATTTTGAGAGTAGGTATGTCCATTAAAAATATCTTGTGATGTTGTTTGGTCTGACTAATTCTCTTATAGTTTTCATGGATTTAACAAATCATCTATTCCATGAGTATCTCAACACTTTTTTGGTAGTGATATTTTGGTTTATTCAAGATCTGAGAACAAGGATGAGCACCATTTGAGTTTTGTTAAAGAAACCCTGAGGAATCACTATTTGTATGGAAACATTTTGAAATGAAACCTATAGATCAAATAAGTGAATTTCTCGGGGAAGGTGATATCTAAGCATGGATTTTCAGTTGATCATGAGAAGGTGATGTCTATTTTGTCTTGGGAAGAGCCATATAACGTCTTTGAGATTTGGAGCTTCCTTGGATTTTTTGGGTATTATCAACAATTTATCAATTATTTCTAAAATTTAGCATCACCTTTTACTACTCTTACTGGGAAATGTGGGACATTGATATGGGATTAAAAGTTTCATCTTTATTTTGAAGATCTGAAAGGAATTATGATATCTTCTTCTATTATTATCTTACCTAAGCATAGTAATGGGTATGTGTTTTTCTGTGATGATTCTGGTGCTAGTTTGGGTTACATGCTTATACAAGATTATAATGTGGTGGATTAATACTCTCATAAACATAAAAAACATGATATGAACAACCCCACTAATGATTTAGAGTTTTTTGAGGTTATGCACACCCTTATGTGTTAGTGACACTATCTTTTTTGGGAGAGGTTCATTATCTTTTCTGACTATAAGATTCTGATCTATATATTGTTTCATAAAGAAATGTATCTCAAACAAAGGTAGTGGGTGGAATACCTTTATATGTTTTATTTCTACATTGCCTACACCACGTGGAAGGGTAATGTTGTTACAAATCATCTCAGCAAGAAAATACCACCGTAGGGTATTCTAGAATAGAAGGAAGTGTGGAACCGTATGGGGATCTAATTTCAATTGCACCTAGATGCTCAGGAGGTTGATTCATGTGTGGTTATAACTAGTGTTTAGTTATCATCATCACCTTTGACTCTATTCTGAAGGATAAATAGTAGGATGACAAGTTCAGAGGAATTTGAGAAACCCTTTATAGTGGGGAGACCATTTCTTGTTGGTCTCTCTCTTTAGATAGTATTTTCTATTTTGGGGATTAATTTTTCATCATATCATCTTTGAGGATATTGGTTTTTTTTGTCTATCAAAGTTCATCATTGGTCGTTCATTTGGGAGTTGTGAATATGTGTTATGACATGAGACAGAGATTCTGGTGGCTGGGTGTGAAGCACGATATTGAAGATTATGTGCCACACTGTTACACTAGCCAATAGATAAGGGAAGAGAATTTGAAACCCTTTTGTTTCTTATGTCATCTTCTAGTGTCAGTTTGGAAATGGTAACATATCCATGGAATGAAATTTGGGTTTTCCATGGACTCCCTGAGGGAGGAATGATATCTAGCTGACTATTTATTTGTTAACAAAGATAGGTTACTTCATTGCAATCAGGGATACCGCTAAAGTTAAAGATTTGGGTAAGATTAATGTGTAGGAGATAATGAGGTTACATGTCATTCCTTCTACCATTATTTAAAAAATGGATCATGGTTTCACTTCAAGGTTCTAGAGGAGTCTCTAAGAGGTGATGTGTACTTAGGCCAAGATGAGCAAAACTTACCATCCAATGACAAACAGCCAGATGGAGCATGATATTTAGAACCCTGAGGATACGTTTTTTGTTCGGATCTTGTTTTTTGTGGATCATGTGATATCCATATAGGACTGGTTTAGTTTTAATATAACAATAATAATTATTCATTGATTAGAATGTCTCCCTTAGAGGATTTTTATGTTCAACTGTGCAGATCACCTATTTGTTGGGTAGAGGGGGTGATGTTTCTTTAGTGGTAATGAGTCTCATTTAGGAGACATCAATGAGGATTCATGATATACGTCAATTTCTGGTTATAGTGTAGAGTTGGAATAAATTTTATGTAGATTATGGTTTCTTTATTTGGAGTTTTCCATAGGTGACCACATTTTCTTGACAATTTCTCCTTAGTTTGGTCATTGTTGTCTAAAAAAATAGGTAAAGTTGGCTCTGAGATATATTGGACCATTTGAGGTCCCTGTGCATTTGGGTAGGTTTCTTATTGATAGGAATTTTTGACTCCATTTATGGGTATTCCTGATGTTTTCCACATATCATAGCTCAGAAAATACAATCCTGATTACTTACACATTTTGTGTTAGGAACATATCTAGTTTGATTAATATGTTTCTATTGTAGATCAGCTAGCAGAGATTGTTGAATATCAAGTAAAATTCTTATGTGGGAAGTTGGTTTTGTTGGTCTAAGTATTATGGTTAAAAAGATTATATTCTCATGAGAATTGGGATCATGAGTCATTGAGGAGGGGGTAGTGGCCCCATCTATTTCTATACATCCTTCTTCCACATTACTTCCCATGTATGGAAAGCCTTATTGTGATGAGTTTTTAACATCCCGTTACCCACTTTCAAGTTTTTATCTTCTCTATCTTTTCTTCCATATTTATTTGGGTGCATTTTGCGACTCCAAAGGATGGATATTTTTTTTGGGGAAATGGACATAATGTTTGTCGATGTTTGTTTGTTTGAATTAATGGAGTCCAAGTATAAATGGGTTAAAGGTTTTGCAAGTTTCCCCTAGAGTTTGGAGAATACTGATGTTGGTTTGGGATTTCAAGTAGAATATGAAGTTTTCTTATCTGTTGGGAGATTACATGCTATGTAATTATTACACACAGTGTAAATTGCTCTTGTCAAGTATTGGACACTGGGAGGATGTCATGAACTAGTACAGGGCATTGAAACATTATACCCCATGAAAATCTTACATGTTGTGAAGTGGTAAAATCTGGATTTTTAATCTGAGGTGAATAATAATTTTAAGACTTCTTAATCATTAATTACATGATGAGAAAAGAATACATGCCATGTAATTATCAAGACCTATTATTTTTATGGAACTAAACATATGATTTTTCATTCATTCAACCATAGGCCTCATATCTATCGACCTAGGAGCTATCCCAGGAAAATTTGGGGACCCACACTCCTTCTGAATCGCTTGGTTCAGTGATTGATCTTCATTGCAATTGTGGTGAAATTATATTGGTGAGTAATCTTCATGCTTATTCATTTACATTGATCACCATATCACTATAGTGTTACATTATTAGATTAATTGATCTGTAATGACCATCTTATTGATCGTTTATAGATATGTTGTGTGATTTTCTTCCAAGGGACAATCCTTTATTGGTTTCAGTGTGGTGAGCTTATTTTACTTGAGGTTTTTCATTATCTAACCTTTCTTCCATATATTTTTTTGTTCTATATGATTCTATGACATGTGAATCAATCTCAGAGCCTCCTTTTTTGAACTTGTTTTATTTTCTGGTTGGAGAATCCCGTTGTGGGCCTTTATGACACAAGTTTGATGTAAGTAGTTTTGTCTCTAGCCTATGTTGGATTAACTATATTGGTTTGGTTTTGATAAATTGTTTTGTAAAATTAAATGGCATGATTTATTAATTTATTTGTGTGTTGGGAAATGTTTTTTTTGAGAAAATATGGGTTTCCCCTTGTTTTGGTAAAAGAAAAAGTATTTTCAAAGAATCGTAAAATGGATTTCTAAAATGGTTTTAAAATCGTGGTTTTGATGAAATGGTTTGGAAAACAGAGCACATGAGAAGCCCTGAGTTCTTAGGTGGAAGGTAGAGTAATATTCCACATCCATTTTTCAGGGGAGGCACTCATGGGGTTTTCTACATCTCCCAAGGCCCATTGATATAGGGACTTGATCGACCAATTGGGGGTTCACTTTCTAGGGCGTTCCTTTACTCTATTGATTTAATTCATGTGTCTTGGGAAATTATGCACTTTTTTCTATATGTTTAGGTATGAGTGTCCTAGATATCTTGACTTTTAGTGATCCTTAGAGTGATGTTACCTGTGATTTGGATACTTTGGTTGTTTTGTCTTGTAATGTTTTAGCTTGTACTGTTATGTATTTCATATGACATGTGATGTATTCTTTTCTTTGATTTGAATAATTTTATGTATGTGAAATGTTTTGAAACTATTTTACCTACATTATTTTAGAAATTTGGAAAAGGGGAAAATTAAATGTTTTTCCATACTTTAGGTATAAAAACTATTTAATTATATATCATGCCTTGTTTTTCTAAGTTTATAATGTTCAAATTATTGTATAGATAATTGATATGGAATACATTGGTGGGATCCTATTGATCCTGTTAGCTCTCACCCTGTGCACCCCTTCAGTTGTGTAAAAACCTTTGTATGTCTCTAGAAGTAGGGAGAGGCAAGGTTCCATAGTGAGGTGGTGAGGTTTCTATCAGCTTTTTCTAGGTAGCTAGGGGTGAGATGGTGGGATTTTCCCATTCTATCACATGGAGTAATTATTTTGGTCTTTGTTGTCCTTTTCTAGTGGACTTGTATCTTGGATATTGTTTATATACTTTTGGGTTGTATCACTACTAATATTTTCTTTTTTTTATGAAATATGAACTTATTCCATCTTCTTCTATTTATTTTCATCATGAATATATATATGTAATTTTTTATATTTCAGGTTGGGTGAAATCATTCCCTATGGTTGTTTTTGATGCACAGATATTAGTCACTAGCTCGTGGGGATCAAGAAGGACCTTTGGGTATGTGGAAATTTAGGTTAGGTACCAATTTTATTGGGTATTGAGTCAGATTCATCACAACAAAACACTTTAAATGATCTCCTGAGTGAGATAAATCTCAAAAAAAGGATTAACATTAATAATTCATTACATCAATGAAGGAAATTCATTTCATATATCAACATGAGATTAAATAATTCATTCCAACAAAAAAAATATTTATACAACTTGGAATTTTGATCACACGTATGTGACTATCATTCCAATATATAGTTACACAATCACACCAAAGGACACACAGATAGCCAAAACAGATGATAAATAAAAACATATGAATAAATAATGGGTAGATCATTATTTTTAACTCAATTCAACATTTACAGTTTAAATGTTCAACTCAACGTTCAAAAACAATTCTTAGTTTTTTAAAAAAGTTTATGTGTTTTAGTTTCACCCTTTATTTAAATCCATTTTTTTTAAACTACATAAAAATACTTCATCAAATCCCTTTTCATTTTAATAAATTATTTTCTAATCCACAAAATATTCTCAAAGCCTTTTAAAAAATGTTTTATTTTACAATTTCATGTATTTCATTTTAAAACAAACATTAAATGGGGTTTGTATCTAAAACACATGCCTTTAATTTCAAATAACCCCAAATAAAATCATAAAACATTTCACACCCTTTTTATTTTATCAAAATATTGTTTCAAATAATTATTTCAACACATGATCATTTTTCAGAAATCGATGACTATTTTTTTTTGAAGTAACTATCAAGGGTTTTCACCATACACATCATTACATTTCAAATCATTGATTAAGAGTCTCAAATTATGCATATGTCATGAAATAAAAAAAAATATGATGTAATAATAATACATTATTGGCCACATAAGGTTCTTTAGTGATATATTTACTATGTGGGTGAATTAGGTTTTGAAACTCATTTAATTTTATCCACGCACCTGTAAAACTCTCACTGTCCTAACCAATATTGACCTCACTTATTAGAAGGGTCACTATTGTGTTTATTTTTTAAGAAATTATTTGATTAACTGGAACAATTATCTTATCATTATTCATATAATATTGATGATCTCTCAATCAATATGCACTGATTATCATCCTGTAGAATGTAGTTAAATCTTGCACACAAGACATGAGAATTTTACTTGGTTCACCTGCATTGATTTATGTCCAAAGAGAACACACTGATGTTGTTTTGATGTGACGAAATCCACTAATAATCTTTTAGTGGTGAATTTTGGAAAGGTCACTCTGATTACAGGGGTCAATCCCATTAAATATTTAGGTTTGGATCACTACCACCCAAGGGTCACTTCATTTGTTATCTCCCTTTTCTCAATGGTTATTGAGGGAATGCTTTTTGGATCCTACTCCAATACACAACTTCACTGTTTGATAGTTGATGCATTGATTAGTTCCCATTAATCCTCACTCTTCTATTTTCATAGAATACTTGTGAACATCACCAATACATTAGCTTATCCTTCACTATTGAACTATTATTCAGGTAATATTCCCTTTGGAAAATTCATTAATAAGTTTCAATTACTTTCCTTATCATGAAACTTAAGGTTTTCATGAAATGTTTGCACCACTTTCACAAAAAATTCCTCTTGTTCACAATACTTTACACTTTCTTAAAACCTATAGTATTTTTCCAAACTTTCTACCTTTCATGTATCTTTTTAAACCATCATAAAACCCCTTGGTTAGATTGATGAAGTACTTTATTTGTTGAACATATGTTCTTATGAATCTTTCATGTAATAAAATCCTTCATGAAACAGTTTTATGAATTCAGAGCCTTTGGGTATCAAGAAAAGTAGCTTCTTCAAATTATAGGGACAGGGACCTATTTATAGACGTGGATACCCATTTGTGAAACTTTATCACTCTCCACTAACTTTTTTTTAAAACTACTAATTAATGTTTTTGAAACTCATTCTCTTTGTGAATCTTCTAGGAAAATTTTCATAGTCATGAAACTTTCCATATTTATATTGAAAATTGCTTTTTTATTAAATGAGGGGGTGATCAACCAAACACCAAGGACAAGTATAAGGGAAAAAATCAAGGAGGTCTAAAATGGTGGAGCCCAAGGGCATCCCATTGGAAACAATCCTTACATTCATTCAAAAGGGAACCCATGCTGGGATAAATGATGAGAGGTTCATCTTCTCTCCCTCCCCATGATATGGTCTTCGCTGCCAAATTTGATCTCACCAATTGTGCTTCACAAAAACCTCCATATTCATTTAATATCTACAGTTTCTAACAATGTAGGCCAGATACCAAGGGGGATAGAGTTTCCCTTGGAGATTTTTTACCAGCACCTCTGAGTCAAATGATACCTCAATAACCTATAGGTGCTACTTGTTTCATAACATGATGCTTGTGAACAAAGCTCTTACCTCCACCCCTAGAGAGTTACCCAGATTCTAAGAAGCTCGTAATGCCATACTGATTGAACCTACATGATCTATGATTATCCCACTCCTTCATATTTTCAGAAAAAAAGGATTTATCAATGTTAAGTATGATTCCACTGATGGGGGAATTCCAACTAACCCACCTTCCATGGGAACTATGGACAACTGGACAGTTGAGAAATGAGAAAAGATTAGAGGAACAAACACCTATTTCTCTTTATTAGATACATCATTGTCTCATGAAACTATTAACATGGTGAACAAAAAATCCAATGTTCTTCTCCACACCATGTAAATTGAAACACTACATCCAACACACTAACTCAATAGGGTTGACAGTGATAGGGTTTTCAAGGAATCAAACACACAACACATGGAAACATCAATTCCCATTAGTGTCCAATAGCCATTTTATCCAACTTTAAAACTTTTCCCACGTTTTTTAAGAAACTTACACACTAGGATCATACCTATGTAAAAATTTCACATAACATCTCCCAAACACGACACAAACTCATACAAACATAGATAGAGCGGCTGTAAGCATACAAATCCAAGGAACTCATTCACCGCACACTGATATTTTCTACCTTGGGTGGCATTGTCTCACCCACATGGTTTTAAAACGTTTAGTAATATAATACCTCAAGATATAGGAATGTGTTTCCTTCTATTCATATGTTTTTAGTTTTTAATCATACATACAACAAGGAAACACAATAAGAACAACCACACATATCAGCAATGCATTTTGACTTCGACAATTACTCAGGGGATTACATTACCTCACCTTATTATTTAGCAAGGGTTTTCTCACAAAATTTCAAATATTTAATGTGAAACCGATTCATTAACCATATATAAGTGATTATCCATTTAATGCATGGAGATATTAATCAAAAAGTCATATCAAGGGTCTCATAATCCATTATAATCATAGTGCAATCAAGGTTTACAACAACCATTATTTTCATAAAGTCATAATAACACTTCAATGCAAAAATAAACATTGAACCAAAATAAAACTCCACGTTTACAAGTAATTTCTAGTGGAACACAATGACATGCATTTAAATATATCTAAAATGCATCCAAGTTAATGACAAAACTATACACATGTCATCTTACACATCAAGTTTAATATGATTAAACAAGAAATTATATGTTCATTTTGTTATCAAAGAAAAACACTTATAGCTTCATTTGAAAATTTGTACATGCTATGTTCTTGTGACTAATTCAAATACCCCACCACATACACAACAAAATTTCCGAATTATCAAAAATAAAACATAATCTCTTATTATAAAATTAAAATTTCCCATGTTGTATTACTATGTTACATGATTCATCATGCTTAAAAAAACATTATTTAATAATTTCATTTCCTAGAAAACTTTCTTATATAGTATAATAAGGATATAATGATTATAATTTCATATTTAAATACAATATATTAAACATGCTGCATGATCAAGTCTCACATACTTGAATTTACATAGTTACCTCACAAATGTTTTCAACTTTATAAAATCTTCCCATAACAAACTACTCATGAATTAACATTTGAGGAAATGATATTTTAGCACTTATAAATGATTATCTACCATAGAGAGAATATGTTTCATCATTTTAACATTTTCAAGCCTCAATAGTTTACCTCAAATCATGGTTATAATTTTCCAAAATTAAGAAATAAATGTCACACGAATTTCTACCCTAACACACGCTTACAACATATGGTTATATCAATACTATAGAACAAAAATCATCCTAAAATAAAAATAAAGTTATTCTTTTCAAGGTTTTAAAATTCAAATTAATTATTAATAATAAATGTGAAAATTTTCATTAAATTTATCAAGTAATTCAAGACATATTAACTCACATGGGAACCAGAATACTTCGAAGAATGTTTTCAAACTAATTCATTTTCTCATGCCAGTATGAAATCGAATAGAGGTAACTTGCTTAATAAGGGTTTTCAACCCTAAAAAATTGTTCACAAAAATACACTTAGAATTATTTTCTAATAATTTCAAACACTAAGAAATAAATATGGAATATTATATATTTTAAAAAAAGTAAAAAAAATCAATTCTTTAAGAATTATGCTATAATAGGAAAGGAAAAAACACATTCAAGCCTAAAAAATGATTCAAAAAAATAAATCAGGCTATTTAACCATCAATTAACTTTTTTCATTTGAGTATAAAGGATTTATCATCAAGCAATAACAATTCATAAACGACTATACTATATGAAAATTTATATAAACACACATAAACTTTCATGATTTATTTTATTATTTCCCTTAACTTCCCAAAACCACCTCATTGAAACATATGAGCAATCAATCATGATGCATGTACCTCTCCTAAGTGTTTACTTTAAAAATATTCCCACCTAACTTGGTCATTTAATAAGATCAAATCCCATTCACTAGACCATGAGGGGATCAAAAATCTTGTGACCTTGTTAGTCTCCCTGGTCAATGTCACGCACCAAGATCGACTAATAATGTTTCCCAACTAACCCATCCAATACTCATAGCTCCTAACTCTAGAATTCATCCTATATCTCAATCATCACCTATGATACCACTATTTCAAGACCCCCTCTCTCTAAAAGAACCCATAATGGGATGAAAATGAATGAAAAATGATAATGACCCACCCGAGTCCCCCCTCGAGTAGGCTCCAAGTTGGTAACTAGTAGCAAGGGAATAAAAATATCACAATTGGGATACATTTACCTCTATAATAATAGGATAAAGAGATAAGATATCATTGATCAATAAAATATATTATATACATAATATAAAGGAAACCAAAACCATCCCATAATGCATATAAAAGTAAGCATATATAGATAAAACTTTCCAAATATAAGCCCCAAAAAATAAAAAGTGGAAACTTAGAAACAAATCCAATGTTCCGATCTTGTGATGTATAACACAGTCCATGAAGTTATACTAGAAACCTAAAAATCAGTTTATATATATGTGGTGTGAGAATACAAGTATACCCAGTATGATATCCACAGTCTCTCATGCACATGTGAAAAGACCATACTAATGAACCAGTAAACAAACAGAAGAACCAACTACTCCTAAACAGGTCAACTAACCAAACCCATAATTTCCATGACACACTCACCAAATAACACATCAAAATATAATAACATAATAAGAATAATGTTGAGAAAGGGTGACACACACCACTTTTCCACTTATTTTATACTGTCACATCCCCACATCATAAGTCTTGACCCTCTAATCTCTTTCATATATCACAACAACACCCACCCCAAAACATAACCACCTCACATCTCATCATTCCCATAGATCGTTGGGCCATTGCCTCACATATCTTCAGAAGACACTTGGTCCATCACATTAGAACTATACCCAAAATCTAAGTAGTAGGGTATTCCAAACATGTAGGAAATCAACCTTATTCCCTACTCCTACCATGTATGACCTACACCATAAGCCACCACATCATCTCATAAAACCATCACCACATTTCAATTTTATCTTCTGGACATCACAACCCATGCATGTCAACCCCACCTGAAAAAACACCCCATATGTAAGGAGTGGGTACCCATTCATCCAACCTCACCACTGAGGTGTTGGAAAAAACACCCCATGTGTATATGTGTGTCTGAAAATGGTTCTCAATGAGGGTGGGGTGCTTATAGAAATAAAAATGAATATACAAATATATATAATAGCCACACACAAGCCCATCCTTGGGGTTTACAATAAAGGTACCAACATACTCAAAATGTTACCCACCTTAACTGTCGCCTCTAAATGCACAACACCACACAATAACCCACAATCCACATTTCACATTTCACCCTTTTCTTTATCAAATCAAGATAATTTTTAGAATTCCCATTTACCAACCAATAATAAGAAATCAAACTATTTATTCTACATTAAGAATAAACCATATTCATTCACACATCCCATTTCAAAACAAGAGTTTATTAACCATTTCAACATATTATCCAAACCATCTTATTCACTTCATTATTTCTACCCTTTCATTTCACATCAATCAAAAAAACATTAACCAAACTTTCCTTTATGATTTCAAGCATTCATTATCCACTCCAACCCATTCCATTACAATTTAACAACTTCATCTAATTCTATTAATACATAGTAATTTATCACAACATAAACCATTTGCATCTCATCTGCCACATATCACAACCACACATCACCACCACACACGATCACACCTCACCACCCCACAACACGGTCACCCCTCACACACATAATCCCCCACATCACAGCTTCATACTTCCACCCCACAATAAAACCACACCACAACACATCACACAAACATATTATTTTTCATATTTAGGGAAATGAGATTTCATTACATTAACTTCTTTATTTAAGTGAATCCTCACACAAGACATGATCTCGAGGAACCAATTTTATTAACCAAATATAAGTGATTAAACAATTACATTTAAAGTGATGTCAAACAATCACACAAATCAAGATTCCACAACACATATCAAATAAACACAAACAAATATTCCCAATAGTCATGATTTGAAGTGATGTGTCAAGCCCATATTATCTCAATATCAATATAATAATGAAATCTATACCAAAACATGATTCAAATATCATTCCCCTTTAATTTCAATTAAACCAGTTATTTATCGTTGTTTGGGTAGATAAACTACTTCACAATGATAAAAATGTATATCACCTCCCAAATGATACACTATGTGAGAAATTAAGGAATCCATGCCTCGATTTTTGAACCCAACCAAGATTAGAAATGATGTTCACATGGCGTGACCTGAAGTTTTGGGGATAACCCTAACAACATGGAATCACTTCAAGATACAAAATGGTTCGACTCAATCACCAAACTCATAACTAGATGTTATTCCTCCAAAAAATCGATACCAAATGAAGATATAATCATTTTATTCTCCATATTTAACAAATTAAATTTAAAAAATGCGTTTAATTAAATCTAGAAAAATAATATTGACACGTATGGAAACAAACTATGAGATTACCTTATACTAATCAAGAAAAACACAATGATACCAATGATGCATCAATCCCATTAATATCGAGAGAGATAAGGTATAGATAAGTTGAAGAATTACACAATTTTTACACCCCTCCTATTTCCTTTTTTATTTTCCATTGTATTTATTTTAAAAATATCTCTCTCTTATCATTACTATTTAAAAAATTACCCATCTCTATTATCTGAATATTTCTCATTCCTATTTTAAAGCCTATGATTCCTCTTCTTTATTCTCGTTATCAGTTATTTTTTAACTATTTCATTTTATATATTCTATCTCTAATCTATTCCCTTACCATGATAACTCCCCCTATTTTTCTTATACAACTTATTCTCCTTTTTTTCAAACAAATCATTAATATATATATATATATAACAATATATGTATATGCATGTCAATATATATATATATATATATTCTCAAAAATATATATGTATTTTTATACCTATATTATAACACTTATTATTCATATATTATCATAATATTTATATGAAAATATATGTATACATACACACACTCACATATAACATTTTGTAACACACATATTTTTGAAATATTTAATATTAAAATAATTTATATAAATATATATTTACACATATATATAACATGTCACATGATGTAAGAAACAATTTTTTTATTAACAAGAAGTGTCTTTGAATTTTTCATGATTTCATACACAAGGTCTTCATTATATTTATAATACATTTTAAACATTTCTTTACCAAAAATAATTTAAATATTTAATAAAAACATTAGGTATAAAAAAATAGTATTCATTAGGAGGAGACTTCTTGAACCCTTTATACCCATAATAAAATAAAGGTCTAAAAAAATCCAGGCTCATACAGTTTCCTAGTATAAGTTGGAACACCTCGATCTTGACCATGTCACACATCACATTACCTGGGTATTGGTTGATCGAGAATACTACATTTCATTGTTTTGGTCACTCAAAT
Organism: Viscum album; assembly: GCA_963277665.1. Classification (NCBI taxonomy): domain Eukaryota; kingdom Viridiplantae; phylum Streptophyta; class Magnoliopsida; order Santalales; family Viscaceae; genus Viscum; species Viscum album. The sequence goes on along the minus strand of OY728153.1, from coordinate 545,779,352 downwards.
GTTTCCTATCAAATTTATCCATCCAATGTGATAGGGTTGAAAGTGTTTGGTTGTCTTTCATTGAAGCTTGGTTACTATGTCATGATATATTAAATTATCCTAGATTCCCCTATTAATAATTATTTCACACACACATCCCTTCAATTGATAACACGTTTAGAAACGATTGTGTCATTATGGATCCTATTGGGTCAAATAAATGTTCATCACTAAGCATCACTTAATGTGGACCTCCCAATCATCCAAAATGGTGACTTCAACATTGATATAGTATTTCTCATATTCTTCCTCCAGGCCAGTTTCTCCCTCTTATTCAACTCTATTAAAATAAATTGGTCTCAATATGAGAAATTGTTTGATAAGTTTCTTGGTTACTAGAATCGATAGAAATTGATACCAAACATCTTGGTATATGGGTAACTGTTTAATCAACTCTTGTGGTATTAAACATGTTGATTTTGAATATTAAAATTACCCTCAGTAGACTGTCACGATTGATCTTCACCATCCTTTACAACAACTTCAGTGGATTTTCCCACCTTTTGTGTTTAGGGATTAAACCCAAAGTTATTTTCCGTATATGGGCCCTAAGTTTAGTTCATTTAGGATCTTATCAGGGTCTTAGTTGTGTAATATAATCATCCTCGAAGTATAAATTTACCCCTCGTCAAGATGGTAGAGATTGAAATGGAACACCAATCTCATCAGGTCCATTAATGGCCAATAGAGGCTCCTCATCAGGACCAACTTCCCAACAATGGGAAGTTAACATCTGATGTAACACCCCAAGCTTCCACGATACACTTCTCTTTGAATAGTACAATAGCGTGTGTTGTACGCAACTTTGAGTTCTAACACACAACACAACCAATCAAAGTAGCCATTATGAATAGTAATACCTACTTTTTAAAATTTTAGAAATTTTATATTTCAAAATGGACTTCATTTTTTTATTCATAATATCTAAATTATCCTAAGTTGAATTTTTTGTAATTTTATGAGAACTTTGAATTTTTTTATGAATAGTGAAAAATACTTAAAACAACTTAAAAAAATAATAATTTATAGTGATAAATTATACTATTTAGTGGTTTTAAAGTATAATTAGAATATATTATTACCATTTTATCCAATTGTGGTCATTATAATTAATTTAACATTAAAATTTGACATGAACAATTATCAATCTTTTGATATATATTGTTTCTTAAAAACACGCTATTTGTTGTGACAACGGGAATTAATTATAAAATTATTTAATTCAAATTATATGTTTGGAATTTTTTAAAATAGTCATCATTTTTGAATTCGGAATATCAATTATAGCTTAGGGTGGAATTTTGGCATTGTTCTGAAAAACTTCAATTTTTGATGAATAGTTAAACCACTAAGTAGTAGTTAAAAAACTGATTTTTCATTTAAATGAAACATTACCACTTCTGTGATTTGATTTTCCAAAATCCAAAATACATGGTTTTCATTAGGAAGTAAAATGTGGTTCAATGGGATTAAAATAATTTTTTTGGTGAATAGTAACTTTTAAGTTTAATTAATCACGATTAAAGGTAATTAGTGAAATTTAAGGTAAAAATAATATTATAAAAATATGAAAATACGTTTACATTTGTCCTAACCCTATTGGATGAGTCATGGCCGACCAAGACAATCCATGGGTCAACTTGGGGACCCCATGGAGCCACTTTGGTAGGAAAATGACATTAAAAACTTTTTATTTAATGTTAAAATAAAAATGTCACAAACAAGAGTTGTTTTACTACAATAATTTTTAAATGGGGTTATACAAGTCATATTTTTTATTATAAAAATTCATTATAAAGATAAAAATATTACCTAAATCATGATATTTGTTTTATATTTTTTATAAATTAAATAAATTAAATTATTTATGACACCATGTTGATGCAACGATTACCTCATTATTTAACGATTTAAATAAAATGAAAAGATAATGTAAAATCTAATACCTAATCATGTCAAAAACCTATTGGATGAGTATATTTCGAACCCTTATCACCGTATCCTCAAAATATATAATTGTGGGACCTTTGGAATCCAAAAAGAACTTTATAATAATGTAACATTTCATGAGTTTCCAAGAGTGCCCCTCCTCTCCTCTTATAAAAGGCCCCCACCTCTACCACCTTATTCACAACTTAAAGCCATTTGGATCGGCCAAACACTACCCAAATACTCTCACAACTTCCCTCTATTACTCCTAGAAGCCTCACTTTGGGCAGTAGTCTTCCCAAGGAATCCTTTGGCTCAAATCAATAAGAGTTACCTGATTTTAAGGAGATTAAAGAACAATCGAGTCAAGTCGGACACGGGGTAAGGGAACTTCTTAACCCAATTTCCATTCTTTGGGTTAATCTCCTAATTTCAAATCATGTCATGATATTATTATGTACTATATTGTATTTATACTTTCTTTATGTGTACAAATAGTTAATACACATAATAAATATATTTTATTTAAAAAATGATCTTTGTAAGGGACTTCATCTCAATCTCCATTCATTGAGGAATATTTTGTTTTATACACAACTTTCTTTTATACGGTGTATAAACCACTTTGACTTTTACATTTATTAAAAAGGAATATATTTATACTAAGAGTTTTTACCAAATGAAAAAAGTAATGTTTTGTCTTACGTATGTGGTGACAACGACTTCTCCGCCGCCGTGACCATTATTTGAGTTTCGGCTTCCTCTACACGCAATAAATTTTTTTAAATTATTTCAAAAAAGAGGGAGATATTTCTCTCAAATATATGACAATCCAGTACAAATGTATATGTATTAAACTCAAGCTTAAATTTTTTTTCATAAAACCCGACTCTCGAGTGTGGTAGACAGGAAGGGAATGGGCGTGGACCCATCATGGCCTGTAATTAGTCGAGCAGTATCAGAATTAGTTATTTTGTTTTCAGTAGCTTACATAATGTTTTTAGAAAAAAACTGGGGTATATTTGAGAAATTTTAATCGTAAGTATCTTTTAAAAAAATTGCATCAAAAGGTCTCATGAGACAAACTAGTGTCTTGGCACAAGGCCTTGACAAAATCTTATTTGTAGTCTTGGCACGAGGCCTTGGCTATGTGGTTATGATAGAATGGAATTATGCATTCCATCATTATGAAAGTGGTTTTTGATATTGAATTTGATTATTCGACCATTATAATATCCATGTGAATAAGTAAATGGCATTATCTCATTTTACTTTTGCCATATTATGTTGAAGTTCAAGTTTAAAAGGCTTTTGTTTTAGTTATACATTTCCTTAAATGTTTATGTTTATTTATGAAAGATTCCGCTATATTTTTATCCTTACTGAGCATCTGAGCTCACCCCTTTCAATGTTTTAATTTTTCTAGGATGTGAAGAAGTATTTTAGGAATTACCTGCAGGGATAGTCTGAAGGGGATATGAGTGTGGAAAATGGAGACTATGTTATTGTAGTTTTTCACTTTATGATGTAATGTAACATTTATGAATGTATTTAGTGTTTCCAAGGCTACTAAACTAATCGGTCTTTCGAGACATGATCTTTGTGATCATGCCAATGTTATGAAGTAATGCACCGACTCTGGGTAACTGTGGTCGGGGCGTTATAGTTGGTATGAGAGGCAGTTTAGTACTAACCTTGGAAGCTAAATTTAGATAAACTCTGATTAGAGCACATAGACCTATGATAAAATTTGAGGATTAGTATAGAGGAACATATGTTGAAGAATCACCCGAGTCTTTTTATACAGTGATATTATATGAAATTTCGAGGACGAAATTATTTGAAGGAGGGTAGAATGTAACACCCCAAGCTTCTACGGTACACTTCTCTTTGAATAATACAGTAGCATGTGTTGTACGCAACTTCGAGTTCTAACACACACCACAACCAATCAAAGTAGCTATTATGAATAGTAATACCTACTTTTTGAAATTTTATAAATTTTTCAAAATGGACTTCATTTTTGAATTCGTACTATCAAAATTATCCTAATTTGAATTTTTTGTAATTTTCTGAGAAATTCCAATTTTTTTATGAATAGTGAAAAATACTTAAAACAAATTTTTTAAACAAAATAATTTATAGTGACAAATTATACTATTTAGTGGTTTTAAAGTATAATTAGAATATATTTTTACCATTTTATCCAATGGTGGTCATTAGAATTAATTTAACATTGAAATTGGACATGAACAATTGTCAATCTTTTGATATATATTGTTTCTTAAAAACATGCTATTTGTTGTGATAGTGGGAATTAATTATAAAATTAATTAATGCAACTTATATGTTTGAAATTTTTTAAAATAGTCATCATTTTTGAATTCAGAATACCAATTTTATCTTAGGGTGAAACTTTGGCATTGTTCTGAAAAACTTCAATTTTTGATGAATAGTGAAACCACTAAGTAGTAGTTAAAAAACTGATTTTTCATTTAAATGAAACATTAACACTTTTGTGATTTTAGTTTCAAAAATCCAACATACATGGTTGTCATTAGGATGTAAAATGTGGTTCAAGGGGATTAAAATAATTTTTTTGGTGAATAGGAACTTTTAAGTTTAATTAATCGCGATTAAAGGTAATTATTGAAATTTAAGATAAAAATAATATTATAAAAATATGAAAATAGCTTTACACTTGTCCTACCCCTATTGGATGATTCATGTACGACCAAGAAAATCCATGGGTCAACTTGGGGACCCCATGGAGCCACTTTGTTAGGAAAATGACATTAAAAACATTTTATTTAATGTTAAAATAAAAATGTCACAAACAAGAGTTGTTTTACTAAAACAATTTTTAACTGGGGTTATACAAGTCAATTATTTGACTATAAATATTCATTATAAAGATAAAAATATTTCCTACATCATGATATTTTTTTATAATTTTTATACATTAAATAAATTAAATTATTTATGACACCATGATGATGCAACGATTACCTCATTATTTAACAATTTAAATAAAACGAAAAGATAATGTAAAATCTAAGACTTACGCATGTAAAAAACCTATTTTATGAGTATATTTGGAACCCTTATCACCTTATCCTCAAAATAAATAATTTTGGGACCTTTTTAATCTGAAAATAACTTTATAATAATGTAACATTTCATGAGTTTCCAAGAGTGCCCCTCCTCTCCTCTTATAAAAGGCCCCCACATCTACCACCTTATTCACTCTTAAAGCCATTTGGATTGGCCAAAATCCACAAAAATACTCTCCGAACTTTCCTCTCTTACTCCTATAAGCCTCACTTTGGGTAGTAGTCTTCCCAAGGAAGCCTTTGGCTCAAATCAAAAAGAGTTACCCGATTTTAAGGAGATTAAAGAACGATCGAGTCAAGTTGGACACGAGGTAAGAGAACTTCTTAACCCAATTTCCATTCTTTGGGTTAATATCATACTTTCAAATTATGTCATGATATTATTATTTCCTATCTTGTATTTATACTTTCTTTATGTGTACAAATAGTTAATACACATAATAGATATATTTTATTTTAAAAAATGATCTTTGTAAGGGACTTCGTCTCAATCTCCATTCATTGAGGAATATTTTGTTTTATACACAACTTTCTTTTATATGGTGTATAAACCCCTTTTAATTTTACATTTATTAAAAAGTAATATTTTTATACGAAGTGTTTTTACTAAAAAAGGAATGTTTTGTCTTACGTATGCGGCGACAATGACTTCTCCGCCGCCGTGACCATTATTTGAGTTTCGGCTTCCTCTACATGCAATAACTTTTTTTAAATGATTCGAAAAAAGAGAGAGATATTTCTCTCAAATATATGAAAATCCAGTGAAAATGTATATTTATTTAACGCAAGCTTAAAAATGTTTTCATAAAACCCAACTCTCGAGTGTGGTAGACAGGAATGGAATGGGTGTGGACCCATCATGGCCTGTAATTAGTCGAGCAGTCACAAAATTAGTTATTTTGTTTTCAGAAGCTTGCATAATGTTTTCAGAAAAACACTGGGGTATATTTGAGAAATTTTAACTGTTAGTAACTTCTAAAAAAATTGCATCGACAGGTATCATGAGACAAACTAGTGTCTTGGCACGAGACCTTGACAAAATCCTATTTGTAGTCTCGGCACGAGGCCTTGGCTACGTGGTTATGATAGTCTGGAATTATGAATTCCATCATTATTAAAGTTTTTATTGATATTGCATGTAATTATTCGACCAGTAGAATATCCATGTGAATAAGTAAATGGAATTATCTCATTTTACTTTTTCCATATTATCGTGAAGTTCAAGTTTAAAAGGATTTTGTTTTAGTTATACATTGCCTTAAATGTTTATGTTTATTTATGAAAGATTCTGCTATATTGTTATCCTTACTGAGAATCTGAGCTCACCCCTTTCAATGTTTTAGTTTTTCCAGGATGTGAAGAAGTATTTTAGGAATGACCTGCAGGGATAGTCTGAAGGGGATATGAGTGTGGAAAATGGAGACTATGTTATTGTTTTTTTCACTTTATGATGTAATGTAACATTTATGAATGTATCTAGTGTTTCCAAGGATACTAAACTAATAGGTCTTTAGAGACTTGATCTTTGTGATCATGCCAATGTTATGAAGTAATGCACCGAATCTGGGTAACTGGGGTCAGGGCGTTACATCCGAGGTTTTGGTACAAGCACTGTACGAATGTCTCTATGTGCCTCTATCAATGATTCATTATATTTTTTAAATTATTTTTTCAGTTTCTAGAATTGTTCCTTTTGTTGGTGAAGTTGTTTCAACATGATTTTCATAGTCTAGTTTGAGAGAGAGAGAGAGAGTGAGTGAGAGAGTCCATAATCTGATTATTGGAGACTATGGGGTGTGATGTAGATGATGCAGATCTGTTGGGCCTTCATGTATTTACCACTTCTACTTTTTTGTAACATTTTCTCATTGTTTTACCCTCTATACAATTGTTTTTTCCTCTTTTCCTTTTCTTTTATATAATTTTTTTCTGACATGATGGTTGCGCTCAGGTGGATGTACTACTATAGATAGTTCTTTTAAAATCACTAGAAATCTCTTTTAATAGTGCTATAAAAGCACTATTAATTGCAGTGAAGATAGGGGGTCCCCTTTAACAATGCTATTTTTATCCCTAATAAAGGGACACTTTATCAGAACTTTAATTAGAGTCGATAAAGGTGGATTTTATCATCACTCAAAATAGCACTGATGAAGGTGTAGCTTCCCATGATGTTCTGTTTATATTACAGCACACCCATCACCTACAAAAAGCAACACCTACACAAAAAAATACACACAATAATAAAGCAACGCACACAAGAACAAAGCAACACACACAGGGGTTTGGAAAACAATTCTATATAAATTTCAAATAATGTTGTATATAATTACATTTACAATTATACAACAAACATTTTAAAACATTAATGCTTCATCCTTTGATATCTGTGATCCTCTCACAAAATGTTCACCCTTGGTATTAGCTGCCGAAAAAATCATCCCAACTCAAGAAAAATATTCCACTTATATAAGAAAACAAATATTATGTTAATAATAATCTAAAGAAATAAATTAAACATTAATATGATGGAATACATTAATAAAATTTCAATTTTTAATAAAAAAGAGACATTTGGAGTTATACCGGTCACACCATTCATCTTATTGATGTGGGGTTGATTCCTACATGTCAAAAATGAGTTATGGATCATTGTTATGAAATATCAAAACAATATGAATGGATTTTCTTTCTTTTGATTATTTCACTTATTCTTTTACTAAAATTAATATTAAATTTAAAAGACATGTTGGATTTATACCAGTTACATCATTCATCGGATTGAGGTGTGGTTGATTCCTACACATCCAAAATGAATCATGGATCATTGTTCTAAAGTATCAAAATAATCCAAATGAATTTTCTCAGTTTTCATTATGCTAGTTGTGCTTATTTACTAAAATATAATTTCAAACTGGAAACACACATTTTGAGTCATACCGGTTGCATCATGCATCAGCTTGAGGTGAGACTGCTTCATACATGTCACAAATGACTTATTTCATGATGAGGGATTCTCTGATAGATTATTACACATCATCAATGAGTGTCCATGAAGCTGACATGAGGTATAGTACTAGGGATTCGATAAGTATAAAAGACATTGATTCCACCCCAATCCATATTCAACCCAAAGAATAATCTACACTAAAGGGGAAAAAGAGAGGTCAATTGTGACATAGATCCGAGCCATAAGAAGATTATTAAAGCTTTAATTTGAGATCATATGAACATAATAACTCACCTAGGAGGTTCCCTATCCTTTCCAAGAAAGAAATGTTTTGGAAGGGAAGGGGTAACCCAGGGAGATTAATCCAAATGGCCTCTAAAGGAGACTCTAAATCATGATGATCCCCCATGGACCATCAGGGGATTTGGAATCTCCAATGGTTAACTAAATGTAAAATCATATCCCTATCCTGGATGAAATATTCTTATGAGGAGAGAACCATGAAAAAAGATTTTCTATTCCTCTTCTAAATGTTGTAAAACTGCTCCAAATCCCAAATACATAAAAATTTCCAATAAAAATCTAATGAGGGATTTTCTATTCTGAATTGATCCAATAATTTCCATCTGAGAAGCTTGGAATCCACCTAGATGGCCTCCAATGAGAAATTCCACCCAGGAGTTCCATCCTTTGATATGGAGAAATATGATCCCAACAAAACCATTAGAAAAGGAGAGAGGGATCAAGTTGTGGGTTTTTGGTCCATTTGGAAGTCAAGAAATAAATATAGGCATGTGAGAGCATGGAGTTAATAGCTCACTCTGATGGAAAGTTCTCATTGTATGGCGGCTGAGCTCGGCCTTCTCTAGAGGGATTGGAATAAAGTGCATTATGTGAGAACATTGTGCTCCATTAGATATGTCATCTCTTTGTCTTCATAGGTGTCATAATAGGGTTGGTGGGTGAAATGGAACCTACCTCGGATCGGTCTGAAATTGAACACAGATGGTTCATGCTCGAATGGATTTTCTCAAGGTTGAGGTGAGATATGAGATGGCAGGGTCTTGGTGATACTTGCTTAATCATTCTATTATGGGCATGATGACTCTCTTATGGAGGAGGCCAGAGAAATTATCAGTGGAATGGAGCTTTGTATTGCTAGAAATATATATTTTGAAGTACTGTATATGGAATCACTAATCATCTAAAACTCCCATCACATGTAAGAGGGTATCCAATGGAAAATTATTTCTATCATATAGTGCATTAATATTATCTTGAGGTACCAAGTGTATGTGATTCACCCATGGTATGAAGGTAATAAGGTTTTTGACTTTATTGCCTCAAGGACTACTTGGGATGGATATCTCTTTGTAATTGTATGGGATAACTTCCCCCCAAATGTGTAAGTATTTTTAGAGGTGATTCACTCAACCTACACTTTTTTGGTCCTCCTAAATGACTTTGTTTTGTGTTGTGTTGTTGTGTTGTAGTTGTTGTTGTTAGTTGTGTTTATTTACTAAAATATCATCTTAAAATGGAAACATGCATTTTGAGTCAAACCGGTTGCATCATGAATTAGTTTGAGGTGAGACTACTTTATACAGATCACAAAGGACTTATGAATTGGTGTCCTAAATTATGAATAAAATTTGAGGGTGTTTGCTTGGTTTTTAGTGAGTGACACATCTTGAGATAAAATGTCAATTTTAAACTGATAATAGACACTTTTAGTTATACTAGTCACATAGTGCATTATATTGAGGCTTGGCTGATTTCTACACATTACAAATGACTCATGGATCATTTTCCTAAAGTTTCAAAACATTTTGAATGTGTTTTCTCAGTTTTCAGTGTGTCACTTATTTTTTACTTAAATTAATGCCAATTTTAAATAAAAACACATTTAGATTTATACTAGTCACATAGTTCATCAGATTGAGGTGTGGTTGATTCCTAGATGTCAAAAAATACTAATGTATCATTGTTCTAATGTATCAAAACAATCTGAATGCATTTGATCAGTTTTCAGTATGTCTGTTGTGTTTTTTACTAAAATATCATTTAAAATGGGAAACACGTTTTTTTGAGTGATACCGGTTTCATCGTGTGTTAGTTTGATGTGAGAATAATTAATACACATCAAAAATGAATTATGAATCATTGTACTAAATTATGAATACAATCAGAAAGAGTTTGCTTGGTTTTTAGTGAGTGACACATTTTTAGCTAAAATGTAAATTTTAATCTGATAATAGACACTTTTAGTAATACTGGTCACAATGTGTGTCAGATTACGGTGAGGTTTATTACTATACATCAAAAATGACTCATGTATTGTTTTCCTAATGTATCAAAATAATATGAATGCATTTTCTCTATTTTCAGTATATCACTTGTTCTTTTTATTTAAATAAATTTCAATTTTAAATAAAAAGACACATTTCGATTTATACCGGTCACACCATGAATTTTATTGTGGTGGGGTTGATTCATACACATCACAAATGACTCATGGATCATTTTACTACATTATCAAAAAAAATACAAATGTTTTTATCAGTTTTGAGTATGCCAGTTCTGCTTTTTTACCAAAATATCATTTCAAACTAGAAACATTCATTTTGAGTCATATCGATCGCATCGTGCATCCGTTTGATGTGAGACTGGTTTATACGCAACATCAAGGACTTATGAATTTTTTCCAAAATTATGATGACAATCAGAGCATGTTTTCTTGGTTTTAAGTGAGTGATATGTTTTTAAGCTAAAATGTGAATTTTAAACTAATAATAGACACTTTTAGTCATACCGATCACAACATGCAGAAGATTGATATGGGGATGACTTCTACACAACAAAAATGACTTATGAATCATTGTCCTAAATTATCAAAATAATTAGAATAAATTTTATTAGTTTTTGATATGCCACTTGTTCTTTTTACTTAAATTAATGTCAATTTTATATAAAAAGAAACACTTTGAGTCATACCAGCCACATCATGTGTTTCCATGTTTTCCATATGATTTCCTTATCAAAATTTAAACATTGTATTATGAGTGATGCATAACCAATCCATGTATAAGAAACTACCCCAACTCGAACAAAGGAATCCACCTGTTTGAGAAAAAAATTCTTAATTATGTGAGTCATATGACAAAGAAGTAAATTAAACATAAATATGAAACAATCCACTACTTATATGTAAGTCGCATCTTTATGCTATTTTTGTACATTGTCCAATCAGGAATTCTACCCATTCATTTCTAAACCAATCTATATCATCATGTGAATATGAGTCTTTTTGACACTCATGGTAGTACTGGAAAAATATAAATAAACAAAGGATTAATAAATATTTTAATGGGAATAGTAATTATCTTTGAAAATACCTCTTCAGAGATTCGATTTTGTTGATGAAATACAATATCTTTCATAAATTTACAAACATAATAACCATAGTTTTTTCTCTTTGTTTGTTTCAGACACTGCAAAAACATGGGAAAAAATAGGTAATTTTTTATATGTTTTTGGACAGTGAAATATTATTATATATACCTTGGTATTTATCCAACAGTAGTACTTGTGATGTTCATTTTCCTTTTCCCCTATCCTCATTCCATGATGTAGACGATATTGATGCACCACCCTATCATAATAGAATCCTCAGTAAAAGATAATAAAAATTATATAACCAGATATTTAGTTCTAAAATGTTGGATGTAGTGTATTACAAATTGATATAATCCATCATGTGTTGTAGGTTGGTTGGATATCCATGCATTGAATATAGGAAATAAATATTTTGAGTATCCAAATTGACTGCAATGAACATCCAATGCTACCTAAAAATTCCAAAAAGAATAAGTAATGAAATAAAGTAAAATATATTTGATATGAATAAATTATATAGTTTTACTCCTGCATCCTTGGTATTAAAAAGAGTTTTTCATCCATAATTTTTTTGTTAAACAATTTGATTAGGCCTACTACTATTTCACCCACTTTCTTGGAATCTATTTATCTTTGTTCTATAGAGGTGATGTGAGGAATAACGAGTCGAAATTTTTATTCATGGGGATATCCTTTCAATTGTTTTTCATATATACACATGTAAAAAATATGAAATGTATTCAGTCATAATTAAAATAGTATATCATCTTTTGGAAAATCAAATCATGAAAACATACCTCATGTATATATTTACAACTAAGACACCTAGATAATCAAAATCGAGGATTTAACCAACATTTTCAACACTAATGAAGTCTGGATCTTCCCCTTCATACATATTTTCTTCAAAATCAATTGTGTGAGTACCACCATCTTTCAACTTCATATCCACATGTGACTATAATGATAATAAATGAGGATATATAATGGGTGGGGGTTAAGGTGCCATCGATAGATCATTTTGATCAGTCGGTTAATCCTTTAGATGGTTTTGATATATTCTTTCATTTCACCTCCTTCCCTTTGTCTGTCTATAAAAACATTCATCATTTAAAACCTTTTTTCATTAAATATTGAAGGATTATCTTCAAAAAAATTGGGAATGAATACCTCGTTGTTGACATGTTTTTTTACAAGATGTAATGGTCAGGCGATGAATGTTCCAAGATCTTGTTCGAACTTATAAATATCTTTATCATCAATTGGAATAGGTAACTCGAAACTGAAATCATGGGATAAATTAATTGAAAGTTTAACAAGACCTATTAGAAGTGGTCTGTTTTGTAGCATGTCATTCTGGATATTGAACATTTTTTCCCTTGCTATAAGGTGATGGGTGGGTGTTTATAGATATAAATCACAATCATTTTCCCCGTATAGAATATTAGTACAGGAAAGGTATCAGTGTCTATCTGATTCAATATTCACAAAATAAATTATTAGAATATCGATTACCTCAGCTAAGATAGGTTTTTGAGGGGAATGTCTCCCCTCAAAGTTGGTGGGGGGGGGGTGGGGAGGGATATTCACACACTGGTTTTTCTTGATACACTTCTTCTCTTTGCCCCCCAAAAAAGTTGTTATCATCTCTCTCTACCATTTCATTTTTTATTTAAGGATAGATACTCATTATCTCATTATTTTCATTTCTTCACTTTCATCCTTCTCTTGTTTTTTCTTCCCCAAATATGTTTGGGGTGTCACCCCAAAACTTGCACCTTTGATATAACCATACTGTTCTGGATAATTACAAGGCCACCAAAAGTATGTCTGCATCCAATGTGGGTGTTGCTGATTCCTCTAACTGTGTAAGATAGAAAATATAGAAAAATAAGTAATCATTGTTATGTAATATATATTTAAAACAAAACAAATATTTATTATGTCATACTTACACATGTTTCCCATACTCTTTGTGTGTTTTCATCTATTAGTACCTCATGTTTATTTATACGCGCCTCCTTCCATAGCCCAAGGCATGGGATGGAAGTGACTTTAGATTTGGATTGACGAATCTACATATAAACAAAGGAAAATAGTTATGGTTTTATTTTAGTTTACGTAAAAGTATCATGGTAGATTTAAAACATGTACCAATTTTTTTTTCAAGTGAAGCGTACCCCATCCATGATTTTTGGTAGGGGTACACTGGTTTTTCTGCTAGTTCCTTGTTTTCAGTACTAAATTTTTTTTTCATAAATAAAAAACTATCAATTAAAGTGATGAGTAAAAGTATCCTAAAACAACATATTACCAAACACAATATACCTGAAAAGTCTGATATAAACGATGGCTGGTAAATTCATACCAAACTCCTTGGGTTATTAGGTGTGCATAAAGAGGAGGTGGGTACAATTTTATTTTCCATTCAGCATCTTTAAGATGATATCTCACTAAAATTTTTAAAATGACTCTGTGAATCCTTCCAGAAACCCTTAATACATAGTCTTTGAGGGAGTCATCGACTATAAATACACTCTACAACGGTTTTTGAAGAGTAAATCAATGTTTCATTATTTTAGTTTTTAGTAAATTAATGAAATGATATCATAATTTTACCATAATATCTCCCCACCTTGGTGTCTTAATTCTGGTGACAACATGGTGCTGCGATAGTACATCAATCAGTTAGCATTGTCGATTGATGATTACAATGTAACTACTAATCATGGACTTGTTGGGGTTAACATGCTGGCCCCACTTATTCAGTTCGACCTTGTATTTGATTCCTTTCTCTTTTACCTTAAGGATTTTTTCTAACACCGTCAAAATAAAACGATCCTTTTTTATGCTTCCAGTGTTTTGTTTCCTACCATTTCCTCAGTTTCAACATCATCAATATGTTTCTCAAGATCACTAAAATCGTTATGTGTATATGGTCTTTTTAGCTCTTCACTGGTATCAGTAGTAGGTTGAGAAACCTATTGTTCCTCGGCACTATGAGCAACAGCAGGTTGAGAGACCTGTTGTGCCTCGGGATTAGGAGCATCATCATGTGCAGAAGTCATTATCTACAGAATTGGATTAACATTTAATTTAGATTTCATAAATTTAGCATCGAATAGATAATAAAATAAGGTAACACTATGTATATTACAATAAAAATATAACATAACTATCGAAATCTTTTTTTAAATGATGAAGGGATTTTACCCCTCTATCGACTATCCAAAGACTTTCATTATGGTATCCTCTAACATAAAAAATTCCATCTATATTGGGACCAATATGAAATGATTACAATATAAAAATTAAAGGGTCATCATCTATTGAATTTTCATCTGACCCTTCAGTGGTTTTCGTCGATAATAGAACAATTAACATATTTTCGTTTTTGGGATCTAGAATATAAAATACCTGTACTAGCTATGATATTATTATAAATGGATCATATTTTTACCCTTCCTTACTTAAATCAACTTTCAAAGATCATAATTCATCTATTTTAATAGAACTCCTGTTATAAACCAACTTTCATTGAAAAATCGGCATTTGGAATTTTTTATAATCCGGCTCCCATGTTTGTTTGATGATGCCAAAGTATGACATATTTGCATAAATTGGATTTTGGTCTTTAGCACCTGAAACATGGATTTCTTCATCCACAAGTGTATCTCCACTATTATACAAGGTACTATCTTCATCATGTTCATTAGTATATAATGTATAACCATTAATTACATAAGTATCATAAGATAATACATACACACTTGGTCTTCCGGCTAGCCATCAAAGTCGTTCTAAAATTGCTTTCAAATTTTCATCTAACTCCTTAAATATATGTTTCTAAAACCATACTATAAAATATGTATTATGTTTATTTCATATCCATTTTTCATCCCTTGATGGATTAAAATTCATGAGAATTTATTTGTGGGTTTTAACATATGAGTCAACATCGAAACTGTTATGAAAAATGTAAAGCTGGTCCTGCTCCCAATTTATAATATTGATTGTGACAAACTATCTTCCAGAAATTCCTTCACCCCAAATCCACCCAGTGTATCGATATCTCGGTAGACCAATGCTTTCCACACCAGATAGATATTCTGTACAAAATTCAATGGTTTCATCAACAATATATCATTCTGCAATACAACCCTCTAGACGGCTTCGATTTTTGACATACCTTTTCAAAATATTCATATACCATTTAATGGGGTACATCCAACTATAGTGTATATGACCACATAGTTGAATATCTCTCACCTAGTGAACCATCAAATGAACCATCATATCAAATAATGTTAGTGAGAAGAACATTTCTAATTCACATAATATGATGGTAATTTCTCTTTCCATATTTTGCAATTTCACCGAGTTTATAAATTTTCCACATATAGGTTTGAAGAAGAAACAAAGCTTTGTTAATGTATGATGAACGTTCTTGGGAAAAATTCAATGTAAAGTTATTGGAATTAGATCTTTCATCAAAACATGACAGTCATGTGATTTCAAACCCTTTAACTTTAAATATATCATTGAAATGATATTCTTGAAATTTTATGAATACCCCTCTAGAACCTTTACATCATTCAAGAAGTTGAAATAATAATATCTCTCATTCTTGGAAAGTTTGTAAGAAGTAGGAGGAAGAAGTGTTAATTTCTCACCCTTCAGTGGTGCCAACTCTTCTCATATTCCCATGTCAACCATGTCTAACCTAGCCTTAATACCATCCTTTGTTTTACTAGGTGCATTTAGTAACATGTTGATGACACTATCACATAATTTTTTTCAACATGCATAACATCAAGAAATATTTTGACGTACATACAATTCCAATATGGTAATTCAAAAAAATGATCTCTTTTTCCAATCGGTTTTTGTAAGGTTTTTCAAAAACTGTTTACCAAAAGTAGTGTTGACTACTTTTACTTTCTCAAACAATTGATCACCTATTAGTGGAGATAGTGTTGTACATTCTTCATAAATTCCATTTAATTATGTCATCCAAGATCGGTACTTAGGGCATCGCGGTAGAAATATGTGATGTCTTAGAAACACTATTTTCAATGAATGTTTCAACCTAATTGACTATGTAACTTGTTCATAAACAAGACACCCTTGAGTTCCATTAATGATATATCCTGAAAAATTTCCATAACCAGGAAATTCATTTATCATACCATACAACATGTCTCTCAAAGTGAAATATTCATTTATGTAAGCATCATACAATATAACACCTGAATCCCACAATAATTTCTAATCCTCGATCAATGGATCCAAACAAACATCAATATCATTACTTAGTTACTTTGACTCTGATATAAGAAGAGATAACATGACGTATTTTTGTTTCATGCATAAATACAATGGCAAGTTATAATTTACCAACATAATGGACCATGTACTGTGAGTGCTACTTTGAAAACAAAAATAATTCACTCAATCTATAGATAACACAAGAAGAAGGTTTCTCGGCTCGTTTCCAAAATCAGGATACTCATGATCGATTCTCTTCCATTGAGGAGAGTCTGGCGGGTGACATGGTTTCCCATATTGATTTTTTTCTTTCAGTGTGCCACATCAATTTCCCTATGGTCTCCTCAATTAAGTATAGACTCCTAAACCTTTTAATGATTGTAAAGTACCACACAACTTTCGTAGGACAAGATTCAACTTTTTTGTATTGAGAAGAACCACACTTTGGGATTTCTCTAAGTGATTTGTGGTCATTTTAAAATAGTATACCGTCATTTGTGTAGGAATGTATTTATTCATAGATCATACCCATCGAGTGTAGAATTCATTTAATGTCATACGTTCGGCTTGGGGGCTCATTATCTTTTGTGATAATTTTATTCAGAAGCGCAAGATGTTCCATAAAACTGGTGTCACTCCATCCATTTCCTGTTTTCATATTATACAGCTTTAATACAATTGAAAATGATATATATATTTAGTGGAACCAATATATAATGAAGTCTTTTCACAACTCTTTAACTTATTAAACAATTTTCTGCAATCACGAAGTTCATCTTCAACTTCATTTGTCATTTCCTCAATATGATCTTCATCATCATTCACATTTGTAATTATATCCTCAATACAGTCTTCTACATTGTTCACACTTGTAGTCATATCAGATGATCCGTAAAATGCAGTGTTATCCCAGCCACTACCTACATTGTCTTTTTACCATTATTTATTCCAACATTTATAACTTCAATCTATTACCTGATAGATCATGTATTCTTCCAACTCCTCTGGACTAATTTACCTTGAATAAAAATAGTGTAAACACGGACAAAGGATTGGAGAAGGGTCATATGCACAATCTTGTGCAAACTTGATGAAATCTTTCACTCCATATTCATACTATTTTGTTAAAATATTGGAATCCATCCATTATTTATTCATATCCGTCCTATTTGATTTAAAAAATATTAATATTTAACAAAATAAATACAAAAAACATATATATAATGTATTGGTTTTCCTAATTCTATAAAAATATACACTTAAAAGATTATAAAAAAACTACAGTTCAAATGTCCTTTGAAAACTATTTATAAAATAACACTTGATATCCCTTTAAAAAACAAACCATTTACACAAATTTCTTTTTAAATTAACACACCCTTTTTAAAATAAATCAATAAGTTCCAAATACTCTTTCACAAAACCAAAATTCCTTTTTTAAAAGCATTCAAGTAAAATTCATGACCCAAAAATCTTAATCATTTGAAATGAGTTAAAAAATTTTAATAAACATTTTAAAACAGTAGAATCATTTTAAAATATCCACTTAGGAATTTTTACAAAGCCATAAATCCCAAGAATGGCGCTTTATAAAAGATACATAGAAAACACCTAGATTCTTCCCAAATCAATTAGTGTTATACGAGTCCATCGCATTATTATAAAGGTTGGTGTAATAATAATAATTTCCATAATCATTTGATATTGTTCTCCCCACCAATGGATATCCCATATCCATGCTTCCATTTTCTAGTTATATCAATTATCCTTCACCACCACACCAGAGTTCCAATAGATATATTCCATAGTCAGTGACCACACTTACAACCATGAAACACTCATGTTCTAGTTTACTACAAACACTACATTATCCCAATGATCCTTGGATCGCACCAAATCAATTGTTTGTACACCCCAAGAACAATGTACATGTCTCTCACATGAAGTAAGATTGGTTCATTCCTTTATAAATACACCAAAGAAAATCTATAATCATTAATCCATTGCATAATAAAAAATTTCTCAAGTGTCATTCCTTTCACACTAAGAATTTACCTATGCCACTCATCACTAGAAGAAACAATGTTACTTTCCTGATCCTTTTATGTACATCATGTATCAAGTCAACATATGAAAATAACTATTTTACTAAACCAATATGTGGCATGATTTTCCATAGTATATTTTATAAAATATTCAAAAAGACTTTATAAACATCATTACAAAGACTAGTCTTTCTAAAATCCTTAACTGAAATCATATATGTAACCTCCAGAATCAAAGTGATGAGAGTAACATTATAAGTCTCAAGAGAATTATTACCTCTCTAAATTTCATTCATGAGGTTAACAACATCATGTCCCAAAATAATCTTGAATCTTTTAGAGAAAATTTAATTAAGAAAATCTGGGTTTGGTACCTTTGACGGATGCATCATCCTAAATGCCATGACCACTTCATAACATTGAGTATCAATAGTTAATAATTCATTCATATAATTTATTAATGTTGTAATATAATAATAATTTGTATTTTTAGATATAAAATTATGTTGATAATAAAATATGATTTTATAATCACTTGAATTATATCATTTGTCCCTTTGAGGGGATTCACCATAGAGTTCATCTAGGTGGAAGTATTCATTACATGTGTTGTTATGGTTATTTGAATAGGGTGTCCAGAAAGTATCTCATATAGCTTTGGATAGGTAGGGATAACAAAAGATATGTTTCCATTTTAACTCAATTTATCCCCTAATAAAAATATCAATGTATTCCCCTTTGAAGTTGGATTGTAATCCAAACAACATAAATTTCATATGGTGTCCTTATTACATTTATGTCATGTGTCTATTATTTATTGTTCATTTTCCTTTAGGGGAGGTATTTTCAAAACCATGACGTTACAAGAATAAGAAGGTAGAGATCTTATGTAGTGACTTAGTTGTATCTTTACTTCTATGTTATGGTATATTAGGTTTGGGTATTTGTTTCTAAATAATAATGCATATACCCCTAAAAAATATTACTAAAGGTTATCACAGTTACTATAAATATAAAACATTTATTTTAATCCAATGTGGTAGGAGGATCAATACACAATTTCTATTTTTATTTGGTCAAAATACCTATAACTTCATTGATCTAAAATAATAAAATCTCAAGTCCTATCATTGAGCATTTTCAAAAAAGGTAGGAAGAAAAAATATCTTACACTAGAGATTATCTTAGATCATATTATCCAAATAACCCAATTCCTTATACCTACAAATTATATGAATAATGATGTTTGAATGAAACTATTCCTATATCCAATACTCTTTGATCACAATCCAATTAGAAAAAATATATTATAGTGGTGAATTTAAATCTACTATAATGAAACATGACATGAATAGAAGATCTATGATCAAAAAGGAAAAATAAAGTGAAAATCTCTCAAGTCAATAAGGAAGTGAACAAATCATAAAAGTCAACACAATAGCCTAATCCAATGTCTAGTCCTTGAATCTTCTGTCTATAAAATAATTCAAGCATACATGCAAACCTATGTTTTAAAATCATGATCACATAAAAGATATTTCATAACATGCTTCAAATTACTTTCACAATTCAAAGATTAATTTATGGTACACAACAAGGAAGTCAACCAACATGCAATTCATTTAGTCACAAAAATGAACCACCAATGGACTCTATTTTCAGTGGGGCATTTAACCCATATAATTCACAACATCACCATCAATATAAAACTGTAATAACATGCAAACAATTTTACCACAGAGGCATGTTTCAGTGCATGATGGAGGTGAGTTCGTGGAAGATGAGAGGTGTGTGGTGAAGGAGTCCTCTAGTGGAGGAGAGGAACGTAGCAGAGCAGAGGCACGCGGTGGAGGAGTCCTCTGGTTGAGGAGAGATCTGCGGTGGAGGAGAGGCACATGACGGTGGAGAGGCGTGTGATGGAGGAGTCTCTAGCAGAAGAAAGGTGCAGGGTAGGGAAGTGGCACACAACGAAGGTGGATTCTTGGCAGAGGGATTCATGGTGTTGGAGGATTTGGCGGGAGAGGAGGAGGAAGAGGAGGAGGAGGCCACAGCAGGGATCGGCTTCCGCGAGAACTTGAGGGGTGCGAGGAAAGAGAAGAAAGTTAGGGTTTCTTTATAAAACCCAGTGAAACTTTTATCAGCTCTAGATAAAAAAAGGTTGATGAATGTATGTTTTATCATCGCTAAAATATAAAACATTGACAAAACATACATTTATCAACGCTAAAAAGCACTGATAATTATATAATGTTAATAATTTATTTATATCAATATATATATTTATAAAATTATATATATGATTAATATATATATATATATATATATATAAATATTTATTTATAATTTTTTAATTATTTAAATATATCTACATTTATTTAGAATTATATTTATAACTATTTTTTATTTATTTATAAATATTTGTATATAAATATATATAATTATTATAATTATTATATTTTTTTAATTATTTAAATAGATCTATATTTATTTAGGAATTATAATTAGGAATATTTTTATTTATTTATAAATATTTTCATATATTTATAAATATAATTAATTAATTATATTATAACTTTATAAGTATTATAATAAATATATTTATTATAATCATATAATTATTTAGATATATATATAGTTATATTTATAACTATAAATAACTATATTTATAAATATTTGTATATATTTATAAAATTATAATATATGTATTTATTGTAATTTAATAAATATTTATATATATATATAGTTGTAATTATAATTCCAAATAAATATATTTAAAAACTATTTATTTATAATTACAATTTAATAATTATAAATATAATAAATATATTTATTATTTAAATATATTTAATGGAATTTTATAAGTATTTTTGAGAACATAATATAGTGTATATGGGTAACATGAATTAATCATATACGTATATACATAATAAAAAACGAGCCATCAATAGACAATATGTATAATAAGAAGAGTATAATGTATAAATGAACATTCATGATGATGCATAACATATATGCACATATGATCAATATATTTATTGACCAAAATCATTGGAAACACATATATATTTAATAATTATAACATAAATATATATCTTTAAAAATTATTTATATATATTAATTATAAATAAAATAAATAAAATAAAAATATTAAATATAACAAATATAATTAATCTAATGAATCTAATAAATCTAATAATATAATAAATATAATAAATATAATAAATCTAACAAATATAAATCTAATAAATTTACAATAAATACAATAAATCCAATAAATATAATAAATCTATTAAATATATTTATTATTTAATGAAATTTATTATAATATTATAATTATTTAGAAAAATATATATATATATAATTGTAATATTAGAAATACGTTTTTTAAAACATTATATATATATATATTTTTGAATTATTAAAAAATATATTAATTATAAAAATGCGTTTTTTACTTAATGTATACAAATAAACATTATGTTTTAATATAAATAGAATTATTTTATATAAATTATTATTAAAAACTTTTATCAGCGCTAAACATAACACGAATAAATGACTCCTTTTATCAGTTCATTCTACTTAGCGCTGATAAAATGAGTCGCTTCCCTTACCCCATTTTGTGGTAGTGATGGGCATGTTAGAGGTTGGTGGTAGGGGCAGTTGAGAGTGCTAGGGTAGGGTATAAGGGAGTTGGGCACACTAAGGTAAGGGTGAAAAAAAGTCAGTTAATCGACCAAACAAAAATAAAATTGGATAATTGGGTTTGTTTTTTCTTTATCTCAGTTTCTTTAATTTATTAATTCATATAAGTTGGACTATATTCTGCTTTGAATCCCTGAAACTAATTTATCCAATTTAATCGACTATATTTGATAAAAAATATTTTAAAATATTTTATTATAATTTATGATACTATAATGATGTTTAGACTTTATATAATCATTTTAAATTTTGGTTTCAATATTTAAGTAAGTTTATATTATAAAAATAAACTTTAGACAATAAAAAATGTTTTATTTTTAAGATTTTTATTTTTTAAAAATTTAATCCCTTTATGTTGGTTTAACTAACTTATTTTTTGCATAGTGGGTTATTTTGATTTTCAGTTTTACAAGTTGATTGGTTCTGTTAGGATTTTATCAAAATTTAAGTTGTTTATTTAGGTTTTTGAAAAAAATAAATCAAATAACCAAACTACCTGATTTGACATCCCTATGTTAAGGCTTAGTGGGAGTTGGGGGAGTCGTGCAGAGTGATGCTAGAGGGTGAGTGTGCATGGGAGTTCGTACGCGTGCTGGGGTCGCTTGCAGAGGACTCGAGCATGGTATTGGCATAAGCATGAAGATGGTTCTGGGAACATAGTAGGATTGTTCCATGCTTGTCACGTAGGACCTAGTGAGTAGTGCTTATGTGCACATGAATGAGTTCTGGTACAAATTGTGGTGTCAAATCATGTGATTCCCACACCGACATACAGGATTCCGGTGAATGGGGTGGTTCTATTTAAAAAAAATATTATCTTTATCTCTCTTATTTTTTTTTATTTTATGATTTTTTATGTAGACAGAGGCAGGTATGAGTTGGGTTTGTCGACTCGATCAGGAGATACCACCAGGGACGGCCCTGGGGCAAGCCCAACAAGCCCCTGGTCTAGAAAAACTAGCAAGATTTCTATTGTACATGTACTATACATGCACTGTAGAATCTTGGAAGGGGAAACATTTATGCTCCTAGTTTTGGGAAACAAAATTTATAAGGTTTTTCCAGGACTGTCCTGGATGCCACAAATCACCTGTACTACTAGGTGGTGTGACATGTCCGGGGGCGGCATGGGTAGGGATGGTGGGAACGACCAACAATGACAATCAATAAGGAATACAATGTTCCTTTGATACTAATTGATGAAACACAACAAGATAAATTAAGACCATTCATAGCGAGTCTTGAAGGAATACAATTATAACACTCACACAAGGGAAAACAGTATCCAGAATTCAATTAATATGGAAAATCTTGAAAACAATGACACCACGACGTCTATTTGTATCCTTAAACCCTGAAAAAAAATTTAAATACGAATTCAACCTTAAAAATATCATAGGATATGTACAAAAAAATCAATAAAAATCATACTTAAAATGTCCATGAGGTTGCTCGCCAAAATAATAATGGATGCAGAAGGATCTCAATAAATTCTTCCTGCAAGAATCTAAGAAATCCCGATTAGATGAAAAATAATAGGCCCTATCCAAATTAGATTCCTGGAAAATAGACAACTTGAAATCAAATTTATAAGTAACACTAGTAATTAAATGCAAAATATTTGCATAAGGTTTTACAACTAAAGTCATACAGATTTTATAATAAGATATCAAATTCTATACAACATTAGAATATAGAGTATATTTCATAAATAACAAAAAAAAAATAAAATAAAAACAATAAAAAAATTCTGAACCACATAAATTTGAATGTAGTATTTTTTAAAAAAAAATTAAAGATTGACTACTCAAAGGGAAATTTTGAAATTCGGAAAAAAAATATTCTCAAAAGGCTATTTTAGAACTTAATTTGAAACATGTACTCTAAAGAATAATTTCTATTTGAATCCCATGTTCACAAACATGCCAAAACTAAAATATAGTATAAAATATATGAAAACAAAAATATCTTAAAATCTACAAAATTAAGGTTAAAAAAACTCAAACATTAAAGGGTTGAAACAAAATTTTATTTTAACTAACATAAAAAATGTAATTGATGAATTAATTCATAATATCAAATAACCCTAGCATTGAAATTCTGATATTTCAATTCAACTCTATAGAGAATTTTTAACCAAAAGGAAAATTAATCATCAAATATCCTAAAATTCATCCCTTGACAAAAATATTAGTCAAATTTTCTTAAAATAATCCCAATATTCCATCATTCTTAGAGATTTAGATTAAAACCAAATTAACAAGTCTTGTGACTTGATATAAATAAATTAACAGGCTTGAGGTCAAAATAATGATCATGGATGCATCAAAAGTTTTTAATTCAATCTTGTTATTTATTAAAAAATTAGTAGATTGTGCAAGATGACCTCATGAAAGAAACCATAACACAATTCATTTAGGCCCTATATGGAATGAAGGAATCAGAGGTAGTAAAAGGGAATGGGAAAGAGAACAGTGAAAATAGGGTGTTTTGTACACTAGAATGGAATGCCTGATTCTGTTTAGTAATGGAATCAGGGATCTTTCCAAAGGTTGGTAAAAATGAGGCAATAGAAAGGGAATTTAGAGTTTTAGACCAAAATATCTCTATAAAAACTAGAAAAATACAAACCTAACCTCATCGTCTTTTGCCCACAACAAAATCTATTAAATGGGTTTTATTATTTTTTTACAAAAGGGATAGGGTTGATAGTTTTTTTAAAATGGTCTAGAGATGCGTCAACCCCGTTGACGTATCTGCCCTCAGTAAGAAGAGTAAATGGGGTTGATGCATCTCATGTAAGGTTTCTGAAAGAAGATTGAACCATGTTCACTCTTCATATAGAATTGTTTTAATAAATAAATATTACTATATATGTATATATAATTAAATATTAAAATAAATATTAATAAATAAATTAAACATTAATTAATAATAATTATATATAAATAAATATTAAATAAAAATTCATCAATATTAATAAAATATCAATAAAGTCTTAATTAAATATTTATTAAAATTAAAAAAAATATTCAAATATTAAAAAATATTAATAAACATTTAATAAAAATCATAATACAAATAAATATTAATAAATATAGATTAAATATTAAATAAATATTAATAAATACTAATGGATATAAATAAATGTAAATTAATATTAATAAAAAATAAATAAATAATAATATATTAATATATATTAATTAAATATTCACAAATATTTATAAATATTGACATTTATTAATAATTATTCATAAATTCTAAAAATATTAATAAATATTATTATTTATTAAAAAATATTAATAAATAATCAAAAAATATTGATAAATATTAAATAAATTTTTATAAATATTATTAATATTAGTAAATATTAATTGAATATTCACAAAAAGTAATAAAACACAATTAAATATTCATAAATACTAATAAATATTAAATAAATATTTATAAATTCCAATAAATATAAATAAATATTATTATATATAAATAAAATATTAAAAAATATTAATAAATAGTATTGAAATAATTTTTAATATTTATAAATATTAAAAATATTAATTAAAAATTAATAATATTAATCAATATTAGTAAATATTAATTATATTTTTGTAAATATTAATAAATGGTAACTAAATATCAATAAATTTAAACATTTAATTATTTTTATGAATATTTAATTAATATTTAATTAATATTTAATAAAAATCGTTAAATATTTATTAATATTTTTAATATTTATTAAAATTTAATTAAAATTTATTAAATATTTAATAAGTTTTTTTAATAAACACTATTATTTATTAATATTTTTAATATTTTCGAATAATTATAAATAATTTTCAATATTTATTAATATTTATCAATATTTAATTAATATTTATTAAAATTTGTTAATATATTTTAATATTTTTAATATTTATTTTAGGAATTACATTTTTTTAATGCTCAAAAATCATGTAAATCATGTAAACCATGTTTAAATCTTATAAATCATGAATACTCTTGTTCTATTATGTTTTATTATGATTAGGTTTAACCTTAATCCATTCTATGAGTATTGTTTCTTAAGATAGATGACATATATTTGACTAAGTATGAAACACCATTTATGTGATCAAACTGTCTCATTGGTTAGTCTGAAAAATCAACAATGTATCAAATACCGTTTGCCAAACACCGTAACCATGCTACCGGTCCCAGAATTTGAAAATAACTAGACACTGTAACCGTGCTACCTGTTCCAGAACTTGCAAAGGACGATACACCCTAACTATGCTACTGGTTCCAGAAATTGTAAAGGACCAAACACAGTAACTGTGCTACCAGTTCTAGAACTCAAAAAGGACGTCACCGATGACAGTGGCACCGCTTATGACTCACCGTGACTGTGAAACCATTCTTGTCTCACCACTAATTGTGACACTATTCCTTAATAATTTTCCGTCTTTTTTAATTAAATTTAAAAGTTGATTCTAACGGTCAAATTTGAGTCATTTAATGACATAGACATAATTAGTGATTTTTTGTAGACATGACACCTGAAAGTACAACGTACATGGTTTGGATATCATGTTCCTTGTCAACCATAACACAAGCACCCAAGATAAAAATACATGGTGGCACACAAGTTGGATGTAGTGACTGAAAGAGACATTAGAGTGAACATACATGCATGTTGGAACAAGAAGAAGAATGGCGATAATCCATACTGCTTGCTGTGTACCATCCTATGAACATCCTTGCAGCACCAAATCAAAGATGAAGAAGTGATACAAAGAGTTACACAATAACTCACTGGAAACCAGAACACAGAACTCATGACACTTTGGTTCTGAGTCTTCTTTCAAAAGAGGACCCGAACATCAAATCTTCTACATCCTTGAATTCTAGAGCTATATAGAACAACATTCAGAGCATTTCTAATCCCTTCTTATTATATTCTACTATGTTGTGTATTGTTTAATTAATCTTTCGAGCAGTGTGTGTGTTTGTATTAAAAATAAAAACTATCTCCTGTGCTAAACTGGAGGATATAAGATATCCTCTCACTAATACTCTATTACACCATTTTTTAACCCACATAGAACTATAGAAGAGGCACTTATGTGGATGGCTAGTTTTAAATTCCCATTTAGAACTGTGGTAGAGGTCACGTGACATGGAAAACTCTGTATGCTGTTATAAAACTTAATCTAGGTTGTGGATAAATTACTTATAATATAAATTTATTGGTTTTAGGTGATCACCAAGTGGAGTGGATTAGGCCTTGGCTTGAGACCGAACCACTAGTTTTAATCAGATTTGTTTTAAAATTTAGTTTACTTTGTTTTAACTCATATTTCAGAAAACAAAGATTCACTTTGATAGCTAGTCTTAGATAGTATTTATAAATTTTTTGATTTAGTAAATTGGATTCAAAAGTTATTTCAGTCTTTTAGCTTGATATAACAGAGAAGTAATCAATCTATTGAGATATTAATTTAATAATAGAACTATTATAAATTTACTACTTTGATTAGCTGGCCAATTTTTTTTTTTAAATTGGGGGATCTTGGAATAATTTTTTCGACAATTTTTTTTATAGGAACCCAATTTGCCCCCCTCTTGTGTGTCCTACTCCGACCAACATTTGGTATCATAGGTTGATTTTAAACTAATATTTTCAAAGGTTTTAAAGATTTTTTAAATCATTTACACTGCGATTTATTTGTGTTTTAAAGATCTCTAAATTTCGGTTAGTTCTAAATTTCTAGATCTTTAAAATCTAGACTTTATTATTTGTTATGAATAGAAGACAGGAAGGTGAGGCTACCAATAGACCTCCAAAATTTAATGGAACAAATAAAGCTTAGTGGAAAATTAATATGAAAATGCACATAGAAAGTATGGGATTTGATATTTGGACAGTAATAGAAGATAAGTATAAAATACCATAACTACAAGAAGTACATGGATTGAAGCTACAAAAGCTACTTACAATAATAATTATAAACCTACGAATTTATTATTTTTAGCTTTAGGGGATGAATAATTTAATATAATTTCAGCATGTAAATTTTCTTAGGAAATTTTGGATACCTTAGCTATTTCACAGGATGGAACTAGTAATGTTAAAGAAACGAGACTCAATAGATATACTATTAAATATTATAACTTTAAGATGAAGCATGATGAAACTATTTATGTTATGTATCTCAGGTTTAATGAAATAATCAATACAATGATCACTCTTGGAAATCGAGTGGGTCCTAAAGAACAAATCATGTAGCTACTTAGATGTCCACTTGAAAGATGTAGAGGAACCTCAATATCAATTAGAGAATCCTATGACATCAGTAAGTGTCCATTAAAGAAGTTGATAGGTAAATTGATAATGTATGAGGAATATTTAAAGGTAAACAAAGAGGAAGAGGATAAACTAAAGATAAATTCAGTGGATTTCAAAATTTCTACTTCTAAAAATAAAGAAAACGAAAGTATACAAACTAATTCTAAAAGTAAAAGTAAGGATGATTAACTATTAGACAGTGATTAGAAAATGGCTCAATTATCCAGAAGGATTAATATGTTTTATAGGAGGAAGAAATTATTCTGGAATCCTAGCTACAAAGGAAAATTTGACAATAAAGGTAATTGGAAAAAGGATTGGAAGAAAGGTTACCACTCTAATGAGATAGTATTCTATGAATGTAAGAGAAAGAGACAGGTAAAAACCGAATGGCCCAAGATAATGTATAAAAAGAAGTATGAGGAAAAATATATAAAGTAAAAAAATGTAATGAAACAAACATAGAGTGTTTCTGAGGATATCTCCAGTGAATCAGAATCATCACATGATGAGAAATGTGACAAGGAAAAAATGTATTTCATTACAAACACATCTGAGGTAACTTTTGAGTCTCTTGTACAAAATGATTATTATTCTAGAGATGAAAGTTATTCCAAAAATATTATTAATGATGAAATGTTTGAGTACTATATAATGTTGTACGATACATTTAATGAAATAAAAGATAAATATAAATCTCTAAATTAACAATATGCTCTTACTTCTACTGTTAAATCCCAGTTTATTATAGAAAAGGAAAAGAATACTCAATTACATAAAGGGAATGATGAAATTAAATTATCTAATGAGCAATTGAAAAAGGACATAGAAAAACCTACCAATGAAAAGAATAATCTAACACAAAATCTTATTAAAAAATTAGCTCCTAGATGTACTACTGGTATAGGATACCATCCCGGACATAGGAACAAAGATAAAGCCAATTTTATAACAAAATATGGAAAATTTGTCTTTACATACAGAACTAAATAATATGCTAGTTCTATCTCTGTGATGCAATTCACTACTTCTAGTTTTTCATGAAAAAACAATGTTTAGTTTTCCAATACGTTGAAAACTATGTATAGGAAACCCATAAAGAAAGTATGGGTTCCAAAAGATCTTAATACTAATGTTACTAGACCCAAAAAAATATGGGTACCAAAATAATATCCTGCTTAATTCTTTTGTAGGAATTTTTTTAAGAGATGCTATAGAAGTTTATAGTACTTAGATAGTGGATGTTTAGTACACACGATATGAGATTACTAATGCTTCAATAATATGATAAATATTGATGGTGTACATGTTACTTTTCGAGACAATGCTAAAGGAAAAATAATTAGCCTTGTCCGGATTGGTAACTCTAACTCATTTTTAATTTCTAAAGTACTTTTTTTATGAATTAAAATATAATATATTTGTATTTCACAATTATGTGATGATTGTTTTCATTTTAAATTTGAAAATGATTCATGCAAGGTTTTTAATTCTAAAATTGAATTTGTATTTTATTCTTTTAGAAAGGAAAATGTTTATGTTGTTAACTTAGATTATTTAGTTTCTCAAAATAATTCTTGTTTGAGTTCCTTTCACAAAGAGTCTTGGATTTTTAATATAATACTAGTACACTATAATATACACTCTCTTATAAAGATTACTAGGAAATAAATAGTTAAAGATATACCCAAACATGAGTTTCCAAATGAAAAAGTTGGTAATCCTTGAAAAAAGGGTAAACAACACAAAATCTATTTCAAACTAAACAAATAAGTTTCAACTTCCCAACCTATTGAGTTGGTTCACATGGACTTGATTGGACCATATAGAGTTTCAAGTCTTAAATGGGAAGCACTATGTCTATGTTATTATAGATGACTATTCTAGATATACTTGAACCTTTTTCTTAGCTCACAAAAGTTAAACTCGTTCTCATTTTGTCAAGTATTCTAGAACAGTAGAAAACCTAAGTGGTCTTAAAATTAAAACCCTAAGAAGTGACCATGGTCGTGAGTTTGAAAACCAAGAACTTGAATCTTTTTCCCCACAAAATGGCTATATTCATAACTTCTTCACCCATAGGACACCTTAAAAAAAATGGTATTTTAGAAATAAGAAATAGAACCTTACAAGAAATAGCTAGAACCATATGTTGAGCAAGTGTTGTTTTCAACAATACATAGAGTTTATTTTTAAAGGGGGAGTTTGTTGAGAATAATACTCTATCTGTTTATGACAATATTGATTCTCACAAATAACCTTAATTATTTTCTAATGATTTTATTTGTTAAGTATTTTTCAGGAATATATTATTCATTATATTTTTATTTCTAGACTAAATATTTAGATTCTTGAACAACGAGAATTAATTTCTAAGGTATTCGCATTTATCGCATTCTGGAAACACTGTTCATGCTCTATATATTTTGGCTCTGCTTTAGAGGGTTCTGGAAACACTGTTCATACCAAACGTGGAGAAACATAGCGTAAGGATGAATTTTTTTTTACTTTATGAGATAAGATAAAAGTATGGTTAATCAACGATATGTTATCAAAAAAGAATGAAAAAGAACCCTACGTTAGGAAGGAACCCTACATTTGGGTTATTAGAAAAGTATGGAAGGAGAACCATATGTGAGTGTTAAATATTACATTTGTTTCTAAAAAGTATGGTTCATTATCCTTACTTTTGTAAACAACCATACGTTCGTGGAAAAGTATAGATTAAGTAAGAGTATGGGTCTTTTATCATATGTTTGAAAGTTTAAGAGAAAAGTATGGATGACTAACCATACGTTTGTGATCAACCATACATTTCCAACCCTACGAAATCAACCTTACGTTTATGATCTACATTAAGTTTAGAGGATGCTTACTTTACAACTTAACCTTATGTTTGGCATCAGAGAATTTTAAAATTGATATTTTTATGCAATAGTCAAGAAGCTGATTATTAGGCTGATTTCAAGCCGGATTTAAAGCTAATTTTAAAGTGAAACTTTGATTTATTAAAATCTATTTTATCAATAGTTTAAGGATGGAATTAAAAGGTGTTTTTTATGCTGAGTCTTCAGGGAAGTTACGACTACTCTGTAAATTCAAATATTTGAATATCGCGAGTCAAAAAGCAACATTTGTGGATCTAAAATTTGAAGAAGAAGTGTTTATAATTGTTATTATATATGAGTGTTTTCTGAACAACAACATGAGATCTTATGTAATATATCATTCATTCTAAATAGTGGAAGAAAAACAGAGACTATAAAAAATATACAGATCTGTTGATTCAAGAAAATGACAAAGTTCTGTTTGTTGAAGAAGAAAAATCACGATAGAAGATTCATTCGTTCTACATCGAAGATCATTTGTGAATCTGATACTGTTGAAGTTGTGAATAATATTTCTATATCTACTACAACGGGATCGACTCAGAAAAAATATTTTGTGAAGATCATTATTTTTGAAGGTGACGATCTATCTACTATCAATTGCATGCTGTTGCAATTGTGAAGATCATCTGGAATGTATTTTCAGAATAAAAAAATCTTTATTTTCTATTCTTGAGTGACCAGATTATCGTACTAAGCTGTGTAAGTTCTGTGAGTGAACCAGGAGGCTTTGTTTTGACTTAGATTGTAAAGGTTTAAACTGCCTGTACTTAGTTGTTGAAAGGTTTATTGAAACGAGGACCCGATAGTGAAAATCACCGAGCTCGTGGAATAGAGCGTTGGTGGAGTGGACTAGAGGCCTTCTGTTCCCCGAACCACTATACATTGTGTGTCTCTGCACTTCATATTTCTGCTGCATTAAATCATATGATTAATGTAAATGGGTAGAAAACAATCTCACTAAGATCTTTGAAAAGACACAATTCACCCCCCTTTTGTGTATATTTGGTATCATCCAATCCAACACCATGCTAAATGAATATGACCTACCTATCTACTTTTGGGATGAAGCTGTCAATATAGCTTGTTATGTTATTAATAGAGTCTTAATCAGACCAATTCTTCAGAAAACTCCCTATGAGTTGTGAAATAATAGAAAAACCGAAGTTAATTACTTCAATGATTTTGGTTGAAAAGTTTATATTCTCAATAATAAGGAAAATATTGAGAAATTTTCCTCCAAATGTGATAAAGGAATTTTCCAAGGATACTCAATTTCTAGTAAAGGCTATATAGTCATTAACAAAAGAACCAAATGTGTGGAAGTATTTGTACGTTTCAAATTTGATGAAATGAATCCACATGAGCCTAAGAACTCTCTATAAAATCACGAGGATGATATGAAAAATATGAATATCAATGAAAAATCTTGTGATCCTACCGTTAAAAAATATGTTAAATCATCCAGTTCTGGAAATTCTCTAGATTTTGGTTATAATGATCCCGAACCTATTGATGTACCTGAAATCACTATCCCTTATTTTTATATATCTTTTAGAACCCTTAAGAACCACCCTTTAGATGCTATATTTTGAGACTTAGATAAAGTAAATTAGACTAGAGATTTTGTAATAAATCAGGTTGAACATCATGATTCTTGTGAAAACTTGAGCCAATGAACATTGATGAGGAAATCAATGATGAATTTTGGGTGATGGATATGAAAGAATAATTAAATTACTTTGAAAGAAATAAAGTCTAGAAACTAGTGGATAGACCTAAAGAAACCTTGATTATAGGCACTAAATGAGTGTTTAAGAATAAAATAGATGAAGTTGGTAATATTTTAAGAAACAAATCTAGATTAGTTGCACAAGGTTATAGTCAAGAAGAAGGAATAGATTATGAAGAAAAAGTTTGACCTGTTTATAGACTTGAATCCATTAGAATCTTGGATGAATATGAAACACATCTAAATTTCAAACAATATCAAAATGATGTTAAGAGTGAAATCCTAAAGAGGTATATAGTTTAGAATGTTTTTGTTTAACAACCCCTGGTTTTACATTCCCTCATTTTCCAAATCATGTTTTTAAATTAAAAAAGATTTATATGGTTTAAAACAAGTTCCAAGAGCTTGGTATGATAGACTAAGTAGTTTTCTTATTTCCCAAGTCTTTAAAAAAGGTATAACAAATCCTAATATATTTATAAAAAGAATTTATGAATATTTTTAGTTGTTCAAATCTATGTGGATGATATTATTTTTGTATCTTCAAAAAATTCTTTATGTGTTAATTTTTCAAAGATAATGCAAAATGAAATTGAAATGAGTTTGATGGGTGAACTAAAATTCTTTCTGGGATTTAAAATCTTTAAAAATAAGGAAGGTATTATTTTTAATCAAAGAATATATACTAAAGATATTCTAAAATGTTTTGGTTTGGATAGTACTAAAGTAGTGATAATCCTATGAGTACCACCTATAAGTTGGATCTTGATGAGAATGGTAAATATGTTGGTCAAACCACTTATAGAGGAATTATTGGGATTTTACTCTACTTAACTGCTAACAGGCCTGATATTATATTTAGTGTGTGTATGTGTGATTGTTTTCAAGAAAATAATAAAGAGTCACATCTTCTAGATGTTAAAATAATTTTCAAATACCTCAAACATACTACCAACTTATGATTGTTCCATCTTAGAGGAAAATCATTTGATTTAGTTAGCAATTAAGATACTGATTCTAGAAGTTTTAAGTTAGATAGAAAAAGAATCTCTGGAACATGTCACTTTTTGGAAAAGTCACTAGTATCATTGTGTAGTAAAAATAATATTCTGTTGCATTATCTACTATCGAAGCTGAATAAAGATTTTTTGGTAGTTGTTGTGATTAGAATTTGTGGATGAAACACACTTTTCTAAATTATGGATATCAATTTTAACATGTCCCTATAAATTGTGATAAAACAAGTACCACTAAGACTTTAAATTATAAAAGGATGAATTAAATCACACATTAATTAGGAATGATCATCCTTGAGTGTCCAGTTTAATGTCTAACAATTACCGTGTCACGGTTACTGTCTCTCAGCTTGCTGTCTCATGTTTGTTGTCTCAATAGTTACAATTGCACTGTTATGATTCACACCGCAACATTGACACCATTACTTCTTGTTAAAGTCTCACCGTTATGACCTAGAAATTATTTTTTAGAAATATTTTTCCCTTATCATTGTATTTATTATTTTAGTTTTTTAAACCACGTTTTTGTGTTTTGTGACATTTGAAATCCATAAATGATAAAAACCCAAATATGCACTTTTCTCTTCACTCATACTCTATAATCCCAAAGCCAATATCTTTTCTATTGAACTAATCATCATTCTTGAGCCTATGTTTAATGCCCAGGATGAAGCTTCCATCTTCATCGTCTCCTAGAAAGCATCGGTCTTCAAAGAAACAGAAAAATTCTCTGAATATCATGCCTGAGAAACTGCTAAACCCAAATTCCATAGATCGTACAGTCATGCAAGAGAAATAAATATGTGAAAAGTCGATCCTTTCAAGTAAGTCACTTGTTCTAAAAGTATTGTAATAATAGGGATGGTTAGAGTGGTTTAAAAAAGAGAAAAGACCTATCTATATGAAGTTAGTTTTCAAATTTTATCAGTATGTTCAGTTCACTTTCATCGCTAAAGATGATTTTGTAGTTAGAAGCTGGGGGAATGGATAAAAATGTACCTTTTCTTATAGATTTTGGGATTCCTGATTAGGAATACAACAAGAATTAATTTTTAAGGACTATCAAAGTGGTA
Source organism: Viscum album (assembly GCA_963277665.1). Classification (NCBI taxonomy): domain Eukaryota; kingdom Viridiplantae; phylum Streptophyta; class Magnoliopsida; order Santalales; family Viscaceae; genus Viscum; species Viscum album. Next base: position 545,743,870 of record OY728153.1, on the reverse strand, counting down.
CTCCTCTACCATGTGATTTGTTTATCTTAGAAGAGGATCTGGGTAGTTTGACTAGAAATAAAAAAAATGAAGTCCTATAACTGCCGAACTAGATGAAGATACTAATTTTTTGTTCATGTTTATTCAACACCTAATATGTCTTATAAAAGGGAAATTTTCTACTCTAAAGTATCAAGATATATTTTTGATGCATCTCTTTAAAAATAGTCACAAAATGAATATGTGCAAGTACATTATCCTTCACATATGTGACATTATCAAGACAACATCAAAGACAATTTCTCTTTTCTACTCAAGTTTTATATCTACAATGCTTATAGATAGGGGAGTGGTTCATAAGAATGAAGAAGTGGTTGAAGATTATGGTTTTTTATATATAAGGATACATCCATATGAATGAATATCATTTGGAATCCATGTAAGATATCATGGGTTGAAGATAAAGATAGGAAATATGAGGATTTTAATTCTATTGAGAACCCTTCAATACCTAAGAAGGTCAGTGACATAGGTTTAGGGTCATATGATCTTATATAATACTCAAGTGAAGGAAAATATGTTGAAAGAACAGAAGGAGAAAAATATGATGATGAATGTGAAGTAATTATAGAAGAATCTCATGAACCTTTTCAAATAGTTCCCTATAGAGAATCTCCTCTATCTAAAGAGGATAAAGATGCTAGTAAAGAAGGTGAAGCTACTGATAAGAGAAAATATGTTGAAGAAGAATATTCTACTGTGAAAGAACATGCGGCCCCTGAGAAATAGATAGAGGAATAATCTAAAGAAACAGAAGTCATTTTTCAGCTAAAGTAAGAATGGAGAAAGCTTTTCAATTAGCTATAGATGTGGTTGAATATGATAGAGTGGAGGGTGTGGAAACTGGTCAAGAGATTGAATCTCTTAGTCCTACAAGAGATTCATCTATTGAGGGAGAGAAAAAACCCATATTGTAAAGGATTGAAGTGTCAAACCTTGTGGATTCAAGTTTTGTGGATACCTCGTATAGGTTTCCAAGGTATTTCAATGTTGATGAGTCTCAAGGAACCTCAGTTTAGGGATTGGATCTTTCAAATGTGTTTCATCTCAAACAAATCAGTACTAGGGATGTAATATATGCTAAGGAGCCAAAACCTATCTCTATTCCTATTCCGGAACCTGCTCAAGAAACTCCTAATTATGTAAGTCAGGATGATTTTAAAGAGTTTAGAGACAATATGTTGTCTATATTTTATAATCTCATGAAGTATAAATCTTATTCTGTTACCAATATCATTGAAAGAGATGATGCATTTCTTCTAGAGAAAATCATATGGAAAATCCAACCCAAGATTATTTTTGAGATTTAGGAATTCCAGATTGAACATAGGTAGTTGAGTGATGAGGTGAAATCTTTAATATCTGTGGTTGGGGAAATGAATAAAGACTTGAAACTTTCTAAAGCCCATGTTTCTCATATTAGAGAGGATGATTCTGTTAAGATCACAAAAAAGGTTGTATCTTTGATTCACCCTAACTTGATTACTATGGATGGAAAGGTGGTTGATAACAACACCAAAATTACAAAGGTGATGAATGATCTTATCTTGGGAATCAATAATTTGACCAACGAGTATAAAGGATGTTTATAGACTATTTTAAAATAGCTTAATTCTCTAACATTAACTGTTTTTTCTCCATTTATTTCTGACTAGCCATATCAGCCCTTGGACAATGAAATGGTTAGATATGTAATTACATAAACGTTGCAGTCTTTGATTCAAGGTTTTGATAAGGAATGTATTGATAAAGTTGTTAATAACATTGACCATGTTCTTGACCTAGTAAGAATTAACTAAAAAAATTTTCAATGCTGATCAAGAATAAATCTAAAATAAAGTAGACTAATACTTCAAGAGGATCTATTCCAAGCATGAGTTGGCCAACCATTTTAAGTATCTTGTAGAGAATTTAAAGTTGCCTCCTATAACTCAAGATTTCAAAAATCATGTACATAAGATAAAAGACTTTACACCTACTCTGGAGAAATTAATTGAAAATAAAGATGAATTTGAAAAGGCCATGGAGTATGGTGGTGAAATAATTAATGATTTCATAAACTTACTGAAACCGTATCTGCATGTTTAGAGAAGAACAATCATGGATCCTATAGTGGATCCTTTGAGGAATAATATACCTCCTTCCACCCATACTTCTTCCTCTACTTCAATTTCCCCTTTTAAAATGTTTATTTATCAGGATCTGAGCCATATTAGACATGTTATTGTTGATAAAACATTACCTCAGTCTTCCTCCAGACCAAACCTTTTTCCTTTTATCATTGAAGGAGTTCCATTACCTTCCCTTACTACTGCTTCTACCACCTCCACTTCTTCACCTCTTTCTTCTACTCATGATGCCTCTGACAAAGACAATAGACAACCTGATGACTCTGAAGATAAGTGATGCATGATCATTGATAGGGATATGTTGTATTTTCTTTCATGATTTTACTATACAATGTCATTTTATTCAATGAAATGTTTTATGATAACTATTATTCCCTTGTTTCTTTCATTTAGTGTTTATTTTCTTACTCTCTTTTTGACAATCGCAAAGGGGGAGAAGAGATGGAATTTGTACTAAATGGGATTTTTACTAAAGGGAGAAAATCTTCCTTTACATATATGATCTAACACTATCATGGATTTTCTTGATTATGTCTTTCTCTCACATAACCTTTTTGATATGATAAGAACACAATTTATTCCTTTCTGAAATGTATGGCTTGTAAATGCCATGATTTTTTATCATAAAAAAGGGGGAGGTTGTTTGAATCCTATTATTTTAATGCTCACAAATCATGTAAATCTTGTAAATCATGTTTAAATCTTATTAATCATGATTAATCTTGTTCTATTATGTTTTATTATGATTATGTTTAACCTTAATCAATTCCGTGAGTATTACTTCTTAAGTAAAATGAAAGATATTAGACTAAGTATGAGACATCATTTTTGTAATCAAACTATCTCACTAGTTAGTATAAAAAATCAAAAAAGTATCAGACATTGTTTCCCAGACACTGTAACCATACTATCGGTTCAATAATTCACAAAGGAATAGAAATTGTAACCTTGCTACCAGTTCCATAATTCGCAACGGACTAGAAACCCTAACCATGCTACCAGTTCCATTAATTGAAAAGGACCTAACACTGTAACGATGCTACCGATTCCAGAAATTGCGAAGGACATCACCGCTGACAGTGGAACCACTTCTGACTCACGGTGTATATGGAACTGTTCCTGTCTCCCCACCAATGTGACATCATTTGTTACTTAACAATTTTTTTTTCTTTTTCAATTAAATTTAATAGTTGATTATAATGGTCTTATTTGAGTAACTAAATGACACTGACATAATTAATGATTTTTTGTAGACATGAAACCTAAAAGTACGAGGTACAAGGTGTGGAGATCGTTCTCTTTATCGACCATAAAACAAACACACATGATAAAAATACAAGGTGTAACATGATTTGTATGTAGTAATTGAAAGAGACATTATAATAAACATACAATCATTCTTGAAAAAGCATAAGAACGATGATAATCTATACTGCTTATTGTGTACTATCCCACGAACATCCTTGAAACACAAACTCAAAGAAGAAGAAGTGCTATGAAGAGTTACACAATAACTCACTTGAAACTAGAACACAAAACTAGCAACACTCTATTCCCGAGTTTGCTTTCAGAAGAGGACCCAAACTTCAAATCTGCAACATCCTTGAAGTCCAAAGCTGCATAGAACTACACTTAGAGCATTTCTAATCATTTCTTACTATATTCTGATTTTTTGTGTATTATTTTATTAATATTTATAGCAATGTGTGTGTCTGTACTAAAAATACACTATGTATCCTATTCTAAACTAGAGGATAAAAGAAATACTCTCACTACTACTCTCTTACACCATTTTCCACCAATGTAAAACTGTGGAAGAGGCCCTTGTGGGTCCTTGAAGTTTTAATTTCCCCCGTAGAACTATGGTAGAAGCCAGGTGACCTAGATAGCTTTATATGCTGTTGTAAACCCCGATCCAGGGTGTGGATCAGAGACTAATAATATAAATTTCTTTGTGGCAGGTGATCACTAGGTAAAGTGGATTAGGTCTTAGCTTGATACTGAACCACTAGTTTTAATCTTCAGTGTTGTCAAATTTAGTTTACATTGTTTTAACTCATATTTTAGAAAACTAAGTTTCACTTTGATAGTTGGTCATGGATAGTATTTATAACTATTTTGATTTAGTAAATTGGTTACAAAAGTTATTTCAGTCTTTTATATTGATATAACTGAGAAGTAATCAATCTCTTGAGAAATTAATTGAACAATCAAACTATTATAAATTTACTAGTTTGATTAACTCGCCTATTTTTTTTTTAAATTTGGGGATCTTCAAATAATGTTTTTAAAAGAAATTTTTATAGAAACTCAATTCACCCCTCTTAAGTGTCATACTCCAACAATATTTATTAAAACTTAATTAATATTTATGAAGATTTATTAAGTTTTTTTAAAAAATAAAAATATTTATTAATATTTTTAGTATTTAGGAATAATTGTTAATAATTTTCAATATTTATAAATATTTTTGAAAATTTAATTAATATTTATAAGAATATTATTATTACTTACTTATATTTATTAATATTTATCAACTTGTGTTTATATCCACTAGTATTTATTAATATTTATTTAATATTTAATCTATATTTATATATATTTATTTGTATTTTGAATATTTATGAATATTTTATAAATAATTTTAAATAATTTTTATTATTTTTTAATATTAATTAATATTTAAAAAATATTTTATTGATATTTTATTAATACTGATAAATATTTAATATTTTTAATAATATTTATTAATATTTATTAGAATTTTATTTATATATAAGAATATTTAATTAATATTTATTACTATGTATTAATATTTATTGATATTTATTAGAATTAATTATATTTAATTAATATTTATTAGTATTTTTTAATATTTTATTATATTTTATTACTTTTTATGAATATTTAGTTAATATTTATTAATATTATTAATATTTATAAGAATCTAATTAATATTTATGAATATTTATTAAGATATTTTAATAATTTATAATATTTATTAATATTTTTAGTGTTTATGAATAACTATTAATAATTTTCAATATTTATAAATATTTGTGAATATTTAATTAATATTTACTAGTATTTTATTATTAAGTATTTTTATTTATTATTATTTATTAATATTTTTTATATCTATTAGTATTTATTAATTTTTATTTAATTTTCAATATTTATTTTTTAATATTTATTTTTATTATTAATATTTATGAATATTTATTAATTGTTTATTAATATTTATTAATGTTTTTTAATATTTTTTTAATATCAATACATTTTTAATTAATATTTTATTTATATTTTATTAATATTGACGAATTTTTAATTAATATTTATTTATATTTAATTAGTATTTATTAATATTTAATGTTTTTATTAATATTTATTTTAATATTAAATTATATATACATATATAGTAATATTTATTTATTAAAAAATTCGGTAGGAATAATGAATGAAGTTCACTTTTACATCAAAATCCTTACAGAAGATGCATCAACCTCGTTCACTCTTATTTCCAAGGACATATGCGTCAACAGGGTTGAGGCATCTGCATACTCTTTTAAAAAAAATTGCCTACCCTATCCCTTTTGTCGAAAAATTAAAAACCCATTTAATTTTTTTTGCCTCCACCCGCCCTTCCACTCCGTCCACCCTTCCAAGCCATCACCAGGATACAATGCCCAACCACCACAACCCGCAACCATTATAATCACCATGCCACAACCTGCCGCTATCATCTTCACCACACCTCGACACCATCGATGCTGCCATGCCTCTCCACCACCACCCCTATCCATGCTTATCTCTCCACACCTTGATCCTACCGCGCCCCTCCCTGCGGATGCTTCAGATAGTGATTCTACTTTATAGATGAAGTTGGGATCCTTGACTGCCCCCACTTCTCTATTTTCATTTCCTCAATCAGATGTGATCACTCGATAGCCCCAAGTCAATATTGTTTCCTTTCCTTCCACCAGCAACCTGGGATTCACAGACGTTGCATCCCACCGACCATAATGTTAGAAGGGAAAATAGTGAGACTAGTGTATTTTTTATTTTTTATTTATATTTCAATATTTTTTTCCTTACCAATTCCATATCCTTTTTCTTCTACTACACCAAACCAACATTTTGGTTTCAATTCACAACCCCTTTTCATTTACCTTTCCCATTCATTTTAATTTTTATTTATATTTTAATATTTTTTTATTCAAATTCTTCCCTTTCCTTTTCCTATAGCACAAAATGGGCATTTTTATTCCAACTCTTGTTCCCTTTTCATTAATCTGTCCCATTCCATTTCCATTCAAATTGGTTTTTGTACATCAAATAGGGCCTTAAAGATAAAATGAAAATTATGATGAATAAGAAGTAAAGGTTTACAAATAATTGGTGGCATAGATTTTACTAAAATATTATATTCAATTTACTCTGCTCAAATAAAAAGAATATTTACATTCACTTGAAATATAAGAAAAAAAGTAAAAAATTCAAAATCTTTTCAATGGTAATTACCACACAAAAAAATTCACAAAGAATAACAACAAACACAAGAACGAATTCTAGAAGAACACATGTTATAAAGAACTAAAACTTACAGAAATAATCATTAAAAAATACATAAACTCAACATAGCCAAGAAGAAAACAACCATAATAGTCTCAACACTAGTAGAAAAAATTATTAAGCACAAGTATTTTAAATAAAATTAGAATTATCAACCATTGCTAATGTTTGTGAATAATGTTTCAAATGTTACATAACATCACTCCTTATAATATATGGTTTCTTTACTAATTCATTTTACCAAAGCCTATGAAATATATCACACCACAACATAGACATGCATCTCTATTTGGTTTTATTATTTATAAAGGTAATTATTATGTTTTATTTTTTTTGGTTAACTTCAAGTATGAATTTTACCTAATATTTTGTGATGTTTGTTTGAATTATTAATGTGTATATTTATTTTTAATAAGTAATTTCAAAGAATATAAACACTTTAATTGGAATATAAATTGAAACATATAATTAATTTCAATTAAAATTTTAATGTAGTACTTAAATTGGTGCTTATGTTGACAGATTAGATTTATATTGTATTATAAGGTTACACATTTTTAGGAAATATGATCTTACTTTTATTTATTTTATACATTGAAAATTAACACCTTGAAACAAATTGTTTTTACCAATATATTCAAAATAAGGGATATCTTTCACTTTTGATATATACCATCATATGACAACACAATATCCTTTGTAATGATAATTCATTGTGAATGAAATGGTTTGTTCAGGAAGATACACCTTATAACATGACATGTCATGCTTTTTGATACAAAACAAGAATACATAAAAACCAATTTTTTTTTTATTAGAATTCAAAATCAAATAACATGTAATTATGGAAAAAATCACAACATTATTCAAATTATTATAAATATATCAATACACAAAAATTTAAAGAAATCCATGATCATAGACCAAAAGCCTATTTAAAGACCACCCTAAGAACATCAATATCTACTGAACCAATGAAAAATAATCAAACATGCCACATTTTTTCTAGATCATCAAATTGAAAACTGAGTGACATATGAGCCAACATAAATAGCATAAAACCCCTAGAAATATAATAGATCCCAAGACCTTCCAAGGTAATGGAAGGTCTATTCCAGAAGAGGAAAAATGGTCCCACCAAAGGTGGTAAGTAGTTTGGCCATATGGGAGTGTGGTGTGTTGTTATAAGGGACCATATGCGAGAGAAGGAAGTGAGAATCATTATGTTTTTATGTATGACTACTACTTGGGTGGGAGAACTGTGGGGGGTGGGGGTGGTGGGGGAGGGGGCTCTCGAGTGTCATTATTTTCCTCCACTACTGGAAAATTACCCAATACCCATGGTTTGGAACCATGTGTATAGCCCATAAAAAATGGGTATAGGTTATAACCATGGTTCAGAGGATTGTGTGGGATTAATTAATCAGTATAGATCTGAGATATAACCACGATTTGAAAATCATGGAAATAGCTGTATGAGAAATAGTCCACCATGTCATTAACACTGTACCCACTTTCAGAAACCGTGGCTATAGGATTTAAAAAAAATACCTACCACCAGATTCTCACCCTAGACCACCACTATAGAATCCAAGTTCTTGACCACTTCACCACATACAATTATTATTATAAAGATATATGTTTACTTATATTTTTCTTAAACCATGGATATAGGTTAAAAAATGTGTCAATACGTATTCCTGTAGGAATTTTTTTGCGACGCTTATGCGGGAAAGCTATAGCCAATGTTTACAAAAACCCATGGCTATATGGATGACCTATACCCATGGTTTTGGGAAAACCATTGGTATAAGTTTCACCTATACCCAATTTCTTTTGAAGAAATATGGGTATTAGTCTTGAGCCAAACCCTATACCCATTGTTTTTGAAAAATAGTGGGTATATGGGTGACCTATACCCATGTTTTTTATAAAAATAGTGGGTTTAGGCCTTGAACCATACCCTATATCCATGTTTTTTGAAAAAACATGGGTATAGTTTTGAACTAAACCCTATATCAACGGTTTTTCCAAAACAATTGGTATAGACTTGTTTTCTAGTAGTGCTCTTATTCCTTTTTGCTTCCCCTTATAATTTTTATTCATAGATTATATAAATATGCAAGGTAACATGGTTATTAATACTTGGTCCAACTAGTAGGAAGCTTCACCAGATGGAGGAGCAAATATATCATGGAGACACATCTCCTAGATTGGTTGAAGGGGGTGTAGAAATGTGTGGGTTGAGTCGAGATAATTATTTCTGAGATGTCTGTGGTAGTTGAGGAACTCCAACAAGGAATTCATGAACTCCGACAAGGCTATTGATTATCAGACCAGGAGTTGGTTGAGAATGTAGAATTATGTAAGTTCATGATGTGATTCAAAGAGGCGTAGCCACAAAAAGATGAAACTCTACCAACAATGGTATCAAAGAAGTTAGTAATCTATGTGCATGCCTCTGAACATCATGAGTTTTCGGGGGAGGAATGCAACATGGACCACAATTTCACATGTAATTTTCTTTGATCTACTATAGATCGCCATGAGGGTTGAGTTTTAAAATTTATATGGTTTGAATACATGGAGGTGGATTACATGGGATGATGTATATAATTTTATTCATGAAACACTATATGTACTTATGGTACAAACTTCACCAGCATGGAGGGTACTTGAATCATTGGCTCACCATTCTGGCATAAATCTATATGGATTTGACTTGGAAGATATTCATGAACAAACTGATGGAGCATTTCAGTGTCCTGGAGATCCAAAATCCTTATGTGGAAATATAGTATCTTTAATAGATAGGTGTAGTCCAATAATACATAGATTAATATGAATATTTATCCTCTCTTTCAATGACAAGCCAACTATAAAAATAGTGATTTGGGTATTTGTTGCGTGGTCTGTGAGCAGATATATATCTTGGGTAGTGTATTCACAATCCTAAGACCGTCTATAGGTGATGAATCTAGTGAACCATGTAAAACTAATAGTTGACAGAGGGGTGGGCGCTTAGGTCTATGGTGGAGGGAGAAAAACCTATATAGGGGGACATGGGGTAGAAATATGGTAGCCTCTTCCCAAATCAGGTTTACTCTAGTTGGGCTCACTAATCCATGGTGTAATTTTCATTAGGCTCCTATAATGAGATGAAAATGGGATGGTGGGGGCTCTCTTGGAGACTTATAAATAGTTTATTAATGGAGGTAGGGGAACTTGAAATCTGATGAGTCAGTACTGGGATGAGAGGAGGAAAAAGAGGCTATGTTTTCACATCAAGTTTCCCTATACTCCCATTAATCGATGCACTGAATCAAAATTATGAGTGTTATTATTGTATGAGGGTAACAATTTTATGAATTGTAGAGTTCTCCAAGGGGTATAAGTAGTGTATCCTAAAGTAATGGGTGAATTTGAATATAAAGTGGTGGAGTATCATAATCTTGAGGTCTGTTGTGTAGTTTGGGGGAATAAACATAGAGAGATATATTCTATAAAAGTTGAAGGTTGTGTGAAGTAATTACTATCATCATTTTATTTAACAGTTGAGCTAACCATAATTTCATTTCTCCCAAGTCGATTCAGTTTCTAGGCCTTGATGTGAAAAAGTCACAAAATATGAGAATAAAGCTCGATTATGAGAATTAACTATAGTCTTAGGGGGTCTTTCAATAGTTATTAGTATACATGGGAGAATATGTTTGTGTGGTTGGAGTTCAAGTCTTAGAAATTTTTGTATTGGATATCATCTTGGGAATTTCATGAATTAAAACTCTTTTGGATGTACAAAAAAGTATAATATTATGTCCATAAATATTTTAGCAGGGGAATGTGAATATAGTCTTCATGGGGAAGCTCTTCACAGTCAAATAACTATCTCCCTAAAGGGTTTGTACAGTGGATGTGATGAAAGGGGAAACCAACACCTAGTGTTGGGAGAAAAAAACTTGTAGGAATGATAATTATTTAGAGGTATGAAAAAAATGATCTCTATGAGATACTACAAAAATTTGAGTTGGTTTTCATAGAACCCATAGGGATTCTCCCTCAGTGACCTTGGGACCATGCTATTATCTTAGTTATTGATCATGGAACTGTGATGTTTAGGTCATATAGGTATCCCCATTTTACAAAAAATGAAGTTAAAAATATGGTATAAGAAATATTAAAAGAAAGATTAGTTAGGGTTAGATCAGGTTCTTATTCAAACCTATTTATTTTGTTTAGTAAGAAATATAGATCTTGGAAAATGTGTGTTGACTATCTATCCCTGGATAAGGAGACCATTCCCAATAAATTTCCTATTCTCGTGGTTGAGAAGTTTTTGGATGAATTACATAGTGAAAATTATTTTTCTAATATGGATCATAAATCTTATTACCATCAAATTTAAATTTGAGAGGAATATGTAGAAAAAACTGCATTTTATACCCATAGTTTCCATTATGAATATTTGGTGGTGTCATTTTGTCTTATTAATTCACCTCTTATATTCCAAGCTACCATAAATGACTTATTTCACCCACTAATTCATATATTTGTACAATTTTTTTTATTAAATTATAGTCTACAACTTTGATTGGGTGAAGAATCTAGACTATTTCGCCACCACTCTATAGTTACTATAAGAAAATCATTTCATTGATAATAAAAAAGTGCCACATTTTACAACAACTGGCTGAGTACTTGGGCCATGTAATTTCTACAGCTAGTGCGTAAATAGACCCAGAAAGGGTCTAAGTAGTTCCTGATTTGAAAATAATAATGTTTTTAATGGGCTCTTTAGATTCCTTGTAATCACATGTTACTATCAAAGATTTATCCAAGGGTATGGTGCAATTTAACATCCATTCAATTCCCACAAAAGGATGGATTTCAATGGTCTCCAAAGGCACATCTTGATTTTCATCATTTAAATTAGCTTATGACCGAAGATCTATTTCTTGTTTTTTGAAATTTACTCAAGTGCTTTGAGGTGTAGTGTGATTACATTTTTCCCTGGCTTAGTGTTATCCCCACACAGAAGAGAAAACCCATTACCATCTTTGGTAAAGATTTATAAGATCAAAACATAGCTAAGTTCATTTGTGAGAAATATATCACAGAACATGTAAAAATTAGAATCCCTAATTTCTTGGAAGACCCATCATGGTATTCCTCTAATCAATTGGGCCTCAATGTTTTTTGATTCATAAGAATATTAAAACTTCTTATCTAAGTTTTTGGATATCAAAAATATTAGGATACCAATTTAAAGTCAAATTTAAACCTAGGAATGAGAAATTCACAGTTGATGTGTTGTCTCAGAGGGAGGATATTCTAGAACTACATCTGACATGTTCTATTCCAAAGGGGAAAGATGGTCGTGTCCTAATAACAATAGTACCGACTGACCATTATCTTTGTAGGACCATTCAAGCAATCCAGGTTGGACATAACTCTTAACCCAATTTAATATATTCATCCAGAACTCTATAGTATAAATATATGGAATGTCCAACAACCTCCCCTTAGGTACCCATACTATTAGTGGAGTACCATAAAACTACTATGGATGTCCACTTAAGCTTTTACTACACCTACAAGAAGGTTGATTCCAATTTATATTAGGTAGGTATGAAGAAAAATTTGCAAGATTTTGTATGAAAATATTTTATTTTCCAACACCATAAGTTCCCCACAATATCTCCGGCATGGATCTTATAACCATTAGAAATTACTCAGGTGGTGTGGGCTGATTTATCTATGGATTTCATATTTAGGATTCCCAAATATCAAGGGTAGGATGTTATTATTTGTTTTTGAGTACAGTCTTTCAAATATTATAGTTTTATTTAATTAGAGAATCTCTTAACCATGAAGGTGGTTGAGTTATTTATATAGGAGGTTGTTCAAAATCTTGGAATTCCCCCATATGTTGACATTGATTGAGACATCATTTTCAACATGGATTTCTAAATATAATTATTCTAGAAACAAATAACTAAATTGTGGTTTAGTTTATCACACCACCCATAAATAGATGACCAAAATAGAGGTATTCAATCATTGTCTTGAAACTTACTTGTTTTTTTGTGGGGGAGAAAAAAGTGGTGTTATTATTGGATACCTTGAGTAGAACTATTCTATAACACTACTTGTAATTACTTTATTAATTCTATACCTTTAAAAGTGGTCTATGAGAAAAAGTATCCAATAATTTTTAGTTTCCTTCTGAAATTTGGGTGGAAAATTTTACCAATGACTTATTGGATTAGAATTATACATTGAAGTAATTAGATCACTCACATGACCTCATGAATTAGTAGTCCAACTTCCACAGGTTTCTAATGAATTTTTGAAGTTGGAATACAGGTTTACATGTACCTATATATATATAAGAAACACTATCTTACTCAATTAATCAACCAAAAGTCATAAAATATTTTTTATGGTTCATTTACCATACTATAGAGAATTGGTCTAGTCACATACCAAATTCATTTACCCTTAACCACCTACATTCATCCCATATTTCATGTTTCTTAGCTCAAAATAATGGTTTGGCATCAACAAGTTTAGGTCATTTTTCCATAGATATAGAGTGGGGTATAACCCTATCACAACAGATGAAGGTACTATTGTCTTGATGATCCCATGTAAAAAATGTAATTCTTAATCCTCATCCCTTGATTTAATGGATGGGGAATCAATATAGGAATCTATTTAGGAGGTTCTGGTTAAAAAAAAGAATGTTTGGATTTTATAGACTATGATAGGCATGGTGGATCTAAAATTTGTACATATAATCAATCTACTGATCATGTCCTCTCATGATCAATTAGTCTTGTTAGTGTAGTAGATACAATTTACTCATGTGGTCAATTGAATTAATGTAGTCTTCGTATGGTCGATCAAGTTTTTTCATGTGCTCGATCTAACCCTGATAGAAAAATGAAGAATATTGACTCACTATTGGTTGAAGATTGGTCATACGATCGATTGGAGTTGTCCATGTAGTTGATCCAAACTGAGATTTGTGATCAATCCCATCATGGAAATTTCATAGGGTTGATCTATAATTAGATAAATTTTAATGAATCCTCTTAATAAAATATGTGAGTTTCCACAATTCATATATTGTGAATATATTAAAATTTGGCGATGCACTTATGCTAGTATTCATTGACTAAAAATATCAATGTGATTGTGATTCAAGGAAGGATTCTAAAAAACAATAAATATTGAGTGCAAAAAATAAAATAAAAGTTGAGGTTGTAAATAAGATCATGTTTTCATGAAATGAATAAGCTAGTCAAGATCCATATAGAAAGTGATGCATGATTTCATGGATGTGGATATTTTGAATATTTTAAACTCATGAAATTTTTAGAGAAGTTATGGATATAAATATTTAAATATCATATGATAATTAGAATGTATAATCTTAAATATATTTAAATATAATACTTTATTCACTTTTATATATGGTTAAATAAGATAAAAGATGAGGATTTCTCACTACCAGTAATCATGTAGTTTCCATAAAAAATTATGGAATATTATTCTAGAGATTAATTTATTGAATAAATATTTCTAGGAGAAGAAATAGATATGAGTGTATGATATTGAAAAAACCCTATATATTATTTTATGTGGATGAAAGATGAAGGAATGGAGAGAAGGAAGAAGAGGATTTTATTCTCTCTCTCTTTTTTTCAAGAGGTTGAAGAAAGAGAAAAGAATGTTTGATCCTATGGGAGTTGTGAAAAAGGAAGCAATGAAGTAACAATATACTGAAATTATTAGTCCAAGGGCGACTTTCTAGTTGTTTTGAAACTATCTAAATCATAATTACAATGTGAGATGCACTTTCACCATTAGAAGGTTATAGTGTGTCACAAGTTCATGGTTATCCCATGCTTTCTAATGTCTATAGGATTATTTCTAATGGACTCTGTGATCATAGTTTTTTCTAGATCATGTGATAGACTAGATTATGTTATTGAGTAGTGAACCATGAAAAATATAATTTTCTTTGTTTGTGTGTATTTATGGGTGTGTTTATAAGATAATTCATTTTAATATAACTATGAAAGAAGGTAGTTTAAAACAGGAAGCAGAAAATAAATTAGTAATAACTGATTCACCCCCTCTACATGATTTTTCCGACCTCATGGGTGGAATTTAAATTGGTATCATATCTTGGTTCCTTTGAATCAAGGTTGTTTGAAAATTGAGTAGGAAAATATCTATTAGTGATTTCTATTTTCAAGAATGGGAAATATGTACTCAGTCAACAACAAGGGGATTTCCAAATTTTATAGGAATAATTACCATGTTTATAAGGATAATATGTTTCCATATCTTTTGGATATTAGTTATGATGTCTATAAATGTACTAATGATGGTCTTAAACCTCGTTTTTAAGGTGTTACAATAATAACAAAAAATTAGATGAATCTTGTAAATTATGGATGTGCTTGAAATTCTATATTATCTTATCTATTATAAAGTGAATTTCTGAATGTGAAAGTAATCCCCATGACTAAAGGTATTTGGGATAACAAGTCAAACATTTATTTAGGGAACACCAAATAAAAAAAAAATTATAGATATGGAGATTGAAATATGTAGATATGATAGATGTGGAATGAGGAATCTAATTATGAATTCTTTACAAGAGTTATCAACATTATAAGAACAATCATGAGCTTTGGTGAAAGATTGGAAGCTTCAACTGTGGTTACGAAGATCTTACGTATTAAACTTGAAAAATTTAATAAAAAATTATCATCTTTAGAAGAAACATATCCTAGTTCAATCCCTATTAATTACTTACAAAATATTCTCATATATTATGAGATGATGAGGGATAATTTTAACAAGAATAAATAAAATAATAAAAAATAGATTTATTTTAAATATTTTTGAAAGTAGGAAGGAATTAAGAATACAAATGATGATGGATATGATTGTTTTGACTTCAAAAAAAGAAGTAAATGAGAAATTTTACAAGCTTATATAACTTTTCTATAGAAAAGTGAGAAGGGGAATATGAAACTATATGGAGGAGCTTCCATTAAAATGATTCAAGTATAAATCCATTGTAAACCTTGTAATAAACTACCCAAAATTAAAGGAAGAATAATCTAATGATAAAGAATATGAGTGGCCTAGAATTTTTTTTAAAAAGATGGATGACAAGTGAAATACTATTTTTAAGGGAAGGAATTTTTTTTATCAAAATATAAAAAGGGAAACTTCTTATCCTAGAATTAAGGAAGTGATGATAGTGAAGAAGAAGGGGAAATAGAGACATCTAGTGATGATTATGAGAAGTTACTTATTTTCGAGCTGAATGATGAAAATTTCATGAGTGGTGGAAGAATTGGTTCTAGAAATAAAGACTAACAAATTTAGACAAAGTTTATTCTAAAGAGATCACTGAAATAATGTTTATTGAAATTTTCCGTGCTTTATAAAGGAAACATAATGATAAAAAGAGATGATAAAATTAATGGAAACCAGGGGTATGAACATATCAAATAAAAGTCTATGTTTCTAAAATAGATTTGTGATATAAAGTAATTTATTGAAGATGAAAATACATTGAAAATCAATAAGGAAGATAAAATAAAAGTTAGTGAGAAGAATATGGATTTTTCTCAACAATGACTGGTGAAAGATGATGAATAACTAAGAAATGCTAGATAAAATTTCTAGTAATCAATACAATAAGTTATGGAATACTCAAAGAAGGAAGTGGTTTTTCATAATAAAAAAAACCAACCTCAAAGGGAGAAAATATTTCCAAAAATATTAGTGATAAGTATGAGAAAAAGAAGAAAGATAGTAAGACCAAGTTGGTGGACAAATTAGATGAATCATAGAAATCAGTAAATTCAAGAAAAATAAACACAAACTCAAAACCTATTAAAATTGGAGGAATAGAAGTGGTAGGAAACATTACTAATTTAGGAAGTAAATGTTGGGAACCTATAGATACTTTGTGATAAATTTTCTTAAAAATGTTTTTTTTATTTTTTAAAAACTAACATTATTAAATAAGAATGTTTTTTTATTTAAGAATAAGACCCATTCAATTGTAATGAGTATTTGTATTAATGAAAGTTATTTCTTGGACATAGGTTTCTGGACTCATGTTCTCGGGTTGAGAATTACTAGAATCAGAGTATAGAATCCATTGACATCAGATACATATCATTAGATAAAAAAGAATCAGATGTAGAAATTGTTATTTTCTGGAAGTTTTTCTTTACTGTAATCAGAGAAATAAAGAAGTTGGTGAGTTTGAAAGACAAATGTTAATGAGTGAAGAGGTCATAATGATGCAGAAAAATTTTCATTGAAGAATGTAAAGTTAAGAGTTATAAAGTTATAAAACTTTCTAATTGAATCTAGATGATTATTTACTGATCATAAAGATCTTAAAAATCATGAAAAATATTCATCATAAAAGACATTGAAGAAATAGAGGAATCATAATTATTGAACTGGTTCCAGTGATCAAGAAATATTTTTTCATCAGTTCCAAATGTATTTGAAATAGAAGATTGTATTTTTAAGTTAGAATGTGTAAAGTTTATAATGTTTGAACAATTTTAAAGTTTTTAAGTGGATTCATCATTGAATACATTCCATCTTTATTGAAAAATCGTCATAAATGGATTTCTATCATAATGGGAAAATACATCGTAATGGGATTTTCACCGTAATGGGAAAATCCATCATAATGACTGACTAAAAATAAAATTTTTTATTATCAAAACACTTTTTAGGAAAAATGAGAAACCACAGGATCCAAACATTACAACCAACTAAACCATGAAAAAGAAAACCCAGATCAAGACTACATGATCTGCCCCTCCCCAGCGACTACATCATGATGACAAGCTCTCACCATCGTATGACCTCTCGGCTAGTTGTCCCGTGCATACTCATGATAATTACATAATAATATGAAGTCTATTTTATTGAGGATTCCATTAGACTAACTCTAAAAAGGAAATTCAAGCTGTAATGAACTGAGAAATAAAGGAAGATCATAATGAGTTGATAAATAAAGGCATATTGTATTGAGGTGAGAAGGAAAGGAGGATCGTAATGAGCTAAGAAAGAAAGGCATATTGTAATGAGAAGATAAACAAGTTTAATCATAATGATATTAATATTTTTCATCATATTGATGAAAAGATAACAATTTCAAGAAATCCAATTATAGAGAAGAAGTTATGTGAAGAGTTGAAGGGGTCAAACTTGAAATTCAATTTTGTGTAAATATTAGAGAAATACGAGGAGGATTGAAGAATTAAAAGTTTAAGTTTAAATGCAAGAAATTTTCAATGTTTTGATATATAAGAAATCCGGGAAAGTGTTCAAGTTTCCCACTCTTTCTTTTCTCATTCACCTATAAATACTTTCCCAGATCATTCTTTCATTGATAACATTCATGTAAGTGGAAAAAGAGGAGCACAAAAGAATTAAAGTGTAATTTATTTTTGGACTCAGATCTTAGAAGAATAAGAGAGACTTGAAAGTTTTTTAACCCGATAGAATAATTGTATTGACTTCATCAAATTGAGAGAATTGGATAAAACAAAATTGGACTAAGGATTTGGACTAAGAAATTGTGGAAATGTTTTAATGAAATATTTAATCTTTTTTTGGATCAATAGTTTTGTAAGAAACTTTTGAAATTGATAGGGGACTGTATAATAATTTTCATGGTGAGATAGAATGTATCCTATGGGATTTGACATAATTTTTATTCACTTATTCATAATAGTAAATTTACTTTGACCCATGAGAGTAGATATGAAATGGATAAATTTTCTCAAACTTAGGCCTAACCTTATAAATCTTTTTTTACATTACTTTATTTCCAAAATTTTCATGAATAAGTATTTAAAAAAATTAGATAAGGAAATAAATCATAATAGGTTGGAGGGGTTATGTTTCTAATAGTTTTGAAATAGATAAAAATTGAACAACTGATTCAACCCCCCATTCTCAGTTGTTATTTGATAATTTTGAACTTTAATTGGTATCAGAGGTAGGTTCCCTTATTGAATCCTTATCATGGATAATATCAATTCTTCCAATAGTAGAGGTATTTCTATATTTGATAGAAAATAATATTATGGATGAGAAAACAAGTATGATTCTTTATCTCCTATCTCTTGACCTGGAATTTGTTGATGCTGCTACTATAGGTTTTACACATATTGAGAAAGATTCTCTTATGATGATTGATGATAAAGAGAAATATAGAAGTTGAAGGAAAGGATAGAAATAAAATCCTTATACCCTTATTAGAGAATGTTTATTAGAATGTGATGGGTCTCAATACTTTAAAAAGTATGTGGGATAATATAAAAATTATTTTCTAAGGGAATACCAAATTGATGAAAGAAAATTTACAAAAGAGGCGTAGTAAGTATGAATGCATCGGAATGAGAGATGGAGAAATAATTGTTGAATACTTCACCAGGGTAAATGAAATTGTTTTAAACATTATAGGATTCAAATATGTCTTGCAAGATTCTATAATTGGGAAGAAACTTATGAAAAACTTTCCAGAGAGGTTTGATTCTAATATTTTTTCTTTAGAAGATAAGGATGATTCATCTCTTAATGAATTGCACAACTTTCTTGTTTCTTATAAAATGATAAAATATATAATGTTTAAAAATAATATAAAAGACTAAATATATTTTGAAGCTATGAGAAAGATGAAAATACAAGATGTTGAAGAAGTTAAACCTTCTAAGTCTTAAGATAAGAAATATGATGAGTTGAATGATAATATTATGTATCTTATCTATAAAAACTATCATATAGGAAGAGGAAAATATGGAGGTAAAATTACTCTCAAATGTTTTGAGTGTGTTGGAATCAGATATTTTTCTTTGAATTTTCCCATGAAGAAAGTTGGTTAATATCAGGATGATTCTGATGAAAAAAATCAATAGAATAAGTGGAACAAAAATTATAAAGAAGAAAATTAATTCATAAATACAAGAAGAAGTTTACTATAGATAAAATGAGTATGTTTAGTAAGGAAGTCAAATCAGACTCCACTGATGAAAATTATTCTAAAAATGAAAGTTCATAAAAATTCATAACCTTCGTTATAAAAGTTGAGAAAAAAATATTCCTTAGATAGTGAATAAATTGGTGAATAATTTTATAGATAGTATCAGCTTAGAATAAAACTTCTTACATGTCTTGAGAAAAATAAATCCATCAATAAAAGAATCAGAATGGTAACAAAAGATTGTGAAGAAGTTACATAAGTAAGAAAATATTTCATCATGTAAGAGTATGAATACATTCAATAGATCTTAAGTTAAAAAATTAGAGTTGATGAGTAGGGAAAGATGATTGAAGATATTAGTATGAAGTTGGAAGCTGAGGAATAATAAGTTAACCAATTTCAATCAAAAATTCTAGAGTCAAAAACAACCCTGAGGAAGATGAATGGAAACTTCAAAAAGAACCTCAAAATTAAAAGACGAGACTTATGAAGTATTGATAAGGATTAAGACAAGAATCATGTGAAATCTTCAACCACCAAAAATAATGTTTCATCTGATTTTTCTAACATTTTGGGTCTCTGAAAAAGTATTATGAAAGCTTGGGTGGAAAAGGGATATGAGAAACCTATGACATATACAAAAGTTGGAAACTCACCCCATAGGAAAGATGGCCCACGACTAGAGTATGTCGAAATAGGAATAAGTTATCAACCCCAATAAGGTTTCTACAAAGAAAGAACTTACTTCAATAGAAAATGAATATTTGATGGATATTTTTGGTGTTATGAAATCTGTGGCCACAAAGCTTATAATTTTTTCATAATCTATCTCTTCCTAGAAGAAGGTTTGATAAAATAATAATTAATAACTTTCTTAATCCACATGATGTTAGAAAAGAAAAATCTCAAGATATGAAAAACCCTCTTACAAAAAATCAGTTTGAATGTTTGGAAGATATTTGTGGAAGATGTGATGAGGCTAGTAATCATATCAGAAAAAATCTGACACTCCTTCTATGATAAGTTTCTTATGGTATAAAATAAAAGAAATATGGAAGGAATAAATTTTAAGAAATAGATTTTTTTATTGAGATAGTTTAAAAAAAATGAACAAACCATGGATTCTTGATAGTGTTTTTTCTTCATATATGGAAGGTGATATGAAAATATTTAAACATTTTGAAAGTCATGATGGAGGAGAAGTTACCTTTGGTAATGATAGTTACTTAAAAGTAAGATGAATCAGAATGGACGAGATTGAACCAGAAAAGTTAAAATCTAATGAAGTTTTATTTTTTGATGGAATAAAACATAACTTACTTATTTTAAGTCAACCTTGTGATGATGGAAAAAAGTTATCACCACAAAATATTCTTGTGTTATCAAAAGTTTTAAAGACAGTAAAGTGATTAAAAAAGTAGAAAGAAACAATGTGAATCTTTTCCTAATATGATAATTTAACAACTCATATTTATTAAGTGATAAAGATGAAAATAAACTATGGAACTAAAGCCTTTTCCATATTCGACAGGAAAACATGAACAAACTTTCTAAATTTTATGTTATCAGAAACTTTCTAGAATTTAAAATAATAGAAGAATATGTTTGTATTACATGTTATAAAGTAAAAAATGACTAATAAAAGTCATAAGAGAGTTGAGATTCAGTCTACCATACCTCTCGAAATTATTCATTTTAATTTATATGGGATAATTAGACACCAATAAAAAAAATTATATTTATACTCTATCAATTTTATTTATGATTTAACTCAAATGAAAAAAATCATGTTTATGAAACAAAAGTCAGAGGCTATATAAATGTTCATGTTTTTTCATAAAAGAAGCCGAGAAATAAATGGTGGTCTATATAATGAATTTGAGAACAAATAATGGTTCCAAATTCACTAGCAATGATTTTGAATCTTATTTGAGAAAAATTGTATGAAACATTAGTATAGTACTCCCTGTACTATAAAAAAAATGGGGGTAGCAGAAATAAAGGGATAATTCTAGGTGAAAATGGGAAGAAGTATGTTAGAAAAATACATACTTTCAATTTTTTAGTATAAATAAGCTGTTATTACTGCTGTACATATTCAAAACAGATTTTCCTAAGACCAAAATACAATATGTATTCTTATGAAATGTGTTATAACAAAAATCCTTCATTGATGTACTTCAATGTTTTTGGAAGTTCTTGTTTACTTAAAATAACAAATCTAGATTTAAGAAAGTTTTATGAGAAATGTGAGGAATGAACTTTCGTGGATTTTTCACCAATTGGAAGAAGTTACAAATGTTGGAAAAAACATTTACAAAAGATTCCTGAATCATATGGTGCGAAGGTAACTGAAAAAAAAAATCCTTAACAAAAGTTTTTGAGAATTCTATGGAGGATAAACTATATATTTCTAATAATAGTGAAAGTAAGTCAAAACATCCTTATCAGGTTTCATAAAATTAATGTGATGAGGATAGTTTAGTTGGGAAATAAAATTTTAAATTTCCTACTTTACAAAAGTATGTTGAGTTTGGAAACCTTATTTGAAATCAGAAGTCTCCATTTCAGATTAGAAGAAATTTGATACTATAAAATCAGACTTCAATTATCTCAAAAGATGAATCGAAATCAGTTTCATAAGCTACTGAATACAAAGAATGGGTGGATTCTATAAATGAAGAGTTTGATTAGATTGAGAAGAATGAAACATGTGAAATTTCTTCATGGACATCAAATAGAAATGTTATCCAAACCAAGTTGTTTTATAGAAAAAGTTAAATAAACATGGAGAAGTTTCAAGAAACTAATCCAGTCTTGTTTTTAAAGGATATCCATCGGTGGAAGGTGTGTATTTTAAATAATTTTCCCCCATTTTCATGATTAAAAACTATTATAATTTTTCTTTTAGTTTTCACACATCATAATTATGAAGTTTATCAGATGGATATAAATTTATCTTTCTTGAATGGTGAAATCGAGGAACAATTTTACATTAAACAACCACGTGGGTTACTACTTGATGAGGATGAAAGAATAGTTTATGAGCTAAATAAATAATTTTATGGTGTGAAACAAGATTCAAATGATTGGTATTCAAAACATGAAAATTGTTTGAGAATTTTAAATTTTTATAAAGGAAAAGTTGACAGACAATTGTATATGATTGATGTTAACTATATAAATATAATTTTAATTTTTATGTGGATGAGTTAAATTTTTCCAGGGATAGAGAATATGTTTGTAATTTTTTTTTTGAAGAAATAATGAATAATTTTGAAATGTCACTATTAGGAGGATTAGCATTCTTCATTGGCTTAAAAGTTTAAGAAAAAGAAAAATACATTTTACTATCTCAAGAAAAGTAGGACAAGGAGTTGTTAAATAATTTTGTTATAGAAGAATCCAAATATGTTTTTACTCCTATTTAAGTGAGAAAAAAGTAAAGACAAATCAATAAAAAGTGTGAATTAGAAAGATTTTTAGAAGCAGATAGGAAGTATACTTTGTCTAACAGATTCAAGAACTGATATTATTTATGCAATGACCTTGAGTGAAAGGTATCAAAGTAATTTGATAGAATCACATATGTTAGTAGAAAAAATAATTCTAATATATTTCAAAGGAACAAATTTACATGGGTTATTTTAAAAAAGAAATAGTGATATGAAGTTTCATGGGTTTACTGATGCCAATTGGGTTGGAGATTGTAATGATATAAAATTGACCTTAGGAGGAACATTTTTCTTGGGTGAATGTTGTGTGTGTTGTATTAGTAAGAAACAAAGTTCAGTAACTTTGAGCACAACAGAATCCGAATATATTGCAGCTACTCAGACTTATACTTAAATACTGTGGATGAATATTTAGTTGGAATATCTGAAATTAAATTTTTTTAAACCATTGAAGATACATTTTTATGATCAGATTGTAGTTGATATTTCTAAAAATATTTTCCAACATTAAAGATAAAAACACATTGATATAAAGTTTCACTTTATAAAAGAGAATTTCTTTTTAGAGATTTCATTGTTGAATTAATCTCAATAGAGTTTCAAATTGTTGATATTTTTAAAAAATCCATACTAAAAGAAATATTTATGGAATTGATGCTGCAACTTCATGTTCAACCTCCTCTCATGACTTCCCAAACCTCTTAAGGAAGCCCACCCATGATTTGGATTATTTTTAACAAGGGGGAGTGAAATTAAAAACTTTTTAATTTGTAAGAAGTTTTTACTTATCTTTCAATAATGAATCTGATTACATGGTTATCATAAAATAGGGGAGGGAACAAAATTTAGAGAAAAAGAAAAGTGAGGGAGAGTTTATGTTTACATGGTCACAAAATGTTCTTATAACTGAGGGATGATTTTTTTTCAATAACATTACTTTATCTAGTAGTGTGGTGTCAGGACACTCTCTTTTGATAAATGATATGATTTTATAAAAGTCAAAGACGTGGGTTGTTTACAGAATTTGATGTGTGAAAAATTTAAGAGAGTTGAATTTTTTTTAAGAAAGTTTATAAACAAATCCAAAGTAGGAGGTTGAAAAACCATTGTGATAAATTATTTTAAAAAAGTTTCTGTATTTTTTGAAACCTTACCTTTTTGTATAAGAATGTTTTTTATTCAAGAATTAGACCCAGTCTATCATAATGAGTTTTTATCTTTAAGAAAGTTGTTTCCTAGACCCAGGTTTCTGGAATCACGTTTTTGGACTGAGAAGCACCAGACTCAGTGTATTAGATCCCTTAAAATTGGATTCATATCATTGAATCCAAAAGAATCAAGGGGAGAAAATTTTTTTTCTTGAAGTTTCACTTTTCCAAAATCAGAAAAATAAAGAAGTTTTTGAATTAGAAAGACAAAGAAGAAAGTAAAATCAGGAGTTAGAAACTATAAAACTTTATAATCAAAGTCAGATGAATCTTTTTAGATCATGTGGTTCTTGTAAATCATGAAAGATACTCATGATAATTGATTTTTAATAAATAAAGGAATCTTAATGATTGAATTAGTTCCGGTGATCTAGAAAATGTTTTTCATCAGATAAAAAATTACCAAAAACAAAAGATCTGATCTAGAAGTCAGATTGTGTGAAGTTGATAAATTTTGAATAAGTTAAAAGTTTATAAGTGGGTTCATTTTTGAATAAATTTTATATTTATTGAAGAATAATGTTAAAAGGATTTCCATCATAATGGGAAAATCCCTCTTAATGGGATTTCTATCATAATAGTAAAATCCATCATAATGGGAATTCCATTGTAATATGAATTCCATCGTAATGAGGATTCCATCTAATTGAATATAAAATGGAAATTTATATCATAATGAGATGAGAAATAAAGGAAGATCATAATGAGATGAGAAAGAAAGGCAGATCGTAATGAGCTAAGAAAAAAAGACATATTGTAATGAGCTAAGAATTAAATTTCATCATAATGAGATGAGGAGGTTTAATTATAATGAATAAATGAAAAGAATTCCAAGAAATATGATTATGGATAAGATTTTATGTGAATATTTGAAGTGGTAAAACTTAAAATTTGATTTTTCATAAATCTCAATGAAATATGAATTGGATTGAAGAAGTCAAAGTTGAATATTAAATGTGAGATATATTCAGTGTTTTGATATCTAAGAAAGCAAGGAATGTTTTCAAGATTCCCGTTCTTAATTTTTATAGATTCTTATAAATACTTTATCATATCAATATTTCATTGATAAATTTCATGTAAGTGGAAAAGACATAGAACTGAAGAATTCGAGTGAATGTTATTTCTGAACTGATATATCAAAAGAAGATTCGACACCTCAAATTTTTGTTTACCGGACAAGAGAATCGTATTCACTTCATATGATCGAGAAAATAGGATCCAACCAAATCAGACTGAGGATTTAGACTACGAATTTATGGAGAAGTTTCAATAAAGTCTTTATTATTGTTTTTGGATCAATTTTTTTGTACGAAACTTTGTAAACTGATAGAAGTTAGTATAATATTTCTTATTGGGTGATAGAAGGTGTCTAATGAGAGTTGAAAAAATTTATATTCACTTATTCATAATAGTGAATTTATATAGACCCATTTGAGTGGCCATGGAAATGATGTAGGTTCTCACACTGAGGTTGAGCCATGTAAATATTGTGTGATTTACTTGATTTCGCCCTTTTTATGCATGAGTATTTACTAAAAGTTGATAAGGAATTAAATCTTGTTAGGATGTAGGGGTTAAGTTTCAAAATGTTTTGAAACTCATAAAAAGTGAAGAACTGATTCAACCCCCCCATCTCAGTTGTTATTCGATCCTTTGGATGTATAGAACCCATAATAATTATTGCTCACAAAAGGAATATGAAAACGGTTTTTAAAAGAATAAAGAAAAGGAATTGAAAAATTTTAGACACCAAATGGATTATAGAGGAACATATACCTTTTATGGATACAACAGGTATCAGAAAGGCTTCAGTCGTACAAAAAATTGTTTTGGTTTAACCACCAAAATTTTTATGAATCGGGAAGGTCTAGTTGTAAAATATTAAAGAGGAATAATCCCACTTAAAGGAGACATGTTTAGAGGAAAGGGGTTGAATCTATAAAAAAGTTAGAAAACAAGTTTCAAGTGGTGTTTATGTAATTCTGTGGTAGATGCGGCATTTATGGCCATCATGAAAATGAAAGTAGCACAATTTTATTTGAAAAAAAATTATAATTTCTAATTCTTAAAATCCTCCAGGGATAAAAATTGAAGATAATTATAAGGCCCTCATTGTTGAAGTTTCTCTTAAAGATTCAAACAGTGAATGTACATGGATTTTGGATAGTGTATACACTTCACATATAATAGGATACTTGAACCCATTAAATAATTTCTATGATCACAAATAATTCTCAATGGAACTTGGTAATGATGGTTCAATCAAGATAAAATGAGTTGGTTCAAAAGGTTTTTGTAAAGAAATGTTAGAGTCAAAGAATACCCTATTTGTTGATGGGTTGAAACAAAATATGTTAAGTGTTTCTCAACTACGAAGTGAAAGGAATGAGGTGATTTTCAGGAAATATAGATATTTGGTGAAAAATATTGAAGATTAAATGATTGTGATAAGACGAAAGTGAACTAAGGACATCTTATTTCAATCAGGAGATGTGAAAGAAGAAAATGAAATGTGGCATAGAAGGATTGACCATATTTTCTCAAGGAATATAAGAATGATTACACAAATAGAATTTCATGACCCGTCCTCGGGGCCCGTGCCGTGACTACCCCAAGCCCACCTTCCATAGGCCAGGGGCTGATGACTAGCACCAAAGGAATAAATCCCGATAAAATGGAAGACATTGCCTTTATATAAGAAAACAAACACCACAGAGTACCCAAGATGAAGTAAACACTAAGTAAACTGAGTACATAAGTAAGTGATGGAAAGTAAATGGGCAAGTATACAAACCCAAATGAAAGTACAGTACAACTGAGAAAAGAAAGTATAATAGGTGAAAAGTAAAGTAGCAACCACCAAGTCATCCTCCGGAAACCCGACCTGAAGGGTTGGTATAGATGGTCTCCTCTGCTCCTCGAATCCATCCGTCTGCATCATGTACGTCCCGCCTGATAGTCCTCCACCAGATACCGTCCCACACCATAAGCCTCAAATACGATCAACACTGTCCGTCGTCTGCAACCAACACAATGTTGTGCGGGCATAGCCCATGTAGGGGTGAGTATACGATACTTAGCAGGGACCCTGAGACCCCCGAAGGCCTCCCAGAATCCACAATGGATATACCACAAAGGAAAGATAGAAACACGAATTATCAACCAACTCTACTTAGGTATATGCCCATACATATACCTAAGTCATCAATTCGAGTTCTACCCCAACTCATGAGCCCAAGTACAACCCAGTCCACACAGGAAAGCATAACCTAATCCACACAGAAAAACACAACCCAAACCACACAGGAAAGCACAACCCAAACCACACAGGAAAGCATGTCAATCACATCGATGATAATGATTGAAAGTCAAGACTTCGATCACAGAGGTATAATACTCATGAAGAGGGGTGGAGATGATTAGATGTAGCCTCTGAATCATCTCCTCTACCGAACCAACATAGGATCCAAGTACAGAAGTCGTCGCTGCCGAACCAACGCAGGATCCAAGTACAGTAACCATAACTGCAGAACCCACGTAGGATCCAAGTACAATCATCATCGCTGCCGAACCCATGGAGGATCCATGTACAGTCGTCCTCACTTCCGAAACTATGTAGGATATAAGTATAGTCACAACCATCTCTAGGGTTACTGTACACAACACGCTCGATTCCGGGAGGGTCCGCTCCAATAGCCAAGAGGTTCGAAACATCAACTGTCATGAAGTCCAGATTTGATGTATCACAAAGTTCTGTCTCTTCATTAGGAACTCAACGTGACAGACAGCGCGTCAATCGGACGCCCGGTCTAAGAGATATTGACTTTTCCGTCCTAGGGTCCCGGTTGGTTTTTAAGCTAAAACAACCCGACTGTACTTCAGATGCATCCAAACCTTGAGTGGAGTAATCCAAAAGAACCGTCTCACTATGAGGAATTCAACGTAATTGAGGGAACATAATTTGTATGTTCGATCGTTATGTTATAAGGGTTTCCGCTCCAAAGGCCCGGTTGGTTTCGGGTTCGAACCAACCCGGCTGTACCCAAACTTCGCCGAATCCTCGAGTGTAATATACCGAAATGACTATATCGATCCAAGGATCCCTATGCAACTGAATCTGTGTCGATCAGAGATCCACATCCCACGATATGGGTGTTTGAACGAACCTGTTCTGAAAATAGGGGGTCTGGGCCCAGTCCGACCCGAACCAATACCCCCTAGATCGGCATGAAGCGGGTCGACCCAACCCGGGTCCGGGTCCGGTGTGATTGGGCATGGCCCGGCCCGCGGCTGGCGCGACCTGGCTCAGAAGCCGGCCGTGGCTCGGTGCTGTCCGAGCGGGGCGCAAAGGGGGTGCCGCCCCCTTGTTTTCAAAACGGGGGACCCGTGGGGTCCGCCCTATGAATCTATTGGGGGGTTATGACCCCCCGGTTTCCTTCAAACGGACGGCCGTGATGGCTGGCCTTGTGTAACCGCGGGACCCCCTCGGGTCTCACCTCCAGGTGGCGCCGGCGGCCGGCTCAGCCGACCGCGACTCCTGTCCGACCGGCGCGGCACAACGGCACCGTGCCCCTCCGCCACGGCCCGCTCCTAGACACAACCTCCTTTGGCCTCACTGACGCGGAGGGACGGCGCAGTGCTCCACCGCCGCGGTCCGCTCCGTCCATGGTCTTCTTCGTTCCCACGCAGTGCCACGACACCGTGCCGCCTTCGCCACAATCATCAATGAAGATCAACAAGAAAAGGGGAGGATGATCGACTGTGTTTGTGCGGTCTGATCTCTTCCCGTTATGATGATAACAAGCGGCCAAATTTTACTCTACGAATTTCGATAAATAAAACTTTAATTAAGATTACCCCTACCTTGAAGGAAGTTCGTGGTTGCCAAGCGCCACGGATGATGGCATCGTTTCTGTCGTCGTCGGTGTCTCCACCCTTGTCGCGGAGGGAGAAGAGGTTGAAGAAATCGTGGCCTCCAAGTCGACTTTCTTCGTCAGAGAGTTGGCGTTCTTCGTTGAAGATGAAGTTCTTCAAAAGGGACTAGAGCTCTCTCCTCCAATTCACAACACAACAATCTAACCAAAATAAAATAAGCATCCCCTTATTTTATTTTACTTTGACACGCATTCAAATTTACAAAATTCAAACACTTAAATCAATTAATTGATTAAATATGTGTTGGCATGAATTAATGTGGAAGAGTGGAGAGAGGAGGAGTTACCCAATTAAATACAAGGGGTTTAATGGGGGGGGGGGGGGTTAAGGGGGTTTTAGGGAATGTGAAGGGTTGGGGATCGTGCGGGCCCCACTTCACATTTATCCTCACATGGGTAGTTAGGATGTTAGTGGGTCCCACCCTAACTCCCCATGTAGGATAAAACCACCTTAGAAATATAAATAAAATTGTACACAATTTTATTCACTTTTTATTTAATCCACATTTTTTTAACAACTCCTCTAAAGAAAGCATATCTTCGGTAAAGGTCCTCTTAAGAAATTACCGACATTGCGGTTCCATCAGTGCCCTCAGATTTCAATTCCGAGCACTGGTTCAAATGATAGAAATTCCCGCTCGTTCGTTCACAGAACGTACCTGAGCTAAACTTCAGAAATTGATTTCGGGCACACCGGGCCTCGGAATCAGGTTCCGTCAGAAACTGCGTACTCGTAAAATCCCAAATAATTTAAGAAAAAATTATCCTTGAAATCTAAGTGTATTTAAATTACTCCCACCTCAGGTCTTTACGTCCCCAAAAAGATACATCATAAACTAGGGAAACAAATGAGGGTACTGTGCATGCATCTGAGCCTCCCACTCCCATGTGCTCTCCTGGAGGTTCCCATGCTGCCACCTGATGAGCACTCGAGAAATCAACCGTCCACATGGGACCCGCTCCTATCTATCCTTGATCTCCACTAGGACCTCTTCCAATGTCGCCCCGTCAACGATGTCCAGCTCCCCATGATCAATGATATGCGTCGGGTCCTACACGTATTTCCTCAGCTAAGATACGTGGAAAACGTCATGCACCCAGTGCAACTGAGGTGGAAGACCCATGCGATAAGCCACCTCGCCTATCCTGTTGAGAACCTGGAATGGTCCGATGAAGCACACGGATAACTTGCTACCCCAACCAAATCTCTGTAGTCCACGTCGAGGCGAGACCCATAAGAAAATGTGGTCGCCATCCTCGAACTCTAGTGGTCTCCGCCTCCTGTCAGCATAGGAATTCTGTCAGCTCTGAGTAGTCCTCATCCGTTCTTGAATGATCTGTACCTTCTTCATCATGGCCTGGACCATCTCTGGTCCTACAAGTACTGACTCCCCAGGGTCTATCCAGCACAGATGAGATCTTCAAGGTCCGTCATACAATGCCTTGTATGGTGCCATCCCTATGGTGGAGTGTTAGATGTTGTTGTACGAAAACTCCCCCAAAGGTAGGTGATCCTCCCAATTGCGACCAAAGTCTAGGACACATGCACGGAGCATGTCCTCGAGAGTCTGAATGGTCCTCTCCATCTGGCCATCCGTCTGAGGACGAAAGGCGGTGTTCAGGCGTATCTGCGTCCCAAATGCCTCCTCCAGCCCCTTCTAAAGCCAAGAAGTAAATCGAGCATCATGATCAGAGACGATAGACGATGGCACACCATGAAGCCGTACGATCTCCCGAACGTAGAGTCATCCCAAGATGTCCACTGAGCCCTACTCTCTAATAGGTAAGAAGTGGGATGACTTGGTGAGTCGGTCGACGATCACCCAGATGAAGTCGTGTCCTCTAGAAGTACGTGGAAGTCCCATCACGAAATCCATAGATATCCCATCCCACTTCCACTCCGGGACCTCTAAGGGTTGTACCAAGCCTATTGGTACCTGGTGCTTCGCTGTCACCTACTGGCTGGTGAGGCATCGTGAAACGAACTCTACCACAACCTTCTTCATACCCGGCCACCAGTGCTGTTGTCTAAGATCCTAGTACATCTTCACTACTCCTAAATGTACCACCAATGGGGAAGTGTGAAACTCTCTATGCACCTCCTCCTGTAATTCAACTAGTACCATGGTATTTCCTTTGAAAAGGATAATGTGATCTCTTCCTATAGAAAATCCATCAGGTGCCTATCCTGTGGATATCTGTGCACATCGTGTCTCATAGTCAGCATCCCCACGTTGTGCCTCCCTAACCCATTGAAGTAGTGGAGGAGTGACTATGAGAAATTGTAGAAAGGCTGCCCCATCTTTATCCATGAAGGATATCTAAAAAGCGGCTAAATACTCTATCGCCTCTCCAAGTAGCTGAATGCCCGACCTCCAGCTAAGAGCATCGTCTACTACGTTCCCATTCCCAGGAGTATAGATTATCTCAAAGTCATAGTCTTGGAGGAACTCGAGCCATCACCACTATCTCAGGTTCAGGTCCTTCTACGAGAAGATATACCTGAGACTCTGGTGGTTACAGTAGATTGTAAAGCACTCACCCATCAGATAGTGCCACCACATCTTCAAGGTGAACACCACTGCTGCTAACTCCAGGTCATGGGTAGCATAGTTCCGCTCGTTCTGCCTTAACTGTCGTGAACCATAAGTGATCACTACCCGCTCTTGCATCAGGACACAACCAAGTCCGGTCCATGATGTATCCCAGTAAACTATGTACCATACGCCCTCCTCTGGTAGCCTCAAGATGGGTGCACTGGTCAATCTCTGTCTCAGCTCCTGGAAGCTCTGCTGACATCTATCTGACCACACGAAGTGTTTTTCCTTCTTCGTCAAAGCTGAAAGCGATGCTTCAACTCTAGAGAAGTCGGGCATAAATCTACGATAGTACCCAGCCAGACCTAGGAAATTCCGCACCTCCGTCACGCTCCTGGGTGGCTCCGAAGCTAGTACTGCCTCGATCTTCGCAGGGTCCACCGCAACTCCCACCTCAGAGATGACGTGCCCCAAGAATTAGACCTCTTGAATCCAGAACTGGCACTTCGAGAGCTTACCATAAAGCTGGTTCTCTCAGAGTGTATCCAGTACAACCCGCAAGTGGTAGGCGTGCTCCTCCTCAGTAGTCGAGTAAATCAATATGTCGTTGATGAAGACTATGACAAATCAATCGAGGTAAGGCTGGAAGATTCTATTCATGAGACTCATGAACATTTCTAGAGCATTGGTTACACCGAAATGCATAACCAGGAACTCATAGTGTCCATACCGACACCTGAAGGTCGTCTTCTGCACATCCTCATCTCGAACTCTGAGATGATGATAACCTGAACTGAGGTCTATCTTCGAGAACCAATGTGCTCCCTTGAGCTGATCGAAGAGGTATTCAATTCTCGGAAGTGGATACTTGTTCTTCACAGTCACCTGGTTCAGGTGATGGTAGTCGACACATAGTCGCAAGCTCCCGTCCGCCTTCTTGGCGAACAAAATCGGGGAAGCCCAGTCGTACCAGCAACTCAAGAATCTCAGAGGGAGGCATTGTTACACCCTGAGATTTTATGAAAAATATTCTTTTTAATTTCGTTAATGTCTTGTGTTGTACGCTACACCAAAAGGAGCTTGCTCAACACGCATCCTTGACTTGCCTTGTATTACACGCAATCACGACCTTCCTCGATAGCGTGTGTAGTACGCAATACCGAGTTTCACTAAACAACAATATGCTATTAAAATATTATTAAAACTAGCCGTTATGAATAGTAATAACCACCTTTTAAAATTTTAGAAATTTTATCTCTCAAAATGGACTTCATTTTTGGATTCGGAGTATCGAATTTATCCTAAGGTGAAATTTTGGTACTTTTCGGATAACTTTCATATTCTGATGAATAGTGAAAATTACTAAATTTTAATTAAAAACAACTTTTTTAATCGAAATAATTAATAGTGATAAATTGTTAATTTGAGTAGTTTTAAAGTATATTTAGAATATATTTTTACAATTTAATACAATTATGGTCATTGGATGTAATTTCACATTTAAACCAGACATAAACAAGTGTCAATCTTTTGATAGTTATTATCTCTTAAGAACACGTTATTTGTTTTGACGACGGGAATTAATTTTTAAATTAATTAATGCAACTGATATGTTTTGAATTTGGTAAAATAGAAATAATTTTTGAGTTAATAATATCAAATATACCTTAGGCCTAATTTTTGGTATTTTTCTGAAAACATTCAATTTTCGATGAATAGTGAAACCACTAAGTGGTAGTTAAAAAAAACTGAATTGTTCATAAAACTTAATTTTACCGCTTCTGTGAGTGGAATTTCAAAAATCTGAGAGACATTTTTGATATCATTAAGTAAAATGTGGTTCAATGAGATGAAAATAATTTTTTGGTGAATAGTAACTTTTTACTTTTTTTACCACGATTAAAAGTAAATAGGGTAATTATGGGTAGAAATTATATTATTATTATCCTAACACATGTCCTAATTCTATTGGAAAAGTGTAATTCGACCAAAAATAAACTTAGGAAGAAAATATGACCATTTAGGCCCACTTGGATTAGATTAGGACATTTATTATTAATTTATTTAAAGAAGGGTTAAAAGAGTTAAAATCAAAGTTTATTTACTAAAACATTTTTAATATGGTGTTATACATAATATAAATTCGACTATAAATATTAATTAGAAAGCTAAAAAGATTTCATACATAATTGTATTTTATTTTTAATTTTCAGACATTAAATAATTTAATTTATTTATGACACAACGATGATGCAGTAATTATATTATTAATAAAATATTGACATAATTGATGTTATAAATACCCAAATAAATATAATATGAGACTTTTTATGAATTCCACTAATTTTATAGGTTAATATATCATGTTAGTATTTATTTAATTAACGTTTTTCAAACTTATCATTCTTTTATGATTTTCACAAAAATCAATTACTAAATAGTGTCAAAATTGACATAAAATGGTTTTTAAAACAAATATTATATTATTAATTGTTATTTTATTCCTAAAAATCTAATTTTCGTCCAAATGACTTATATAAGGTTATATATATTAATAATAAACAATTTTGGATTCGTTTGGCTTCTTATAGTAAGTTTATTAACCTTATAGTGTAAGAACACAAGAAGACACAGTAAAAGTAAAATTATTTAACTTAATGTTAAATCTAAATGAAAAGGTTAAAATAGGAACCTAAACTTGTCTACATTCTATTGGATGAGATGATTTCGACCCATCCCCACCTTATCCTTGAAATAAATCCATTTGGAGCTATTTAAAACCAAACTTGACTTTATAATAAAATAATATTTTTAGTTATTTCAAAGGTTCCCCTCTCCTCCCTTATAAAAGGGAACCTCCTCCCTCTCTTCCTCACACAACTTTGAGCCTTCAAGATCGGCCAACCCCTGACATATTCTCTTCCCCACTTCCCTAGAAACATACTTGAGGTTCTGGTCTTCTTCAAATACCCATTTTAGTGCTCTAAAAGGAGGTCTCAAAGAAGCACTTCAAAGAAGAGGTAATTTTCGTTACCGATTCTTTCACATTTATTTCTTCTTCCACTTATTATTCTTAGGTTGTTTCATTATTAAGTAATAACATCAGTGTCACTCATATAATGATATGTTATTATAAGTATGAAACAATCCTATTTCACCATCTATCCATCCTACGGAAAAGGAAATCACCGCGCGTGCGTACGTACAACATACTGTCTCCACGCCGTGGTGAAATCTATTTTCCACCACCACCTTACTTGGATGGGTATAATGGTGTAAATAATAACTATATATTATTATTTTAAAGTGATATTGATTTTTAAATAGTATACATACACTCCAATACAGTCCCACGATCATGAGAATGATATCATCGCTCGTGCATACGTACGGACTACCGTCTCCACGACGCGATGAGATTCATTCTCCACTTTAACCATTCATGAATGATTATAAAGTATATATAATAAGTAATCATGAAATATATGACATTATAGAGCTACTGGAATTATGTGTATATATATGTATGTCATCTACTTAATCCCACTCAATTCAATAACGAAAAGAAAACAGCGTTCATGCGTACGTACGGCCTACCGTCTCCATGAACGGTGTATTTCTTTCCATTTATCGATCCATTATATATATGTATATCTGAATATATATTATCTATTAATAATGTTTTATATTTTATAATTAAGTAATAATGATCTAAGTAATCATATGAATAATTACAAGTTAAAACACGAACGACAAATGAGACGATTTTACCCAAAATGCTACTTTAACATGAATTTACAAAAGAACGGGTAATATAAAGTCATAAGTGAACCATATATGATATAATAACAATTAATATGATTCTTTAATAAGTCAATGACATTATTTAAATCATTATACAGGAGGTTCAGACACTTACGAAGCAAATCAGACCTAAGGTAAGGGAAATATCACAATCTCATTTTTATCCGAGATTGTTTATATTTTGAAATTTACTGGGGTGTATTTTATCATCCACATCAATGTTTCCTCAATATGTAATGTTATTTCCATCCACCTAAAATTGTTTAAATCCAATTTTACCCTTCGGCGAGTTTTTATTAAAGGATATGATAGGAATCTTTTGTCATTTTTCGTACGAGGTACTTTTTGACTTTTCTGACAAAAGTACGAAGAATGTTTTTTTAACTTATACGGCATGAATGGATTTTTAAAACATTATTTACAAGAAGCTTACTTTACAAGTTTTCATGTTTATTTTTAATCAACTTCTTTTAGTTTATAATTGTACGACATGTTAAGAAAGGAAAAGTGTTTTTGAAGCAGAAATGATATTTTCATCAAGAATGGAGTTCAAATGTTTTATCAAAATTATTTTCCATATAAGATAATAAAGGGTTATGTTTCTATCCCTATTATTACATTGATTTGATTATTTTGTGATGGAATTATATTTTTATGAATCCCTTTATCTTATATGAATTGTTATATGATGTCACGATGTTTAAGATTCCCATTTTTGTTACATGGGTTATGCTATGATGTATGGTTTATGATTTTGTGGCACACATAAGAATGGTATCATTATGAGATGGGTGGGACCTATATCTACCTCCAATGAATTTGGGTAAAGATTTTATATCTCATGAGATAGAAATGGCTAGAACGGTAGGTTATACCGGTTCAGTGAAACAGGACTAAAACGAGGGTGACTCAGTTCAGAAAGGGACTTTTTCCACTAAGATAGTCTTGGAAATGAGTCTTGACTAACAAGAAATGATTCTCTATGATTATGTGTATATGCCACAAAGTTTCATGTTTTATGTTATGATTATTGTGATTACATTTCACTTCCATGATTTACCCCATGTTATAAAATTATGATCTCTTTTGCAGGTTAAGATTTCCAAAAGTTATGTGCTTATGTATATGATGTGATTGATATTTCTTTTGTTTACCCTTACTGAGCATTTGAGCTCACCCTTTTATGTTTTTTCCCCAGGATATAAAAAAAGGTTTTAGGTAAAAAAAAGGAAGATCTTTATGGGAGATTTTGAAGATCTTTCACCACGATTAGAATATTATATTCCGAGTTTCCAAAGACACTAAAATATTATGGTACTTGTGTGCGTGTTTTTGTTATGTACTAAGTATTCTGAAAATGTAATGTAATGTCAATGTACGTCAGGATTCGGGTCTCTACAGTTGGTATCACAGGAAAAGTTTAGTCAACCTTTGGAAACTAGGATGTGAAAGCGTTAGTGAGATCCCGAGAGATATTTCTAAGGTATGTCTAGGGATTTCCCTAAGGATAAGTATACGTATAACATACAATCCTAGAACTACGGTAACGATCATAGAATTTAACCGAAGAAGTTAGATATTGAGGATACTCCCCCTTTATAATGTTGTTTTCCCTAGCATGATTTTTGCCTCTCACACTATTCTTTTTGGGTTTTAGACGATGGCTAGAACCCGAAGGAACCGTGTTGATCAATGCAATGGACAATGCAATGATTGTCCTCCTGAACAAACAAATGTTATGGGAGATGGAGTGAAAAATCTTATTGCTATACTTACACAAGCTATGAATCATTCTGAACTTCCAAATGAGCAGAAAAGGGAACAATATTCTATTGAGTCCTTCATGAGGCAACATCCACCTTCTTTCAGTGGGACTTCCGATCCACTTGGTGCTGAACAATGGATCAGTACCACTGAAAAGATATTTTCAGTTCTTCAATGTTCTGAACATGATAAAGTCATCTTAGCAGTGTATAGTTTGGAAGGTGATGCTGATCAATAGTGGAATCTTATCAAGAATACGAGGCCAAGAGATGAAATTGAGTCCATGGAATGGGACGAGTTCAAGAACTTGTTTTTCAGTAAGTACTTCCCTCGTATTCTTCGAACAACGATGGAAAAGGAGTTTCTTGAGCTGAAACAGAAGGATGATGAATATGTTGGTATATACGAAGCAAATTTTACAAGACTTGCAAGGTATGCATCTGGAATTGTAATCCAACCTGAAAGTAAAGTTGATAGATTTTTTAGTGGCTTAAAACCAAGTCTTCAAAGGGCATTAGCTATAAGAGACTTCAGTAGCTATGAAGAAATTGTGCATTGTGCTATGAAGGTAGAAATGGAAGTTGGTGTCACATATCCATCTCATGGTTTTGAAAAGAAACGAAAGATGGAGTTCAAGGAGAAATCTCAGAATAATGGTGAAAATAAGATGAATGTTTCCTTATGCTCAATGTGTTGAAAGAAGCAAGGTGGAGATTGTCTTAAAGGGACTAGAAAATGTTTTAAGTGTGGAAAAGAAGGTCATCGAGCAGATGAGTGTCGAGGTAATGGAAAAAGGGTTTCTAATGATGTGAATAAATCAAACACTGTAGAGAACGCACCACCAACACTTCAATACTTCAAGTGCAAGGAAATGAGGAATTATGCTAATAAATGCCCTAATCCAAGGGTTAGTGATGATCAACATGAGCAACCACTAAAGGCAAATGACAAAGGGAAGTCACATGTGATCACTATTGGCGATGTTGAATATGACAACGATGTGGTGGAATGATTAAATGTTTATGTAATGGGATTCCAAAATAATGTTGTATCATAAAGTATTGGAATATTTATGTGTTGGTATAATGTGGTATTCAAAGTGATTGAGATATTTTTGGAAATAAGATGATATGCACATAATGAAGGGAAAACGAGAAAACGAAATGTTTAACAGTATTCATGATATCATGATTGATATAAGGACTAAGTGATATCATGGTTTGAGTATATAGAATTTTGAGGATTTTGGTATGTGGAAAGTGTTAACTTTTAACAGCACTCATGTTTTCAATAAGGTTCAATGGGTATTCAAGAGAGTACAAGATTAAGGCCTTTAAATGTTTGGAATGTGACCAACAAGATATATCTTATGATATATGTGGATCAATGATGGTATTAAATCTCTGAGAGTGGACGACAGTATTATGGATAAGCCTAAAGATTGGAATGGATTATGTTGGACATAAGTTAGTATTATTGATGGGATGTTATAGTAATATAGCTTTAGAAAAAAGGACAACCTGCAGGACGTGCGACAGCCCATCGCGTCGGACAAGGCTGTGGTAATCGAACCCACAACCGAAGTGCGACTGGCCTTTATCGCCTACCACTGGCCTACAGGAAGTCCCTGGTTAGTAGAAACTAGTTTTATTTTATTAAGCGGTATGATATATGAAGTATAAGTTCATTTTTGGAACCATATACGATTAACCATAAGATGGACTTATAACTTTTGCTAACCTTTTGTTTGAAAGAGATGGAATGCCCCGACATTCTATCACATGATCTGTTAACACTTCACGAATAACAAATTCAACTTCATTTATTTAAGAGATGAGGTGGAAATTGTTTAAGGAATGAACAACAGTGAGATTGTACCAAAATAAAGTATGTATTTATTCTAATTCAAATTCTTCAACTTTAGGGAAACGATCTTGAAAACCAAAAATGTTGTCCTAGTGCTCTTATATCTGATTAATCAGATGGTACCTTAGATCGTCACAAATTTATGGATTTGTGATTGTTGGCTTTTCCATAGCCATGTTCTCTACCACTCTCCATCAGAACATGATGGTTAGATTTTTCTTCCATATCCATATTTTCACCTATGTGGAAACCCAGTGATTAGTTTATTTGGGTAACCGTTACGTTTCATACTTTTGTTTTTAAAGATTGGTTTTGGTATTCCTTTTTACGATGTGGGTTTCTATTAAAGAAACTTTAAAGTAGTAAACCATTTATAACCCCGACGAATTTCGAGGGCGAAATTCATTTTAAGGGGGGTAGAATGTAACACCCCGAGATTTTATGAAAAATATTCTTTTTAATTTCGTTAATGTCTTGTGTTGTACGCTACACCAAAAAGAGATTGCTCAAAACGCATCCTTGACTTGCCTTTTATTACACACAATCACGACCTTCCTCGATAGCGTGTGTAGTACGTAATACCGAGTTTCACTAAACAACGATATGCTATTAAAATATTATTAAAACTAGCCGTTATGAATAGTAATAACCACCTTTTAAAATTTTAGAAATTTTATCTCTCAAAATGGACTTCATTTTTGGATTCAGAGTATCGAATTTTTCCTAAGGTGAAATTTTGGTACTTTTCGGATAACTTTCATATTCTGATGAATAGTGAAAATTACTAAATTTTAATTAAAAACAACTTTTTTAATCGAAATAATTAATAGTGATAAATTGTTAATTTGAGTGGTTTTAAAGTATATTTAGAATATATATTTACAATTTAATACAATGATGGTCATTGGATGTAATTTCACATTTAAACCAGACATAAACAAGTGTCAATCTTTTGATAGTTATTATCTCTTAAGAACACGCTATTTGTTTTGACGACGGGAATTAATTTTTAAATTAATTAATGAAATTGATATGTTTTTAATTTGGTAAAATATAAATAATTTTTGAGTTCATAATATCAAATATAGCTTAGGCCTAATTTTTGGTATTTTTCTGAAAACTTTCAATTTTTGATGAATAGTGAAACCACTAAGTGGTAGTTAAAAAAACTGAATTGTTCATAAAACTTAATTTTACCGCTTCTGTGAGTGGAATTTCAAAAATCCGAGAGACACGGTTGATGTCAGTAAGTAAAATGTGGTTCAATGAGATGAAAATAATTTTTTTGGTGAATAGTAACTTTTTACTTTTTTTACCACGGTTAAAAGTAAATAGGGTAATTATGGGTAGAAATGATATTATTATTATCCTAACACATGTCCTAATTCTATTGGAAAAGTGTAATTCGACCAAAAAACAAACTTAGGAATAAAATATGACCATTTAGGCCCACTT
Source organism: Viscum album (assembly GCA_963277665.1). Classification (NCBI taxonomy): domain Eukaryota; kingdom Viridiplantae; phylum Streptophyta; class Magnoliopsida; order Santalales; family Viscaceae; genus Viscum; species Viscum album. The sequence goes on along the minus strand of OY728153.1, from coordinate 545,703,056 downwards.
GGATTAGATTAGGACATTTATTATTAATTTATTTAAAGAAGGGTTAAAAGAGTTAAAATCAAAGTTTATTTACTAAAACATTTTTAATATGGGGTTACACATAAGATAAATTCGACTATAAATATTCATTAGAAATATAAAAAGATTTCCAACATAATTGTATTTTATTTGTAATTTTCAGACATTAAATAATTTAATTTATTTATGACACAACGATGATGCAGTAATTATATTATTAATAAAATATTGACATAATTGATGTTATAAATACCCAAATAAATATAATTTTAGACTTTTTATGAATTACACTAATTTTATAGGTTAATATATCATGTTAGTATTTATTTTATTAACTTTTTACGAACTTATAATTCTTTTATGATTTTCACAAAAATCAATTACTAAATAGTGTCAAAATTGACATAAAATAGTTTTTAAAACAAATATTATATTATTAATTGTTATTTTATTTCTAAAAATATAATTTTCGTCCAAATGACTTAGATAAGGTTATATATATTAATAATAAACAATTTTGGGTTCGTTTGGCTTCTTATAGTAAGTTTATTAACCTTATAGTGTAAGAACACAAGAAGACACGGTAAAAGTAAAATTATTTAACTTAATGTTAAATCTAAATGAAAAGGTTAAAATAGGAACCTAAACTTGTCTAAATTCTATTGGATGAGAGGATTTCGACCCATCTCCACCTTAGCCTCGAAATAAATCAATTTGGAGCTATTTAAAACCAAACGTGACTTTATAATAAAATAATATTTTTAGTTATTTCAAAGGTGCCCCTCTCCTCCCTTATAAAAGGGAACCTCCTCCCTCTCTTCCTCACACAATTTTGAGCCTTCAAGATCGGCCAAACCCTGACAAATTCTCTTCCCCACTTCCCTAGAAACATCCTTTAGGTTCTGGTATTCTTCAAATACCCATTTTATTTCCCTAAAAGGAGGTCTCAAAGAAGCACTTCAAAGAAGAGGTAATTTCCGTTACCGATTCTTTCACATTTATTTCTTCTTCCACTTATTATTCTTAGGTTGTTTCATTATGAAGTAATAAAATCAGTGTCACTCATATACTGATATGTTATTATAAGTATGAAACAATCCTATTTCACCATCTATCCATCCTACGGAAAAGGAAATCACCGCGCGTGCGTACGTACGGAATACCGTCTCCACGCCGTGGTGAAATCTATTTTCCACCACCACCTTACTTGGATGGGTATAATGGTGTAAATAATAACTATATATTATTATTTTAAAGTTATATTGATTTTGAAATAGTATACATACACTCCAATACAGTCCCATGATCATGAGAATGATATCATCGCTCGTGCATACATACGGACTACCGTCTCCACGACGCGATGAGATTCATTCTCCACTTTAACCATTCATGAATGATTATAAAGTATATATAATAAGAAATCATGAAATATATGACATTATAGAGCTACTGGAATTATGTGTATATATATGTATGTCATCTACTTAATCCCACTCAATTCAATAACGAAAAGAAAACAGCGTTCATGCGTACGTACGGCCTACCGTCTCCATGAACGGTGTATTTATTTCCATTTATCGATCCATTATATATATGTATATCTGAATATATATTATGTATAAATCATGTTTCATATTTTATAATTAAGTAATAATGATCTAAGTAATCATATGAATAATTACAAGTTAAAACACGAACGACAAATGAGACAATTTTACCCAAAACGCTACTTTAACATGAATTTACAAAAGAACGGGTAATATAAAGTCATAAGTGAAACATATATGATATAATAACAATTAATATGATTCTTTAATAACTCAATGACATTATTTAAATCATTATACAGGAGGTTCAGACACTTACGAAGCAAATCAGACCTAAGGTAAGGGAAATATCACAATCTCATTTTTATCCGAGATTGTTTATATTTTGAAATTTACTGGGGTGTATTTTATCATCCACATCCATGTTTTCCTCAATATGTAATGTTATTTCCATCCACCTAAAATTTATTAAATCCAATTTTACCCTTCGGTGAGTTTTTATTAAAGGATATGAAAGGAATCTTTTGTCATTTTTCGTACGAGGTACTTTTTGACTTTTCCGACAAAAGTACAAAGAATGTTTTTTTAACTTATACGGCATGAATGGATTTTTAAAACGTTATTCCCAAGAAGCTTACTTTACAAGTTTTCATGTTTATTTTTAATCAACTTCTTTTAGTTTATAATTGTATGGAATGTTAAGAAAGGAAAAGTGTTTTTGAAGCAGAAATGATATTTTCCTCAAGAATGGAGTTCAAATGTTTTATCAAAATTATTTTCCATCTAAGATAATAAAGGGTTCTGTTTCTATCCCTATTATTACATTTATTTGATTACGTTGTGATGGAATTATAATTTTATGAAACCCTTTATCTTATATGAATTGTTATATGATGTCACGATGTTTAAGATTCCCATTTTTGATACATGGGTTATGCTATGCTGTATGGTTTATGATTTTGTGGCACACATAAGAATGGTATCATTATGATATGGGTGGGACCTATATCTCCCTCCAATGCATTTGGGTAAATATTTTATATCTCATGAGATAGACATGGTTGGAACGGTAGGTTATACCTGTTCAGTGAAACAGGACTGAAACGAGGGTGACTCGGTTCAGAAAGGGACTTTGTCCACAAAGATAGTCTTGGAAATGAGTCTTGAATAACAAGAAATGATTCTCTATGATTATGTGTGTATTCCACAAAGTTTCATGTTTTAAGTTATGATTATTGTGATTACATTTCACTTCCATGATTTACCCCATGTTATGAAATTATGATCTCTTTTGCAGGTTAAGATTTCCAAAAGTTATGTTCTTATGTATATGATGTGATTGATATTTCTTTTGTTTACCCTTACTGAGCATTTGAGCTCACCCTTTTATGTTTTTTTCCCCAGGATATAAAGAAAGGTTTTAGGTAAAAAAAAGGAAGATCTTTATGGGAGATTTTGAAGATCTTTCACCACGATTAGAAGATTATATTCCGAGTTTCCAAAGACACTAAACTATTATGGTCCTTGTGTGTGTGTTTTTGTTATGTACTAAGTATTCCGCAAATGTAATGTAATGTCAATGTACGTCAGGCTTCGGGTCTCTACAGGCATCTGATATGATGGAGTAAATATCGGTGTTGTCCTAGTGTACATGTCAATATAAAAGTCTACCTTTCTGCAAGGAGGTAGTCCTGGAATGTCATCAGGAAAAACGTCCCCATATAGATCCACCACAATAGGAAAACTCGGACTCCGTACATCAACTTCTCCTAGGATGAGACTAGCCAACTGATGAGTGATCGACTATCATCTCCTCTATGTGAGTCTATCCTGCACTGCAAAGGCTCCCTTCTCGCCGGTGAAGCTGAACCTCCTCCCATCCGTGCGGACACACCGCACCTTGCGCCTAATACGGTTGATCTCAGCATGGACCGTAGATAACCAATCCATTCCCAAGATGACATCGTAACTCCTCGACACCTCTACAAGAAGATCATAGCCAAATCTCTTGCCTCCTAGAGTAAGCTAACACTACCAGCACCAGTGCGTAATCAAGGGTGGAGTAGACACAGATAGTACCTCAAATCATCTTAGGTGAACCATTTTCGTAAGCCTCCACTGCCTGAAGCTGAGCCTGCCTCTATCCGCAAGCTCCCTGTGGTCGGGGTGGACCTCCTGGTGATGGTGGTGGTAGAACCCCGAAGCGTCGTCCACTACCTGCTTCTCAGCCATCTCCTCAACCTCGTCCACCTTCTCCCTGAATACTGCCACAATCGAACCTCTACCTCTGCCTGGTTGGTCCCTCAACCATCTGCTGCTCCTATGCATGGTGGATCAGGCAGTCACGAGCCATGTGGCCCTGCCCGCCACATGCATAGAACTGTTTGCCTCTCGTATGACTGGCTATACATTGTATGCCCCGCACCTCCAAACCAGTATCCTGAGGTTGCCCACCTGATAGTCTGGTCCGCTTGGACCTCTGCGACATCTATCTACTACCGTCTGCAGAAGACTCCAATACGTGTTTCCCTGCGGTAGGTCTCACAGATGTTGCAGTCTCAGCAAGAAAGCTCTCCACAAGAAGGGCTCACTCTAGTACTCTTACCTGCGTCAGAATGCTGAGGGAGATCATTGAAGCCCTGATCTCATGCCTCAGTCCTTGATCGAAGGTCTGGGCCCAGAAGAATGGGTCCCATACCATGTCCGTGGAGTAGCGCAAGAGATCCATAAATATCACCGAGTACTGAGCTACTGTCATGCTGCCCAGCCGCAGCTGTAGTAACTCCTGGTTGCGCACTGCACGAAGGGTGGCTGGAACGAACTCTGAGCGGAAGAGGCTCTCGAAGTCCGTCCAAATTAATGATGCCTCATCATGCACCTGGAGCATCAGGCTCCACCATCTACCTACTACTGCGAGCATTTTACTCACCGAAAGGATCACCATGAGGTCACCTGGTGTCCCTAATAATATGAAGACCCATACGATAACCTCCAGCCAATCCTCGATAGCCTAAGGGTCCATCTCTCCGCGGAACCTGGGCGGCCTCTGACGCTGAAACTCGTGCAGTGAACTCAGGCGAAGTGCACTCTCAGCTGCTGGGGATGGTGGCATCGGTGGCTCGGCGGGTAGAGGTACCACATGTTCCTCCACTATAATGGGGCCCTGCACTCAGGCCTCGTCACTCGGTGGTCTGCCATCTTGCACAAAGTTCAGAACCCTAGCTGGCTGCCATCGTGGGGCTATACTGAAAAGAAACAGGTGTTCCACAGTTAATACAGTATTCCTGGTGAGCTGACACAAAGTAATCAAAAAGAAAACTTTTCAAACACACATGCAATCAATGTTTTCATGCACTGAGTCGGAAATTAGAAGTCAGGGTCCTTGTGTATGGATATGTCGGACACCACACCAACACTGAACTCCCTGTACAGATAAACACACTCAATACCATTAATACTATTGCTTCACATAAAATAAATTATCAGAGTCCTAAGTTCTGCGGTAGAACCGACTCCTCTGATACCAATTTGTCACGACCCATCCTCGGGGACCGTGCCGTGACTACCCAAAGCCCGCCATCCATAGGCCAGGGGCTGGAAATTAGCACCAAAGGCATAAATCCTGATAAAAGGGAAGGAATTGCCTTTACATAAGAAAAAAAACACCAAAGAGTATGCAAGCTGAAGTAAATACTAAGTAAACTGAGTAAAAAAGTAAGTTCTGGAAAGTAAATGGGATAGTATACAAACCCAACTGAAAGTACAGTACAACTTAGAAAAGAAAGTACAACAGCTGAAAAGTATAGCAGCAACCACCAAGTCGTCCTCCGAAAACCCCACCTGAAGGGTGGGTACAGATGGTCTCCTCTACTCCTCGAATCTGTTCATCTACACCGTGTATGTCCCGCCTGATAGTCCTCCACCAGATACCGTCTAGAACCACAATCCTCAACTACGATCAACGCTGTCCGTCGTCTGCAACCAACACAACATAGTGCAGGCATATCCTGTGCAGGGGTGAGTGTACGATACTCAGTAGGGACTCCGAGACCCCCGAAGGCCTCCCAGAATCAACAATGGATATACCAAAAAGGAAAGATACCAACATGATGTATCAACCAACTCTAATTAGGTATATTACCATACATATACCTAAGTCATAAATTCCAGTTCTTCTCTAACTCATGAGCCCAAGTACAACCCAGTGCACACAGGAAAGCATAACCCAATCCACACAGGAAAACACAACCAATCCACACAGGAAATAACAACCCAAACCACACAGGAAAGCATGTCAATCACATAGATGATAATGATTGAAAGTCAAGAATCAACTCACACAGGTATACTACTCACTAAGTGTGGCAGAGATGATTAGATGTAGCCTCTGAATCATCTCCTCTGTCGAACCCACATAGGATCCAAGTACAGAAGTCATCGCTGCCGAACCCACGTAGGATCCAAGTACAGAAACCATCGCTACCGAACCCACCTAGGATCCCAGTATAGTCTTCATCTCTGCCAAACCCATGGAGGATCCAAGTACAGTCATCCTCGCTGCCGAATCCACATAGGATCCAAGTACAATCGTCATCGTCGTCGCAGTCGTAGAAAGCTCTAGGTTTCCCGCACACAGCACGCTCGATTCCGGGACGGTCCACTCCACAATCCAAGAGGGTCGATAAATCAACTGTAATGAAGTCCAAAGTTGATGTATCAAAAAGTTCTGTCTTATAATTAGGAACTCAACGCGACAGACGGTGTGTCAATCGGACGCCCGGTATGAGGATATTGGATTTTCCGTCCCAAGGGCCCGGTTGGTTTTTAAGATAAAATAGCCTGACTATACTCTAGCTGTGTCCAAACCTTGAGTGGATTAAGCCAAAACAACCTTCTCACTAAGAGGAATTCAATGTAATTGACGGAACGTCATTCAGACGTCCGGTCATTAAGTTATAAGCATTTCCACTCCAAGGTCCCGGTTGGTTTCGGGTTCGAACCAACTCGGACGTACCCAAACATCACCGAAACCTCGAGTGTAATATACGGAAACGACTGTCTCAATCCAAGGATCCCTATTCAACTGACGGTGCATCGATCAGAGGTATGTAGCCCAAGATATAAGCATTTGAACAAACCTAGTCTGAAAATAGGGGGTCTGGGTCCGGTCCGACCCGACCCTGGCCCGGGTTCAGCCCGATTGGGTGTGGCCCGACCCGGCTGGCGTGGCCCGGCCTGGCTGGCGCGATTGGCACGACCCGGCCTGTCTGAGCATGGCCCGGCCCGCGGCTGGTGTGGGCTGTCCCGGCTCAGAAGCCAGCAGTGGCGCGACGCTGGCCGAGCGGGGCGCAAAGGGGGCACCACCCCCTTGTTTCCGAAAAGGCTGACTCGTGGGGTCCACCCTAGGAATCTGTCAGGGGGTTACAACCTCTCGGTTTCCTTCGAATGGCCGGCCGTGATGGCCGACCTTGTGTAACCGCGGGACCCCCTCGGGTCCCGCCTCCAGGTGACGCCGGCGGCCAGCTCAGCCAACTACCCCTTTGAAGACCGCATCGGCTCCTGTTCGACCAGCATGGCGCGACGGTGCTGCACCCCTCCTCCATGTCCCGCCCCGGCCGCAGCCCCCTTGAAGCTCCAACACGGTGCAGCGGAGTCGCGCCCCTCCGCCACGACCCGCTCTTGGCCGCAACCTCTTTCGGCCTCACCAGCACGGTGCGATGGCACCGCGCTCCACCGCCGCGGCCCGCTCCGGCCGTAGTCCTCTTCGTTCCCGTGCAGTGCAACAGCACCACGCCGCCTTCGCCAAAATCATCGACGAAGATCAACAAGAAAAGGGGAGGAGGATCAGCCGTGTTTGTGCGATCTAATCTCGTCCCATTATGATGATAACAAGAGGCCAAATTTTAATTAATGAAGGTCGATAAATAAAACTTGAACGAAGATAAACCCTACCTCGAATTAATTTTTTGGTTGTCAAGCTCCACGGAAGATGGAGTTGTTTTCGTTGTCGTCAGTGTCTCCACCCTTGTTGCGGAGGAAGAAGAGGATGAAGAAACTGGGGCCGCTGAGTCGACGTTCTTTGTCGGAGAGTTGGAGTTCTTCATTGAATATGAAGTTCTTCAAAAGGGACTAGAGCTCTCTCCTCCAATTCTCAACACAACAAGCTAACCAAAATAAAATAAGCTTCCCCTTATTTTATTTTACTTTTCCATGCATTCAAATTTACAAAATTCAAACACTTAAATCATTTAATTGATTAAATGTGTGTTCTCATGAATTAATGTGGAAGAGTGGGGAGAGGAGGAGGTACCCAATTAAATACAAGGGGTTTAATGGGGGGGGGGGGTTAAGGGGGTTTTAGGGAATGTGAAGTGTTGGGGCTCGTGCGGGCCCCACCTCACATTTATCCTCACATGGGTAGTTAGGATGTTAGTGGGTCCCACCCTAACTCCCCCATGTTGGAAAAAACCACCTTAGAAATATAAATAAAATTGCACACAATTTTGTTCACTTTTTATTTAATCCACATTTTTTTAACAGCTCCTCCAAAGCAAACGCATCTTCGGTAAAGGTCCTCTTAGGAAATTACCGGCGCTGCGGTTCCATCGGTGCCCTCGAGTTTTAATTTCGATCACTGGTTCAAAATATAGAAAAACCCGCTTGTTTTTTCACTGAACGTACCTGAGATAAAATTTGAAAATTTATTCCGAGCACACCGGGCCTCAGAATCAGGTTCCATCAGAAACTACGTACTTGTAAAATCCCAAAGAATTTAAGAAAAAATTTTCCTTGAAATTTATGGGTCTCTACATAGAAAGTGTTTGTGATGTTCCAAAAATGAGTCAATAAAGGGACTAGATATGTTTCACATTCCACAAGGGGAATATTACTTATTCTTCACAAAATAAAATTTTAATTCAAACTACTCAACCCTTGGATCTTATACATTTTGACATCCATGGAACCATGATAATGAAACCAGTGAATGAAAATAAGTATATTATTTTATTTATTTATTATTTTACTCAAATTTCATGAATAATGCTTATCAAATATAAATCATAAGATATTAAAATGTTTAAGGTTTTCAAGAGAAGTGCTAAAAATGAGTGCATTTACCCCTTGAAGAAGATTTATACAAACAATGGAATCGATTACAGAAATGCTAGATTTGGTGCCTACATTGAGAAGAATGTTATTTTTATTATTTCAAAGAACCGTATACACCACAAAAAATGGGTTTTTTGAAGGAAATAATATAAATATAGTAGATATGGCTCAAATAATGTTATCAGATAATGAAACTTCTTAGTATTTTTGGAGACATAATGTTGGAGAAGAAATTTATATTCGGAATCGTTTCTTAGACCGACAAAATTATAACTTGTCACTACACAAGATGTATTAAAAGAACACAAAAAGTTTTAACTATTTAATTTTTTTTGTAAACCTTTAAATAATAAAATTCAAAGGTAAAAATCATAGGAAGTCTAATAGAAGAGGTGTTCATGGCACTTTATGGGCTATCGTCTAAATGGAAGAGGTAACTAAGGATGCAATAAGGAGACTAAATATGATGATTCATTCAACTCAAGTTATGAGGAGTAACAACACTTATATCCTCTAAAGATGATAAGATTGGTGTAATCATGAAACATTATTGGAGATCATGGCCATAAATTTCAAACTAGGAAAACTTTGAGGAAATTATTATATATGATAATGATTTCATACCTATATAACTCTAATATATATTGAAATTGATAAGACTTGAATTATAGGTAGATGAACAAAAAAGTAAATAAAGTAGAATACACTCATCTAATCCTCCAGCAATCTTATGCCCATGTCCCAATGGCCGAATCACAAACTAGATTCCTTCTTGACTGTCCATTACCCACCCCTTAGTTATATAATAAATCCCTATACCATATATAACACCTAAATCTTCTCCCCATAACATCAAAACAACATCACCTCCCTTTTCTTACACATGTTACCAATTTCCCCATAAAATAATCTTCTTTACCTCTATGAAACCTTTACCCTCACAATAAAAACCCTAAATTATTCCAAGTCTCAGACCCAATCACTCACCGAACCTCAAAACAGTCTTTTCCTCAGGTCTGAATGAGGGGAATTAGTCTTTTTTCTTAGATTACTTCCTTAGCTTCACCATGTACTCTCCTACACCCAATACTAGAACCCTTATTATAGGATTAGTATACCTATTAATGGGGATATAGGACAACCCACACCTGAAACATAATCCATTACATCATTTTTATTCCCACTACTAGGCTATTAGGAGTTGAATACCCCACCAATCAAACATATGCAGACTTGGAGTCTCTCGTTTAACTATAGTGACAACAACATCCCCCATATTTCTAGTTAGAGAGTGTTTTTTTATTTATAGGGATGTTCCTGATCATTTAGGAGGCTTCCATGGTTCTACATCACGTAAACTACTAAAATTTCATGAATCAACTACATAGAATAGTGTTCCCATGAAACCTATAAATTTGTTCTCCAAATGTTGAGATAGATGCATCACTTTTAGCCGAGTCTCTAGGTTGTGGATACTGACCCAACTTTGAATACCTTATTTATGAAAACCTATGTATTTATTACATTTTAATTCATGGTTTATTTCATAAGAATATATATTATACAACCCAAAATATTTTTTAAGTCTAGTTTTTTTGGTAATTAGGTACATAGCATAACATATTGAACATGAAATATAACAACATTATTGAAAACTTCCTTAACATGCTCTTAGAAATCACTGGTCCTCTAAAATTGCATGGGATAACCTGGGGACATACATATGAAAGGGGTGAACTATAAAGTCCAATAAGGGAATAAACAAAGAATAAAATTCATCAAGTATTACATGTTAGAAAATAGGAATTTAAGTGGGTCATAAAAGGGGTGAGAATCATAAACTGGAATAACAATTCATGGTATAACATGGTTAAAAAATGCAACATGGGAAATGTGGCTATAAATTTATTAACAACATCATAAACATAGCTCAAGGATAACCACCAACAAATACAAACAGGGTGTAAAATTTCCCATGATGGATTATGTTCAATCCGTAATCCCTTGAACGTCGTATCATGAAACTAAAACATGAAACAATTCATTTGAGCACTATACAATTTTGGGCACACCCATTGCTTTCATATCATGTACTCGCATAAGTGTGCCACATAGATCATTAAACAAAAGACCACATTTCATCAAATTTAATTCCACTATCAATGAATTTTAAATTCATATATGGTATTCCTTAATAATATAATCATAGGTATGTCTAGGTGAATACCCTTAAGTGTAAATAGAAACGATATTCACAATAAAATGGTTTGGCATGGAAAAATCGTTGTGAAATTTTTGCAGCATAATGATAGTACATAAAGATTTATAAAATGGTGTAATGAGAGTTAAAGGGGTATATAATCATTTATAAATAAAACGGATAGAAATTAGGATGTGTAAAAACATATCCAAATATTATGAATTAGAAATAAAAGTCATAAAATAAATAAGTAGCATGAATGAAGAGGAGAAGAAGATGAGCCCTTACTAAATTTCAACATAGTAATGGGTTAATTAAATTCTATAATGATAGCGTATAAATGAAAAATAATTTTTATGAAATAATTTTTAAATTATATGTATCTTTATAAAATCCTGAAAACATAACCAATTGAGACTCAAAAGGATAATTACAAAGAAGTTTCTTGGAAAAGAAGATAGAGAGGTCCCTTACTAAATTTCAGTATAACAACGACTTTGGTAAATGCTTTAATGAGAGGGGTTTAATGATATATCAATTTTATTAAATAATGTTTACATTATAGGGATATTTATAAATTCATGAAAACATAACCAATTTAGATTCAAAAGGACAATTACAAAGAAGGTTCTTGAATCGAAAAGGGGAGGGAGAGGTCCTTTACCTTTGGAGTGCGGTTTAAAATGCTTGGGGGAGTTTATTGAGATATTTGTATCACCATGGGAGGAATATAGAGTGGGGAGATGATGTTAAGGAAATGATACAATGTTTTTTAGTGAATAGTAATGGGATATTGGGTGGATTAATATAGGAAAAGAGAGGGGAGTTCTGTATTATTTCTCAAACTTAGGTTTTCGACTCTATATAATAAAGTAATCAAAACCAAAAAACATACCATTTTTTCTACCAAAGGGGATTGGTTTTAATTATTCTATAATTACAATGACTACAATTGTTAAAATATTACCCCTGGGGATTTATAATTGAGTCACGTTCTTTAAGAAATGATTTTAAAACCTTAAAATATAATATAGATTTTGGAGGACTCATAAAGGATTTATAAAATTAATAAAATAACCTAAAGAAATTATTTTTAATTGGAAACACTGATATTGTATTGGATACATTTTATATAATTTATTACATCACTTTTTGGTCATTAAAATGTCATAATACACACCATATATTTATATCACATTTATTTTTTATGTGAAAATTCGAATGCCTCAGAAAATTATGAAAAATTTACCATTGGATAATATCAATGTTTTGATTATAAAAATAATATTTATTTTATTCAAATAATTTTCTATATATTTTTGTTTTCACCTTTAAAATAAGAATCAACATTTATTGAGAAATTTTGGGTTTTTTGACAATAATATTTTTCGAACCCCTATAGAAATTGTTTTTTTCACTTCATAAAATTATATTATCAATTATACATAATTAATATTATTTAATAATAATATTTTATTAATTTTTTTTAAATAATTAATTAATTTATTAGAATAGATTCTTTAATTGAAATTACATATTACCCAAAAATATAATTTGTGTTTTATCAAATCAAAATCAAAATTCTTTATAAAGTAACAATAATAAGGATTAAATATAAACATTATTATATTTAAAATAAAGTATACATATTAATATTACAAGGGACCTTATACATATAACTTTATTACTCTAACAAACACTCTAAGGGAAAGGTGTGAAATGGTGAGATTTTCATGGGGTGGTTCGGTATACATGGTTTGGGCTGTGATGTGGATGAGCTTGAACTTCTCCCATAAACGGTTTCACTCATGCCTTAGTTATTGGATCTCAGTTTGGGCTTAGATAAGGGTAAATCCCAATGATTCTATCTTCATCAAAATCGCTAATAAATGGGCTTTATATGGTACGATCTTACTGGTGTAGGAAATAATTTCTTTTTTTTGGTGTTAATTTTATTTATCAAAACCCAATATTTATACTAATCATATGATCAATATTCAAAGAATATATTATTAATGGTTATGATTCTTAATTTTAATTTAAATGTGATAGGATATTATAAAACTAAGGAACTGCATGTGTTTTTTATAAAAAAATTAGACAATTATTTCAATAAAAAATATAATTTTATTTATAAAAGTTTAGGTTGTTATAATATCCCCCCATTCAGAAATTTTTCCCCAGAAATTTTATTTTTACACACTAAAAAAAATGAGGGTAATTATATTTCACAACCTCCTCTAGTTCATAATTTATATCTTCAATCTTTTTGATTTCTCCATAACACTTCGATCAAGTGCATTATCTTATTTTTTTTTGAAATTTATCTCTATGATCTAACATCTTCACCATATGATATTCATATGAAAGATCATTATCCAGCAGAACAACCTCTGGATTCAAACATTTGAGTGGTATGCTATTTATTTTCTCAAGAGTGATACATTGAACACATCATGTACTTGAAATAGGTTAAGTGGGAGTTCTAGTCGATAGGCCACCACCTTAATGGGATCAATGATCTAAAAGGGACTGATTAATCTTGGGATAAGATTTCCCTTCTCCCAAATTTTAGGAATTTATTCCATGGAGATATATGGAGGAATATATTATCTCTAACCTCAAACTCTAGGTTTCTTTATTGATTATTAGTATAGATCTTTTGTCATCTCTAAGAAACCCTAATGTGTTGCAGAATGGTATTGAACTTTTCCCTCATTTTCTACCATTTTAGGACCTAACTGTTTTCATTCAATAACTTCATCCTAGCATGTAGGTATTCTTCACCTCTTCCCATAAATGTATTTATAGGTTTAAAGTTTGATTCTTGAAGGGATAATATTATTTTATGATAACTTGACCCTAGGAAGATGATTATCCCTTCCTTCTTTGGAGTACATTTAGCATCCTCTCAACATTTCCTTAAGTTTCTTGAGAGATTTCTCAAATTGGACATCAGTTTAAGAGTGATAAGCCATGATGAAGTTCAAATCTGTATTTAGAGAGTGTTGGAGACTTTTCCAGAACTTGGATGAAAATCTTGGATCTCAATCAGTTACAATCAATAGTGGTGTTTTATGCAGCCTCACTGCTTATCTAATGTATATCCTTTCAAGTTTATTGAGAGATAATTCCACTTTAATTGAAATGAAGTGTGAAATCTTGGTAAGATTATACACCATAACCAATATAGCATTATTTCATATTGATATCTTTATAAGAACAATGAAAAATTACATGGTTATGTTTTCCCATTTTCATGTTGGTATGGGTAATGGTTGCATCATCCCCATATATTTTTCCTTATAGTGTTCACTTTCTAACATTCGAGAAACCATTATGTACATCATACTATATCCTTATTCATGTTGTCCCACCAATAGAGATCTCAAAGATCTTGATACATATTTCCCCCTAGATGGATAGAGAAGGTCAGGGTATGTGCATCATCCAAAAACTCCTTATTTGTCTCTGTGCTTTATGGTACACATATTCTTGACCAAAATATGATTAATCCATCATTAATTTTGAACTATGAGGATTTAATTTTTCTTATAACATTCAACATCTTCTAAATTACCACATTTCCTCTTGGAGAATCATTTATATTCTCCAAAAGGGATGGTTGAGCAATAATTTGTGAAAGGATTGATGGTGTTTTTTTCTTTATGATCCCCATGACCGTCATTTTCAAGTCCAAGATGATCATATGAATGTCAATTCTTATCAATGAAAAAATTAATGGATCCTTTCTACTTAGAGCATCAACCACTTTTTTTTATTTCCCAGGATGGTAGTGGATTGATTATTCATATTCCTTAATCAGGTCTAACCATATTTACTGACACATATATTTCTCTTTCTGTGTCAATCTATACTTGAGGATCTTATTATCCATATATATTTCATACTTCTCCCCAAGGAGATAATTCAACTAGATTTTCAATGTTAAGATCACTACATCAGACTCCAGATCATGTGATGGGTAGTTTTGTTCATAAACATTCACTTTCCTTAAAGCATAGGACATCAATTTATCATTATGAATTAGTACACATCCCAATACCTTCTTCTAATAATATTTTTATACCATAAAAAGTACCCCACTTGTGGGTATTGTAAGTATAGATAAAGTGATAAGACTCTTTTTTAAATCCTTGAATCTTTCTTCACATTTATTATTCTAAACAAACTTGACATTCTTCTTTGTTATCTTGGTTAGAGGGTTTTAAAATTTTGAGAAATCTCTTACCAATCATTGATAATACCAAACTAGTCCAAGGAAACTATGGATATCTAATAGAGATGTGGAACTCAACCATACTTCGATTACTCATGTCTTTAAAGGGTCCAAAAATATCCCATTTATTGTGCTAATTTTCCCCAAGAAGGATATTTACTTAAACTAGAAATCACATTCTCTTTAATTTTCGTAAATCTAATCCTTTCGTAAACTCCTTAGAATAGTGCTCAGATTCTCCACATGATCCTCTTTTATTTTGGAGTATATTAGAATATAGTTTATAAAGACTTCCAAAAAAATATTTCAAGTTAATATTTGAAGGCTCTATTCATTAAGTCCGTGAATGT
Source organism: Viscum album (assembly GCA_963277665.1). Lineage (NCBI taxonomy): Eukaryota > Viridiplantae > Streptophyta > Magnoliopsida > Santalales > Viscaceae > Viscum > Viscum album. Next base: position 545,687,588 of record OY728153.1, on the reverse strand, counting down.
TTCTAGAGAATTAGTGAGTATATATGGAATTACTATGAACTCATAGTGCTCGTATCTTATATGAAAATTAGTCTTAGGGATATCCTCTTTCTTCACCCTTACTTCATAATACCCTAACAAAAGATATACCTTGTTGAAGTATTATACTCCACACAGCTGATTGAACAAGTCATCAATCCATTGCATAATATACTTGTTCTTTATCATGATTTTTTTGAGCTCACAATAATCAATTCAAAGCACATTGACCAATCCTTCTTCTTGATGAAGAGGATTGGTACAACCCATGGTGAAGCAGTTGGGAATATAAACCATTTATCCATATTCTCCTATAGTTTTTTATTCTGATCTCCAAGTTCTACAACATCCATTCTATATGGAATCTTGATATTGGAAAATTCATAGGTATAAGATCTATTAAAAATTCAACATGCCACCTTTGAGGAAGACTAGACATTTCATCGGGAAAACATCATCATGTTCACTTATAATGGTCATGTGTTTATGGATGATATTTTCCCTAGAATAAGTCATTTTATCTAGAAAATATTTCTTATAGGGAAATAATATCCATGATTGAGATGTTAGTGAAAAATAATATTCATCCTCCTCCTTGAATTTGTATATAATCAGAATATGATTCATAATATACAGAGTAATTTCCTTCTCGTGGAAATTTATATTGTTCTATATAATGAAATACAATCCATACCCATAATTGTATCAAATTAAATGAAAGGGAGTATTATAAGGTTCCATGGGAAGTTCAACCCAAATATTTTGATAGGGGAGGAGTTATATATTTGGGATGAAATAACTTACCCATTTTTCATTTTCAATTTTCCTTTTTCACCAAAAAATATACTTCCATTTTTTTTGGGGGTGTTTGAGCTGTTCTACAAAACTTGTGTGATATGAATGAATGTGTTGAATTGGAATAAAAATGTATGGTCGCTATTTTTGAATGAATAACTAGTGTACCTATCACTACTTCATTGTTAGGATCCACTACAATGGTTGTAATGGCATAACTCACCCTTGATACCTTGGAGGTTATTGGCGATGATTTTCTCTGACCACCCTTGGCTTAGTGCATTAGTTTTCAAAGTGACCTTGTTCCTTGAAGTTGAAGCATTGGACAATAGGATGAGGGTTGACTGGAGAATACCTCTCTTCCATAACATTGGTGGGTTTCTCCCTTCTAAAATCACTAGCTAGGATTCCTTCCTTCCCACACCTAAATCATTTCCCTGTCCCCTTCAAACAATTTTTGGGGTGCTTTTTCCACAATTTTGACAAGTGGGATGTTGAAATTTCTTACTACCATTATATTTATCCATCACACTACTAGAATTAAACTCTAATTTCCACTTATTATCCCCATATGACCCTTGAGATTCACTAATCTCTATTTTGACATTGAGGGAACATCAGAAAATTATCTCGTAACGATCAAAGTCTCAGATCACCTAGGATTTTTGTAGACTCAGTTTTATCACACCAAAGAGGAGATTAAATTTGGATTGGGGGTAAAAGAAATATATTGGTATAACATGATAGTATAGTGAATTTTTCACATTATTCTATAATGGATTTATCAATTTTTTTATTGAGGTTAAGGAAATCCATTTTCATTTTATGTTGGAGAGCATGAGAAAAATATTTTTCAAAAAACATTTTCTGGAATTCCTTTCAACCCACCCCTTAGATATATTCTTCAGGATTAGTATTCTTGATTAATGTCTACCACTAATCAAATACCCCCTCTATATGATAAAAAATATCATAAAATTATTATGTTCAGAACATTGAAATATGAAGAATATCTTCTCAATGGAGTTGATCCATTTTTTTGCAATTAAGTTATCAAATGATGCATTGAAAGTTAGAGGCCTTTTTCACATAAAGGCCTAAATTTAATCTTGTTTGTTATTATGGGATATTGGAATTCTTCTTGAATCAGGTTTCTATTCATAACCTAATTCAACCAAGAGAGTATCATCACAATGTTCCTAATTCTTGATCCCATTTGGTTTTGCATCTCGCTTGGGAAATCAACACATTGCCCTTCATATTAGTTGTTTAAAAGGTTCCTCCAATTTTCAACCATTATCTAAAATAAATGGAAAATTTATGATGAGTAATTTTAAACTAATAAATTCATAAATGGAAATCCAATAAAATTAAATGACTAATTTAGAATTTACATTTATTTACTTAACTTATGAATTTCAAGATTTAATCTATGTTATCCATTATATATTTCATAACCTAGACTCATATAGGAATTTTTGTTCCCTTAATAATGGCTCAAAATGATCTTTTTAATTTTAAAAATAATATCCTCTCATGTTTTCAAACCAGGTTTATAGAAAAGACAATTTTTGTGCACCAATTCCTGATTGAGTCTATCCCAATATGGTGTTTTTGGGTGTCACCCCTATGTACATCATTCCTATAGCCACATCCATTTGTAGTATCCAGACATGGATGTATTTTCATGGAAACAACTTGCTCTATACTTTACTAAAATTCGTGGATTTTTTCTTATGTTTAGTCTTATCTCAAATTCTTTTTCTAGAGTTTTCTAATCTTAATCCCAAAAATAAATAAACTTTCCTTTGATACCAACAATGACAAACCATGTTTTTATTAATAATAAATTCATGATTTATTATATAATAATACACATAATGAAACCAAAAATATTTTGAATTCTAGTGAAGTTCAGAATTAGGTACATATCACAAAATCTTGAACATAGGATACACAAAAATTATTGAAAAATTAATTAAAATTCTCTTATAAATCATTGGTACTATAAAACTACATGGGATAACCTAGGGACATACATAAGAAATGGGTGATCTATAAATCCCAGTAAAGAAATAAAAAAAATAACATTAAGAAATTATTACATGATAGAAAATAGTCATTTCAATGGGACATAAAAGGGGTGAGAATCATAAATATGAACAATAATGCCTGGTATAACATGGTAACATAAATGCAATATGAGAAATGCGACAAAAACTTTAAACATGACATCATTAAATTAGGTCATGGTTAACTTCAAAGACATAATAACATTGTGTAAAAATACCCATGATGGATTAATTTCACTCCCTAATCCCTTGTATAAAATATCATGAGAATAAAACAATACCCAATGCATTGGAGCACTATATAATTATTTGTGCACCTGTCGATTTCATATCACGTACTTGCATAAGTGTGATCAAATATCATTAAACATTGGATCATATTTAATCAAATTTAATTACACGATCAAGGAATGTGGAATAAATACATGAAATTACCCAATAAAATAAGTATAGATATGTGAAGTTGTATACCCCTAAGTAGAAATAGCGATGGTATTCACAATACAAAGGTTTGGCATTGAAAAAAACACAATGAAATTTCAGAAGCATAACGACAGTACTGAAATATTCATAAAATGACTTAGTGGGAGTTAAAGGGGTGTATAATAATTTTTAAATAAAATAGAAAATAATAAGGATGTGTAATAACATATCCAAACATTAGTAATTGTAAATAAAATGCATATAATGTATAAACTTCTTGAATAAAGAGAAGGAAATGACCCTTCACAAAATTTCAACACAGAAATGACTTAGGTAATTACTATAATGGGAGGGGACATATGATCTCTCATTTTTATGAAATAAATTTGGTAGTAGATGGATATTTTTAAATTAATGAAATCATAACCCTTTGGGATTCAAATGTCTAATTATAAAGAAGTTTCTTGAATGGAAAAGGAGAGAAAGAGGTTCCATACTAAATTTTGACATAATAACAGCTTAGGTAAATGATATAATGAGAGGGGATAAATGATATATCATTGTTATGAAATAAATTGGATAGTATATAAATTTTTATAAATTCCTGAAAATTTATCCAATTAATATTTAAAAATCTAATTATAATAAAGGTGCTTGAATGTAAAAGTTAAGAGAGAGAGGTCCCTTACCTTGAGAGTGTGATTCCAAAATATAGTGGGAGATTTTTGAGATATTGGGGTATCCTTGGGAGGACTCTAGATATGTGAGGATAGATTAAGGACATGATAAAAAGTTTTTGAGTGAATAGTAATAGGATATTGGGTGAGTTTATATAGAAAAAGAGAGGGGAGTTCTTTAATATTTCTCAAACATAGGTTTTTGGAATCTATATAAAAAAGCAATAAAAACAAAAAAAAAATAGCATGGTTTCTACCATATAATAGTGGTTCTCATTATTTTATAATCTCAAGGGTCTATCTCATTAAAATATTACCCTTGGTGATGTGGAAGTGAGTTATGTTCTTAATGAAATGATTTTAAAACCATAAAATATAATATTAGTTTTGGGGGATTCATAAAGGATTTAAAAAATTAATAAAATAACCTAAAAAGCACATTATTTTAAATTGGAAACATGTTTTTTGTTTTTATACCATTTATATCATTTATTACATCACTTTTGGGTCATTATGATTCCATAATCCACACCGTATATTAATATAGTATTTATTTTCACCCAAAAATCCAACTTTCTCAGAAAATAATGAAAAATTAACCATTGGATAATTATAATGTTCTGATTACAAAAATAATATTAATTTATGCAGGTAATTTTTTAAATATGGAAATTTTCACTTTCAAAACAAGAATCAATATTTATTAGGAAATGATGGGTTTCTTAACAATAACTGTTTTCAAACCCCTAAAAAATTATTTTTTTGCATCATAAAATTATGTTATTGACTATACATACTAAATATTATTTAACAGTAGTATTTTATTAAAAATATCATCCATTTAAAAAACATCATTAATTCAGCAAAATGAATGACTTAATAGAAATTATATATTTCTAAAAAATTTAATTTGTGTTTTATCAAATTAAAATCAAAATAATTTATAAACTAAAAATAATAATAAGTAAATATAAAAAATTTTATATTGAAAATAAAAAATACATATTTATATAACAAGGGTATTGATACATATCCCTTTATTACAGAATAAAATTCTTTAAGGGTAATATGTGTGATGGTGAGATTTTCATGGGGTGGTACAAAGTACATGGTTTGGGCCATGATCTCGATGAGCTTGAAATTCTCCCATAAACAATTTCACTCATACTTTAGTTGTTGGATATAAAATTTGTATTTTTCAAGGTAAAATCTCACTGATGTTATCTCTTTTGGAAGAATTGAAAAATTGAATTCATATGGTATAATCCCACTGGTTAAAGCCATCACTTACTTTTTTTTTGTGTGAATTAGATTTATAAAAACCCAATATTTATACTAATCATATGATCACTGTTAAAAGGATATATTGTCAATGGTTATGTTTATTAATGATCTTTGAAATATGATCAGATATAATAAAACAATGGAAGTTCACGTGTTTTCGATAACCATAATAGGGAATTTAATTCAATGAAAAAGGGAATTTTATTTATTAAAGTATGGGTTATTGTATTCTTATAGGACATATAAGAAATACCTGATATATTGTGGATCGGGTTGGAAAGGTCATGGAAATGTTAAATGTTTCAATTATTTGATATACTACTAAACTAGTCCCCTATACTGGTGATCAATTATTTTATAGGGAGTTTGAGTTTCTAATCCGCTAAAACATTCCATTAGATCCTATTGGAACATCGTCCATGACAAGCCCAAGGGAACCTCATCGAAAATTTTAAATCATTGAAGAGAAATACCTTCAATAATGACATACTCTGAAGGAACCTTTATGTCCTCCAGGGTTTGGTTGATATGAAATTAGAGTTTTGCACGTGTGATCCATCCTCTAGGGCCCTGGCCATCAAACACTGGGATCTACACCCCGTTTTTTGTATGTGGATGCACAAACCCGTTGTTAAAGTGATGCACAAAGATTCCAAAATCTAGATAGAAATTTTTGGGTTGTACCAATACCACTACATGTGAGAAAGAGAGATTGAGTACCTGAGATAGACTTATCTCATTCTTTTATGGAGTTTTCTCTTAGTTCCTCGCCAATTTGGAAATAATATTTTCTTGTTCAACTTGTACAAGTATCTAGGACCTCCATTATTCAATATATTCTTGGTGTTCCTCCCATAGGTTTATTAGTGAATCAATTAATCCCAACCATTGTTACACTCCATCCAATTGTCCATAGTGTTGAATATACATGTCTACTTCATTATGTCAGTGTTTGCATCAATGGGATGGAAGGAGCCAGGGTAATGACACATTATAGTCGATGTAAGCTTGGGGAATGTGCCTATAACAATCCAATCTTTACAAACATGGACATTACATGTTATTATATGAATATTCATTATATATAAACATGATTCACACCAAAACCATGAAGTTTTATTGTATTTGTAAAATTGAATACATAAACAGCTGGTACATAAATCATCTAAATTATTTCCCATTAATTTATTAATAACTTTAACCATTCCTATAAATAAAATACTTAAAACCCTTCTTTATAACCCTTGGAATTGAAATATAAGAAAGAGTGACTTTAGATGCTCAGAAAGGGTAAATGTAATAGATATCAATTAATTATCATAAATGAGAATAAGATAATCATAAGGGTATGATAACATGATTATACCATAAAAAAGTCATACCCATAAAATCAAGTATCTTTAATCATGATTCAAGTTATAATTATTTTTCATAATAGAAATCATAAGTCATAAGTGGGAAAAATCATCAATAATAAATCATGTTCAGGAGAACATTACATAAGTATAAGGAATAAGTTCAAGAATATAAAATCAATTCCTTAGTCAAGGATAACAACCAAGACTATCCTAATGTATTGAGTTTACTTCTTATTCCACAACGTTCTTATTCAAGGTTTATTTCAAATACTATTAGTGTGAAAATAACCCTTTACTAAACTAGGTTCAATCCCCATTCCATTTTTATTATATTTTGAGATATCCATAATTAAGCAATGCATTGGAGGGATATATAATTATTGTAACACCCATTATGTAATGAAAACAATATATATGTATTCCAAAATATCATTAAACATTCATAATATCATCATATTATATCTTGTGGAAAGAAAAAAGGGATTATTAACATTTAATTATTTCATTAAAACATAACCCATGAAAAATAACAAATTTTAATAAATCTATCATCATAATAATCATAAAACATTCAGATAAATAATATAGATTGTATTTTTAAGATCTCGCATTTTGAGAGAGTTGAAAATTCGAAGGGAATTTGAACTTTCAGTTTGGTGGGAAAAAATTTTAATTTTAGATTTAGAATGTAATTATGAGTGATAGAAGACTATAATTTATTTTTTTAGAAAATGGTTAAGTCCCATAAGGCGTATCATAGGTTTGGTTGAGTTTAGAGAGTTTCAAGTTCAAAAATCCAAGGTTTTGGAAAGAATAAGGGGGTACACTGTTAGAACATAGTTAGTGATAACCGTGCACCCAAACCATGTGGCCTTGCATGGGTTTCACATGGGTTTTGAAACCATGAAATAGATGAAACATGAACATGTGAGACCTCTAAAATAATGTTTAGAGATAAATTCATGTTTTTCACATGGTTTTTCTAACCATGCACTTATATGGGTGAGGGAAAGGCCATTTGGAAAATGTGTAATGACCAGATAATTCTCATTGGAATGAAAATATAATGTATCATTACATAGACTTAGCTGACATCCGCAAGATATCAAAGGTTAGAAATAGTTCCAAAGGGTTTCAATGAATATGGGTGATGATTTACCCATTAAGAATAAAACTATTAACCAAGAAATCCATAACCGAACAACTCACTATATGATGCATGAATAAAAGCAAGACATCTCAACTACTTTATTCATATTAAAACCACTCTAATGTATGAAAAAACAGAAGACTCAAAAAATATTGATGTAAAAAGAGGAAACCAATTGAAGAAATAAATAAGACCAAAAAACTCTATGCTCCATGTTCCCCATGGTCCAAGATCACCAAATAGCCCGAGCATCATGATGTGCTGCTAAAAACATGTGGCATGTTACCCTTTCCCTTGTCCTAGAAGGTAGTATTTGAAAAATCGAAAAAATTTCAAAGAATGGGTGAGAATTAAAAATAGTAGGAAATAAATAATTACGTACCTACTCATTACACTAGGATATAAGAGTTAGAAACATTATTATAAAATAGTTCATATAAAATAATTTTCCAAAACAATTTATAATTAAATATAAAAAAGTTAAAAAATTGTATACAATAAAAGTGTAAAAGTGAAAATAAAACCAAATTTATTGCAATATAATATTTCATAAAAATACTAACAAAGATTACAAACCATTTTTCAATATCGTTTTTGGAATACCTGAACCATTCCACGCACAGATGCAACAAACCATTCATTATACGTTATGACAGTTCCATACTCAAGAGCGGTTTCTCATCGATCTACTTAGTCGTCACATGGTAATTGTTTACCAGGTTCCATTAAACCATTTTCACCAATAATAAGGTCACATTTATACCAATCCCCATATATGAAACAATAACACAAACCACATATGCCCAAATATGATTCCAAACAACCCTTTCAATAAAATCACATTTTTAATGAAAACAATTTTTCATTAAAAATATTATAACGATAACTCATTTTAATAAAATTTATTATTATTGAAAAGAATCCCCAATCAAACCATTTATAATTTCCATAAAATATAAAATATAAAATAACTATTTTTAATTTAAGAAACAAACACAATTTTCACAACAATTTATCAAGATTTTACAAATCTACCAAAAATGATAAATCATCACTAAAGAGATTTATTCCTTGCATAAAAACAAGATATAACAATAAATATTATCTAATTTAACAAATTTTAAACTCATAAAATCAATTCTGGAAATAAGGGATGAGAGTGAAGCCACCTACCTCGAAGGTTTTGATGAAACTCGACAACGAACGAAGAATGCACAAGATGTCGGGTCGATTCTCCAAGAACGGCCTTAAATCTATTCTCCTGGAAAGATAATGACTCAATATTGATTTATTCGGCATCAAAAAACTTATATATACCCATTATAAGTATGTATATGATAAATAAATGGTAGTTTTGAAATATATCTAAGACGATCTAAGAAAACGTGACAAAACGGTATAAAATGGTGACGTACCTCAGGAATCAGATCAAGATTCCAAGAAATAGATGAGATCTCCTCCTCTATAAAAAAAAACAAGATATTTATTTATTTGATGTTAGAAATCTTTTATATACCCACATCAGGTGTAGATCTAAGAAAATAATAAGAGATAAGAAGGAGATTTAAGAAAATGAGACAAAAAAGATGAAAATCGGGCACTTATCGTGGTAATCTGGACTAAAATCTCTAAAGGAGGATCTGGGCTGGAACCAAATAATATGGGAAACGTTATAAAACCTTAAAGGGAGATGAAACTTTAATTAGGTTGGTTTTAAAGTCAAAAATAAATAATTAGATAAAAAATCAGAATGTTCCTAGAAATAGGATTTAGTTTTAACACCTGCGCAAAGTTTGACCACACAGTTTGGGCCAACTGTGCACAGATCGTGCAACAATCCTTTCGGCCCCAAAACTCCTTCCATGTCCCTCCAAACTCTCCCATCCTTCACACTTAAAAATTTTTATGGAAACGATTTTTTTATGGAAACACACCCTTTTTTTAGAAACACCCACTTTTATAGAAACACCCTCCTTTCTGGAAACACCCTATTTTATCGAAGCACCCTATTTTATGGAAACAAAATATCTTATGGAACCACCCTATTTTATTGAAGCACCCTATTTTATAGAAACAAAATCTCTTATATAAACACCATATTTTCTAGAAACATCCTATTTTATGGAAACACCCTATTTTATTCATTAAACCCATTCAAAGCCACGCCATTTCAATAAAATCACATTTTTTACAGAAAAATGAGGGAGGGGTTATGTACTCTAAAATGGGTGTACTATATTCTCCCCACTACTACTCTTTCCATCCTCAAAAATTAGAAAACTATTGCTTCCCAGATAGATTTCCATCCACTACACTTTCATTTCCTTCTCATGTTCCCAAGTCTCTTCGTGAATCTAACCATGTTTCCATTAAATCCACACTTGGACGATGCTTTCCCCCCTACAAGACTTTATCCTGCCTATCCACAATTCAAACTGGGATATGTACTAACAAAACATCCAACTATAGTTCTATGTGATCCCATCTGATCACATGGTCAGAATCAGGATGATACTTATTCAACTTTGATCTGTGGAACACATTGTGCACCGAACTGAACTGTGGTGGTAGTGCCATATGGTATGCCACATCTTCAACTCGTTCTAGTATCTAAAATATTCCTGTGTATCAATGAGATAACTTTTATTATATGAGAACTCCACTAATGGTAGATGATCCACCCATGAGGCACTAAAATCCATTAAAAAAGCCCAGATCATGTCTTCTAACATTTGTATCATCCATTCAGACTGGCCATCTGTCTGAGGATGGTATGCTGTATTTATAGTCCACTGAGTCCCAACAGCTTTTTGTAAGGATTTCTAGAAATGAGTTGTGAACCTTGGATCTCTATATAACACAATTGAAATTGGTATGCCATGTATCTTTACCACTTCTTGGAAATAGATATTGGAATGATCCTTCACCGTATGAGTTTCACAAATAGGGATCAAATGGGCCGAATTGTAAAGAAAATCCATTATATCATTTATAGAATCATGTTTTTGAACCATTCCTGGGAGTCTTGAAACAAAATCCATAACTATATTCTCATATTTCCACACTGAGATCAGCAAATAATGCAACATACCCTCTGGTATATGATGTTATGCCTTAACTTGCTGACATGTTAACCACTTTGAAAAGTACTCAACCAAATTCCTTTCCATGCCGCTCCACCAAAACTATAACCTAAAATCTCTATACATCTTCTATGTACCAGGATGTACATACCATATTGAATGGTGATAAACATGATTAAGTTGTTCCTGATAAGATATCAGTAAAACCATATGATCATTAAACCACAACACTGCATTCCCAAAAAATATCCATCCCTCATTGGACTCCCCACCATTGAGTTTCAAACTCATAACTAGGAATTATGCATTGGACCTTTGTGCCTCTTTAATCATCTTTACCAAATCAAGAACCAATATAGCTAAAAAGAAAACCACAACATCTCCTTGTTCTTCACATTCTACATGCATATTAGCTAAGACCAACATCAACTTCCATTTATCTTAAGAATCATTTTCCAACTAATTATATGACTTTCTACTCAATGCATCTTCCACCGAATTACTTTTTCCTAGTGTATATATGAAGTCAAAGTCAAACATCTAGAGATAATCCATCTATATATTTACCTTATATTTTAATCTCATTATGGTAAAATGTATTTCAAACTATTATGATCTGTCAACACAGTGAATTTATCAACAAATAGATAAAAAATACAAGTCTTTAGGGTATGGTTGATCATAGCTAGCTCTAAATCATGGGTTGGGAAATTATTCTCATGAACTCTCAACTTCCTTGAACCATAATCCACAACATGGTCCCCTTTCTTGAGAACACAACCCAACCCCAATCCTTAAGCATCACAGTACATCACATACCCCTATCCTGGTTTTGAAAAAATTAGGATAGGTTCCAATGTAATGAAAACTTTCAGCTCCTCAAAATATTTTTAGTATTACTCTGTCCATTATAATGGATCATTATTCTTTAATAGAGTTGTCATTGGAAAGGATTTTCATGAGAAGTCACACAAAAATCATCAATAATAGCTATCTAGACCAAGAAAAATTCATATACCAAAGACATTATTCAGTAGTTTCCATGAGATAACAACATCTATATTTTTAGGGTCTACTGAAACACCTTTTTCAGAAATTATATGGCCATTAAAGCATACCTCTTTTATCCAAATGTCACATTTTTAATGTCTGGAATACAAACAATGATCTATCAATAGTCCCAACACTATTTCCCAGTGTTTCTCAAGATTACACATTATATTTGAATACACTAATATGTTGTCAAAAAACACAATAACAAAATAGTCTTGATATTTATGAAATATCCAATTCATCAACTCCATGAAGACCACGAGTGCATTTTTTAGACCTAAAGGCATGAGTACAAATTTATAGTGGCCATATCTGCTTCTGAAAACTGTCTTTAGAATATCTTCCTTCCGAACACACAATTGATGATCCCCTAACCAAAATTCAATCTTTAAGAACCCCTAAGCTCCCATAAATTGATAGAACACATCATCAATTTATGCCAATGGATATTGATTCTTAATCATAACTTGGATAAGCTTAAGATAATCAGCGCATAGATGAAGAGTTCTACCAACTTTTTTCACACACAAGATCGATGTTGTCCATGGATACGTACTTAGATGAATGAAACCTTTTCTTTCCATCTACTCCAAATACACTTTTAGTTCCCTTAACTCTATTGGTGATATCATATAATACAGATAGGAAATAGGAATGGTCCCCCGGAGGAGATCAATCGTAAAATCCACTTCCCTTATATGTGGTAACCCTAATAAGTTATCATGAAATACATCTAGAAATAAATCCAAAACTGATGGAAAACAAACATCCTCAATATCTTCCATGGATAGGAAATTAAATGCCACCAAATAGTAAGATATCGTTCCCACTGTTAATACCGACAAGCCCTTTGCACCATTATTTACAACCCTATATCCTATGAAGAGATGGTCGACGCTGTCCTCAGTTGTGAAACTAACCATTCTACTATAACAGTCAATGTGTACCTTGAACGTTGTGATCCAATCCATACCAAGGATTACATCATAGATATCTATACCCAACATTGAGAAGTCTTACTTAATTTTTGATCCATTAAAAGTTTTAAAACCAGATCTACACATGAAATCTCAACATTCTCTTTCACCGAGAGGACATTGAAGTTTTAACCCAAAAGGCATAATTTCATGTTTTCATACTGACCGTTCTGGTCAGTTTCAGCAACACCTATCGGGTGACATTTACTAAACAAACAATAACCTCTACAAGTATCGCTCTCTATAAACTAATGCCTTAGAATTTTAAATTCTATAAACTATCACAACATTGTTTTTTAAACATAATTTTTTTTCATGTTTTTCCATTTTTTAAAATCAAACTATTTTTATAATATGATAATAATTACATTTTTCAAAGTCTTTCACTAGAAAACATATTATTCATTTTTCAAAAAAATTCACATTTGAATGAAATTATAAATCATTACTACAAATGGAACATGCGATCCTAGTAGGAATTCATTCCTCTAAACTGCATTTTATGCTCATTTCATTATCTAAACCCATGACAATGATATTTAAAATTCCAATAAGTGTCCCCAAAACACTTATGTACCCTACTCCCTGGTAACTTGAAGGTCAACATAAAATGGGTTTTACGTCCTTTTATGCTATACATTTCATGTTATGATAGTAGTACACATTTATAAGATTCCATCCCAAGGAATATAAAAGAAGTAATTTCAACTCCAAGACCAAGAACAATGATGAATTCTTATTATTCAAGGTCTGAACAAGTTGATAACATTTGCAATGAAATACTAATTCTCATTTTCTTGAGAATACAATGAATCATAACAAGGCCTTAAGTGACAACCCCAGGTTGCCAAAGGTTGGAAATAAATTCCAAAGGGTTTCAATGAAAGTGGGTGATGATTTAACATTTAATAATAAAACTATTAACAAGTAATACATAACCGAAGAACTCACTATATGATTTATGAATAAAATCAAGACATCTCAACTACTTTATTTATATCAAAACCACTCAAAATAAAGAAATAATGGAAGACTCAAAAATATCAAATTTAATAGAAGAAACCAACTAAATTCTCCAAGAATTCCACAAGCCTCCAAGATACATGTTCCCCATGCTCCAAGATAACCAAACAACCCGAGCATCATGAAGTGGTGCTAAAAACATGTGAAACGTTACCTTTTCCCCTATCCTAGAAGATAACATCTGCAAAAGCCCAAAAGTTCCAAAGAAGGGGTGAGTATAAAACTCTATAGGATAACCCCAATTACTAACACTAGGATAGAATATTTATAGACCTTATTATAAAATTTTTCATACAAAACAATTTTCCAAAATAGTTTATAACTAAATATAAAAAAGTTCGAGAACTGTTTACAACAAAAGAGTACAAGTGAAATTAAAAACAATTTTATAGAAAGATAATATTTCAAATAAATACTAAAAAAGATTCAAAACAATTTCTCAATATTCTTTTTAGTATACCCGAAACATTCCACACGTCCATGAAAAAAACCATACATGCTACGTTATGATAGTTCCATACTCATGAGCAGTTTCTCATCGATCTACCAAGTCTTCATAAGGTAATTGTTTCCCATGCAACATTAACACTTTGGAACTAAGAAAAAGTCCATATTTCCACAAATAACCATATATTAAACATGGAAACACACCACATATTCTCAAATATCATTCCAAAACAACCATTTCAATAGAATTACATTTTTACTAAAAATAGTTTTTCATTAAAATCATTATAATGAAAACTCATTTCAGTAAAATGTATTTTTATTGAAAGAACCTACCCAATAAAACCATTTATAATTTCTAGAAAAACCACCATTTTAAATTCAAGAAACTAAAAAAATTTTCACAATAATTTATCAAAATTTTACAAATCTACAAAAAATGATAAATCATCACTAAAGAGATTTATTCCATGTATCAAATAATGATTTAAAAATAAATATTATCCTGTTTACTAAATTATAAATTATCCAATCTATTCTTGAAATATAAGTGATAGTGAAGCCACCTACCTCGAAGGTTTTGACGAAACTCGACAACGGACAAAGAACACACAAATAGCCGTGTCGATTCTCCAAGAACGCCCTTAGATATCTTCTCCTAGAAAGATAACAACTCAATAATAAATTATTTGGTATCCAAAAACATATATCTACACATTATAGGTGTATATATGATAAAGAAAGAGGATCAAAGAAGTAGATCTAAGAAAATGTGACAAAATCAGGAAAGAATGGTGACATACCTCAAAAATTGGATCAAGATTCCAAGAAACAATTTAGATGTTGTACGTTATCAATAACAACACCAGATATTGATTTATTTGATGTTAAAAATTTTAGATCTACCCAAATTAGGTTTAGATCTAATAAAACAATAAGAGAGAAGAAGGAGATCTAATAAAATGAGACAAAAAATGATGAAGATCAGACACTTACTGTGAGAATCGGGATTGAAATCACTAAGGGAGGGTAGTAGGTTGGCTCTAAATTGAGTGGGAAAGGTTATTGAACAATATAGGGAGAGAAAAATTTAATTAGGGGAGTTTTAAAACCAAAATGAAACAATTAGATAAAAAACGAGCAAGTTCCAAGAAAATAGGATCTATTTTTGAGATCTCTGCACGGTTTGGGACAACCTTGCACATACCATACGACCTTCCTTTTGGTCACAAAACTCCTTAAATGTACCCAGAAACAATCCCATACTTAACCCTTACCCTTTTTATAGAAACACATTTTTTATGGAAACACCCCTTTGTTTTTAGAAACACCCACTTTTAAGGAAACACCCTCCTTTATGGAAACAACCTATTTTATGGAACTACCATATTTTATTAAAACACCCTATTTTATGGAAATTCCCTTTCTTATGGAAACAACCTATTTTATAGAAACATTACATTTTATGGAAACAAACTATTTTATGGAAACACCCTATTTTTGGAAAGACCCTAATTTATGGAAACACCCTATTTTATGGAGACACCCTAGTTTATTCATCAAACCCATTCAAAGCCACACCATTTAAATAAAATGTCCTTTTTACATAAAAAACATGAGTAAAGGGTTACGTAATAGAAATTGGGGTTACTACATTCTCCCCACCATTGGTCTTTCAATCCTTAGAATGTAGAAAACCATTGTTGCCCAGAAAGAGTTCCTGCCAATGCTCTTTCATTTCCTTCTCACGTTCCCAAGCCCCTTCCTGAATCTGAAGATGTTTCCATGAAACCTGCACTAGGCTGATGATTTCCCCCCACAAGAATTTCTCTTTCCTATCCATGATCCGAACTGGGATATTTACCAACGAAGCATCCATATCTAGTTCTACGTGATCCCATCTGATCACATGGTCAATATCATGATGATACTTATTCAACTGAGATATGTGGAACACATCGTGCACCGAACTGAACCTTGGTGGTAGTTCTAATTGGTATTCCACCTCTCCAACTCATTATAGAATCTCAAAGGGGACTATCTATCAAGAAGATAACATTTATTATATGAGAACTTCACTAAGGGTAGATTATCAACCCATGAGCCACTAAAATCCATTATGCAAGCTCAGATCATATCTTAAAATGCTTTTATCATTCACTCAGATTAGCCACATGTATGAGGATGGTATGCTATATTGATAGTCAACTGAGTCCATAGGGCTTTCTATAAGGATTTATAGAAGTGATATGTGAACCTCAGTTCTCTATCTGACAGGATTGAAACTGGTTTGAAATGTATCCTTTATACTTTTTGGGTATAGATTTTGGATATATCCTCCACCGTATGATTTTTACAAATAGGGATAAAATGGGACTACTTGGTAAGGCAATCCACTATAACCCATATGGCCTCATTTTTCTGAACCATTCTTGAGAGGTGTACAAAACAATCCATAGATATTTTATCCCATTTCCACACTCGGATAGGCAAAGACTTCAACAAACCAATGTTCTCTGATGCACTGCCTTAACTTGCTGTCAAGTTAAGGACATTGAAACAAACTCATCCACATTAATTTTCATGCTGCTCCAAGAAAACTATTCCTTCAATTCTTTATACATCTTCTATGTACCCAGATGTACAACCCATCTCGAATGGTTATAATCATGAAGAAGTTATTTCTAAAAATATTCGGTACAAGCATCCGATCATTAAACCACAACACTGTATTCCCATCAAATTTCCATCTCTCAATGGTCTCCCCGCCATTGAGTTTCAGACTCCTAACCATGCATTCTTCATCGGACCATTGTGCCTATTTAACCATCTTTACCAAATTAGGAACTACTGTATCTGAAAACAAAACCACAACATTACCTTGGACTTCAAATTCCAAATGCATGTTGGCTAGGACCATCATCAACATCCATTCATATAAATCCTCTTTTTACAACTGATTATATGAATTTCTACTCAATGCGTCTGCCATCTAATTCCATTTTCCTGATGTATACATAATGTCAAATTCAAACATCTCGAGATATTCCATCCATTTTTTTTCCTTAAATTTAAATATCTTTGTGAGAAAATGTGTTTCAAACACTTATGATCTGTGAACATAGTGACCTTCTCACCCAAGATATAATAGAAAAAAGTCTATAGGGAGTAGACAACTGTAGATATCTCTAAATAATGTGTTGGGTATTTCTTTACATGCAATCTCAACCACCTTGAACCATAAGCCACAACATGGCCTCATTGTATGAGAATATATCACAACCTCAGTCCCGAAGCATCATAGTACAACATATACCCCTATCCTGGTTCCGTAAAAATCAGGATAAGTGCCAATGTAAGGTTAACATTTAGTTCCTAGAAAGATTCCTGCTATTCATCTATCCATTGGAATGGAGAATTGTTCTTTTTCAAAGCAGTCAATGGTGAGACATTTCATGATAAGTCACACACAAAGCATCAGTAGTAGCCAGCTAGACCAAGAAAACTCTATATCTCAAAGGCATTATTCAGTGGTGTCCATGATACAACTACTTCTATCTTTTCAGGGTCCATTGAATTTTTTTTTTCTAAAATCACATGGCCAAGAAAGTGGAACTATTTTTCTTAAAAATCAAACTTTGAAAGTTAGGAATAAAAATGGTGATCTCTCAAGATTCAAAACATTGATTCCAAGTGTTTCTCATGTTCATACCTTGTCTTTGAATACACCAAGATGTCATCGACAAACACAACAACAAAATATTCTAGATATCACTGAAATATTTGATTCATTAATTCTATGAATACCACTGGTGAATTTTTTAGACTAAAAGGCATTAATAAAAATTCATAGTGGCCATATCTTCTTCAGAAAGTTTTCTTCAGAATATCTTCCTCTGGAACACGAAATTGATGATACCCTGGTCAAAATTCTATCTTGGAGAACCACTGAGCTCGTCTCAATTAATCGAACATATCATCAATTCATGGTAGTTTATAACAATTCTTTATTATAACTTGGATAAGATTATGATAATCAAAGCACAACTGAAGAGTTCCATCTTCTTTCTTCATGAAAAAGGCTGGTGCAGCCCACAGAGACGTACTTGGCTGAATGAAACATTTTATTTCAAGATCCTCCAACTAAAATTTCAGTTACCTTAACTATGTTGGTTCCGTCCTAAAAGACGTAAGGGGAAAAAGGGTGGTACCTGGGAGGAGATCAATTAAAAACTCCACTTCCCTTATAGGTGGTAAACCAAAGAGGTTCTTGGGAAATACATCTGGAAATTGATCAACAACTATTGGAAAACTGACATCCTCAATCTCTTCCATGGATGAAAAAGTCAATGCCACCAACTAGTAAGAGATCATTCCCACCATTGATACCAACAATCTCATTACACCTTTCATTACAACCGTATCCCCTCTAAAGAGATGCTTGACACTGTCCTAAGTTGTCAAACTGACCATTCTACAATAACAGTCAATGTGAGCCTTGAATATTGTCAACCAATCCATACCCAAGATTACATCATAGACATCCACATACAATACCGAGAAGTCCGACTTTAGTTCATCTCCATCAAAATTTATCAAAAAAGTTCTACACATGAATGCTCTACATTCTCTTTCACTGAGAGGAGTTTGAAGTTTTAACACATAATGCTTTATTTCATGATTTTAAGCTAACTATTCTGGTCGGTTTCTACAAAACCTACTAGGTTCCATTTACTAAAAAAACAACTACCTCTACAAATCTCAATCTACATCAATCGATAGCTTAGCATTTTGAATTCTATCAACTATCACGACATTGTTTTTTCAAAAAGAAAACATTTTCATGTTCAACTATTTTTGAAAATCAGGCCATTTTCAAAATATGATAATCATTCCCTTTTTCAATGACCTTCATTTGAGAAAAAAATCTCCATTTTTCAAAAAATTTCATGTTTGCACGAAATCATAAACCATTACTCCAAATGAAATATGCAATCCTAGTGGGAATTCATTCCTCTATAATGCATTTCATGCCCATCTCATTGGATAATCCGATGATAATGATATTTCCAAATCCTATAAGTTTCTCCGAAACACTTATGTACCCAACTCCTTGGTAACTTTAAGTTATGCATAAAAGGGTTAGCTACACACTTTTATGCTATACATTTCAAGTTCCAAAAATCCTAAACCTTTCTAAGATTCCATACCATAGAATAGAAAAGAAGAAATTTCAACTCCAGACCAAGAACACTGATGGATTCTTAATAGGCAATGATCGAACAAGATGATACCATTTGTAATGACCCTCTAATTCTCTTTGGCTTGAGAAAACAAAGAATCATTACTAGGCCTTAGGAGACATCCCCAAGATGAAAAATTTTGGAAATAAATTCCAAAGGGTTTCAACAAAATTGGGGTATAATTTACCCTTTAATAATAAAACTATTAAGCAAGTAATCTATAACCGGAAAACTCACTATATGATGCTTGGATAAATGGAAGACATCTAAGCTACTTTATTCATATCAAAACCAATCCATAGTATGAAATTGAGGAAGAATTAAAAAATACCAAAGTAAATAGAGGAAAACAACTAAATACTCCCATAAGACCACAAGACTCTAAGCTCCACATGTCCCATGATCCAAGATCACTAAACAGCCCAAGCATCACGAAGTGGTGCTAGAAACATGTGAAACATTACCATTTCCCCTATCCCAGAATATGGAATCACCCAAAGAAATAGAGTATCAAGGAAGGGGTGAGTATAAAAATTATTTGGATGTCACCAATGAATTCCCAAACCACACCACTAGGATAAAATATTTAACAACATTATTATAAACCAGTTCGAACAAAACAATTTTCCAATACAGTTTACAACTAAATATAATCAAGTTCCAAAAATGTTTACAATAAAAGTGTACAGGTGTAATTAAAAACAGTTTTGTAGAAAGATAATATTTCATAAAAATACTAAAAAATCTTCAAAACCATTTTGAAATACCCAAAAAATTCCACACACTCATGCAACTAACCATTCTTGCTACGTTATGATAGTTCCATACTCATGAGCGGTTTCTCATCGATCTACCAAGTCGTCACAAATTAATTGTTTCCCATTTTCCATTAACCATTTGAAACGAATAAAAAGTTAATATTTTAACCAAGACCCATATATGCAACATGAACACACACCACATATGCTCAAAGATCATGCCAAAAACAACCCTTTCAATAAAATCACCATTTTTTTGAAAACTGTTTTTCATTAAAACCATTATAATCACAAATAATTTCAATGAAAAGTACTTTTATTAAAAAACCCTACCTAATAAATCCATTTATAAGTTCCATAAAATCCACCATTTAAAACCACCATTTTAATTTCAAGAAACTAAAACAATTTTATTAAACAATTTTTCAAGATTTCACTAATCTAACAAAAACGATAAATCATCATTAAAAAGATTTATTCCATGTATCAAAAAAAGATTTAAAAATAAATATTATCCAATTTACCCAATTTAAAACTAATCCAATCAATTCTATAAAGAGTAGATGAGAGTAAAGCTACCTACCTTGACGGTTTTGACGAAACTCAATAATAGACCAAGAACGCATAAGAAGCCGAGTTGATTATCCCAAAACAGCCTTAGATCTACTCTCCTAGAAAGATCATGACTCAATATCAGATTATTTGGAATCCAAAAAAGTATATATGATAATTATAGGTTTAGATCAGAGAAATAAATGGGATTAGAGAAGTATATCTAAGTAGATATAAGAAAACATGACAAAATGGGAAAGAACAATGACATACCTCAAGAATTAGATCAAGATTGCATGAAACAGATTAGATCTCCTCCGATATCAAGAAAAACAACATATATTTCTTTATTTGATGTTTAAAATCTTATATCTACCCAAATAAGGTGTATATATAAGAAAAAAATAACATATAATAAAGAGATCTATGAAAATGAGACAAAAACAATGAAGATTGGGCACTTACAACAAGAATTGGGATTGAAATAATGAAGGGAGGGCTCTGGGTTGGATCTAAATCATCTAAAAAAGGTTATATGAATTTCTAGGGAGATAAAAATCTAATTAGGTGAGTTTTCAAGACAAAAATAAATAATTAGATAAAAATGGGCAAGTTCCTAAAAAAGAGGGTCTAGTTTTGACCTTTGAGTACAGTTTGACTACACGGTTTCGGATAACTGCACACAAACTGTGGGACCTTCCTTTTGGTCCCAAAAATACTTCCATGTGCCCGCAAACTCTCCCATCCTTCACCCTTACCATTTTTATGGAGGCACCTTTTTTTATGGAAAAAACCCCTTTATTTTTTGGAAACACCCACTTTTATGGAATCACCCTCTTATTTGGAAACACCCTATTTTATAGAGGCACCATATGTTACTGAAACAACCACTTTTATGGAAACACACTATTTTATGGAAACACCCTATTTTATAGAAACACCCTATGTTATGGAAACAACCTATTTTATGGAAACACCCTCTTTTATGGAAACACCATATTTTATGGAAACACCATATTTTATGGAAACACCATATTTTATGGAAACAACCTATTTTATAGAAACACCCTATTTTATGGAAAAAACCTATTTTCTTCATCAAACCCATTAAAATCTACACCAATCCAGTAAAACACATTTTTTACATTAAAAATTTGAGTAAAGGGTTACGTACTCGAAAACAGGGGTACTACACTGTGGGTGCGCATGGTTGGCGCACGATTAGAAAAACCGTGTGTAAAAAATATGAACCCATTTAAAAAGTGGGAAAAATTGATTTTAAGCAAGAATCATTTAACTATTAAGTCACTCCTTAATATTATTCATTCTACACAATATATATCTATGGTAGATCCTCCTCCTCTCCCACTAATGTTTCTTTGGATCTCCTTTGTTTGAGCTCTGATTCAAGATCCATTCATCAAATTGGATCCCTCTTGATATGACTAAAGAACCTATTGTTTATTTTACTAGTTTAATTTTCTACAGTGGATTCTATTTTAATTTGTGATCATATGCCCTATTTTTAGTGTGTTTGTATATTCTTTCATTTTATATCATTTTAGAACGAATTAAATATTGATATCAGAATAGAAAAGCTTCTTCAGCGTGAGATAGGTGGTTACAAGATTTCCATTAATTTATATATGTATTTATGTGATGCTTGATAAATATACATGAGTGGGGTGGTCTGAGTGTGACCACTATTATTTTTATTTATTTTCCCTATCATTCCAGCGAGATACCGAAGTGTAGTATCATCTCTTTTAATGTTTGGTTGAACCGATGTTAGAGGTGGAAGGGAATATTATATTGGTTTGAAAAGTTATTTCTGGTTATTTTATTAATTTAAATAGACCCTATGAATATTAGGTTCTATGAGAATGTATTATGATGGACCGTGAGATCTTGGGTGATGTTGATCACCAGATTTGAGGCAACATGGTTCATCAGGTTGAGGCGGTTGGTGATGACCAATTCCATAGTTGGGAGTTGTGGTTCGCAAGTAGAGATGTAGGTTTGTTGGAGGTTTGGATTAGGTTTTTGGGGATTTTTTCTTATTTAATTTGTTCCAAAATTTCTTGGGGTCATGTAAACATAGGATCAAAACCGAGTGAGGTGGTGTTCACCACTCTATGTGGGTAGAGGCCTCCATAAACATAGTTTCATAGTGAATGGATATGACCATCCGAATAGAAGAGGTTCTCACTTTATAAAGCCATGTGTGATTGTAACACCCCGACCCAAGAAGTCTAGAGTCGGTGCATTATTTTAATACATTGGCATGATTACAAGGAATCATGTATCGAAGGACCTATCAGTTTTGCAGTATTAGAAAATAGATTGCATACATGAACATTACATTTCACTTTCTAACATACAATACAAAAAAAGTTCTTTGAGAACACCATTATTACCATTATCATAACCCTGTATATCAATCATAATACACTTCTAGGAATCCTGGGAAAATTAAAACATAGAATGGGGTGAGCTCAAACACTCAGTAAGGGTAAGAAATACAGTGGAATATAACATAAATATTAGGCATGGTGAATAATTGAAAACAGACCCCTTTACAAAATAATAAACATGAAAAATTTTATTGTAGGAATATGAGATGAGTAAATTATGCCATAATAAAACATAGTCATGGGTATTATACTTGTCAAATAAAAACATGAAATAAATAATTTCATAATGATGTAATGCCTTACGCCGGACATCATTACAACATAGTCAAGGACATGTGCCAAGACTACAAATAAATTTTTTTTCAAGGCCTTGTGCCAAGACACTAGTTTGTCTCATGAGACCTACCGATGCATCGAGGAGCTATAGCGGGCTCCACCCATCACTTACTAAGTCCACTTCATTCCTCATATGAAAAATTTGAAACATAACATAAACATTTGTATTAAAACTAGCCTACGAAATGTCATTACATTAACCATAAACCATGAATGGTATAAAAATAGAACATCCACAGTCAAACATATCATAAATAATTCAATACAACATGGAATATTGTATTATAATAAATCAACCTCAATCAAAAATAATATCCAGTAAAGGATGCTGACATAGTTGAAAATGATGTGTAAAACGTTTTGAGAGAAATATACTTTTTTGTAAAATAATTTAAAAATCACAAATTTATAAAGGAAGTAATTTAAAAGAGATTTTTGAATCGAAGATTCCCATACCACTTTGAAACTTTTTAAAAGAATTATCATTTCAAAACATTCATGTCCATATAAATAAATCCTTAAAGTTATTTTGAAAACATGGACATCAATTAAAAATATTTAGAAAGATAAATCTTTAAAACATTTAAAATTCTGATATTGATAAAGAGTACCTTTCAAAAATCCTTAAAATATTCATTTTGAAATCATTTTTATGAAAAATGGGCATTGATGATAAAAATTTTCTAGTAAATACTTACATATAAACAATCTCGGATAATAATGATATTAAAGAATTAATCCTTACCTTGCACTTTCCTTTAGTCGTGGGTTTGTTTAACCTCCTATATAAATATTTTATTATGTTATTAAATTATACCAGAACCATATTAATATTTATGATATCATTCATGATTCATTTATGAGTTTATACTACCCATTTAATAATAATTTCCATGTTAAATTAACATTTCGGGTAATAATCGCTTTCTTTATCGTACGTGTTTTAACTTGTTACTCTTGATCGTATCACATAGATCAAGATTTAAATACTTTTAGAATATAAAACATGATTTATATATCATATATATTTAGAATATAAATATGTATAATATACATATATTTGAAATAAAAAACACCATTTATGGAGATGGTAGTCCGTACGTACGCATAAACGCTGTTTCCGTTTTCATATCGTATTGAACGGAACTCAGTGAATAAGATATATGTAAGTACACATATATATATATATCTAGTAGAATTATAATTTCATATATTACATACATATTAGTAATGTATATTTTTATAATCGTCGATGAATGGTGAATGTGGAAATGAATCTCCTCGCACCGTGGAGACGGTAATCCGCACGCACGCACGAGCGACAATATCATTTCCTTAAAGGTATGGAATTGGATGGTATATTAATTTTACAGAGACATTTTAATGTTATTTTCATTCATTATATACATATTACTCATCATTATATCCATCCAAATAACATATTTTTGAATAACAAATTACACCATGACATGGAGATGACAAGCCGTACGTACGCACGCATGGTGACATTATCAATCATAATATGGAGAGAATAATGAATATAGTTCTGTCATATTTATAATAACATCATAGTATATAGGATATACTAGATTTATTATTTTATAATGGAAATAATAAAGAAAGAGTAAGCGGTAGAATAAGTGAACTTGAAAGAGGGTGGTGAAATCATTACTTCTTTTACAGGTTCTTCCTTTTGATTTGATCAAAAGGGCTTCTTAGGTTGGATTTATGACCAAATAAAGTCATATAGGATGAATTTAGGATAGTTGTAAGGATATTTGGGCAGATTTTTGCCGAGCCAAATTATTTGGAGGTGTGAATTTGAGATAAGGGGAAGTTCCCTTTTATAAGAGGGGTGAGGGTCACTTTAGGAAAAGATTAAAGTATTAATATATTATAAAATAATATTTTGTTTATAATAGTTCCGAATGAATTTATTTAGAGACTTAGGTGGTTATGGGTCTAAATAATCTCAACCAATATCTTTTTTAAAAGTTTAGGTTACCATTTTAACCTTATCTTTTATATTTAACTCTTAGTTAAATAGTTTAACTTTTACCGTGTCTTCTTATATTCTTACTCTATATGGTTAATAAACTTACTCTAAACATCAAAGAGAACCTCAAGTGGCTCATTAATGAAATATATTATATTATTTAATCCCTTTGGCCGAACCTTACATTTTTTGGAATATTATATCAACCAATAATATAGTATTTGTTTTAAATATTAATTTAGGTTAATTTTGACACTATTTGGTATTTTGCTTTTGTGAAAGTCATCACAACCTTATTAATTCAAGAAAGATACATTTAATCATCCCTAGAAAGTCATATTAACCTAGAAAATTCTTCTATTTAATAAAAACTTTGAAATTATATTTATTTTAATATTTATAATACTATATATTTGATTATTCCATTAATGACATAATTACTACATCATCATTGTGTCATTAAGGACTTTAATTATTTAATATCTAAAATATATAAATAAAATAACATTATGTAGGAAATATTTTTATGTTTCTACTGAATATTTATAGTTGAATTTATCTTATGTATAACTCTATATTAAAAATGGTTTAGTTATTAAACTTTGATTTTAAATCTTTTAACTCTTCTTTAAATTAAATAATAATAAATGTCTTAATATAATCCAAGTGGACCTAAAGGGTCATATTTTATTCCTAATTTTGTTTTTGGTCGAATTACACTTATCCAATAGAATTAGAACATGTTTTAGGGTAATAATAATATCATTTGTACCCTTAATTACCCTATTTACTTTTAACTGTGGTAAATAAAAGTAAAAAGTTACTATTCACCAAAAATTATTTTTATCTTACTGAACCACATTTTACTTATTTATATCAACCTTGTCTCTCGGATTTTCGAAATTCAACTCATAGAAGCGGTAAAATTAAGTTTTATGTGAATTTACAAATTCTCCTAGGAGGAGGGTAAAAGACGGTGAAAAGTTCAATAAAATATTTATATATCTAAAATTATTATAAACTATCTCCAATGAATTAAATAGAACATATATAAGTATTACGTATATATTTTAACCTAAAATAAAATACAATAAAAAAATAATTATTTAAATAAAAATTCAGTTTTAAACTATAACTTAGTGTTTTCACTATTCATCAAAAATTAATTGTTTTAAAAAAAATAACAAAAAATCACCCTAAGCTAATTTTGATATTCCGAATTCAATAATGAAGTATATTTTACCAAATTAAAAACATTGAAGTTGAATTAATTAATTAAAATTAATTCTCACTGTCAAAACCAAAAGGCATATTTTTAAGAAATAACAACTATCAAAAGTTTGACACTTGTTTATGTCCAATTTCAAAGTGAAATTACTTACAATGACCAGAATTGGATTAAATGGTAAAAATATAATCTATTTATACTTCCAAACCATTAAAATGTATAATTTATCACTATAAATTATTTTTATTAAAAATGTTGTTTTCAGTTAAAATATAGTATTTTTCACAATTCACCCAAATATGAAAGTTATGAGAAAAACCACAAAAAATTATTGAAACTAAATTCTTATGTCCCGATTCTAAATAAGAAGTTTATTTTGTCAAATTGAATATATAAAAGTTTCAAATATCGTATTTAAAAAGGGTTTTCCATTAAAAGGTGTTAAAATTTCTTTTTTTGAAAAATACTTCTTTTATTTAAATAAAATGTATTTTTTCTTACATTATGTCTAAGAAAATCATAATATGGTTTCTAAAGTTATAAGGATTATATAAAGTTAAAAATTTTGTTAATACTATTCATAACTGCTTTTGAACGACTAGTTTGGTAAGTCGTGGTGTGCTTGAACTCAGTGTTGCGTGTAGTGCAAGTTATTGAATTACTTTGAAAAAATAACATACTATGAAATCTTGGAGTGTTACATTCTTCCCTAATTAAATAAATGGAATCCTCACAATTTTAAAATTTTCTTCGAAAATAAAAGGTTGAATATAGAAAATACCTTTGTGGGAAAACCCACATCAGAAATTGGGTTAATAAAATTTTGTCTTAATAAGAGGAAAAAATTATATATATATATATATATATACTTGAAAAGTACATTTAATACATCAACTAATTCCTACCAAAAACTCACCTTTAACTCCAAATGATTTAAAAAAAATTCTATTTATCCAAATAATATATTGTTCCCAAAATAATGTATTTAAAATTCATCTGTCAGACTATTTAAAACTAAATTATACAAACTAGTACATCATGTAGTCCTATCATAGGTGATTCACCTTTGTCGCTCTTCGGTTGCGGGTTCAAGTCTTGCGGCCTTGCCGGACGCGACTAGTTGTTGCCCGACCTTTGTGTTGTCCTTTTTATAACAATCCAAAAATAACCTTAACAATAGTATTCAATTTCAAACTTAATTCATTCCAACCTTTAGAATAATCCAAAATACTGATATCCGAACTCTTAGTCCAAACTTTATAAGGAAGTTAAACATAATGAAGATTCTTTTTTCCTGGTAATAACATGTGAACACCTTCATCATGTATTCATTTAAAACACCGCAACATCTTTAATTTCCATAAAACCTTATTGATTAAATTCTTGCTCCCTTATTCCTTATAGAATACTGGATATGCCCCTTCTATCCAAAATAGTTGTGAACTCCAACAATGATGGAATATACAAATCATTAATCAGTTTAAAGGAAGTCAAGAGTATTCAATATAATTTATCAAAATCAACCATCTCTTATTCCAAAATCACAACCTCATTATCAGGACCATATTAAGGATTACCTTTCCTTTAACCATGTATTTTCCAAAAAGTATAGCTTACTATTAAGTAACTTTTCTTAGAACCATATAATCTCAAATCCTCAATAAAATAGTACTAAAGTACAATCCTTATTTATCTCCATAATTCATGTAACCAGTATAATATTGATACAACACTCAAATGAAATAATTCTATATTAAAAACATAAGAACACTAGTCATTACTCTTCATCTGAGGTAGTATCATAACTTGATTTTCATCCAATAACATCATATGTGGTATACTCTTATGATTGGGAGATTGATTCACATAGTGTCTCAATGACTTGCAGATGAAGCGTTGTACATTTGAAATTTTTTCTTACCCTTGCAATCACGTACTTGGTGTCCTTTTTCTCCACACTTATAAAATACTACCATTCCCTTCAAGCATTTTCCATGGTGTTTCTTTCCACAGTTATCACATATAGGGAAATCATTATTTTCCATCTTCCCATTATCCATATTTTTATATCCCATCCTTTTCTTGTCTTGCTTCCCTTAAAATCCATAGGACTATGAGAGTTTTTTACTTATCTTACTAAAACATGATACTATTTCTTTATATGTTGAGAATATAAGGGAGACTATTTCTCTTCTAAATGTTGGCTTATAATATAAAATATATGATCTTTCTTACTCTTTGGATCATACGTATTACTAGAGTTCACATCCATTCTATTGGTTGGTATTTCTATACAACGGAATACACTAGGTCAGTTTATGAATCACAATTCATATTTCCCAACATGTAAAATACCTAACATAAATTGAAAAGATTTTGGATACAATCCATAATCACAAAAATTGTTTTCATTGAGGAGGTATATACTCATAAACCCTTCATAGTGGTTTATAAAGAAAACGAGAATTATCCTAAGCATATCTCCTGAGAGTGTCGTAACCATGAGTGTAGAACGACCCATTGTCATGCACCATTTCCCGTTTGAGTTTAGATCAAAATGGTGTTCTCTGGTTTTACCCCTAGGTACATCTGTGCAAGAGCCACCTGTACCTGCTCGTTTCTAGATAGGGATGTATTTTCTTGGGAAAAACCACAAAATCATTACATTACCAAAATTCTAGGAAGTTTTTCTATACTAATATTTAAAGTCTATCTTACGGTAATGTGATCTAATAAGAGTTCATCTAAATCTAGTTTTCAAGGTTTTTTCTAAACTTCTCTGATACCAATTGTAATGCCTCGACCCCAGAAGCCCAGAGTCAGTGCATTATTTTAATACATAGGCTTGATTACAAGGAATCAACTCTTGAAGGACCGATTAGTTTAGTAGTCTTGGAAAATAGATTGCATACATGAACATTACATTACACTTTCTAACATACAATACAAAAAAAATTTCTTTGAGAACGCCATTATTCCCTTTAGCTTAACCCTGCATATCAATAATAATACACTTCTTGAAATCCTGGGAAAAATAAAACATAAAAAGGGGTGAGCTCAAATTCTTAGTAAGGGTAAGAAATACAGTGGAAGATAACATAAATATTAGGAATTGTGAATAATTGAAAAAAAGATTCCTTTAAAAAATAATAAACATGAACAATTTTATGGCAGGAATATGTGCTGAGTAAATAATTACATAACAAAACATAGTCATGGGTATTCTACTAGTCGAATAACCAAATGAAATAACTAATTTCATAATGTGAGAATACCTAACGCCTGACATCATTACCACATAGTGAAGGCCTTGCGACAAGACTAAAAATAAAAGTTTTTTCAAAGCCTTGTGCCAAGACACTAGTTTATCTCATGAGACCTATGATGCACCGAGGATCTATAACGGGCTCCACCCTTCACTTACTAAGTCCACTGCATTCGTCATATGAAAAATTTGAAACATAACATAAACATTCATATTAAAACTAGGCTACAAAATTTCATTACATTAACCATAAACAATGAATGGTATAAAAATAGAACATCCACAATCAAACATATAATAACTAATTCAATACAACATGGAATATTGTATTATAAAAAATCAACCTCAATCAAAAATAATATCCAGTAAAGGATTCCGACATAGTTGAAAATGATGAGTAAAACTTTTTGAGAGAAATATCCTTTTTTGTAAAATAATTTAAAAGTCACACATTTATAAAGGATGTAATTTAAAATATGTTTTCGAATCAAAGTGTCCCATACCAATTTGAAACTTTTGAAAAGAATTATCATTTAAATACATTCATGTCCATATAAATAAATCCTTAAAATCATTTTGAAAACATAGACATTAATTAAAACGATTTAGAAATATAAATATTTAAAACATTTAAAATTATGATCTTGATAAGGAGTACATTTAAAAAATCCTTAAAATATTCATTTTGAAATCATTTTGATGGAAAATAGAAATGGATGATAAAATTTTTCTAGTAAATACTTACACATAAACAATCTCGGATAATAATGAGATTGAGGAATTAACCCTTACCTTGCACTTTCCTTTAATCAATGGTACGTTTAACCTCTTGTATGATGATATTAGTTTGTTATTAAATTATACCAGTACCGTATTAATATTTATGATATCACAAATGATTCATTTATGACTTTATACTGCCCATTTAATAATAATTTCCATGTTAAATTAACATTTCGGGTAATAATTGCTTTCTTTATCGTACATGTTTGAACATGTTACTCTTGATTGTATCACTTAGATCAAGATTTAAATACATCCAGAATATAAGACATGATTTATATATCATATATATTTAGAATATAAATATGTATAATAGAAATATATTTTAAATGAAAAACACCGTTTATGGAGATGGTAGTCCATACGTACGCATAAATGTTGTTTCTGTTTTCATATCATATTGAAAGAAACTAAGTGAATAAGATATATGAATGTATATATATATATATATATCCATTAGAATTATTATTTCATATATTACATACTTATTAGTAATATTTATTTTTATAATCGTCGATGAATGGTGAACGTGGAAGTGAATCTCATCGCGTCGTTGAGACAGTAATCCGTACGTACGCATGAGCGACAATATCATTTCCTTAAAGGTGTTGAATTGGATGGTATATTATTTTTACAGTGGTATTATCATGTTATTTTCATTATTTATACACATATTACTCATCATTATATCCATCCAAATAACATAGTGTTGAATAAAAAATTACACCAGGGTGTGGAGACGGTAAGCCGTGCGTACGCACACATGGTGTCATTATCATTCATAAGATTGATAGAATAATGAATATAGTTGTACCATTTTTATAATAACATCATAGTATATAGAAGATACTGTAGTTATTATTTTATAATGGAAATAACAAAGAAAGATTAAGTGGAAGAATAAGAGAACTTGAAAGAGGGTGGTGAAATCATTACCACTTATTCGGGTTCTTCCTTTTGATTTGGTCAAAATGGATTCTTAGGTTGGCTTTATGACCAAATGAAGACCTCTAGGATAAATTTAGGATAGTTGGTAGGATATTTGGGTAGAGGTTGGCCGAGCCAAATGTCTTTTTAGGTGTGAATTGGAGAGAAGGGGAAGTGCTTTTTTATAAGAGGGGTGATGGTCACTTTAGGAAATGATTAAATTTTTAATATAGTATACAATAATATTTGGTTCATAATGGTTCCAAATATATTTATTTCAATACTTAGGTGGTTATGAACCGAAATAATCTCAACCAATTGGTTTTATACATGTTTAGATTACCCATTTTACCTTATCTTTTATATTTAACTCTTAGTTAAATAGTTTAACTTTTACCGTGTCTTCTTGTATTCTTAATCTACATGGTTAATAAACATACTCTAAACCTCCAAGAGAACCTACAGTGTATCATTAATGACATATATGATATTATTTAAGACCTTTTTCTGAACCTTACATTTTTAGGAATATTATATCAACGAATAATATAGTATATGTTTTAAATATTAACTTATGTCAATTTTGACACAATTTGGTATTTTGTTTTTGTGAAAGTCATTAAAACTTTATTACTTAGAAAAAGATACATTTAATCATCCCTAACATGTCATATTAACCTAAAAAATTCTTTGATTTCATAAAAACATTGAAATTATATTTATTTTAATATTTATAATACCATTTATCCGATTCTTCCATTAGTAAGGTAATTACTGTATCATCATTATGTCATTAATAAATTTAATTATTTAATATCTAAAAATTATAAATAAAATACCATTATGTAAGATATATTTTTATCTTTCTAATGAATATTTATAGTCAAATTCATCTTATGTATAACCCTTTATTTAAAATGGGTTAGTTATTAAACAATGATTTGAACTCTTTTAACTCTTCTTTAAAGTAAATAATAATAAATATCTTAATCTAATACATGTGGATCTAAACTGTAATATTAAATTACTAAGGTTGTTTTGGGTTGAATTAAACTTATCCAATATAATTAGGACAAGTGTTAGGGTAATAATAATATCATTTTTACCCTTAATTACCCTATTTACTTTTAACCGTGGTAAATAAAAGTAAAACGTTACTACTCACCAAAAATTATTTTTACCTTATTGAACCAAATTTTACTCCTTTATATTAACCATGTATCTCAGTTTTTCAAAATTAAACTCACAAAAGTTGTAAAATTAAGTTTTATGTGAATTTACAAATTCTCCCAGGAGGAGGGTAAAAGACGGTAAAAAGTTCAATACAATTTTTATATATCCAAAATTATTGTAAACTGACTCAAATGAATTACATTGAACTTATATATGAATTATGTATCTATTTTTACCTAAAATAAATTTAAATAAAATAATTAATTCTTTAAATTAAAATTCGGTTTTAAACTATAACCATGTGTTTTTCACTATTCATCAAAAATTAAAAGTTTTTAGAAAAAATACAAAAAATTCACCCTAATCTAGTTTTGATATTCTTAATTAAATAATGAAGTATATTTTAACAAATTCAAAACATATAAGTTTTATTTATTAATTTAAAATTAATCCCTACTGTCAAAACCAAAAGGCGTATTTTTAAGAAATAATAACTATCAAAAGTTTGACACTTGTTTATGTCCAATTTCAATGTAAAATTACTTACAATGACCATAATTTGATTAAATGGTAAAAATATAATCTATTTATACTTCCAAAATATTAAAATGTATAATTTAACACTATAAATTATTTTGATTAAAAAATTTGTTTTCAGTTAAAATATAGTATCTTTTGCTATTCACCCAAATATGAAAGTTATCAGAAAAACACCAAAAATTTATTGATACTAAATTCTTATGTCCTGATTCTAAATAAGATGTTTATTTTGTAAAATTGAATATATAAAAGTTTCAAATATTGTATTTAAAAAGGGGTTTTCATTAAAAGGCGTTAAAATTGCTTTGTGTGAAAAATACTTCTTTTATCTGAATAAAATGTATTTGTTCTTACATTATTTCTATGAAAATAATAATATGGATTCGAAAATTATAAGGATTGTATAAAGTCAGAAATTCAGTTAATACTATTCATAACCGCTATTGAACGACTAGTTTGGTAAGTCGTGGTGCGCTTGAACTCAGTGTTGCGTGTAGTGAAAGTTATTGAATTATTTTGAATAAAATAACGTACTATGAAATCTTGGACAGTTACAGTGATGGTGTGTGAGACCATCGGATTGGGGATGGGGCTCACTATGATGATGGGGGTTATGGGATGAGACTATGGAAGGATGGTTATCACCATTCCTTGTGACATCGTGCTATTGAGATAATGGTGTTTAAACAAGAGGAAGTATGAGGGACTTGTGATATGTCTATGGGAGTTTTATTGGGACATTGAGTTAACTTTATGAGTATTAATAGAGAATCAGAAATTTTTTTACATGTTGTTCATTTGATAATGGTTGGAACATGATGTTGAGTGGTATCGAATTGGATAGAAGACTGAGGTTCCTTCCGGTGTGACTGACCGTGGATACATCATTCCCCTCCAGCATTGGCCTAGGTAGGTAAAGGATCCCTTGATGTTGTTGAGAAAAAGTGAAGTGGGTTATGTGATGTGTCATCGGTCTCTATTAATTTATATCTTTTATACATAGGTATATGTATAAAGGTAACATAGGTACATGTTGGTGGTGTCCTACTTAGTTGATACTCACACCCTGAATGGGCCCCTCAGAGTGCATGCACACTTTATGAATTTGAGTGCAGGAATTAGATCATGTTCATGGTATGGACCTTAGTGAGATGGGATTTTCTCTGGGTTCATTGTATGGATGAATTATTTTTGGAATATGGACCAGGAGGATTATATTTTATGAGCTATATATCTTTTTGATATTTTTTATTACTTAATTCTACAATTGAACCATGTGCGATCTTGTGTGCTTATGTATGACTGAAATGAGATGTACATATTATCTGGTATGCATATAAAGTTTACTTTTGGATTTTTTTAATTTTTTGTATCATATTTATTTAATTGGTGTTGGGTATCCGCTTCTATAGTTCATTTATAATGACTATTATTATTATCACCGAGGCACATAGTCACCCCACTACCACCCAATAGACACTCATGACTATTCAGTATCCTTTGGCATACAAGGAGGTGAGCCTATGTCTAGTTGTAATATCATCATAGATCACCAGTTCAGTGACTCATGGGTTAGGACATTAATAGTTGTATCAAATCCCTTAGGTTTTTCACAAAGTGGTAGAGCCATTTAGCTAGTTTCCAAGTGGTATTAAATGGGGGTTCTTGAAAGGTCCCTTATTTGGGAAATTATATATTAGAGCCTAGGATGGTGTTAGTACATGGGTTGGATGTTGTAATGTGTGTTTCTCCTTCACCTACATGAAATAAAATACAAGTTACCATGGAAAAAGGGATTTTTGTTATGGTTTTTTGATGATTACGATTGAGATATTGGATTTAGTTAATGTTGAATATGTTGTTATTGATTTTTCTAGAAACTTGGACCAAGAGGAAGGAGTATAATATTCATGAATCCTGATAGACACTTAGGTTCACATGACATATGTGTGTGATTATTATTGTTTCTTGGAAATTGTAATACATGAAAAGAGGTTGGGCTATTTAAAGTGTCAATAATAGGCTAAACAACATTTTACTTCATAGCCACTTAGTGGGATTCTACTCAGCTATCCCAAGAATGTGGTTCCTTATGTGATTTGTATGTGATCCTATTTTTGTATGGTTTATGTGTATCCAGACTCTGATATGAGTAAGAGGGAATAAGAGAAAGGGGTGAGCTCTTTGCAATGTCCGTAACATGCTAAAAAATATTTTCCGGCACGACCACTTTGTGGCCTTCTACTCAGCCATGTCATGATTCTGAATATATTTGTACATGAAGTATGTGATTCTTGAATATAATATCAGTTATTAGAGGGACATGAGGCCATATGATATGAGGTATGGGTACACATGGGAATTTTAAGGGAGGTGAGATGTACTACCTATTTCAAATTTCCCAATTTTTGATATCTAGATAGTTATTGCTATTACTGATCTTGGTAGTTGGATATTAGTGTAATACCAACAAGATGAGATCTGATGGAGAATACAAAGACCATAGATTTTGTTCCTACAAGGTGTTCATGGGATGAGGCCCCTATTGGTGGTAGTGAGCATGATCCATAGGTGGAGGCTATAAGGAATGTGGGAATAGGTAGAGGAGTTTGGGTCATGGATAGATGAGTAACTCAGGGAAAATGAGGTGCAGGCCATCCAAAGCATTGAATTGGGAGTTTTGGGAGATGAGAATTCCATGGAATATTTAATAATGGAGTTTTAGTCCCTACACACCAATTATTTTTAGGATGTGAGTGGACCACAGTCAATTTTTTTGGATATTTTTTATGAAAACTATTTTTGGTATTATTGAGACACCCTTAGGGTGGAGGGTGAAGTTGTCTACTTATATGATCCAGGGAACAATGAAGCACTGGTGAGATGTATAGGTACATGAAAGTATTCATGAGGGAGAGATGTGGAAGGAATTATATAATATGTTCTTAAACCCTACATTGCTACGAAAATGAGGTAGATCGAGCTCATGAGTTATAAACTTTCAGCAAGGAGACACATCAGTTGTGGAATAAGCTGGGAGGTTCATAAATATATCGTATTTTACACCCTATATGGTAGGAGATGAAATCACTAAATATTGTTAGTGAAATAACATCAGGGTATATGTAAAAAACATTTGGTTGAACTCGTTCTTAGAGGTGGTGAACCAGACATTGAAAGTTGATGGGAACTTGACAGATAGGACTTTACCAAGATAGTCTACAATGTCAGGGGAGCTCTGCAATGGTGCTTTGGGTAGCTAGAAGTAAGGATGTGAGGAGTCTCAATAGTGCAGTCTGGTCTAAAACTCATGTATCCAACTAAGGAGTGGATCATCGATGTTATTTTTCCATTTTTGTATGCCAGGTCATGTTTGGACCCATTGTGACTGACCTCCAAAGGAGTATCAGGCATGTGGGAAGATGGGGCATTTAGAGAGGGTTTTCTATAAGATGTCCCAGATAGTTGGGAGTTAGGGACTAGGTTAGACTTAGGTATCAGATTCTGGAATGTGATTCATACTATGAGTGGGTATCTAAGATATGATTTCACATATAGGTCATGGTGAGAGATACCCAGAAGTGGGGTTAGTGACCGGTGATGGGTATATATCGATAGGGAGGAAAGGACTTAGGAAATCAGGGTTTAGGGAAGATGCATGAGGCTGAGATGATAGGTTTAGATTATAATGAGGATATAATGATGATTAGATGTATTTTACAAGAATGGTTGTTTTTATTTTAGCGGGAAAAAACCCTAGTGAACACTGTGGATGTGTGGAAGGTGAATTAACTAGGCCTTGGTCAATATGTGAGCATCGATAATGATGTATGATTATTATGATTTGTATTGTAATTAGAGATATTTTCATATAATTGTGTATGAAATGATATATTTTGGGTATCGGGTGTGATGTGGGTCTTTTTGGAATTGGATGTGATGCAGGACCTAACGAGCATCATATGGGACGCAAATGTACGATAAGCATTTGATGAGATGTAGGTTTAATGGTATGTGATTTTTGGGATGTGTGTATCTATGTGATGGTTGGTTCAGTACCATCAAAATGTTTTTATTTGGGTTGGGAATTGATAGGTATGTGATTCCTAAGGTGGGGAGTGCCACATGAGGGATTATCTTCTTAGGTGATTGGGGTAGTACAAGATGTGGAAAGAAGATGGATATGTTTGGTATCATCTCATTGTATGGGAATATTTAGAGTAGGATACTTAGGTTGAGAGTGATATTCGGTCAACATTTAACCTAAAATATTGGGGATGAGATATGATAAGGTGGAGAGGTTGTTGGGTATAATGTTTTGAAAGAGTTGAAAATTATAAGAAAATTTTAAATTTCAATTTTGTGAGTGGCCCAAATTTAAATTTAAGATTTAGAATGTAATTTTAAGGGCTGGATCACTCTAAAGTGTTGTTTTTAGACATGGGATAAGTCCCTAAAGGTGCCTTGATATCCTGATTGAGTTTTTGAAGTATCGGGATATAAAAATCCCACATTTTGGAAAGGCTAAAGGGGTACATGGTTAACACAAAATTATTTATACTCATGCACCTAAATGATACGAACCTATAGGGGAGTCACATAGTTTTTAAACCATGCACCAGAGGCCACAAGATCATGAAATTCCTATATAATAAATTTTAGAGTGAAACACATATCTAACACTTTATTTGTATAACTATATGTCTAGCTTTGCGTGAGGAAAGCCCTTTGGATAGTGGGTGTGCATGGTTATCCAGACCGTACAACCAAAATATGAACCCCATTAAAATATGGGAAAATTGAATTTACCCTTACATATTTTAATGCTTAATGAACCATTTTATTTCGCTCATTACATACAATATTTCACCATGGTTGATCCTCCTCCTCCCACACTTAGTTTTTTGGATATCCTTTATTTTAGATTTTATTCAAGTGTTGTTCATCATATTGCATCCCTATTAGAAATACTAATGACCATCTTGCTTCTTTTCTCATTTTAATTCACTATAGTGAATGATATTACCAAACAAGCTCATATAAACTATTTTAAGAGAATTTTAATATTATTATATTTTATATCATTTTGGATTAAATCAAAGGATAATATCATATGAGTGAAGATTCTTAAGCACGTGATAGGTAGTGCATAGATTTATCCTAATTTATAAATGTGGTTATGAGACACATGATAATTATGTGTGAGTAGGGTGGTAAATTTGTGTTAGTTTTTATATTTCTATCTTTTTATATCATTCCTCTGAGATTACCAAGGGTAGTCTCATCTCTCTTAAATTTTGGTTGATCTAGGTGTTTTATGTAAGAGGTGATATGAAGTTCCATGTTTATTCAGTATGATATTTCAAGTTATGTTATCTATTTAAATTGATCCTATGGATATGTGGGTTCCATGGGAATGTTTTGGACATGGACCATGAGATCTTGGTTGATTTTGATCACCAAAGTTGAGGAAATGTGGTTCATCAGGTTATGGTGGTTGGTGATGACCAATGTCACAGTTGGGTAATGTGGTTTTCAGGTGGTGAAAAAGGTTTTCTAGATGTGTGGATTAGGTAGTTTGCAATTACTACTCATAGAGTTTGGTTGATAGCACCATTGGGGTTTTATGCACATAGGATCAGGACCCATTGAGGTGGTTTTGACCACTCGATGTGGGTAGAGGCTTCCAGATAATTAGTGGCATAGGGGATAATGAAGAAAATCAGAAAAGAGGATGTTATCGCTATAAAAATCCACATGTGATAGTTCATGAGACCATCATATAGGGGATGAGACTCACCATGATGCCGAGGCTGATGGGATGTGACTATAGATTGATGGATATCACCGTGCCTTGTGATGTCTAGTAGTTAAGTAGACAATT
The DNA here is from genome assembly GCA_963277665.1 of Viscum album. Classification (NCBI taxonomy): domain Eukaryota; kingdom Viridiplantae; phylum Streptophyta; class Magnoliopsida; order Santalales; family Viscaceae; genus Viscum; species Viscum album. The sequence continues at coordinate 545,648,129 of OY728153.1, read as the reverse complement.
TTTTAAAAATTTGTAGTCCAAGGGACCTATGATATGAGTATGGATGTGACGATGGGACATAAAGTTTACTTAATGGGTTAGCAAGGAGAAGCAGGTTTGTGGTGACATATTGTGAATGTGGTAAAGGTAGAAACATGATACCAAGTGGTATATAATTGGATTAGAAATTGAGGGTCTTTTTTGTATAACTGACTGTGGATGCAGCGTTCCACTATAGCATTGGCCAAGGAGGGTAAAGGCTCCCTTTTGTTTTTTGAGAAGAAGTGAAGTGGGTTATGTAATGTGTGTGTAGTTTCTATTTATTTATGTTTTTCACACATAGTTGTATGTATGTATCTATGATATGTATAAATTAGTGGCGGCCTACTGAGTTCATACTCACATGCTGGACGAGCCCGATAGGATGCATTTGTTTATGAATTTGACTACATAAAAGGGATTAGTCTCATGGTTTTGACCTTAGTGAGTTGGGATGTGTCTTGGGTGGACTTGATAGATGAATTAGTTTTTCTCTATACTAAGTTGGAGATCTTTTTGGCCTTTTTTCTTATTTCCTTATACGGTCAACCCACATGTGATCTTCCTTGCTTATGTATTACTAACATGATATGTAGATAGTATCTTGTATGTATGACTTGTTTAATTTTGGATTGTTACTACTATTGGTTAATATTTCTTCAACATTGTTTTGATTATATATTTCATTGTGTTGTTATTAGGACCATTATTGTTATTGTTATTATAACCAACTTGTATAGTCTCCCCACTATCACCGAATATAACCTCCCTGTTAGTCAGAAACCTTTGGCATACTATGAGGTGTTCCTAGTCCTGGTGGAATATTAACCTAGATGTAACACCCAAAGATTTAATTGTAATTTCTATCTTTAAAATAATCTAATAGCTTATAATTTATGAAACACCAACTTGGCTTGTGTTATACGCAAGATTGAGTTTCTATGAAACAACACATGAGTATTATAATTATTTAAACGATATAATTTTTTGTCAACTAAATACTTTGATATGAATAGTAAAAAAATAAAATATTATTTTTATTTATAATGTTTTCACGGATTTAAAACATATTTATAATGAAATGTATATGTTTTTGTTAAAATAGTTATATATTTATAAAAACTATTTTCTTAAAAGAACAACTTTTTATGTCATTTTGTTAACAATAATAAAATTAATTTTAGACACTCCTCGAAATTTAATTTGGAAAAATAGACTTAATTTTTGGATTTAGAATATTTAAATTAGTTTAGGGTGAATTTTTGGTATTTTTCTAAAAACAATCAATTTTTGATGAATATTGAAAAATACTGCATAATACATAAAAACCGACTTTAAATTTAAATAATTATTATTTTTATTTAAATTTATTTTAAAGTCAAAATAGATATGTAATACCAATATTAGTCCAATGTAATTAACTAGAGTCATTTTATAATAATACTAGATATATAAACTTATATTGAACTTTTTAACGTCTTTTACCCACATTCTAGGAAAATTTGCAAATTTTCCTAAAACGTAATTTTACCACTTCTGTGAATTGAATTTCAAAAATCCAAAAGACATTATTGACATCAGTAAGTAAAATGTGGTTCAATAGGATGAAAATATTTTTTGGTGATTAGTAACTTTTGAATTTTATTTACCACGGTTAAAAGTAAATTTGGTAATTAAAGAGAAAATGATATAATAATTACCCTAACACATGTCCTAATTCTATTGGGTAAGTGTTTTTCGTCCAAAATAAACCTTAGGAATAGAATATGATCATCTTTTATCCATTTGGATTAGATTAGGACATTTATTATTATTTTAATTAAACAAGAGTTAAAAGAGTTAAATTCAAATTTTAATAACTAAAACCTTTTCAATATAGGGTTATAAAAAGATAATTTAGACTATAAATATTCATTATAAAGATAAAACTATTTCATACATCATGGTATTTTATTTATAATTTTTAGACTTTGAATGGTTAAATTTATTTATGACTCAATGATGATGCAGTAATTACCTTATTAATGAAAGATTAAAATAATTGACATTTTAAATATCTAAATAAATGTAAATTGAGTCTTTTGATTCATTCCACAAATTTTCTATGTTAATATTACAATTTAGGGTTTATTTAAAGTTTTTTTCTAAGTAATCATGTTTTTGTGACTTTCACAAAAACCAAATAATAAATAGTGTCAAAATTGACATAAATGAGTTTTTAAAACAAATACTATATTATTAAATGATATAATATTTCTAAAAATATAAGGTTCAGGCAAAGGAATTTTATAATGATAGATATGTCATTAATGAACCACTTGCATTTCTCTTGGAATTTTTTAGTAAGTTTATTAACCATTTAATATAAAAATTCAAGAAGACATGGTAAAAGCTAAACTATTTAACAAAGAGTTAAATATAAAAGATAAGGTTAATACAGTGACCTAAACTTGTATAAGACCTATTTTTTGAAAGTATTTAGACCCATACTACATTATCTTAGAAATAAATCCATTTGGATCCATTTGAAACTGAAAATGATTTTATAATAAAATAATATTTCAAGCTTTTCCTAAAGTGACCCCACCTCTCTTATAAAAAGGTACTTCCCCCTCTCTTAATTTAACACCTAAAAATACATTTGTATTGGACAAAACATACTCAAATATCATCCAAAATACCCTCAATTCAACCTAGAGGCCTTACTTTGATTAGAATGCCAACGTATGGAGCCCTTTTGATCATATCAAAAGGAAGCACCTGAAGAAGAGGTAATAATTTCACCACATCTTTCAAAGCTCTTTTCTTCCTTTACTTCCTCTTTCTTTTTTTCCATACCAAAATAATAAATACAGTACCTTTTACATACTATGACATTATTATAAATATGGTAAAAACATATTCATTATTCTATCCATCCTATGAATGACAAAGTCACCATAAGTGCGCACGTACGACAAACCATCTCCACATCATGGTGTAGTTTGTTATTCAACACTTCATTATCTGGATTGGTATAATAATGACTATGATTGATGAAAAAAATAACTATAACATTTTAATGATTCTGTAAATATGATATACCATCCAATTACATACAATTTCACCATTAATAGAATGGTATTGTCGATCGTGCGTACATACGGATTACCGTCTCCACGAACGCGATGAGATTCATTCCCCATCGTAACCATTCAAGAATAATTTTCATTTTATGATTAAAAATAATGTTCAAGAACATAATATAATTCTATATATGAATAAAATACATCATATCCAAAACAAATATGGCATACATAACAAAACATATAAAACAAATCAGTTAACACCTGAAACAAATGATACTACAAAAATATTATTAACAAAGCAATATTAGAAGATAATATAGGATATCATATTTATGTGGTTCTTGTATAATTTAATAAAAATGATTTAACTATTATATAGATGGTTAATGTACCCTTGACCAAGGAAAAGTATAAGTTAAGGGTTAATTTTACAATCTCTTTATTTATCTAAGGTTGTTTATACGTAAGTATCTATTGGGAATTATTTATCATACACATCCATGTTTTTAAAAAATGTATTTCAAAATTTTTTTTGTATTTTCTAGAATATGGGATAAAGTCATTTATAACCTTGTTTGAATTTTTATAAAATGTTTTTAAGGGAATATTTCCATCATTTTCCAAACTAGGTACTTTATGACCTTTTCAGAAAATTTAGGTAAGAATGTTTTTTTAACATATACGGTGGGTGCGCATATTTTCCGCCATTATAATACCTTCTAAGCTTCTCTTAAAAGTTTATAATAATATTTTCAAAATAAATATTTTATTTTATAATTATGTGACTTTTAAATGATTTCAAAAGAGAAAGAGATATTTATCTGAAATAGTTTTGATTTCATCTATGTCAATATCCCTTGATGGATTTTACACTTGTTTGAAGTTGATTTATTATGATACAATCTTCCATATTTTATTGAATGTTTTGTGATATGTTTGGCTGTAGATGTGTTATTTTTATACGATTCATGGTTTATGGTTAAATTATTAATATTTCGTATGCTAGTTTTAATACAAATGTTTATGATAGGTTTCAACCTTTTCAAATGAGGAATTCATTGGACATAGTAAGTGATGGTTAGAGACCTATATATCTCCATGATGCATCAATAGATCTTATGAGACAAACTAGTGTTTTGGGATAAGTCCCTAATAAAATCTTATTTGTTGTCTTAGAAGGAGGCATTTACTATGTGGTTATGATGTCCGACATTATGCATTCCATCATTATGAAATTAGTTATTGATATTACATGTGAATATTGGACTAGTAGAATATCCATGTGAATAAGTAAATGGAATTATTTGATTTATATTTTCCATATTATTCTTAATTTTAAGTTTAAAAGGATTATGTCTTAGCTTTTACATTTCATTAAATGTTTATGATTTTTTATGAAAGTTTCCGCTATATTGTTATCCTTACTGAAAATATGAGCTCACCCCTTTCTTATGTTTTATTTTTCCCTGGATGCGAAGAATTATATTATGATTAAACTGTTGGAATAGGCTAAAGGATATGAGTGTGTTCAAAAGGGGACAAAATGTTGTTGTTTTTCTATTTCAAAATGTAATGTAAAACTTATGTATGTAAATAGTATTTCCAAGGCTACTAAACTAATCAGTATTTTAAGAATTGTTCTATTGTGATCATGCCAATATTATTTAATAATGCACAAAATCTAGGTAACTAGGGTTGGGGCATTATAGTTGGTATCAGAGAGAGTTTATTACAAACCATGGAAACTAGATTTAGATAAATTCTAATTAGAGAACTTTACCCTAAGATAGGATTTGAGGATTATTATAGAAGAACAACAAAAAATTTTGGTAGTGTAAATATTATGTGGGTTTTCCAATAAAATACATCCCTATCTAGAAACAAACAGGTAGAGGTGGCTCTGGCACAGATGTAACTAGGATTAAAAACTCCGAAAAAAAGTTTTGGGCTTGACCTGAGGTATCCTGGTACATGAAAACAGGTCTTGCTGCACTCTGGGTATTGACACTCCCGAGGGATACGCTTAGGACAATTCACATTTTTATTTACAAACAATTATGAAGTCTTTATGAGTAAATAATTCCTTAAATAAAACATTTTAATTACTAAGGATTATATGCCAAAATTTTTCAATTTATGTTCGGTATTTTACATGTTTATAATTATGCATTTCTATTCATAAACTAACCTAATGTATAAAATTGTTTAGAAGTGGTTACCGATATAAGGAATGAGAACTCCAACAATACGCATTATCCAAAGAGTAAGAAGGATCATGTATTTCATGGTATTAATCAAAAATTTAGAAGGGAAATAGTCTCCCATATATTCTAATCATATGGATAAATAACATCATTTATTAATAAGATAAGTAAAAAATTCTATGAGTCCTATGGATTTGAAGGGAATCCATAGAAGAAAAGGATGGTAGAGAAAAAGATGGATAAAGAGAATAAGGAAAAGAAGGATTTTCCCATATGTGATAACTATGGAATGAATCACCCTGGTAAATGCTTGAAGGGAATGTGAGTTTGTTATAAGTTTACAGAAAAAGGACACTAAGTACGTGATTTAAAAGGTAAGAAAATGGTTTCAAATGTATAATGCTTCATCTGTAAGGAGTTGGGAAACTATAAGAATCAATGTACCGATCATCAGAGTATACCACAAATGATGATATTCGATAATAATCAAGTTATGATACTACTACATATGAAGAGGAATAATTAGTTTTTTTATATTTTTATTAATGAATAATGTCATTTGATTGTTGTATCAATGATGTACTGGTTATATTAATTATGGAAATAAATAATTATTGTACTACAATACTATTTCATTGAGGATTTGAGATTATATGGTACAAAGAAAAGTGACTCAACATCAAGTTAATGTTTTTGGAAAATACATGGTTGAAGGAATGATAAACCTTAATATGGTCCTGATACTGAGGTAGTGATTTTGGAATATGTGATGGTTGAATTGGATAAATTAAATTGGATATTCTTGACTACCTTAGAACTGATTAATGGTTTGTTTATTACATCATTGTTTGAGTATTCCAAATTTTTGGATATAAGAAATAAATCTTGTATTCTATTAAGAATAAGGGAGCATGAATGTAATAAATAAGGGTTTATGGCAATTCAGGGTGTTACCATGTTTCAAGAGAATACATGATGAAGGTACTCACATGTTATTATGTGGAAAAAAGAGATATTCATTATGTTATGTTGACCTTGAATATAAATTTTTAAACTATGAGTTTAGACATAAGTATTTTGGTTAAGTCTAATGGTTGGAATAGATTAAGTTGGACATTAGATACAATGTTTTAAGGTTAAAACATTTCTTATGATTATTTTTGGAATTTTATAAAAAGGACAACCCAATGGTTGGGTGAAAACCCGTCGTGTACCATAAGGTTGTGAGACTTGAACCTGCAACCGAAGGGTGATAAGGGTGCATCACCTACCAATGGACTACATGATGTCCCAATTTTTATAATTTAGTTTTTTTAAATGATATGATTGATGAATTATAAGTTAATTTTTTTTCAAAAAACTATATGATTAGGATAAATAGAACAATTTTGAGTTCTATTATCTTTTAGAGTGAAAGATGATTTTGTGGTAGAAATTAGTTAAAGGATGGAACACTACTTGTTAAGTATTTTTTTTATTATTATATGAAGAAATTAATTCTTAAAATTTTGGGAAAGGATCTTAAAACCCAAATTTTTTTATCCAAATTCCTTATTTTTTTATGAACCAATGATATTTTAAGTCATCATATATTTATGGCTTTAAGTCCATCAATTTTCTATTTATTGTTCACTTGTTTGTGATTTATGACCTCAATCACTACTTATAAATATTTACATTTTTCATCCAACTATACATCTCAACATTTGAAAATTTTTATCTTATTTGAAATCCTAATTTGGTGGTGACTTTTTCATTTCCCTTTCCCCCTTATTAAGACTAAATTTTATTAACCCTATTTTCGATGTGGGTTTTCCACAAATGTATTTTCTATTTTTAACCTTTTATTTTCGAAGTACAATTTCAAATTGTGCGGAAAATTTTTTTTAAAGGAGGGGAGAATGTAACACCCCAACATTTCATAGTAATTTATATATTTAAAATAAATAAATATATGATACTTCATGCAACACTGACTTGGATTGCATTATAAGCAAGAATGAGTTTCTGCGAAGCAACACATTAGTATTATAGTTATTTAAATGATATATTTATTTATCAAGTAAATAATATGAAATTAATATTAAAAAATAAATTTTTATTGTTATTTATATTTTTTCACATAAATAAAACATATTTATATTGATATTTATATGTTTTGTTAAAATAGTTATATATTTAGAAAAACTATTTTCTTAAAATAACTACTTTTTTATGTCCTTTGGTGAACATAAATAAAATTAATATTTGAAACTCATAAAAATTTAATTTGGTAAAATAGACTTCATTTTTGGATTCAGAATATCACAATTATCTTAGGGTAAAGATTTTGTATCTTTCTAAAAACATTCAATTTTTGATGAATAGTGAAGAATACTGTATAGAACATAAAAACTGAATTTTTATTTAACTAATTATTATTTTCATTTAAATTTATTTTAAAGTCAAAATAGATGCATAATACCTATATTAGTATAATTTAATTCATTGGATTAATTTTATAATAAGACTTGATATAAATAATTTTATTGAATTTTTAACCTGTTTTACCCACCTTCTGGGAACATTTTAAAATTTGAATAATACCAAATTTTACATCTTCTATGAATTTAATTTCAAAAATATGAAATTCAAGATTTAAATCTGTAAGTAAAATGTGGTTCAGTAAGATGAAAATATATTTTTGGTGAATAGAAACTTTTTAATTTTATTTATCACTCTTAATTAAAGGTAAAAATGATATTATAGTTACCCTAAAACATGTAATGATTCTATTGGATAAGTTTTTTTCTATAAATATAAACCTTAGGAATAAAATATGATCCTATTTGATCTACTTGGATTAGATTTGTAGATTTACAAATATTTTATTTAAACAAGAGTGAAATGTATTAAATTCAAATTTTAATAAATAAAACATTTCAAATATAGGGTTATACATAAGATAATTTCGACTATAAATATTAATTGGAAAGATAAAAATATTTCCTACGTTATGTTATTTTGTTTATAATTTTAATACATTATCTAATTAAATTTATTTATGACACACTGATGATGCACTAATTACCTTGTTAATAACAGTTTAAAGTAAATGATATTATAAATATAAAAATAAATGTAAATTGAAACTTTTGGTGCATTAAAAGAATTTTATAACTTAATATGACATGTTATGGTTGATTTCATGTATTTTTTTAGGATTAATCATGTTATTTTGACTTTCAAAAAAACCAAATACTAAATAGTGTCAAAATTGACATAAATGAGTTAAAAAAATACTATATTATTAAATAATATAATATTCCAAAATATATAAGGTTAGTACAAAGGAATTTTATAATAATATATATGTCATTAATGAACCACTGGAGGTTCTCTTGGAATTTTATATTAAGTTTATTAACCATGTAATATAAAAATACAAGAATATATGGTAAAAGCTAAACTATTTAACTAAGTGTTAAATCTAAAAGATAAGGTTAATATGGTGACCAAAACTTGTCTAAAATCTATTGGTTGAGAGGATTTTGACCCATACCCACATTATCTTAGAAATAAATCCATTTTGAGCCTTTATAAACCAAAAATTATTTTATAATAAAATAATATTTCAAGCTTTTCCTAAAGTGCCCCTAACCTCTCTTATAAAAGGGTACTTCCCATTATCTTAATTTCACTCCTCCAAAGACGTTTTACTCGGCCAAACCCTACTCTAATATCCTCCCAACTACCATCAATTCAACCTAGAGGCATTCCTTTGATTATAAATCTATCCTACGGAGCCCTTCTGATCAAATCAAAAGGAAGCACCCAAATAAGAGGTAATAATTTCATAACCTCTTTCAAAGTTCTTTTATTTTTCCACTTACACTTTATTTGTTGTTTCCATACCAAAATAATAACTCCAGTACCTTATACATACTGTGATGTTATTATAAATATGATAAAACCATATTCATTAATATATCATCCTATGAATGACAAAAGTCACTATACGTGCATATGTACGGCTTACCGTCTCCACGTCGTGGTGTAGTTTGTGATTCAAAACTTCAGCATTTGGATGGGTATAATAATAATAATTATTGAGGTAAATAATAAATATAAAATTTCAATGATTTTGTATATATGATATACCATCCAATTACATACGATTTCCCCATCAATTGAATGGTATTGTCGCTCGTGCGTATGTATGGATTAACATCTCCACGAACGTGATGAGGTTCATTATCCATCATTACCATTAAAGAATAATTTTAATTTTATGATTAAAAATAATGTTTTAGAACTTACTATAAATCTTTATATGAATAAAATACATCATATCCACAACATACATGACTTACATAACAAAATATATAAAACGAATCAGTTAACACCTGAAACAATGATACTACTGAAATATTATAAAAAAAGAAATATTAGAAGATCATATATGATATAATATTTATGCGGTACTTGTATAATTTAATAAAAAATGATTTAAATATTATACAGGAGGTTATGGTACCCTCGAGAAAGGAAAGGTACAAGGTAAGGGTTAATTTTACAATCTATTTATTTATTAGAGGTTGTTTATACATAAGTATTTACCGGGACTTCTTTATCATCCACATCCATGTTTCTTAAAAATGTATTTCAAAACATTTTTAAAATTTACTCGAATATGAGTTAATGTAATTTATACCCTATTAATTTTTATAAATTTTGTTGAAAGGAATCTTTTTGTTGTTTTCCAAACAAGGTAATTTAGTAACTTTTCAACAAATTAAGGTAAAAATGTTTTTTAACTTATACAGAGGGTGCATCTATTTTCTAACGTTATAACACCTTCTAAGCTTCCCTGAAAATCTTATAAGAATATTTTCAAAACAAATATATTCTTTTATAACTATGTTACTTTCAAATTATTTTAAAATAGAAAGACATATTCCACTCAAATATTTTTGATTTCATCTATATCACCATCCCATGATGGATTTTTCACTTGTTTGAATTTGATTTATTATGACACAATATTCCATATTGTATTGATGGTTTTGTGATATTTTTGACTATGGGTATGTTATTTTTATACCATTCACGGTTTATGGTTAAATTATTAACATTTCGTATGATATTTTTAATATGAATGTTTATGTTATATTTCAACCTTTTCAAATGAGGAATGAAATGGACTTAGTAAGTGATGGGTAGAGCCATCTATATATCATCGATGCATTGGTAGGTATCATAAGACAAACAAGTGTCTTGTCACAAGGTCTTCAAAAAATCTTATTTGTATTCTTGGCATGAGGCCTTGACTATGTGGTTATGATGTTTATCATTATGCATTCTATCATTATGGAATCAGCTATTGATATTACATGTGATTATTTGACTAGTAAAATATCCATGTTAATAAGTAAATAGAAATATTTGATTTATATCTTCTATATTATGCTAAATTTTAAGTTTAAAATTCTTATGTTTTAGTCTTATATATTTCCTTAAATGTTTATGTTTAATTATGAAAGTTTCCACTATATTGTTATCTTTACTGATAATCTGAGCTCACCCCTTTCTTAAGTTTTATTTTTCCCAGGATGCAAAGAATTATATTATAAATGAACTGCAAGAATAGGCTAAGTGATATGAGTGTGTTCAAAAGGGAACATAATGTTGTTGTTTTTCCATTTCATAATGTAATGTAAAACTTATGTATGTATCTAGTACTTTCAAGGCTACTAAACTAATCAGTATTTCGAGACTTGATCTCTTATGATCATGCCAATGTTATGTAATAATGCACTAACTCTGGGTAACCAGGGTCAGGGAGTTACAGTAGAGCACTAGTTGAGTGACTCGTGGGTTATGGTATGTCATGACCAGGACCAATGTTAGGGAGGGGTTGTTCCTTGTAGATATTCTGGTTGAATTCCATAAGACCTTCGGGTCATGTAATCTCTTAAACCTATGGTCCATGTAATATCAGAGCCTATGGGCCTTGTAAGGGTTCCCCCTAATCCCTTGAAAGGGGGGTTATCATAAATCAATAAAAAATGAAGGCCTTCGTGCCATTTAGGCATAACACGACTCAAATAGGATAAGGGATAGAGACTTGTGCTTAGTTAGCATATGAAACACATGGGAGTAATTAAACTAATATACCTATACATATTCACACTTATCCAATACCTTATAATGATGTAATTTAAAATAAATGAAACCAATTCATGAATACATCTATGATACAACAATTAGATTTTGATAATAAAGTACTAAAAGTGAACAATGGGAAAAATACACTACTACAAAAATGGTCTTTATCAGAGCTCAAAACGGGCTTCATCAGTGCTAAAAAAAGAATTGTAAAGCTCGGCACTGATAAAGGTTGGGGGGAACCCTTTATCAGTGCTAAAAAGGCACTGATAAAGGTGGACCATATCAGCGCTAAAATAGAGATGATAAAACAACCCTTTATGAGCGCTAAAAGAGCGCTGATAAATGCGTGTTTCATCAGTGTTCCTTTAGCGCTGATAAACTAATCCTTTATCAGTGCTTCTTTAGCGCTGATAAATGCCCTATCTGCTGCTAGGAAAAAATCTGCAGTAGCACACCAGAACACCTGTAAAAAAATTCAGCATCCCAATAAGCTAATTAGTGCAAGTATACCCATACAAAATTAACACATAAATCATATGCTCTTAATACCAAGTATACCCATACAACAAGTATACCCGTACACCATTAACACATAATTCCTAAGTTAATTAAGTACATAAAGAATTCAATTCAGAATTTAGGGGGTTGGGGGGCTGTTGAAGGATTTGGAGTGGATATACAAGGGGGGTAGTGGGTGTCCCTGGGGATGGGGGTGTCCGGGGGGCTTTCTAGGTTGGTGGGCTGATGTCCAGGGTGTCGGGGGGGGGGGTGTCCAGAGGGGTGGGGGGTGTCCAGGGGGTGGTTTGGTGTTCAAGGGGGTGGGGGGTGGTCTAGGGGGTTGGTGGGGTTGAATCATAGATCTCACAAAGGACCCGTGGATAATTATTATAAAATATCAACACAATCTGAATGCGTTTGGTAGGATTTCTATAGGTCAGTTGTTGTTTTCACTTAAAATTGTGTCCATTTTAAACCAAAGAGAGACCCTTTGAGTGCTACCAGCCACACCGTGCCTCAGATTGAGGTGGGGATGACATGTACACATCAAAAAGGACCCTTGTATCATTCTCTTAAAGTATCAACACAATCTGAATGTGTTTGGTCAGATTTCCGTAGGCCAGTTGTTGTTTTCACTTCAAATTGTGTCCATTTTAAACAAAATGGAGACCCTTGCAGTGGTACCGGCCACACCGTGCCTTGGATTGAAGCAGGGTTTACTTTTACACATCACCAAGGACCCTTGCATCATTATTATAAAAGATAAAGGCAATCCGAATGCGTTTGGTCAGATTTTCATAGGTCAACTGTTGTTTTCAATTAAAATTGTGTCCATTTTAAACCAAAGAGAGACTCATTGAGTGCTACCGGACACACCATGCCTCATATTCAAGCAGGGATGACTCTTACACATCAAAAATGACCCATGGATCGTTCTCCTAAAGGATCAATACAATCCGAATGTGTTTGTTCAGATTTCCGTAGGTCAGTTGTTGTTTTCACTTAAAATTGTGTACAATTTAAACAAATTAGAGACCCTTAAAGTAGTACCGGCCACACCGTGCCTCGGATTGAGGCGGGGTTGACTCTTACACGTCACCAAGGACCCTTGGATCGTTCTTATAAAAGATCAAGGCAATCCGAATTCGTTTTCTTGGATTTTCATAGGTCAGTTGTTGTTTTCAATTAAAATTGTGTCCATTTTAAACAAAAGAGAGACCCTTTGAGGGATTGCAGTCACACCTAGCCTCAGATTAAGGCTGGGTTCAGTTGTAAACATCCAAAAGGACCCTTTAATCGTTCTTATAAAATATCAAGTCAATCTGAATGCGTTTGGTCATATTTTGATAGGTCAGTTGTTGTTTTCAATTAAAATTGTGTTCATTTTAAACAAAAGAGAGACCCTTTGAGTGATAGCGGTCACACTGTTCCTCTGATTAAGGCGGGGATGACTCTTACACATCACAAAGGACCCATGGATAATTCTCCTAAAGTATCAACACAATCCGAATGATTTTGGTTAAATTTCCGTAAGTCAGTTGTTGCTTTCACTTAAAATTGTGTACATTTTAAACAAAATAGAGACCCTTTGAGTGGTACCGGCCACAAGATGCTTTAGTTTGAGGCAGGGTGACTCGTACATATCACCAAGGACCCTTGGATAATTCTTATAAAAGATCAAGGTAATCCGAAAGAATTTTGTCAGATTTTGATAGGCCAATTGTTGTTTTCAATTAAAATTGTGTCCATTTTAAACAAAAGAGAGACCCTTTGAGTGATAGCGGGAACACCGTGCCTCAGATTGAGGCGGGGTGGACTCTTACACGTAAAAATTAACCCTTGGATCATTATCCTAAATAATCAACACAATCCTAATGCATTTTGTTCAATTTCCGTAGGTCAGTTATTGTTTTCACTTAAAATTGTGTCTATTTTAAACATAATAAAGACCCTTTGTGTGATACCGGCCACACCGTGCCTCAGATTGAGGCGGGTATGACTCATAGACATCAAAAAGGACCCGTAGATCATTTTACTAAAGGATCAACACAATCATAATGGGTTTGGTCAGATTTTCGTGGTTCAGTTGTTGTTTTCACTTAAAATTGTGTCCATTTTAAACAAAATGGATACCATTTGAGTGGTACCGGCCACACCGTGCCTTGGATTGAAGCGGGGTTTACTTTTACACATCACCAAGGACCCATGAATCGTTATTATAAAAGATAAAGGCAATCCGAATGCGTTTGGTCAGATTTTCATAGGTCAACTGTTGTTTTCAATTAAAATTGTGTCCATTTTAAACAAAAGAGAGATCCTTTGAGTGCTAGCGGGCACACCATGATTCAGATTGAGGCAGGGTTGACTCTTACATTTCAAAAAGGACCTATGTATCGTTCTTCTAAAGGATAAACATAATCCAAATGTGTTTGATCTGATATCCGTAGGTCAGTTGTTCTTTTCACTTAAAATTGTGTCCATTTTAAACAAAATAGAGACCCTTTGAGTGATACCGACCACTCAGTGCCTCTAATTGAGGTGGGGTTGACTCATACACATCACAAAAAACCCATGTATCGTTATTTTAATTGATAAAGAAAATCCTAATGAATTTGGTCTGATTTCCGTAGGTCAGTTTTTGTTTTCACTTAAAATTGTGTTCATTTTAAACCAATGAGAGACTCTTTGAGTGATAGCGGCCACACCGTGCCTCATATTGAAGTGAGGATGACTCTTAAATGTCAAAAAGGACCCATGGATTGTTCTCCTAAAGGATCAATACAATAAGAATGTGTTCAGTTGTATTTTCGTAGGTCAATTGTTGTTTTCACTTAAAATTGTGTCCATTTTAAACAAAATAGAGACCCTTTGAGTGGTACCAGCCACACCGTGCCTCATATTGAGGAGGGGTTGACTTTTACACCTCACCAAGGAATCTTGGATCTTTCTTATAAAATATTTAGTTAATATGAATGTGTTTGGCCAGATTTTCATAGGTCAGTTGTTGTTTTCAATTAAAATTGTGTAACGCCCCGACCCCAGTTACCTAGAGTCGGTGCATTATTGCGTAACATTGGCATGATCACAAAGATCAAGTCTCGAAATAATGATTATTTTAGTAGACTTGAAACACTAGATACATTATTATGTTTTACATTACATCATAAAGTAATAAAAAACTACAACAACATCTTGTCTTAATATCCCCTCATACTATCCCTGCAGGTCATTCAAAATATACTTCTACACATCCTAGAAAAATTAAAACATCGGAAGGGGTGAGATCATATGCTCAGTAAGGATAACAATATAGTGGAAGCTTTTATAAATAAACATTAACTTTTAAAAGCAATTTATAAATAAAACAAAATCCTTTTAAACTTGATCTTTAGCATAATATGGAAAAAATAAAATAAAATAAGGCCATTTACTTATTCACATGGATATTCAACTAGTCGAATAATCACATTCCATATCAATAACCACTTTCATAATGATGAAATGCATAATGCCAGACTATCATAACCACGTTTCCAAGGCCTCGTTCCAAGAATACAAATAAGATTTTTTCAAGACCTCCAAGACACTAGTTTGTCCCATGAATCCTACCGATGCATCAAAGAGCTATAGCGGGCTCCACCCATTACTTATTAAGTCTAATGCATTCCTCATATGAACATGTTTAATCATATCATTATCCATAACATAATCGTATCACATAAAACATGCATAAAGGAAACATAACATTTCCACATTTCAATCATAAGATATCAATACAACACATTGATATAAAAAACATTCAAAACCATTTTCAATACAAAAATGAAAGTAAACTAAAACTTTGTAATTATTTTTCATTTAAAAAAGTTATGGCTTGTAGAGGAAGCCGGAACCCAAATAATGGTCACGGCAGTGGAGAATCCATTATCGCTGCATACATACGACAAAAAAATTCCCTTTTGTCGTTTAGTACAATGCTTCGTATAAAATGATTCCTTTTGAATAAACGTAAAAGTCAAAGGTGTTTATACACCATATAAAAGAAGGTTGTGTATAAAATTAAATATGCCTCAATGAAAGGATATTGAGACGAAGTACCTTACAAAGAACATTTTTTAATAAAATAGATCTATTATGTGTATTCACTATAAGTAAACATAAAGAAAGTACAAATACAAGATAGGACATAATAATATCATGACAAAATTTTAATGTAGGATATTAACCCAAAGAATGGAAATTGGGTTAAGAAGTTCCCTTATCTCGTGTCTGACTTGACTCAATCGTTCTTTAACCTCATTAATAATAAACTAGAGTTAATTTATAATTTCTTATGAACCTTTTTCATGTTTATTATTCCTTTCATATCACTTATTACCATGTTATGAACATTATGTAATTATTTATGTCAATAACGGTCGTTTTCTCGATCTTTGGTACTTGAGTCAAAAATAAACTTCTTATAATTACAAGTTGTTCATGTGGTAAAATATCCATTATATCCAAAATTATATTCATGATGTAGATATCATATATATCATATATATCCAGTATGTACACTCATTCGTAATATTACATAACATTTAGAGGTAAGAAATGAAATGCACTGTTCATGGAGACGGTAATCTGTATGTATGCATGAACACTACTTTCATTTCTATTTTGTATTTAATGGATTGAAATCATAATGATATAAAGGTGTATTATAATTCCAGTATAATATCATATGTAATATCATTTAATCCATCCTTTATACATCCCAAATATGACATTAACAATTAAAATCACTTTGATGGGGCGGTAGTCCGCACTTCCTAAAATGAAATTACCACGTGTACCCATAATGGAAATCATAAAGGTATGCCATAAATGAGAAATACAGAAGCATAAGGAAAAAATAGATGTAATATATATCATATATAGAAATAGTTTCATCATAATGGTCACCATTATATGTGTTAAAAGAATATTGAACAATCATCATTTCGTGAGGCAGGATTTCGCCACCCACAGAAACAGTATGTTCATTTACCATTAGACGAAGGTGTGTGTAAGTGTAAATCAAAAATATCTCATAAAACATCATATTATACTGAAGATAAGGGTGTTGTTATAAAATAAAGTAATAAAAATATTTTAGGGGGTTGGAGAAGCAAAATAAAACAAATGAACAGAAGAGAAGACATTACCTTAAAATCGGGGAACTCTTTTTGAATTGAGCCAAAGGCTTCCTTGGAAAGACTTCTGCCCAAAGTGAGGCATCTAGGATTAAGATAGGGAATTTGGGAGATTATTTGGGCAGTGGTTGGCCGATCCAAATGGCTTTGATGGCGTGAATAAGGTGGTAGAGGTGGGGGCCTTTTACAAGAGGAGAGGGGGGGGGGGGCACTCTTGGAATGTAATGAAATGTTAAATTATTATTAAGTTCTTTTCGGATTTCAAAGGTCCCAAAATTATATATTTAGAGGATAAGGTGATAAGGGTTATAAATCTAACCATCCAATAGGTTTTTGACAAGTGTAAGTCTTAGATTGTACATTATCTTGTCATTTTATTTAAATCGTTAATTAATGAGGTAATTGCTGCATCATCATTGTGTCATGAAAAATTTAATTTATTTAATGTCTAAGAATTATAAAAAAATTACCATGGTTTAGGAAATATTATTATATTTCCAATGAATATTTATAGTAAAAATTTTAACTTATATTACCCCATGTAATAGTTGTTTTAGTAAAACAACACATGTTTGTGACAATTTTATTTTTACTTTAAATAAAAAGTTATTAATGTAATTTTCTTACCCAAGTGGCTCCATGGGGTACCAAAGTTGACCCATGGATTGTCTTGGTCTTCCATGAGTCATCCAATAAGGGTAGGAAAAGTGTCATGATATTTTCATATTTTTATTTTAACCTTAAATTTCTCTAATTACCTTTAATCGCGATAAATAAAACTTAAAAGTTACTATTCACTAAAAAATTATTTTAATCCCATTTAACCCCATTTTTCTTCCTAATGACAACCATGGATGTCGGATTTTTGAAAATCAAATCACAAAAGTGGTAATATTTCATTTACATGAAAATTTTGTTTTTAAACTACCACTTAGTGGTTTCACTATTCATCAAAAATTGATGTTTTTCAGAAAAATACCAAAAATTCACCCTAAGATATATTTGATATTCCTAATTCAAAAATGATGTCTATTTTACAAAATTAAAAACATTTAAGTTGGTTTAATTAATTTAATAATTAATTCCCGCTGTCACAACAAATAGCGTGTTTTTAAGAAGCAATATATATCAAAAGATTGACAATTGTTTATGTCCAATTTCAAAGTGAAATTAATTATATCACCACCATTGGATAAAATGTTAAAAATATACTCTAATTATAATTTAAAACCACTCAATAGTATAATTTATCACTATAAATTATTTTGATTAAAAAATTTGTTTTTAAGTATTTTTTTACTATTCGTAGAAAATTGGAAGTTCTTAGAAAATTACAAAAAATTCAACTTAGGATAATTTCGATATTACAAATACAAAAATTAAGTCCATTTTTAATTATATAATTAATATAATTTCAAAAATTTATTATTACTATTCATAACAGCTACTTTGATTGGTCGCGGTGTGCTAGAACTCGAGGTTGCGTACAACACACGCTACTGTATTATTCAAAGAGAAGCGTACCATGGAAGCTTGGGGTGTTACATTCAACCCTCCTTCAATAAATTGCGTCCTCACAATTTGAAATTGTTCTTCGAAAATAAAATGTTGAAAGTAGAAAATACCTTTGTGGAAAACCCACATTGGAAATAGGGTTAATAAAATTTAGGCTTAATAAGAGGGAAATGGGAATGAGATAGTCACCACCAAATTAGGGTTTCGAATAGGAGAACATTGGTGGAAATTATAGACACATAATTTGTGGAAAAATGTAAATATTTTTAGGGAGTGATTGAGTACATCAATCAAAAACAAGTGTAAAATTGAGGGCCTCAAATCCATCAATCTATGATGAAAATATCATCAGTTCAACAAAACATAAGGTATTAGGATAACACAATTTTTTAATATCCCTTTCTTAAAGTTTAATAATTAATTTATTCATAGAATACGAGAGAGGTATATATATATATATATATATATATATATATACTTGACAAGTATAGTTTCAACCTTCAACTAATATCTACCACAAACTCATCTTTCACTCAAAAAGATAAGAGAACTCAAAAATATTATATTCATCCTAATAGTACAAGGTTCCAAATATTAACACATACCATTTAGATTAAGAAAACTATTTTTTAATAACCAGGGACTTCCTGTAGGCTAGTGGTAGGTAATAAAGGCCTGTCGCACTATGGTTGTGGGTTCGATTCCTGAAGCTTTGTCCGACGCAACGGGTTATCATCCAACCTGAAGGTTGTCCTTTTCCTAAAAATATAGTATTATAATATTCCAAAAATAATCTTCATAAATGTTTTAACCTTAAACAATACTATCCAAAGTTCAACTTAATCCAATCCAACCTTTATAGTTATCTAAAATACCTATGTCCAGACTTTCTCTAAAAGGTCTCTAAATTATAAAATCAATTGTATCATCAGATTCCTCAAACATAGTAATGTTTCTCTGATTATCACATACAAAAATATGATTTCCTTCATCATATTAAAACCATAATGAAAACAACAGGTACTAAAGTACAATCCTTATATATATCACATTATTCTTATAACCATAATATATTTCTTGAGTCCAAAAACACAAATACAATAATTATTCCACTTCAACTATAGTAACAGCATACAATTGTCCTTGCTCCCTAGGCCTTTTCTGAGGTAAGTTTCCTTGGCGCTTAAAAAGTTGATTTTTATAATGCCCCATTTCTTTACAATTTTATCATTCAACATTGACAACCTCTTTCTTTCCCTTGCAATCACGAGCCCGGTGACCTTTTTCTCCACATTTATAACAAACTCCCATTCCTTTTAGGCAAGTACCGAGGTGATTCTTCCCACAATTATCGCATAATGGGAAATCCTTCTTTTAATTTTCCCCTTTATCTGTCTCTTGTTCCACCGTTCTCTTCTTCTCTTACTTTAATTTATTGTCATAAGATTTAGAGAATTCATTTTCTGTCTTGATAGAACATGCGACTATATCTTCGTACATTGAGAAAGATTGTGATACTAATGCTCGATGGAGAAATAGTTTTAACCCATCAAAGAAACGATCGATCTTACTTCATGGTTTACGTATATAATCTACACCATGCCTCTCTAACCATGTAAAGTTGACTCATACTTTGCGACATTCTCATCTTACTTTTGCCTCAGACTCAGAAATTTCCTTTCCATATCTGCTCGATGGTCATGAGGAAAGTATTTTTCTAAGAAAAGCTCTTTGAACTCCCTCCATTCCATATTTGATACTTCATCATCTTCCTTTGTGTTTTGAATCAATGACCACCATTGATCATCATCTCCAGTGAGGCGGTAAACTGCCATGATAACCTTTTCCCTTTCACTACTCCCCAAGGCATGGAATATCTTCTCTAAGGAATTTATCCATTGCTCGGCTACTAAGGTATTTGTACTCCCATTGAATGTTAGGGGTTTTTTCCGCCTGAAGAAGTCTAACATTGATCCTCCACGCTGCGGATCAGGGTGATCCATACGAGTAAGGTTATTATTCATAACCTGAGTGAGTTGTCCCAGTATGGTGATAAGCTGATCAGAACCAGGTGTATCACTAACTCCATTATAATTATCTTGAGTGGGAGGGAAATACCTACATGGAGCTCATACATTGATATAGTTTCCATTACTTCCACTACGCACCATTTCTAAACAATGTCATAAACTATATTAGTTTATGAATCGAAATACATAATAACAAACTTCAAAAATAATTAACATAAATTGAACTATTTATGGATATAATCCATAATCATAAAAATGTTTTCTTTAAGGAAGAATATACTCATAAACCCTTAATAATGGTTTGTAAAGAAAATGAGAATTATCCTAAGCATATCCCTCGAGAGTGTCGTAACCAAGAGTGAAGCAAGGCCCGTTGTCGTGCAATAGTTCCCGTTCGAGTCCAGCTCAATGAGGTGTTTTTGGGTTTTACCCCTAGGTACATCTGTGCCAGAGCCGCCTCTACCTGTTCGTATCCTGATAGGTATGTATTTCTCGGAAAACTCAAAAAATACTTATAATACCAAAATTCTAGGAAGTTCTTTTATACTAATCCTCAAATTCTATCTTAGGGCTATGTGATCTAATTAGAGTTTATCTAAATCGATATTCCAAGTTTAGTACTAAACTGACTCTGATACCAACTATAACACCCCGAACCCATTTACTCAGAGTCGGTGCATTATTGCGTAACATTGGCATGGTCACAAAGATCAAGTCTCGAAAGACTGATTAGTTTAGTAGAATTGAAACACAAGATACATTATTAAGTTTTACATTACATCATAAAGTAATAAAAAACTACAACAACATCTTTTCTTCATATCCCCTCATACTATCCCTGTAGGTCATTAAAAATATACTTCTTCATATCCTGGAAATATTAAAACATTGGAAGGGGTGAGCTCAGATGCTCATTAGGGATAACAATATAGCATAAGCTTTCATAAATAAACATTAACATTTAAGTTAATGTATAACTAAAACAAAATCCTTTTAAACTTGAACTTCATCATAAAATGGAAAAAATAAAATGAAATAATTCCATTTACTTATTCACATGGATATTCTACTAGTCCAATAATCACATGCCATATCAATAACCACTTTCATGATGATGGAATGCATAATTTCAGACTATCATAACTACTTATCCAAGGCCTCGTGCCAAGACTACAAATAAGATTTTGTCAAGGTCTCGTTCCAAGACACTAGTTTGTCTCATGATACCTACCGATGCATCCAGGAGCTATAGCAGGATCCACCCGTCACTTATTAAGTCCAATGCAGTCATCATATGAACATGTTTAATCATATCATAATCCATAATATAATCGTATATCATAAAACATGCATAAAGGAAACATAAAATTTCCACATTTCAATCACAAGATATCAATACAAAACATTGATATAAAAAAAATATTCAAAACCATTTTAAATACTAAAATAAAAGTAAATTAAAACTTTGTAAATATTTTTCATTTAAAAAAATTATGGCTTGTAGAGGAAGCCGAAACCCAAATAATGGTCATGGCGGCAGAGAAGTCATTATCGCCGCATACGTACAAAAAAAAAACATTCCCTTTTGTCTTTTAGTAAACTGCTTCGTATAAAAATATTACTTTTGAATAAACTTAATTGTCAAAGGTGTTTATACACCACATAAAAGAAGGTTGTGTATAAAATAAAATATGCCTCAATGAAAGGAGATTGAGACGAAGTCCCTTACAAAGAACATTTTTTAATAAAATAGATCTATTATGTTTATTCACTATAATTACACATAAAGAAAGAACAAATACAAGATAGGACATAATAATATCATGAAATTATTTGAAAGTTGGAGATTAACCTAAAGAATGGAAATTGGGTTAAGAAGTTCCCTTACCTCGTGTCCGACTTGACTCGATCGTTCTTTAACCTCCTGAATAATAAAATAGAGTTAATTTATAATTTCTTAAGAACCTTTTTCAAGTTTATTATTCATTTTATATCACTTATTACCATGTTATGAACATTATGTAATTATTTATGTTAATAACGGTCGTTTTGTCGATCTTTGGTACTTGAGTCAAAAATAAACTTCTTATTATTACAAGTTGTTCATGTGGTAAAATATCCATTATATCCAAAATTATATTCATGATGTAGATATCATATATATCATATATATCTAGTATATACATTCATTCATAATATTACGTAACATTTAGAGGTAAGAAATGAAATGCATCTTTCATGGAGACAGTAAGCTGTACATACGCATGAACGCTACTTTCATTTCTATTTCTTATTTAATGGAATGAAATCATAATGATATAAAGGTGAATTATAATTATAGTATAATATCATATATAATATCATTTACTCCATCCTTTATACATCACAAATATGGCATTAACGATTCAAATCACTTTGAGGGGGCGGTAGTCCCCACTTCCTAAAACGAAATTATCGCGTTTACCCATAATTGAAATAATAAAGGTATTCCATAAATGAAAAATACAGAAGAATAAGGAAAACATAAACATAATATATATAATATATATAAATATTTTCATCATAATGTCCACCATTAGAGGTGTTAAAATAATATTGAACAATCATCCTTTCGTGAAGCAGTATTTCGCCACCCTTAGAAATAGTATGTTCATTAACCATAAGATGAAGGTGTGTGTAAGTGTAAATCAAAAACTTCTCATAAAAAATTCCTATTATATTGAAGATACATGTATTTGTACAAAAAAAATATTTTAGGGGGTTGGAGAAGCAAAATAAAACAAAATAACACAAGAGAAGACATTACCTTAAAATCACGTAACTCTTTTTGATTTGAGCCAAAGGCTTCCT
This sequence comes from Viscum album, assembly GCA_963277665.1. Taxonomy (NCBI): domain Eukaryota; kingdom Viridiplantae; phylum Streptophyta; class Magnoliopsida; order Santalales; family Viscaceae; genus Viscum; species Viscum album. The sequence goes on along the minus strand of OY728153.1, from coordinate 545,624,619 downwards.
TGGGAAGACTTCTGCCCAAAGTGAGGCTTATAGGATTAAGAGAGGGAAGTTGAGAGAGTATTTGGGTAGCAGTTGACCGAGCCAAATGGATTTGATGGTGTGAACAAGGTGGTAGAGGTGGGGGCCTTTTATAAGAAGAGAGGAGGGGCACTCTTGGAAAGTAATGAAATGGTACATTATTATTAAGTGATTTTCGGATTTAAAAGATCCCACAATTATATATTTAGAGGATAAGGTGATACAGGTTCTAGATCTACCCATCAAATAGGTTTTTTACAAGTTTATATCTTATTTTTTACATTATATTTTCATTTTATTTAAATCGTTAATTAATGAGGTAATCGCTGCATCATCATTATGTCATAAAAATATAATTTATTTAAGGTCTAAAAATTATAAAAAAATTACCATGATGTAGGAAATATTTCTATTTTTCCAATTAATATTTATAGTAAAATAGTTAACTTATATAACCCCATGTAATAATTGTTTTAGTAAAACAACACATGTTTGTGACAATTTTATTTTTACTTTAAATAAAAAGTAATTAATGTCATTTTCTTACCCAAGTGGCTCCATGGGGTCCCCAAGTTGACCCATGGATTGTCTGGGTCGGCCATGAGTCATAAAATAAGGGTAGGACAATTTTCAAGATATTTTCATATTTTTATAAAATCATTTTTACCTTAAATTTCACTAATTACCTTTAATCGCGATTAATAAAACTTAAAAGTTACTATTCACCAAAAAATTATTTTAATCCCATTTAACCAAATTTTTCCTCATAATGAAAACCATGTATGTAGGATTTTTGAAAATCAAATCAAAGAAGTGGTAATGTTTCATTTACATGAAAAATTAGTTTTTAAACTACCACTTAGTGGTTTCACTATTCATAAAAAATTGAAGTGTTTCAGAAAAAAACAAAAAATTCACCTTAAGCTATATTTGATATTCCTAATTCAAAAATGATGTCTATTTAACAAAATTAAAAACATATAAGTGGGTTTAATTAATTTAATAATTAATTCCCACAGTCACAACAAATAGCGTGTTTTTAAGAAGCAATATATATCAAAAGATTGACAATTGTTTATGTCCAATTTCAAAGTTAAATTAATTATACTGACCACCATTGGATAAAATGACAAAAATATATTCTAATTATAATTTAAAACCAGTAAATAATATAATTTTTCACCATAAATTATTTTGATTAAAAAGTTGTTTTTAAGTATTTTTTTACTATTCATAGAAAATTGGAAGTTCTCAGAAAATTAAAAAAAATTCAACTTAAGATAATTTTGATATTCCAAATACAAAAATGAAGTCCATTTTTAATTATATAATTAATATAATTTTAAAAAGTGATTATTACTATTCATAATGACTACTTTTATTGGTCGCGGTGTGCTAGAACTCGTGGTTGCGTACAACACACGCTACTGTATTATTCAAAGAGAAGCGTACCATGTAAACTTGGGGTGTTACAAATTGTGTCCATTTTGAACAAAAGAGAGACCCTTTGAGTGATATAGGTCACACCGTGCCTCGGATTGAGGCAGGGTTGACTCTTACACGTCACAAAGGTCCCGTGGATCGTTCTCCTTAAGAATAAACACAATCTGAATGTGTTTGGTCAGATTTCTGTAGGTCACTTGTTGTTTTCACTTAAAATTATGTACATTCTAAAAAAATAGAGACCCTTTGAGTGATACCGGCCACAACATGCCTCGTATTAAGGTAGGGATGACTCGTACATGTCACAAAGGATCCTTGGATCATTCTCTTAAAGGATCAACGCAATCCGAATGGGTTTGGTCAGATTTCTGTAGGTTAGTTGTTTTTCACTTAAAAATGTGTTCATTTTAAATGAAATAGAGAATATTTGAATTCTACCGGCCACACGAAGCCTCATATTGAGGCGGGGATGACTCTTACACATCACCAAGGACCCTTGTATCGTTATTATAAAATATCAACACAATCCGATTGTGTTTGGTCGGATTTCCGTAGGCCAGATATTGTTTTAACTTAAAATTGTGTCCATTTTAAACCAAAGAGAGACCCTTTGAGTTCTAATGGCCACACCATGTGTCAAATTGAGGCGGGGATGACTTTTAAACGTTAAAAAGGACCCGTGACTCATTCTCCTAAAGGATCAACACAATCCAAATGCGTTTGGTTGGATTTCCATAGGTCAGTTGTCGTTTTCACTTAAAATTGTGTCCATTTTAAACAAAAGAGAGACCCTTTGAGTGGTACCGGCCACACCGTGCCTCAAATTAAGGCAAGTATGACTCTTAAACGTCACAAAGGACCCATGGATCATTCTTATAAAATATCAAGACAATCCGAATGCGTTTGGCCGGATTTTCATAGGTCAGTTGTTGTTTTCACATAAAATTGTGTCCATTTTAATCAAAATAGAGACCCTTTGAGTGGTTAAGAATTATTGCATGATGCTGGTGCATATCATATGTTAAAATGGGAAAATGACTCATTGGAGATAGGATTTTTTATTTAAAAACCATTACAATTTTCCTACGAACATTAACATACAACAATGTTTCATCTTTTGATCCCCTTAACCCATCTCAAAAAATGACCACCAATTATACACGTCCTCAAGTTATATCTTCATTGTATTTGTGTACAATCTGCCATCAGGTATGTGTCCAACTTGCTTCTGAACACATCTATATATAATTGTGAGTATGAGGTTTTTTGACAGTCCGAGTAGTACTGCAAAATATAAAAATAAAGAATTAATAAATAAATAAAATTAACTAGTAGTTGTTTTTAAAAATACCTCTTTAGGGATGCTAGTTTATTGATGAAAAGAAATATCATTCATAAATTTACAAACATAATAACTTCAATCATTATAGTTTGTTTGTTTTGGACACTATAAAAATATTTATCATTAGGAGAATAAGTAACTTGTGTTGAGATGTGTTTGGATAATGAAATTTTAATATATTTACCTTCATATTTGTCCAGATGTAGTAATTTCTCCCCACCTTATGCTTAGCCCCTATCCTCATTCTTTTTTAGACGATAATGACACACCACCCTATCATAATAGAATCCTCAGTAAAAGATAATATAAATTATATTACTTGATGATTTGACCTAAAATGTAAGATGTAGTGTATTACAGATTCATAAACTCCATCATGTGTGGTTGGTTTGATGGATATCCTTGCATTGAATCTAGAAAATAAATCTTTGGTGTATCCAAGTTCACTGCAATTAGGAACCAATGGTTCCTAAAAACACAAAAAGGAATAAGTAATAAAATAAGTGAAAATATAATTGATATTCTTTAATCGTAGAGTTTTACCCCTGTATGGTTGGTATTAGGGAGAGTCTGTCATCTTTAATATTCCTTTCAAATGTTTTTAGCAAGCCATTCACCATTTCATCCCTTTTTGATGGCTCTAATTTTGTTAGGTGTGTTGATTTGTTATGAGGACTAATGAGTCCAAATCTTGGATCATGGGAAAAATCCTTCAACTGTTTTTCATAAATGCGTCTGTCAACAATATAAAAACATTTAGTCATAATTTGCACATTATATCAGCTTTTAGAAAATTAATTCAATGAAACATACCTCATATATACATTTACAACTGTGACACCTATCCAACCGTTTTCAAGGATATCATTTACATTTTCAGTAGAAAAGAAATCTTGAATTTTCTCTCCGTATATATTCTCTTTGAAAACCACTATATGACTATTACCATCTTTTAGCTTCGTATCCACATGAGTCTTTAATGCTAGTAAATGTGGATAGAGAATAGGTGGTGTTATTGTGATTTTAGTAGCTCTTTGGGATCAGTTGGTCGATGCTTTAGATGGTTTTGAGCCGATGTTTGTCACCCCCTTCCCTTTCCCCGTCTATAACAACAATCATTGGTTCAAACCTTTTTTTCAATAATTGTTAAAGGTTTATCTTGAAAAAAATAAATAAATACCTCTTTGTCTGCATGTACTCTTACAATTTGTGACGACCATACAATGAATTTCCCAATAGCCTTTTTTACCATATGAATATCATCGTCAACAAGTGGAATAGGTAGCTCTGCATTTGGCTCATGAGCTACGGTAATCGTCAGTTTCAGATGATCTTTCGGAAGTGGTATATTATGCATCATGGCATCTGGGATATTGAACACTGTAGCCCTCCCTAAAAAGTGATAGGTGGGTGTTGACAGATATAAATCACAATCATTATCACCCTGTAGAAGATCAGTACAGAAAAATTATCATTGTTTGTCTGATTCACATTTCATGGGAACAATTATTAGAATATTGATTACCACAGCTAAGACAGTTCTTTGAGGGGAATGGCTCACCTCAAAGCTGGTGGGGGGTGGGGTGGGATGTTCACGCCCTGGTTGTTCCCAACTTGTTTCTTCCCTTTGATTGACACCCATAAAAGTTTCTAGCAACTCTCCCTGCCATTGCTATCGTTCTTCAAGGGTTGCTATTTTTTTGCTCATTTGTTCCAATTTTTCATCTGTATCATCCATTTTTTTCTTCTTCTCAAAATATACTCGGGGTGTCACCCAAACCCCGCACCTCTGACATGACCGTATTTTTCTAGCTTCTTAAAAGCCGTCGATAATAGGTCTGTATCCGCTACAGGTGTAGCTGATTCCTGCGACTGTCGGATGTAGGAAAATAACTTATTATTTTTATGTAATAGCAATTTAAAATAAATATTTTTATCTTCATGTCATACTTACGTATATTTACCACACTTTTTGTGTGTTATCATCTACTAACATCACTTCCTTATTCACACATGCCTCCTTCCATATCACATGACGTGAGATGGAAGGGTATTTGGTTTTAGACTCATCGATCCACATATAAACATAGAAAGATAATTATGATGTTGTTTATTGGAACCTAACAATATTACTATAAATTCAAAATACGTACCATTTTCTTTTCTAATGAAGCGTACCCTATCCTTTCTTTACGATAGGGGTATGCTGGTTTTGATGCATGTTACTTATTTTAAGTACAGAGTTTCTGTTTCATAAATGAAATATTGACAATCAAAGTGATAAATACAGGTATCCTCAAACAACGTATTATCACCCACAATGTACCTGAAACTTCTCATCCCCACAGCAGCCAATAAATTCATCTCATGATTCTTGGGATATCAGGTGAGTGTAGACAATGGGTGGGTGTAGGTTTATCTTACCTTTGAAGTCTTTAAGGTGAAATATTATTAAAATAGTGCGAAAACCTTGATGAATCCTTCCTACAAGCCTTAGTACATAATCCTTGTGTGAATTGTATACTATAAATGTACTCTGTAAGAGATTGAGAAGAGTAAGACATTGTTTAATAATTTTATTTGATATTAAATTAAAGAAATAAATCATAAGGTTACCGTAATTTCTTCCCAGATCATAGCCTTCATCTCGGACACAACATGGTTCCATGAATCTATGTGAATCGGCACACGTTGCAGAGTGACAACTCCAATGTAGTTGCTAAACATAGCCTTGTTAGGATTCACATGTTGGCCTCATGCATTCCTTCCGAATTAAAATTTGATGCCTTTTCTTTTCTCCTTATGAACTTTGGCTAACACCGTCAAACTACCACACACCTGTGTTTTATGCGACGTCGGTCCTTCATTCCTGACCATTTAATTTATATCGACATCATCTATATGTTCATCTGAAATGGTATCAACGACATGTGCTGATCGTTATTGGACCTCAACACTAGGAGTAGCTAGAGCCACAGCAGTAGGAGCAACAACATCCACAACAGGAGCAGCAGGAGCCATAGTAGGAGGAGCAGCAGGAGCAACAGGAGCAGCAGCAGGAGTAGCAGCAGCTGGAGGAGAAGCAGGAGCAGCATCAGCCACAACAGGAGCTTGAGAGACTTGTTTAGCCTCAAGGTTAGGAGCACTAGAATGTGCAGAAGTCATTATCAGCAAAAGTGGTTGAACAGTTAATTTAGATTACAGAAATTCAGTAATGATAAGATAATAACATGAGATAACAAGATCTATATTACAAACAAAATATAACCTGTTTATTGAACTCTCTTTCTTTTTTTCTAAGGTTGAAGGGATTTAACACCTCTATAAATTATCCAAATCCCTTCATTGTGGTATCCTCTAACATACAAAACATCATCTACATTGGGACCACTTTGAAATGATTGTGAAGTATCACTGAAAGGATCGTCCTCAACTGAATTTTCATTAGAACCTTCTGTATTTTTGGATGATAACAGAACAATCGACCACACTCGGTTTGCGGGATTTGGAACATAAAAAACTTGAACCGCTTGTGATTCCATTATAAAATTTTCGTCCTTTTGCCCCTCTTTACTAAAATCAACTTTCACAAATCCTCATTCATCTATTTTAACACCACTGTTGTTATCATCCCATTTGAATTGAAAAATCTTCAATTCGAATGTCGTATAATCCATCTCCCATATTAGTTTGATAATGCCAAAGTATGAAATATTTGTATAAATTGTATTTCTGTCCTTACTACCAGAAACATGCACCGTTTCAGCCACTATTGTAACTCCACTATTTTTCATGGTACTATCTTCATCATTTTCATCTATATAAAATATATAAACATTAATTACATAACCACTATAAGATAATACATACACACTTGGTCCAGGGGCTAGCCATCAAATTCGTTCTGAAATTGAATTCGGATTTTCATCCAAATACTTAAAAATATGGTCCTGAATCTATCCTATAAACCGGTGATTATGTGTATTTGATGACCATTTTTCATCCCTTGATGGATTCAACTACCAAAGAATTTCTTTGTGAGTTTCAATATATAGAGAAACCTCCCAACTATTATGAAAAACATCAATATGGGCCTACTCCCAAACTGTAATACTGATTGTCACAACTTCTCTTCCAGAAATTCCCTCACCCTTAATGGGTCCAGTGTGACGAGATTTCCGGAGACCAATGATTTCCACACCAGATAGGTATTCGGTACAAAATTCAATAGACTCCTCAATAATATATTGCTCCACTACACAACCCTCTGGCCGACTTCGATTTTTGACATACCCTTTCAAAATCTTCATATACCATTCAACAGGATACATCCATCAATAGTGCACATGACCACAAAGTTGAATCTCTCTCACCAAGTGAATCATCAAATGAACCATCATATCAAAGAATGTTGGCGGGAAGAACATTTATAATTCACATAATAAGATTACAATTTCTTTTTCCATAGCTGGAAATTTCATTGGGTCTAAAACCTTACTACATATAGCTTTGAAAAAGAAACAATGTTTGGTTAACGTATGATGAACATTCTTGGAAAAATGCAATGTAAAGCTATAGGAATTAGATCTTTCATCAAAACATGTAAATCATGTGATTTCAAACCTTTTAACTTCAAATCATTCATTGACACAATGTTCTTGATATTTGATGAATACCCATCTGAAACCTTTACATCATTTAAGAAGTTGAAAATCTGATATCTCTCCTCCCTAGAAATGGTATAAGAAGCTGGAGGAAGAAACATTCGATTTTCACCCTTCACGGGAGCAAACTCTCTCATATTCCCATGTCAACCATGTCCAACATTGCCTTAATTCCATCTTTTGATTTTCCAGGGGCTTTTATCAACATTCCGATAACACTGTCACATACATTTTTTTCCACATGAATCACATCAAGAAAATGTCTGATGTACAAACAATTCCAGTATGGTAATTAAATAAAAACTGATCTCGTTTTCCAACCGATTTTTGTGAGGTTTTTCGAAAATGGTTTACCAAAAGTAGTGTTCTGATCTTTTTCTTTCTCAAAAAGTGGATCACCAGTTAGTGGAGACGATGCTGCGCGTTGTTCTGAACTTCCATCGAATGATGTCTTCCAAGATCAATACTTATGCCGACGAGGTATAAATCCAAGATGTCCTAGAAACATAGATTTCAATGAATGATTCAACCTAATTGATTCTATATCTTCTTCTCAGATGGGACACCCTTGAGTTCCTTTAATGCTACAGCCTGAAAAATTTCTATAACCAGGGAAATCATTTATTGTCCCATACCACATCACTCTCAACATGAATTATTCTCTTTTATAAGTATCATACAACATAACACCTAAATCCCAAAATTACTTCAAATCCTCGATCAAAGGAGCCAGATAAACATCAATATTGTTACCTCGTTGTTTTGGTCCTAATATAAGCATATATAACAAGATGAATTTCCGCTTCATGCATAACCAGGGTGGAACGTTATAATTTACCAACATAACAGGCCATGTACTATGAGTGAGGGTTTGAAAACCAAATGGATTCACTCCATATGTAGATAATGCAAGACTAAGGTTTCTCGGCTCTTTTCCAAATTCAGGATACTCATGATCAATTTTCTTCCATTTAGGAGAGTCGTATGGATGACGTAATTTCCCATCTTTATTTCTTTTATCTGCATGCCACGACAATTGTCTTGCAGTTTCTTCACTTCCATATAGATGCCTAACCCATGGAATGATTGGAAAGTACCATACAAATTTCGTAGGATTTTCTTTATCTTTCTTGTATCGAGAAGCACCGCACTTTTGGCATTCTATAAGTGATTTTTTCTCCTTGCAAAACAATATACAGTCTTTCGAGTAGGCATGTATTCTTTGAGAAATCATACCCATCGAGCATAGCATTCATCTAGCTTCATATGTCCGGATTGGGAGCTCATTATATTCTGGGAGCATTTCATTCAAGAGAGGAAGTAGTTATGTAAAACTGAAATCATTCCACCCGTTGCCTAATTTCAATTTATACAACTTCAGTATAGCTGGAAATTTTGTATACTTAGTGCAACCAACATACAATGGCATCTTTGCATAACTCTTTAACTTCTGAAACAATTTTGGGTAATCATGGAGTTCATCTTAAATTGTCTTTGTCATTTCATCAATACGATCTTCATCATCATTGACATCTGTAATCACATCCTCCATACGGTCTTCTTCATTATCCATATTTGTATTCATATATGATGATCCATAAAACACAATTTTATCCCAGCCAGTAGCTACATTCACTTTTTCTCCGTGTTTATTACAACATTTATAACTCCGATCTATTCAGTGACATATCAAATGTTCTTCTAACGTTTCTGGAGTAAGTAGTCTAGAATAACAGCAATGTAAACACAGACAAAGGATTTGAGAAGGATCCTTTGCGTGATCCTTTTCAAACTTGATAAACTCTTTCACTCCGTTCTCGTACTCTATTGTCAAAAATTAGCATCCATCCAATCTTTATTCATCTTCATCCTATTTTAATCTCAAATATTAGTATTTATGGTTCAAGTACACAAAAAAGACGTCCAAATACAGTAGAAGAGAACCACTTTCTTCTAAAAATAGAGATTAATAGAGCCTAACCATTATTATTTATTCATCTTCATTAAATATAATTACTTTAGATTCATAGTTTCCTCAAATCAACCCAGACCAAACAAAAGAATAATCAAGAATGATACATCTACCACTCCTAGGTGTCTTCACTACATTCAATATCATCATGCCTAAATACCAATATATCCACACATACACATGTCACAAACACATAAAAACCATATCCACATCAGAACCAAAGTACCAATATGGATTTCAATCAGGTTACTTGACTCAAGTGGTGGTGTGTAAGAAATAATAAGAAAATATAATAAGTATATATTCACACATTAATCTCAAACTGCTGTTAATAATCCAATAAACCAAAGGTATCATTCCATCTATTAGAATACTCTGAAGGAGCCCACATGCGACAGTAGTCCTAGGTGGTGAAGTTTCTTGAGGAGGAAGGGGAGAACATGCACCTATTGGGGTTCGAGGTCAGGTCACTGAGGTTGAAGGTGGCCTGATACTCCTACAAGGGTTCATTATATATTTCAAAAACCATGTCCTGGTACCCGAGGATGTTAACCCACTGCTGGTGGAAGTGAAACCGTTACTGATGATCATGCCAAGAAGAAATAGAAACTAAGAGGGGGGAGTGAATCAAAATACCTCAATCAAGATGAAAAAACATCGTATTTGAGAATAGGTTAGTGTCTTTCATGTTGTCTAGACACCTATTCAATAGACTACACAAGCGGTGATGGCCCCTGCAGTTGTTGCACCATGTGAAACTATCACCTGAGAAGCTGAGATCAATGAGTCCCTTCCCAGCCATGAACTGAACAAACTCCATGATGGCCTTCCTTTGGAATGGGCTTTTACCTTTCCTTTCCTTTGGGTTGAAAATGAAATTAAATTCACCCACAAAAAACAATGGATGGTGTCCAGGATCAAAGTAATTTTGTTCACTCCATAGAGATTCCCTTTGAAGAGGTTCATAGCTTCCAAAAACAAAAGTCAAAAGGAAGGTGGTGTCACCATTGAATACCTTGGTAGTGATGAATTGATTGAAATCTTGAACAGTCTCAACAGCATATTTATTGTGCCAAAATACCCATTTGTGTCTGTTTGAGGGGTCAGAATGTATAAATCCATGCAACTTAATCTTCCAGGATAATTCTATAATTATTATAGGGTTTTTTTGTTATTTGACAACAACATCAATGACATTATGATTTTTTATTTCTATAGTGAGGAATTCCGATTTAACATGGGCACTAAGACCGTGAGAATTACATGTGAAGATAATAATGATGGATAGGATAGGGCTCTGGAATTGGATCTAGAGCTAGTATCCTTATTGATGTGTGAGGATGATCTCTCATTGAAGTCCCTTGATTTTGAACATGTTCATAATCTCTTCTGGTTGGTAAGCTTCATATGAGTGGGATATGAGGATCCAAAGGGGAAAGGGAAGGATGGGTAATGAAACTTGGGGGCTGGTGAGAGATTTATTTCTGGATTAATAAGTATTTGGAGCTGGACGACAGGCTCAGAGCCAAGGGAGACAGAACAAACACTTCTAGGAAGGGGCCTAACCACTACAGAGAAGCAGCCAGTAACCTCAGCGAGGGAGAAGGAAAAAGATGGAGGCAGGGGTGGCAAGGATAGAAAGCTTGGTGGTCTGGGATTAATACCGTACAAGTCCACTTCCAGACAAAGTCACTTAGATAGCATGAAGGAAATAAGGGGGGAACCCCTCGAAGAAACTAGGGTTCAAGCATTGGATGACCTAGAAATGAATCAGAACTGGGTGGTGTTGTCTTTAAAGAAAAAGATTATCCTTTATTCCTTAATTTATGGTGAAATGGTGTTGGATATAATGGAATTGATGATACCTAGGAGGAATCTAGTGAAACTGGAATCCAAGTGTGAAGGACCATAAATTTTTCATAAACATCACTCTGATAGTGTAAACTCATTGATCGCCATTGATGATGAGCATATCAATATTTACACCAATACTAGGTTTATGAAGAGATATTTTACATGAATAAACCATCCCATTTAATGAAAATCAACCCATGTCAAACATTCCCCAAAGATTCTACATTTTGATATACATTAAAAACATATACTAATAGAAACTCCTAGAATAATAGAGAAATGATAAAATAAAAAATAAAAATTTCATAGACACATATGTTCAAATAGTATGTGAAATTATAAACAAAACCTCATAAAACACCACTAAATAAAAATTTCAAACACAAATATGCTATTTAATCAAGCCTCAAATTGTGATGATACTCATGCCTTGATACCTGCACCGTGATGCGCCAGATCAACATCATCATCATCAACTTCGCTAACAAGATAACAAACTAGAATTCATCACCTTAGGAACCTCATCACCCATTTCTAACCCAACATAACAAAATAATATAATTAAATCAATGCATATATATTCTATAATTCAAACCACACATTCTCATAATGGTGATTGTTGGAAGAATTTATATAACATATCCAGCCATACCACCATCAAATTGAATGGTTTCTAGGATCTAGAATAAAAAAAATACCAAATCACCTAATAACCCACCGTATTCATTATAAAAAATGTGATACCTTAGGAGTAATATAAATATATTGGATGATCACCCCCAAGAACCCCATCAAAATATGTAGGAAGAACACTCATGAATCTATGATGAAGTAGAATCATCACCACCGGAGGAAATGAAACCTAGGGATGAAATAATTCAACACAAAATCCACTAGAACGTCGTTGATGGGAAAGGATCACATCCCAAAACTCCAATTAACAATGTTTTAATAGTTCATATATGATTTATAGAATAAAATTTCTAGAACCATTAGAAGATGTTGGGACAAACTCTAGCTTCAATAGGGGACATTACCCTCGAGACAAACTTGAAGAAGAAAAGGATGAATCTTGTAGCCTACAACCATCAAAATATCAAAAATACATTAAATCAATCATGAAAAATCAATATATTATTATGTGTGATGTGAAAGTAGAACAACATTAAAAATGATTTGTAAAACATGCCTTAAAGAGAGGTCCGGAAAGGCGAAGCTCATCGGGTGGCGAAGGTCCGACAAAGTGAAGCTCCAGGGCGGCGGAGGGCCGAAAATGCGAAGCTCAGTGGGGGGTGGAGGTCTGGCAATAAGAAGCTAAAGGGAAGTGGAGGTCCGGAAACGCGAACTCAGTGGGCGGTGGAGGGGAGTCACAGGGTTCCAGTACCATAATAGATTTTGGTCGCGATAAAACGAGGGCATTTTGCGACCGACTTTATAAAAAAATGAACTAAGATTTTATCAGTGCTTTCTTTAGCGCTGATAATGGTCCTCTTTATCAGCCCTGAAAAAGAACTGATAAATCCATCCTGTATCAGTGCTAAAATTTTAGCACTGAAACATGGATTCTATATCAGCACTTTTCTAGCACCGATAAAGGGTCTTTTTATCAGCTCTTGTTTAGCGCTGATAAAAGTTACCCTGTATCAGCACTAAAATTGTAGCCCTGATACAGGTGTTCTTTATCAATGCTTTTTTAGCACTGATACAGAGTCCCTCTATCAGCGCTAGATAAGCGCTGATAAAGAATCCATTTATCAGCGCTAAAATTTTAGCATTGATACATGGTTTCTTTATCAGCGGTTTTTTCTTAGCACTAATATAAGGTGCCGCTTCCCTTGCCCGTTTTTGTAGTAGTGATAGAAGCCCCACCAAAAACTGCTGAGACTCCAACCTACTCAATGGGATATGAAAACGATCAAATGAAACCACTTAGAAAAAACCTTGGTTTATCAAGCTCATGACATGCTCCAACAACTCCCTATCCTCTCAGGAAACCATCAAATAGGACATTTTCTGCATAATAGATGAAAAATTTAGGAATATCCCATGAAGGAATGAGTATAAAAACATCCAATATAGGACACCCCAAAAACAATAAACATGAATAATCAAAAATAGTCTTCTCAAAAAACATATATAATAATCAATGCATAATAAAAACTTATATATTCTAAAAAATGACACCATTCCTACAGGTGGTCATAACCAAACTACCAGCCACAAGATTCTGCAAGAAGCAATGCTCGTTTTTGGAGAATCCAATCCATGATCCAAAAAATCATGAAAGACTCTCATTCAATAGGTCATGATGATTTTACGACACACAAGATAGCTCCTTGGTCTTGGAAGATCACAATCCACATATAGGGGATCACACCAATGACTATTGGGGGGCACCGTGAGCCCAATTTGGATCAACCTAGTATATAGGGGATCATATAGAAATGATACTATGAACCATTCTAAAATGACCTGATAAATGGAGGATCAAATCCCTATGTATTGAGTACAAACAGATACCATAAAACCCACTTAGTGTACAAGAAAATATTTAAGGGATCACACTCTAATCTCATGGAGGGAAACCACAAACACTATATAAGACTTATCATCCAAAGGGGATCACAATCCAGACATATTGATTTAATTCTATAATATAACCTCAAGGAAATAGACCAAGGTAACACAGTCAACCAATAATGGTCCAAAAAAATGAAACAATCTTTTCCAAACACCCTGAACGAGGATGAAATAGTGTGTATTATGGGTACATTGTGTGTCTAGAAAACCCTTGGTCTACCTGTGTTGTGCTACCTAACACAAAATTTAAATATACAAATAAAATATGTGTAACTAGTAATACAGAGTGTGTAGTGATTTAACAACACTCTTTCTATGCCATCTATCTGTGCTCATGTACTATTGACCATGCCCGTGTACCAACTCATATACACCGGACCATACCCGTGAACACCTTTCCATGTCAGTGTCAATGTAATTCAACGTACCCTTTACCATATATCCTCCAAGATACACATAGATCTTCCATCATAGTTCGCATGACATGTTATAGGGGTCACATGGTGTGTGATATTTTTCTCACCGTATAAACCCTAGAGCCGCATGAGGGGTAGAGGGTGGGTGGGTCCCTGGCAACATTTAAATCTAGATTACATGACATGTAACCTGATATTTCTAGATCCCAATGGTTCCTCTTCCACATAATCCTACGTATCACCGCCATCACCTAGATTGATATAAAATCATAGATCTATGGTCATATGACCTTTCTATCACCAGAGATCAGGATTTTAGGCTTCAAATCAACTCGAGAAATGCCCACACATGGCATAAAAAACCACACCATTTAATTTAGGATGAATGGGAACTACCAATTGATTTCTATCTACCTTTGATTGTTCTTCGTGATCTTAATACCTCAATGACACCCTCGATCACAAATTGCACCCACGATATTGATCTATTATCCTAAATAATGGTCGTGCAATGATCAAATAACAAGTATTCATTAAACGATTGGACAAAGGAAATAACAATGATGAACATGTGAAGAAATGGGGGACAAATACATAAAAAAAATATGTGATGAATGAACCTCACCCTTTGTTTATTTGACCTCGATATGTTTTCATAGAAATAGACAAACAAAGAGAAAAATAACCAACAAACCAAATAAATCCATTGAAAATAAATCTACCATCAATGTGTGAATACATTTTTGTTCATGGAATTGAAACAAGTTATACTAAGATAATATAATGATATTTAATTACAAAAATCAATAATCCTTCCTAGAGTTTGGATTGATCACTAACAAATATTGATTCTGTTCTTCCATCATTGGAGAGATCCATGAAATATGGGCATGATCTCTGATCTGATCGGAACCGATTTCATATTCCAATGTTCCTCCAATATATCCTCTCAAATTTCCCCAAACAATGTCATTTTTATGTGGATAATCCTAGGGTTGGGGCATAACCATTCTTAAATAGAGTATGTAGTTCTCTGCAATAATTAAAATAAAATAAAATAAAATAAATTTAATTATTATTTTTTATTTTATATAACAGTGAAATTTTTTAAAAAATCCCCATGTTGACAATGGCTATGCCACATATAATAAGAAACAATATTTTTTAAATCAAAGGTTCCCCCAGATTTATGATATGGTCCCCATTCAGAAGTTTTCCACTTTTTTAATAAAACTAAAAGTGCATGATATTAATATATTTAATATATATCGAAACATAACTCTATTAAAATACTTCCTTAGAATCACATTCCATATCAGTTACTATCTTCATAAATAATCCATAAAATATTATAAATAAATAACTATAAAAAGAATAGTAATTACATTATACCTACCTTAGGACTTTTCATTCTGAGAAGAGAAAAAAATAATAAAAATATGAGGGTACTCAGTTCACATCTTGGTTTCCCACTCCCATGTGCACTCCTAAATATTCCCATGATTCCATCAGACACACACTAGGGGAATCAATAACCCATGAAGGATCTACTCTTGTATATCCTCAATCTCCACCAGTTACTTAGAAAATGTATCGCCATCCTCGACGTCCATCTCACACAAGTCGATAACATGTGATAGGTCGTTCAGGTACCTCCTCAGCAGCGACACATGGAAGATATCATGTACCCAATCCAACTATGGTGGTAGAGCTAAGAAGTATTCCGCCTCCCCAACTCTGGGTAGTATATAGAAGGGCCAATGAATATTACAAAAATGTTACCTCCCTAAACAAATCTCCATAATCCACATCGATGTGATATCATCATGAACACGCAGTCTCCCTTATTGAACTATAGAGGTCTCCTTTTTTCGGTTTGAATATGAATTTTGATGGATATATGTAGTCCACATTTTATCATAGATGATATAAACCTTTTTTGTAGTTTCTCGTACCAACTCTAGGCCCATGAGTGAAAAATATCCTTGATGGGTCCAATAAAGTGGTTACATGTAGGGTCTCCCATACATGGCCTCGAATGGTTCCATAACAATGGTGGAATGGTAACTATTGTTGCACAAAAAATTCAAAAAATGTAGGTGATCCCCCTAATTATAAAAAAACTCAACATGCAATTACATATCATTTTTTGCAAGACCTAAATGGTCCACTCAGTCTGGTCGTTGGTCTGGGGGTGAAACGATATTCTCAAATTCAACTGAGTCCCAAAGGCCTCCTGTAATCCCCTCCATAATCATGATGTCAAGTGAGAATTATGGTATGAAACGATCATCGAGATAACTCCATGGAGCCTAACTATCTTCTGTATGTACCAGAATCCCAATCTCTCTATTGTAATCTGATGTGGAATTTCTAGGAATTGGACCGACCTGTTGAGTTGTTCTACGATAATCTAGTTAGCATTGTGTCCACTGGACATATATGGTAACCCTATCAAAAGGTCCATGGATAATCTATATCACTTCCACTTTGGAACATTGAGGATCTTATATAAACTCTATGAAACCTGGTGCTCATCCTTCACTTTATGAAAGGTGAGGAATCAAGAGACAAACTCTACAACAAAACTCTTCATGCCTATCCATGAAAACTAATATCGAAGGTCATGATAAATATTTTCCACACATAGATGTACCACCAAAGGGGATGTATGAAACTCCCTCATCACCTCCTCCCCTGATATATTTGGTACCACTGACCATCCTCTAAAAAGGATAATGTGCTCCCCACATTCAAAATATCCATCAGAAGCATGTATAGTGGAAATTTGAGTACATAAGGACTCACAATCGGTATCTCCATACTGATCTTCCATAACATATTGTAAAAGAATTGGGGTAACAATCATTTTTTGAAGATATGAAGCACCATCATTTTCAACTAAGGACAACTGTAATGAGGGAAATTTCACGGATGCCTCAAGAAATAATTGAGAAAAATATCTCTTATTGAGAGAAACTGCCACAATATTCCCCTTCTAAGGAGTATATAAATTATTGAATTCATATTCCTATAGGAACTCTATGCATCCCCTATGTCTCAATTTAATATCCTTATGAGCGAAGATATACTTGAGACTCATGTGTTTATAGTAGACAATAAATGACTTTCTCATAAGGTAGTGTCACCATATATTTAGGGAAAAGTCTGCCATTACTAGCTCAAGATAGTGGGTCATGTAGTTTTAATAATGTGATCTCAATTAACTTGAACCGTAGGAAATCACTACTATCGTTTTCATTAGAAAACAACCATGATCAGTCCCAGATGCATAGAAAAATATTACATACTCAACACCCTCTTCTAGAAATATCAATATGGGGGTATTCATCAACCGCATCCTCAACTTCTAAAAACACTACTAGAACCTTTCCATCAACATGAAATACTTCCCCTTTTGAGTGCAATATGTCGAGGGTGCTACCAATCAAGAGAAATAAGGTAAAAAATAATGATAGTAACCTAATAACAAAATGAAACTCCACACATTAGTTACACTCTTGGGTGGATCCTAATCTAGAACTGCCTCAACCTTCTCTGGGTCCACTACAACTCCTACCACTAAGATGATTTGTCATATGAAGTGGACCTCTTGAATCAAAAAAGTGACACTTTAAGAGAATCCCATAAATATGGTTCTTTGAAAGTGTAGTCAGGGCCATCATTAAGTGTCTCGTGTGCTCCTCCTCGGAAATTGAATACACAAGGATACCTTTGACGAAGGCCACAAAAAATCTATCTAAGAATGGTTGAAAGATCTAGTTCATGATTCAAATGAACACTAATAGGGAGTTCATCACATTGAAGGGAATCACCGAGTAATCATTGTGAACAGAGAGACATCTAAATGTCATCTTCAATATTTCTTCACCCCGTAGTCACAACTGGTGATAACTTGATTTGAGTTCAATATTTTAGAACCAAAACACCACAATCAACTGATTGAAGAGGCCTTGAATCCTTGGTATTGAATACTTATTCTTTATATTTAACTAATTAAATTTCTAGAGATCCACATATAACCTCAAGCTTCTATCCGCCTTCTTGGAGAACAACATTTGGTCAAACATGGGGAAAACAATGGATGTCAGAATTCCCTTATCCTACAAGTCCTGTAATTGCACTCTCACATCTCATAGATCTAAGGGATCCATCCGATATACTGGTGCAGATATCAGGGTTATATTGGGGTGTATTTCAATATATAGATCTAGCTATCAGTGGTGAGGCAATCCCCACAGATCCTCAGGAAAGACGTCCCCATACACTGCCACCATCGTTGAAAATGGTTATCATATAGAATAAAATACTCCAAGATTCATTCTAGAATAGCAGTGAGTAATTGGATTCACTCTCCTATTACTGATCTCATGTTTCTCTACGAATTTTTTTTACCCATAGAAGAATTCCTTATGCCATCATCGTGGACATACTACTTCCTCCAGCATAAAAAAGTCAATTTGGGTTTGAATTGTGGATATCTAGTCCATACCTATGATGAAATCAAATGGCCTCATCACTGTTACAAAGATATCCCATAAAAATCTCTTACCTCCATTCGTTAGATCAATTTTTTGAAAGAATTGTACAATCACTGAGTCACCTTTTATCAGAGTCTCCAAGAACAAGGGTTGATCCAAGGGCTAAACCAAAATCTCTAAGTCCTAAACTAGATAATTGGAAAGAAAGGAATGAATTACACATTTTCATTTAAATATTATATATAAGGTAAAAAATACCTAGATTTTACCATATATTACCCCTAGAGATACACAGTCATAGAACTATATAACCTGTAGCAGTACTCGTCCCCGACTACCATCTCCCTAAGGATGGAACATACCACTTAGGGGTGGTGGTGGTAAAAAGTGAAACCTATGACCACCTCCTGCTACCATATCGACCCATTTTTTACACATTCCTCCCTTCCAAACTCCATTATCCTTCCTCTATCTCTACCTCTACGACCCCTCGACCATCTCCCGATCTGGTGTATGATGGGTCAGACAATCCCATGCACGATGTCATCAACCATAGCCGAAGAAGCACTACCTCTCCCATTACTGATTTAAGAAATATTGAGATCCCTTCACCACTGATCCTATGTATTGGGATCATGTTCTAAAGATTCTAGCATGGTTGGATCCCTATGAATGTCACCGCCTACCTATCGAAGAGGTGTCAGCTCCCGGGTTCCCACTACCAATACCCAATATTAGGGCCTACTCTTCCAAGAATCTATCCACCACCAGGACACATTAAAACACCACAAGATAGGTGATAATGTAGAGGGATACCACTAAGTCCCTAATATATCAATGCAATATGTAATCAATGGTCTATTCCTAGAATAAAGGACCCCACACCATATCTATGGAGTATCATGAGAGATAAGTAAACCTCATGGAATACTCCACCATAGTCATATTTCCCTGCTATAGACACATAAGCTCCTATGTGCACATTGATCGCAATGTGGTTAGATAAAACTCCTCCATGAATATATTCTCAAAGTCTGACTAGGGGAGAGCTATATCATAATTTTTTTGAGTCACAAAAATCCCCCATCACTCAGTGGATACCTAAAGAATATTCTCTATGAGGACTTTCATCTAATTTGTAGACCTCCTCACAGTTTGGAAAACTCGAGTGATTTCATCTACCAAGTCCTCAAACACCTGGGGGTCCGGATCACCCCAAAACCTAGGAGTTCACTACCTATGGATCTCATGCCTTGCACGCAACCTACACACACCCTTTGATGGAACCACAAATGATAAGTACCTCTGAACATGTGGTGGTATAGCTATTAAACCACCTAGAGGTACTATATTTGGTATAAGCCCCTGTACCGAAGCCTTATCACATGTCAGATCAACCCTCATGATGTAACGAGTTGAAAGGTAGGTGATCCCATTCTTGGTGTATGGATACATCAGCCGTTGCACCAACATTGGAGTCCCTGTACTAAAATATTAACTTGAAACAATTAACATTATTTCCATTAAACCCAAACTAATATCATAGACTATTTTCCTAAAGTAGAACCAACTCCTATGATACCACTCTATCATGACCCATCCTAACAAGGCCCGAACCCCGACTACCACAATACAAACTCTAATTGGATAGGGGTTGGTGACCAAAAATGAGTAGTCATATCACACACATGGGAGAGATTATCCTAATGTACATGTACACACACAGACACAAGCACATCTTTTTCACCTTGAGGTTTTGTGATTTTTTTTCGAATTAATTTAATTTTTTTAAGAATATAGTTTTTATATATTAAAGAACTACATTTGTCTTGTGTTATACATAACACCATGTTAATCTTTCACTAAACACAACACTTATATTATCTTGCAGGACACATAACACTATGTTTTTCTTGTATTACAAACAATACTGATTCCATTTTATAGAATGCATTATATTCAAGGTTGAATTTTTAACAAAAAAATATACAATTAATATTATTATTAAAATATAATTATATATACCATCTATCCATTGGAATGGAAGTTATGAATAAAATTAACTAAATTGTAAAAATATTATTGACACATGTATATAAAATGAATCCATTGGTCATCAATTACTATAAGTGAATGTAACACCTATTTTTTAAAAAATAAATTACTTCTATAAGAAAACTATCTTTATATGTACTCAAATTATTTAAAGGCCTTATTTTTATTTATTTTGGATAATACCATTTTTAAGGTTTGAAGGGGAACCCTTACATGACCTGTAGGCACAAGGTACAAGGCCCATACACTACCCAATAAATGACCTTAACGGACCAAGACTTGACACACATGAAACAAACCCTCCCCTGCATCTACATATTAAAGACACCTGGATCCCAACCTCAAATGGATGATTGTATATTATTTCACTATATATAGATGCATGGTGCCCAGTCCTGATGGCAATTGGCATACCCTCCCATTCTTCCAATCCGGTTAGCTCTTCTCTAGTGGATGCAATTTTTCTATTAATCCTAATTTGGGCATGCTCTTATGAGGTCTTCTCATGCTTCTTGGTCATTTCTGTTGCCCAAAATCCCTATTTCCGGATGTCCATTGTTTTGATAAAGGCATAATAGCCCAAATTCTCTTTGTTCCAAAGGCTTTGTGGCCCAAATTCCTTTGGTGACCAGAAGGCCCTGAGACCTGTATGCCCAAACTGGTGGCCCGAAGTCCCAAATCAGGTGAATAATGCTGGTTGCTATAGTATCAAACTATAACTTCTATAGTACCCAGAGATTCACCTCCACCCTGATTTTATCCAAGGTCTCTTGGATGCCAAGAAGGAACCTCTTCCACTCGGGTACATGCTCGCTGGCTCTTCGTACAAAACAAATTTATCTCAATAGATTAACCAATCCACTTTTGATTAATTTTGTCAATAAAATTTTTAAATTATATATTCAATAAATATTTTTTATACTCATCCAATATATTTTATAGGTATAAGATAAGAATAAATCTAATTTTATGAATAAAAATATGTATTCTTCTAAAAAGTAATTTTATCACATTTTAAGGGAAAAACCATTTTAAATTTAATTTTTGACACTTTAATAACATGTATTTGAAAATATAATATTTATTTAAAAATAACATAAAAATAAGTTTATGGTGAATTTTTGGTATTTTTCAATGAAGTTTCATTTTTTGATGCATAATGAATAATACTAAATTTTAATTCAAAACAACATTTTCATATAAATTATTTATAAATATAAATTATGTTTTTTGATTCATTTTGACAGTTAAATTATATCAATTATAAATAAAATAATCCGATTTAGTTCATTTGAATTAATTTCACTTTGAAATCGGATATAAAACCATTTCAAAATGTTAAAAGGTTTTGGTTAGGAAACCCGCTCTCACGACACGTTCACAGGAGTAATTTTAAATTAATTTATTCTAGTTTTATGATTGGAATTTTGAAAAACAATTTTCATACTTGGTACCAGAAAAAGTTATAATTTCTAATAAGTTCAACTGAGTTTTTGGATAAATATATTAGGGAAAGTGATTAAAATTAATCACAACAATGAAGAGAAAAATTAGCATCACACATGACTAAAACTTAAATTTAAGGACCAAAATTACCTAGAAAATTTTCCAAAATCCTTTGTATTTACATATTTCAACCCTATCATTATGTTTATTGGTTTGGGACCATTATTGGATCCACTTTACATGGGAAAAATGTTGGTGGGATTCCCTTTTTAAAAATTTATAAGAATGCCACTCCTCCACTATAAAAAGGCACTCACCCCTCCAACTTATTCACACCTCTCAAGCCATTTGGATTGCCCAAAATATTCTAAAATAATCTCTAAAAATCAATAAATTTGTTATATAATCCTCCCATTAGGAATTAATTCATCTGAGGAATCTATTTGGGAGTTACCCAAAGAAGAGTTAACATCCTTCCCTAAGCTCCTTTATTTTATTTTCATTATCCATCACCTCAACTACTATTATTCCATATTTATATAATAATATAATTATCCTAAATATATTGAAATATTATTATTCTATGTTTGAAACCTACAATTACACATAGTTCTTTGAAATGGGTAACAAACTTACTATTTTTGTGTACGACGAACTACCGCCTCACAAAACGATGTTGTTTGTTTTTTTCCTTTACCACCTCTCATAGTTAAAAATTATGATGAAAAAAATGTTTTTACATGATACATATGATATATTTATTCTTATTTAATTATTATATAATTCATAACTTCATTATTATCAATTTTTTTGTAGATACGACAACTTCGTTTATGGAAGTGTGGACTACCACCTCCTCAAAGAGATGTGATTCATTCACACTTTACATAAAATGTATTAAGGACGAGTTTAGTAAAAGGATATTATATATATGAAATAATAATTATAATAAAATTATACTGTATATATATACACATATATGTACTTTAATTTCTTGCTTTCAATAATAGAGTAAAATAGAAACATTGTTCTAACATACGTAATACCTACCGTCTCCATGAACAATATATTTCATTTAATATTTGTATATTTTATAGATTACTAGAAAAATTTATATAATAAATATAGATAATATTTATATCTTGGATTATATTTGGGACATCATGATATAACAATTATTACAAAATATATAACAAATAAAAAAATAATATAAAAATAAAGCAATTATTACCCGAAATGTAACATTTATCATGAGTTGTTAATAAACAAGAAATATAAAGTTATAATAAAATAATATATGGTCTCATATATAATAATATGGTTCTATTTTATATTTATTATACAAGGGTTTTGAATGAGTACAAAGCGATTCAAGACTTAATGTAAGGGAATTTCATCTCACTTTTTATTTCTGTGAGATAAATGCCATATTCACCACTCGATTCATTTTTTTGGTGTATATAATTCCCATGGATGTATTATATGATTATTATAATTAAATTTATGGTAATTTACATATCAATTTTAATATATTTCTTTCATTGGGTTTATGTTTAAAACTTACCAAACCGGTAAAATAATTTCATCTCACTTTTCCTTCTTTGAGACCCATGCCATGTTATGCACCTATATTTTATATGAGGAGTACATACTGCATTTGACATTTTATATCATGAATATAATTATTTTCATGATATTTTATTATTAATTTAATGTTATTATTTCCATTTTATTATGATTAAAAGTTACCAATGTGGTAACGGTTTAATGCTACAATCTCATTTTTTATCGAGATTGTTTATGATTATGCTTCCATTGATGAAATATAATGATCCATATCTCAAGAAATATCATTAATTTTATTAAACTATTGTTATTAATGATATATCCATGTAATATTACCATTTCCCACACTTTTTTAATTATGATAATAAATAAATGTTTTTATGAAAATATAACTTTTTTTCTCCTTTCAGATAGAAATATGTGTTCTTTCAAAATAGTGTTTTCTAAAAACTATTTAAAAATGATTTAATAATATACTATAATTTTTAATTTAAAATTTTAACAATTTTTTAACTTATTTAAAAATGGTGTTAAAAATCATTCTTCTTGTCGTTCCCTGATCGATGTACTTTTCTAACCTTTTAAGGGAAAAAAAAGGAACGTTCGACATGTACGGATTTATTTTCCATCATGACCATCCTTCCATTAAAGTTTCCTTTGAATGTTTCAAAGATTTATTTTTTTGAAAAATTATTTTCCTATTATTTTGGACTTTTGTTATATTTATAGTGGTATTGAAATAAAAATGATTTCATTTTTTTATGATTCAAGAAGTGCTTTAAATTATTTTACAAGATTCCCTTAAATGTTCTAAAATATATTTTCAAGGAAAAAGTTTTTCAAATATTTTTTCCATTTAAAAAGTGTTTTCAATGTTTTCTAGAATTGCTTATATGTTTTCAATTTTATTTTCAAAGAAAATGGTTTTCAAAATTCTTTATGTTTTAAGAATAATGATTAAAAGAAGAAATGATATTTTACTCAAGAAATATTTTAAATGAAATGGTAAAGATTCATTTATAGGAAAGGGATTTTTGAAATGGTTTTATGAAAATGATTTTCAAATAATGGACATATGACTTATGAAATGTTGATCTTTCAGAATCCTTCTCCATATAAGATGACATACTTTGTTATAGTTTATGATTTAATGGGTATATGATCTAAGAATACCATTCATATTATTTCTTGAATAGTTTATGTTTAGATGGAATGATATTTATGACACCTATTCCACTTCCACTACTTATATGCTTTTGAAACCCATTTCATTTCATGGGTTATGCTTTGATACAATGATTATGAAACTTGTATCTTTTCTATAGGTAATGATATGATAAAAATGTTATGATACCCATTTCATTTCATGGGTTATTATATGATGTTTATGAAACCCATATCTTTTTATAGGTCATGATATGATTAATGTTTTGTTATCTTGTGGAATATGTATGTTTTATTTTATTTTGTGATGGATGGGACCTATATCTCCCTCCAAAACATTGGGTAAAGATTAATATCTCATGGGATAATGATGGGAATGAAGTCGATAGGCTTGATCCACCATTGAATATGGGGAAACCCAATCCACTATGGGAAGATTGGGGAACCCGATCCATTATGGGATGATTGGGCAACCATATCCACTTTGGAAAAATACTTAAATTTCATCCCTTAAAATGAATGTAATGTGACTATTGATGATAGTGTGACCCACCCAGTAGGTCTAGTTCCCATTACGGGACCTATTTTGTTTTTCCAATGTGCCTTCACTTATAAGTAATGATGTTACATGTTTATATGTTATCCATGATTCCATGTCTTATTACTTTGTTATACTTTCTTTAATTATGTTATTTATTTACATATGATTCATATCTTATGAACTAACAATATTTATACCATGATTCATGTTTTTGACCATTGAAATGTAGGGTATGATATTCTCTTTTCATGACCATGTTCTCATACCCATATTCTCATGATTGTGCTCACATATCTCCCCTGTTTATCCTTACTAAGAATCTAAGAGAACCCATTTTTATGCTTTGTTACCCTAGGTTATGAAGATATGTATTATGTATGATGTGTCTAATAAGGGTGATAGTCATTAAGAGTCTAGTTAGAGATAATTTATCTCAATTATATTGAAGTGTTTATTTTTCCATGTTTCCAAAGGCACTAGAATAATAAGGTTTTTTGGAGTTTTTTGTGCAATGTATTATGTATTATTTAGAAACAATGTAATGTTAATTAAATTAATCTTGAGTTGTTATAGTTGGTAAAAGAGTGAATTTTTAGTCAACTTATAGAAACTAGGATGAGAAATCTTTAGTGATATCCCTAGGTATATTTATAAGGATATGTCTAGCGAGGTCTTTAATGATATTTCTAAGGATAAGGAAATGTATAGAAAAGTTTCTTGGAATTTTGTTGAAGGATAGAGTGAGTGGTTTCCTAGAAATTCATCAATTTCTAAATAATACAATTATACAAAGCTCTAGAATAGATTTAAATAGGGGTAATTACTCTAAAAAGGTATGTCAGAATCAACTAGAGGGTAACCTGGTACATGACAATGGGCCTTAATGCACCCCTAGTTTGACACTCCCAAGGGATATGCATTGGAAATTCAAAAACTCTTCACTAAACTTAATGAAGGATTAAAATGGATGTTGTCTATGAATAACCTAGGATAAACCTAATGTGTCATAGATTAAGGAATGTGTCATAATTTAGACAACCTATAATTGGATTTCATGATTATATGGCTCCCCTCTATAATAATCATTTCTTACAAAATGATTTTTAGTTTTAGTAAATGGAGGGAACCAAATGAACTGGGTTATTTTTTATTGTGATGGGAAATTTTTTGATGACAAGTCAAAGGATATGGTCATTGGAGTGAAAGATGTTATGATCATGCCTGGTCAGTTTTCATGAAACATAATTAAAAACATGTAGGTTAACCAACTCTCGGACTCACCAAAGAAGAGAATGAATGAGTTATCTAAGAGTTTGGGGAGTGGGGACTATGGAGGAAAGAATATTCAATTTAGTTTTTGTCAAGAATGTGTAAAGAATTAGTCGAATGAATGTATTAGAGTAATAAGAATATGTTTTGACTGCGGAAAAAAAGGACACAAAACAAGTAACTGAAAAGTAAAACCGAAGGGTTTGGTTAACAAAATGAATGCACATATTTTCCCCCATAATACATTATCAAAGGTTACATTATTTAATTGTGGAATTAATGGACCATATGAAAATCAATTTCCTAAGTGGAAATCTCCCAAAGAGAATCAGCTAGGTTGTATGAGTAATGGTTATATTGCTAATGATTATGA
The DNA here is from genome assembly GCA_963277665.1 of Viscum album. Classification (NCBI taxonomy): domain Eukaryota; kingdom Viridiplantae; phylum Streptophyta; class Magnoliopsida; order Santalales; family Viscaceae; genus Viscum; species Viscum album. The sequence goes on along the minus strand of OY728153.1, from coordinate 545,597,414 downwards.
GACTAAAAACTAAATGTGAATGGAAATAGGTATTAAGTAATAGTATGAGGTATAATTATTATGGATTATAGATACAGTGAAATAATCAAAGTTTTTATGTATTTTTATTCAACAATTATGTTATATGAATAAAAAAATAAACATGTATTGTTTATTTTATGTTTTTTTGCAATGGATTTACAATATTATGTTGAATGTTTTTGATGGAATAAAAAAGTGATTTAATAGAAAGGTGACATTTTGAATAATTGAAGATAATACTCAATATGTTCCTTATGTTAAGGTAATGTTGATTAGATAATGATATATTGGTTATGAATAAGAAAATTGGATGGTTCTAATTACCTTGGAACTTATTAAGGACTTTTTCTACAAGTAGTTTATGAAATCATTGATGAAGTTTAAAACATTTTTAGATTTAAGGAATATGTCAAATATACATTGGAATAAGGAAACATACTTTTTTTCAATAAGGATTTATGTTAATTTTGGTAAATACCATGTTTAAAGAGAATACTTGATGATGGTATTAATTGTTTTGGTATGTGACATATAAGAGATTCTATATGATATTTGGGAGATAAATGTAAAGATAATTTTGATAAATTTAGTGACCTTATTTCAAGATTTTTTTACTTTCATATTACAGAATGGTTTTATGGTTAACCATTTATGGAGTGGTTCATGTTAAAATTCAGATAAGGTCTTTGAGATTATATTATGATCTCTCCATAGGAAGATTTATTCATATTGGATAACCAATTCTAACATTTTTATTGTGATAAGGATATATGGAATGAACTATCATTCTATTTATGATTATCATGATCTATTAGGGATTTAGGAATGAAAAATTAACCATCTTTTTTGAAGAAATAGGTGAAGTGAAAATTGATAAAGACACAAAAAGGGCGAGATTATACTGAATCCAGTAAGTATATCATCTCATGAAAATTCTTCATCTCTAGGGAAATGATCTTGAAAATGAAAAGGTTATCCTAGTATAATCTTTTTCAATGAATCAAATATCTCCTAAGACCATCACATATTCTTGTCATTGTGATTGTTAACTTTCTCTTGACCTTATTCTCTATCATTATCCATCAGAACATGATGGTTATATTTCTATTCCATATCCATGTGTTCACGTGGGACCATAGTTCTCCCATGTGGAAACCTTGTTATGAGTCACTTAGGGTAATTTGAATGTTTCCAACATTCCATTTTTAAAGGAAGTTTTAGTATTCATCTTTATGTTTTGGGTTTATAGGAAAAGAAAATATAAGTACTAAGCCTTTAATAACATAGATGAACTTAAAGGGATAAATTCATTTTATGGGGGGGTAGAATGTTCCACCCTAAAATTTTGTAATTTTTTTCAATTTATTTAATTCTTTTTGTTTTTTTAATTTCATGTAACAGTGAATATAGTTTTTTATATATTAAAGCACTATATTTGGATTATGTTATACAAAACACAAAGTTAATTGTTCCCTACACCAAGAACTTATATTATCTTCAGCTATATGTAACACTAAGTTTTTATTGTATTACACACAATACCAAGTCCCTTCGATATCATATGTTACATGTAAGGTTAGTTTTTTACGAAATTATAATAAACTATTAATAATATTATTAAATTATAATTATAGCTACAACCTAACTGTTGGATTCAAATTTACGAATAAAATTTATTAAATAGTGAAAATATTATTTACACATGTATATAAAATTAATCATTCGGTTATCAATTACTATATGTGAATGTAATAACTATTTGAAATTAAAGAAATTAATTTTCTAAGAAAACTAGTTTTCAATGTACAAAAAAAATTTTATCTCAATAAATTAAACAAACCAATTTTGATAAATATTCTAAATAAAATATTTATATTATGTATTCAATAATTTTTTTTTATATTCATCTAGTATATTTGATAGGTATAAGATAAGAATAAATCTAATTTTACGAATAAAAAGATGTATTCTTCTCGAAAGTAATTTTATCACCTCTTAATGGAGAACTAATTTTAAATATTATTTTTGACACTTATATTTTTATTTGAAAAAAAGAATTTATTTGTGTAATAAGAACATAAATTTTTTATTAGGGTTATTTATTTGGTATTTTTCGATAAAGTTTCATTTTTTGATGAATAGTGAATAATTCTGAATTTTAATTCAAAACCGATTTTTTATCTAATATATTTATAAGGTAAAATTATGATTTTTATTAGTTTCAAATATAAATTATATCAATTATACATAAATTAATTCAATTTATTTCATTGTAATCAATTTCACTATGAAATTGGATATAAAAACATTCTAAACTTTTAAACATTCTTGCTTAAAAAAACCCACTTTCATGACACGCCTATAAGATTAATTTTGAATTAATTTCTGCCTATAATGTGATAGTAATTTAGAAAAATGGATTCCGTATTTTTAATTATCGTAATATATAGGTATAATAAGGTCAAATTAGTTTTTTACCAAAAATATTAGTGAAATCGATTAAAATTAATTACAACGATTAAGAGATAAATTAACTTAACAAAGGGAAAAACTTAAACTAAAGGCCTTAAATGACCTTTAAACCTAGAAAAAATACATTTTGTGATTATATTTATGAACTATACTTCATTTTATTTGATTGAGAACATTATTAGATCAACCTTTCATAGAAAAAATGTGGGAGAAATTTGATTTTAAAAAATTTAATATAATGCCACTCCTTCTCCACTATAAAAAGGCACTCACACCACCAACTTATTCACACATATAAAGAATTTAGTATCACTAAAAATTTACTAAAAAAACTCCAAAAATCCATAACTTAATCCTATAATCCTCCAATTGGTATTAAATCCATCCAAGGAAGCCCTTTGGTGCAAACCAAATGGAGTTTCCCAAAGAAGAGGTAAGATCCTTCCTCAAGCTCCTTTGTTTTATTTACATTTTTCATCAACTAAAATATTCAAATTACATAGTGATATAAAAAAATTATTATTATAAATATACTAATATGTTTTTATTATAAGTATTTTCCTTTCCGTTACTCACACATCCATCTAATGGGTTACAAACTTACCGTTTTTGTGTACGGCGAACTATCGCCTTAAAAAATAATGTTGTTCATTTTTTATTTTCCACCTCTCATGGTTGGGAATAATGATGGAAGATATTTTTTACATTATATATATTATATTTATTGTTCATTTATATTTATTTTATTATTATATAAAACTTACCTTCATGATTTCCATTTTTTAAAATATGATAACTTCGATTGTGGAAGTGTGGACTACCGCCTCCTCAAAGAGATGTGATTCATTAACACTTTACATAGAATGTATTAAGGATGAGTTTAGTAAAATAATATGTTATATATGAAATAAATATTATAATTAAATGATATTATATTTATACATATATTTCATCTACTATTTTTCTTTCAATACAAAAGTAAAATAAAAACAATGTCCATTCGTATGTACGGCCTACCGTCTCCATGAACGGTGTATTTCATTTAATGTTGTTAAATTTTAAATATTACTATAAATAATTAAAAATAAAATATATGTGATATTTATATCATGTTTTAAATTCTGGATATTATGATATTACTACGAGGACAAAAATATAACAAATCAAAACACAAGAGAAAAACAAAGTGATTATTACCCAAAATGTAACATTAACATTGAGTTGTTAATAAATGGGTAATATAATGTCATAATAAAATAATTTATGGAATTAAATATAATAATATAGTTCATTGGTATATTTATAATAAACTTATATTTATTGTATAGTTTTTTTTGAATGAGTACGAAGAGCGTCAAAACATAAGGTAAGATAATTTCATCTTAATTTTTATTTCCATGAGATAGAAGCCATATTCACCACTCAATTAATTTTTGTGGTGTATATAATGACTTGGATGTATTGTATGATTATTATAATTAAATTTATGTTTATTTACATATCCATATTATAGTCCCTCTTTTATGGGGTTTATGTTTCAGAATTTACCAAATCGATAAAATAATTTTGTCTCACTTTTCCTTCTTTGAGACACATGCCATGTTATGCACCTATATTTTTCAATGAGGTGTATTTATGAAACTTTACATGTTATATAATGAATATAATTATTTTAATTATATTTTATACTTCATTTAATGTTATTATGTCAATTTTATTGTGATTCAATGTTCCCAAAGTGGCAATGATTTAATGCGATAATCTCATTGTATGACGAGATTGTTTATGATTACGCTTCCATTGAAGAAGTATTATGATTCATTTCTCAATATATTTCGTTAATTTTATTACCCTAAGGTTATTAATGTTATATACAAATAATTGAACCATTTTTCTAGTATTTGGTAATTAATATAATTAATAAAATATTTTTATGAAAATCTGGCTTTATTTCTTCTTTGGGTCAAAACTGTGTTTTATAAAAATGTTTTAAAAATATTTTACTATTATACTATAATGATTAAATAAAGTTTTTACCCATGTATTACCTTCTTGAAAAATGGTTTTAAAGTGGAATCTTTTTTATCTTCTGATCGAGGCAATTTTCTAAACCATTACAATGCAAAAGTATTGTTCGTTATGTACAGATTTATCCCCTATCAAGATCATCCTTAATTTCAAGATTTCCTTGATGGTTTACAAGATTTATTTTTATGAAAATGATTTACCTAATATTCCTGATATTAATTGTATTTAATGCGGGCTTCCAATTAAATGATTTTAATTTTTTTTATGATTCAAGAAGTGTTTTAAGTTATTTTCCTTGATTTCTTTAAATGTTCTCAAATATATTTTCAAATTACACTGTTTTCAAAAATATTTTACATTTAGAAATTGTGTTAAATGTTTTCTAGAATACCCTTAAAGTTTTTTTATTTTCAAAGAAAATGGTTTTCGAAATTATTTATGTTTTAGAAATATTTTTTCAAAAATGAATGGATATTTTCCTCAAGAAATGTTTTCAAGGAAATAGATTAGATTTCTTTACAAGAAAAGGATTTTTAAATGGTTTTATGAAAAGGATTTTTGAGTAAATGATATTTAACTCAATAAATTTTCTATATGTTCTTTAAAAATCCTTGTCAATATAAGATGAAATACTTTGTTATAGTTTATTTTTTACTGGGGATATAATCCAAGAATACCATTTACATTATTTATTGAATGGTTTATGTTTAAATGGAATGATGTTTATGACACCCAATCCTATTACAAGGGTTATATTCTTTTTAAAATTGTTTCTTTTCATGGGTTATTGTTTGATGAAATTATTATGAAACCGTTATCTTTTCTATAGTTAATTATATGATAAAATGTTATGATACCCATTTCATTTCATAGGTTATAATATGATGTTTATAGAAGCCACATATTTTTAGGGGTCATGATATGATGAAAGTTTTATTATCTTATAAAACATGTATGTATGATTTTATTACTTGATGTGTTGGACCTATATTTCCCACCATTTTATAGGTTAAATATTTTTATCTCAGGAGATAATGATGGGAATCAAGTCGACGGTCTTGATCCACCATGAAAGATGGGGAAACATGATTCAGTATGGGATGATGGGGAAACCAGATCCACTATAAGAAGATGGTAAAAATAGATACCTTAAAATAAAAGGAATGAGAATGGGGATGGTGGTGTGTCAGGACCTATAGGTATAGTCCCCATAAAGATTGCTGTTATGTTTTGGAAATGTGCATAGAATTATAAGGAATGTTGTTACGTGTTTGTATGTCTATGATAATTCCAATCCTTATTACTATGTTATTATTTCATGGATTATGTTATTTATTTCCTTATGATTCATGTATTTTTAACTTTTAATATTTATACCATGATTCATGTTTATGATCATTAATATGTAGGGTATGATATTTTCTTTTCATAATCTTGTTCTCAAACCGTTATTCTCATGATTAGGATTATATATCTACCTTATTTACCCTAAGTGAGCATATAACATCCCACCCTTTTTTATGATTCCTTCCTATAGGTTTTGAAGATATTTATTATGTGTGATATGTCTAAGAAGGGTGCTTGTAATGAAGAACCTTGTATGAGATAATGTAACTCACTTATGTACCAATGTTTAGGTTTCCATTTTCCTAAGGCACTAGGCAAATATGGTTTTGGGAATATGTTTCTATAATGTATTAAGTATTATGAAAGAAATATTTTAATGTTAATGTATGTTAATCTTGGGTCATTATAAATATCTAAGCCCATACAACACTGAAATGTAAAATATTTGATACTAAAGATTGAATACATTATGAGCCCATAATCAGAGTATGACATTAAAGTACTAAAAGTGAAAAAGGGGGTGAAATACAGGACAAAGTAAAACAAAAAAGTCCAACCTACCCAAAGGGAGATGAATAAAATCAAATGAAACCACCTAAAAAACTCCTCATTCTGTCAATCTCAATCTATGATCCACCATCCCCTTGTATTACCAAGACACCATCAAATGAACCGTAGTCTGTATAAGACACGACACATGCTAGAAGAGCCCATGCATGGTTGAGTATAACAATACCCAATTGGAAACCCTAAAAAAACTAAACATGAATCATCAAGAATTGTCATCACATAAAAAAAGATATATCAATAGATTCATAACAAACACCCATATATACTTAAGAGGGACACTATGCCTCCAGGAAGTTACAACCAAAATAACAGCCATAGGATTCTGGTCGAAGTAATTTTCCTTCTAGGATAATACACTCCACAAGACATGATATCACCTGAGACTTCCATCCATGAGGTAAAGATAATTAGGCCATATCCAAGAAATCTAACTAATATCAGAAGATTAATATCCATAGAAAGTGGATCACATGCAAGACCGTTTGGGGACACCATAAACCCTGTCTGGACCTACCCACTATATATGGGATCATAAAATAATGATATCTTGAACCCTACTAAAACAATATACTAGATGTTAGATCAATACGCCATGCATGGATTCCATTCTGATACCATGGACCCCACCTAGGGTATAATAAATAATTATAGTGGTTCACACTCAGGAATCATTGTGGGATACCACAAACTCTATCTGAGACTCATTCTCTAGATGGGATCACAATCCAAATATGTGGATGTAATGACACAATTTATCCTCTAGGGAATGTACTAAGGGAAAAAAATCAACTGATTCTTATCCAAAATGAAGAAATTAAGGGCTCTAAACACCCTTAAATGGGGTTACACTGTGTTTCCATCCAACCCTTTATCTGCACGTGTGGTGTTACAACACATGATATGTAAATCTCTAAATACATGTTGTGTAAGTAGTCATTTTTATCATGTACAGATCACCGAAAACTATTCCACTATCATATATCCATGCTTTCTCATGGATTTCAATGACAATTTACTAACCCATGTACACATGGACATTCCTTGGTACACCTAGTCATGTCCATGTCAATGTACTTTGACTTTCCCATGCCCGTGTTTCCTTTAAGATACATGCTAAACCACAAAAATGGGTCACACGATGTGTAATAGGGGTCACATTACATGTTATCGTTTTCTCTCCATGGAAACCTCAGCATCATAGAGGGGGGTTCCACACAGCTTATAATTCAATATTATAAATTGTTTAACCGGGGATTTATAGATCCTTCTAGTTCCTATTCCACATCATTCTCCATGTTAAATCCACCACCTAGATAAACATAAAATTTTATATTTTGGGTTAGATGTCCTTCCTATTACTAGATATTAGGATTCCATGCTTTTAATCCACTTTAGAAACACCCAAACTCTCTGTACACAATCACACCATCGAATATGGGATGAACCAAAATTTTAAATATATTCTAATATTCCTATGATCGTCCTCTATTATTATTGAACCCTCGATAACAAATTTCACCCATGATATTGAATTTTTTCATCAAAAAATGTCCGCACAATCATTAAATACGGGGTATTCATCTAACCTTCCCACAAATTAAGCACAACTATGAACGCATAAAGAAATAGGGGATAAATCCATAAACTAAAATATGCGAGGAACAATCCTTGACCTTTGTTCATTCATCATTGATCCTTTGTCATAGAAATAGATGAATGACGAGGAAAAAAATCTAATAAACGAAATAAATTCATCAAAAATAAATCTACCGTCGATGAGTGAATCCTTTCTTCTTCATGAATTCATTCATGTTTAAAAAATACAAAATAATTGGATGGAATATGATAAATAAAATTTCTTAAATAGAGTTTGGATTGATCACTAATGAGGAATGGTTCTATATTTCCATCATTAAAGAGATCCAAAAATTTCATTTTTAGACGATCCCCGATTCTATTTGATCTGACATCATCAACAAATAAAACCCCAATGAATCCACTCTAATAGAGCCTCTCAATACCTAGTTTATACAACTAACCCTTGGTTTTAGGAATAACTATATTAAAATAGAGAAATATGGTCTATACATCATGTTAAAAAAATAACTTATTTTATTTTATGCTCTTGTGAAAACCTTTCACAAACGCCGGATGCTGAAAAAGGTTATGTCGTGCCTAGGGTAAAAGCCACGTTCTGAAATCAGAGGTTCCCTTGGATTTGTGTTCTGGTCCCCCCTTTTGGGAGTTATTAAACATTTTCAAGAAAACTGTGCATGTGTAATATTAATATATTTAATATATTTTTTAAAAATAATTTTGGGCACACTAGGCCTTGGAATGTAATTACGTCTCAGTTCTTGACTCTGAAAATAATCCATACAATATTCTAGATAAATACATGAAAAAATTTCCGTCATTATAGGAAATTACAATATTATTGGATCATATCACTTATAAATCATACTTAACATCAAAAGATGTTATAATATATGAAAAATATCTTGAAAATATCACTAGAATATTTCTTGAGGAAAATACATTTTTTGTTTTGAAATAACTTATTTAAAATAATTTTTTCCCAAAATATGAAGTAAACAATTTTCAGTTAAAACAACTATGTAAACTAGTAAAGTAATATTCGAAACATTGAGTGATCCTGGTGGTTTGAAAACTTTTTTATACTATAATCATTAAAATAAATATTATATTCACACAATTGGAAAAAAGTACTGTGTTCAGAAAATGAAAATTAGATTCTTTTTAAACCTTTATATAAAAATTTAAACATGGGTAAAAATAAATTTAAAACTTCATTGAAGAACATTACATAAAACTCTTAAAATAATTTTAGAAAAAATGGATATTGAATAAAAATATTTCTTTATTGAAAGAGGAGAAGTAAGTTCGTATTTTCTTAAAAACATTTTCTGAACCATTTTCAGTACCAAAGGTTGGAAAATAGTACTAAAAAATAAAAATTATATTATTAAAAAGAGTTAAAGAAAAATTAAATGGTGTTATCAGATATGTATCATATAGTTTTATCACTGTAAATTCAATAAAAAACAATCTTCATTAATATAGGATTGAAAAATAAATCCCCTACTGCACGTTCATATTTCTTAAAAAGTGATCTAACATGTTATATAATAAATTTAAATTTATTATAATTATTTAATAGAATAATTTTTATACTTATAATATCATATATTATACACTTATAACATTTTAATATAAATTTTTCAATAATTCATTTTAAAAATCATCATTTCCATGTATTAAATGTTTCATTTTTCAAGGAAGTTTCAGTTTGGATGTTCTGATCCTTCTACATTGACAATTATCCCATAATATAAACACATTATTAATGATATAAATATCATATATATTTATTATATACACATTTAAAATTATTTATATAAGGTATAGATGCAAAAAATTATTTACACTATTCTTGAATATAGTAGGTCAAACATACACATGAACATTGTTTCCATTTTATAAAGAAAGGAAAGAAATAAAGATAACAAATATTTTATTATTAAATAACCATAGTTAAAAAATAAATATAATATATAAATATAAAATTCATCATAATAATTAACCAGGAATTTTGGTGATGTAAAATGAATTATATCTCTATGTGGAGGTGGTAATCCACACGTATGAATGAGAGATACTTTCACATCCCATTTAATAGAAAATTGGGTGAATGATGGTGGTTCCAAAATCATAATAAAATTTTATTATATTTATAATACTGAATTTATTATTTTATGACTAATACTAAATATTTATAGTAGGTATAAGAAGAAATAAATTGAAAGAGTTTAGGAAGGATGATTACCTCTTCTTCGGTTGACCTCTTTTAAATCCCCTTTTAAGGAACCTTGGAATGGTATTTTAAGATACAAATAATGTCTAATTCATGTATATAGAAGTATAAAAGATATTTTTTAGGGATTTATTGAGATATATTGATAGAATTGGTGTAAATAAGAGAGAGGAGGTTTTCTCTTTTCAAAGGTGGGGGAGGGACCACCTTAGTCCTTTTTAAAGAATTAAAATATTATTTATCCATATTCAAGGAAAATTATTCCATAAAAAAATTAAATTTATATAATAAGGTTATTAGGGTTTAAATATTTCAATATAATAATATTTAGATAAGTTTATGTGGAAATATCACACTTAGCTAATAGTTTAACACATCAATAAACCAATTTTAACCTTAACTGGGGTAACCAAATTTTACAGATTTTACTATTCATTATTGCCAAAAATTTAGTTGACCGTATTAAATTATATTAATTATTACTATTTAAAATATTTAATCAATATAAAAAAAATTCAATTTCAATTGGTATAAAATAATTTTTAAAAAAGTGCTCAAAATGCAAAAAAACCATTTTTTGCAAAATGAATTTTAAGCATAAAATTGTGTTCACCTTCGTTCGATATCATGAAAAAACTATTAATTGAATATTAAATATTTTATTGGATATAATAAGTAAATTTCACAAAAATAATTCAAATATTGTGAATTATTCAATTTATTAATATAAAATCACATCTTGCTCATAAAAACAGTTTTTAGAAAAATACGTTTTTATGGAAAAAAATGAACCTATACCAAAATCAAATATAATGATGATTGATATTTAATTAATCATATATATTATAATTAAAGGTTAATTATGTTACTTTAATATCAAATTCAAAACATAATTGGGCTTCTACTTGAAAAGAAATGATAGTTTTACAAAAAATGGTATTTTTTAACTTTTTACTCAAAAATTAATCTTTAAAAAAAATTAACATTTTACCTTAATATAATTATGATATTGTGATTTAAAAAATATTACCCTTTTTATATAATACAATTTTAAATGTTTTTTAAATTAATTATAATATTCATCCTCAAAATTAAATAAAAAAAATCTTTGAAGAAAACATTTATTTGGAGAATAAAATGACGTTACTGAAAATAGTTTACTTATTTATTAGGAAATAAAAAATAAATTTATATTAAATAAACCCTTTATACATATTTTTCATAATACGGTTAGTCCCATTCATACCTCCTATTCCAATAGCTAGGTTATAAAAGTATACTGTATCAGTATCCATTTAGAATTGGGGTTACATATAAATTTTCTATACGATCCAAGATTTCTACCAGTTGTTCTTCAAAGGAAAGATCCTAATCCAATAGTACAACCTATAAGTTAAATACATGTGAAAAATCATTAATTTACATCCTTAGGATATATACATAGTGTAGAGACCCAAATCATGACGTACATGGACATTACATTACTTTTTTGGAGTACTTATAACAAAAACAGACACTCAAGGAACGTAATAGTTTAGTGTCTTTGGAAACATGGAATATAAACATCTAATCTTGTTGGAAGATCTTCGACATATCCCATAACAATCTTCCCCTTTTTGTTTCCTTACCTAAAAACTTTATTTTAATCATGGGGGAAAAGAAAACATAAAAAGGGTGAGCTCAAATTATCATTAAGGGTAAGCATGGAGAAAATAAAACAAACCATATAGATTTGAACTTAAAAACATAAACATAATGTTTAAACATCACAATCTTGAGCAATGACATAAAACATGGCAGCACCTAAGGAATATATCATAATGGAACATCAATCATGATAAAATTTCATGGTAATAAAACATGTAATTGTGGAAAACCATTAAGCACATGATATGATTTCTATAGTATCCAAGGAATTGCTGCAAGACCATCTTAGTGGACAAAGTCCCTTTCTTAATCGAGTTCACTCCTCATTCCAGTCTTGTAACACTGAACTGGATTAACTTACCATTCCATCCATGTCTATATCATGAGATATAAATCCTTACCCAATGCATTGGAGGGAGATATAGGTCACACCCATCCCATAATGAAATCATTCTTACTTGTGCCACAACATGAACATAAATCATTCATCATTACCCAAAGTATAAAATGGGTTTCATAAACATCATCCCATCATAACATAATCCATAAAAAAAATGGATATCATTTCAACATAAGAAAAGTGAAACCATGTAAATCATATAGAAATTATACTTGAAACATAAAAATATGAAATAATTTCATCTTAAATGTAAAATGGTTTTTATAAAACACTTGAAATGATTTCTTGAGGAAAATATCCTTTCTTCTTTAAAATCATTTTCTTTTCACAAAATTTCATGCAATTTTAAAAGAAAAGGATTTTGTTGAAAATATTCATGAAATCTTTTAGAGTAATCTTCATGAAAATAAGGTTTTATGAAACCATAAAAATCTGTTCATGCCGTGTAAGTTGAAAAAAAACATTCTTTTTGTACTTTTTCCGGAAAAGTCAAAAAGTAACTCGTATGGTAAACAAAAGAAAGATTTCTTCCATACAATGTGGTAAAAGTAAAAAGGGTAAAAATGACTGTAAACATACATGGAAGAAAATTAACCATTTTATGAAAACATTTTGATAACATATGGACATGGATAATAAACACAACCCCAGTAAATACATACGAATAAACAATCTCAGATAAGAATGAGATTGGAATAATTATCCCTTACCTTAGGTCTGATATGCTTCGTATGTAACCGAACCTCCTGTATAATGATTTAATAATGTCATTTACTTATTACAGAATCATATTCATTGTTATTATATCATATATGGTTCACTTATGACTTTATATTACCCGTTCTTTTGTAAATTCAATGTTAAAGCAGCATTTTTGGTAAAATTGTTTTATTTATTGTACTTGTTTGGACTTGTTGTTCTTGATATTATTATTACTTATATCAAGATTTAATTAATTCCAAAATGTAAATCATAATTTATATATCATATAAATTCCGTATATATATGTATATAATAGATATATAAATGAAATGAAATACACCATTCATGGAGACAGTAGGTCGTACGTACGCATGAACGCTGTTTTCCTTTCCTTATAGAATTGAATGGAATTAAGTAGATGAGATACATATATATATATAAATAAATCCAGTAGAATTATTATGTAATATATTTCATTATTACTTATTATATATACTTTATAATCATTCTTGAATTGTTAACATGGAAAATGAATCTCATCGCGTCGTGGAGACGGTAATTCGTACGTACGCACGAGTGATGATATCATTCCCATATTTGTTGAATGGAATTGGAGAGGATGATATAATATCTTAGAATAAGTATGATGTCATAATAATAATATATAGTTATTATTTACACCATTATACCCATCCAAGTAAGGTGGTGGTGGAAAAATAGATTACACCACGGTATGGAGACGATATTCCGTACGTACTCATGCGTGGTGATTTCATTTTCCATAGGATGGATAGAAGGTTAAATGGGGTTGTTTCATATTTATAATAACATATCAGTATATATTTAATACTTATGCTATTACTTTATAATGAAACAACTAAAGAAGAGGAAGTAGAAGAATAAAGAAACCTTAAAGAGTCGGTATAAGAGATTATCTCTTCCGCGACGCACCTCCTTTAAACTTCTTCTTAGGGCACTAGAGTTTGTCTTTTGAGAAGACCAGAACCTCTATGATATAACTAGAGATTTTGAGAAGAGGAATTGGAAGGGGTCGGCTGAGATTTAAGGCTCAAAAGGGTGTGATGTGAAGAGGGAAGGGGTGCCCTTTTTATAAGGGAGGAGAGGGGCATATTAAAAAAAACTTATAATATTATTTTATAATAAAGTCATATTCGGTTTATAATAGCTCCAAATTAATTTATTTCTAAGATAAAGTGGGGATGGGTCGAAATCTTCTGAACTAATAGGTTTTAGAGAAGTTTAGGTTACTATTTTAACCTTATCAATTAGATTTAACACTAAGATAAATAATTTAACTTTTACCGTGTCTTCTTGTTTTCTTACACTATATGGTTAATAATATTACTATAACCGGCAAAAAAAAACACCAAGTGGTTAATTATTAATATATATAACCTTATATAAGTCATTTTTCCGAACCTTAGATTTTTAGGAGTATAATAACAATTAATAATATAATATTTGTTTTAAAAACTATTTTATCTCAATTTTGACACTATTCGGTAATTGATTTTTGTGAAAATCATAACAACATGATTAGTTCGAACAATGTTAATTTAATCAATAAAAACATGTCATATTAACATGTAAAATTTGTTTAATTCATAAAAAGTCTCAAATTAAATTTATTTGGGTATTTATAACATCAATTATGATAACATTTCATTAATAAGGTAATTACAACATCATCATTATGTCATAAATAAATTAAATTATTTAACGTCTAAAAATTATAAATAAAAAACCATTATTTAAGAAATATTTTTATCTCTATAATGAATTTTTATATTCTAATTTATCTAATGTATAACCCTATATTAAAAATTTTTTAGTTATTAAACATTGATTTTAAATTTTTTAACTATTCTTTAAATAAAATAATAATAAATGTCCTAATCTAATCCAAGTTGACCTAAAGGGTAATATTTTATTCCTAAGGTTGCTTTTGGTCGAATTACACTTATCCAATAGAATTAGGACATGTGTTAGGGTAATAATATTATTATTTTTACCCTTAATTACCCTATTTACTTTTAACCGTGGTAAATAAAAGAAAAAATTCACTATTCACCAAAAAATATTTTTATCTTATTGAACCAAAATTTACTCCTTGATATTAACCGTGTGTCTCAGATTTTCTAAATCCCACTCACAGAAGTGGTAAAATTAAGTTTTATATAAATTTTCAAATTCTTCTAGGAGGTGGGTAAAAGACGGTGAAAAGTTAAATAAAATTTTTATATATCTAAAATTATTATAAAATGACTGCAATGAATTACATTGAACTTATATAGGTATTATGTATCAATTTTGACCTAAAATAAATTCATATAAAATAAATAAATATTTAAATAAAAAGTCGGTTTTTAAATAGTAACCCAGTGTTTTCACTATTCATCAAAAATTGAAAGTTTTCAAAAAAATACAAAAAATTCAACCTAGGATAATTTCGATATTCCAAATCTAAAAATGATGTCCATTTATAAAATTTCAAAAAGTGTATATTACTATTCATAACGGCTAGTTCATAATAATTTTATAATAATATCTTGTTTAGTGAAACTTGGTACTGCGTATAACACACGCTATCATGGAAGGTTGGAGTTCCGTGTAATGAAAGCCAAGTCAGGGTTGCGTGTAGTGCAAGATTAATTTGTTGTTGCGTATAATAGAATCCAACCATATTTCATTTATACATTGAATATATATATATATACACTCAATGTTACGTAAAATAACTTCTATCAAATGAACATGAAATTGTGTGTAACACGATCCAAGATTAGTGTTGTGTATACTGCAAGATAATACGGTGTTGCATATAGAACAAGCTAATTTTGGTGTCTCATACAACACAAGACATCAATGAAATTAAAAATAATAAATCTCATAAAATCTCGGGTTGTTACATTCTACCCCCCTTAAAATGAATTTCACCCTCGAAATTCGTTGGGGTTATAAATTGTTTACTACTTGAAATTTTCTTTAATGGATACCCACATCGTAAAAATGAATACTAAATATTAATTTTAAAAACTAATGTATGAAACGTAACGATTACCCAAATTAACTTATCCCTGGGTTTCCACATAGGAAAACATAGGTGAATGTATGGATATAGAAGAGAAATCTAACGATCATGTTCTGATGGAGAGTGGTAGAGAACATGGATGTGAAAAATCCAACAATCACAAAGCCATAAATTTGTGATGATCTAAGGTACCATCCGATTCATCAGATATAAGAGTACTAGAATAAAATTTTTGTTTTCCAAGATCATTTCCCTAATGTTGATGAACTTTTACATAAGGAGAAATACTTACTTGATTTTAGTGTAATATCATTGTTGGTCATTCCATGAACAATTTTCACTTTATCTCTATTTAAAGAAATGAAGCTGAATTTTTAATTCATGAAGTGTTAGCAGATCATGCGATAGAATGATAAGTCATCCCATCTGTTTATATCAAAAAAAGGTTAGCATAAGTTATTAAATATACATAAGTCCATCTATGGTGAGATTAATCGTATATGTTTCCATCAATGGGATTATACTTTATCTATCATACATATTAATAAATAAAACTAGTTTCTACTAACCAGGGACTTCCTGTAGGCCAGTGGTATGCGATAAAGGCCTGTCGCACTTCAGTTGTGGGTTTGATTCCCACAGCCTTGTCTGACGTGATGGGTTATCGCCCGTCCTGCAGGTTGTCCTTTTTCTAAAACTACATTATTATAACATTCCAGAAATAATATCGGAAAATTTATAGCCTTAAACAATTCTATCAGATGTCCATAATAATCCATTCCAACCTTTAAGCTTATCGAAAATACTTCTTTCCAATATTATAGTATAAAGAAAATGATTACTATAATTTTCATCAACCAAGCATGTTAATACCATAATTTATCTCCCATATATCATAAGATATATCTTATTGGTCACATTCCAAATATGTGAATACCTTAATCATGTATTCTCTTAAAACTTAATACCCATTAAACATTTGTGAAAACATGAATGCAGTCAAATGTTAACTCTTTTCACATACCAAAATCCCAAAATTTTTATATACTCAAACCATGATATCACATTGTCCTTATATCATCCATGAGCTAATCAATACTATAAAACATCTCATTATCTCCTAATCCCTTAATTATGCGCATATCATCTACTTTCCAAAAATATATGAATTAACCTTTCATGGTTACCAGTACCATTCAACATATACTTCCAAATACTTAAGGAAAAACAATAGTGTAACAATCCTTAGATGATTCTTTATTCCATAGTACCATTAAATTACCTCTACAACATAACTCATGATAAATATACAATCATTCCACTACCTTGTTAAACCACTGACTGAGCTGCATCATTTTATTCCTCAACACTTCTTTCATCTCATTACCTTTTGTAGTCTCTTCATCATCATGCACATAAATACTACCCATACAACCATTCTGATTCTCTTCATGAGATATTCCTTTAGGGCATTGGTTTACATAATTAATGTAAATTCCACATTTAAAACATTTAACCATTGTTGATGCCTTAGCAATACTATTATCCTTGTCCATAGTGTTAACTGAAACTTTTCCTTTGCAATAACTGGATTTTTGTCCTTCTTTTGCACACGCAAAGCATATTCCAGTTCCTTTGAAACATTCACCTTGATGCA
Organism: Viscum album; assembly: GCA_963277665.1. Taxonomy (NCBI): domain Eukaryota; kingdom Viridiplantae; phylum Streptophyta; class Magnoliopsida; order Santalales; family Viscaceae; genus Viscum; species Viscum album. Next base: position 545,579,683 of record OY728153.1, on the reverse strand, counting down.
TCTTCCAACATGATTTTAATGAGGGAAATTGAACTTTATTTCCTATATGATCATCATGATACTCCATCTTTCTCTTATTAGATGATTCAGGAATCTTACAAAAGTTGAGATTATTGATCATATTATGAGATCGCTGATTAGGCATAATAATGATATGTGGACTTACAGATCCAATTTCATTTGGTTTCTCAGGAAGCATATCATTCTATTGTCCATTATATCCTCCATTATCGTGAATCTTCCTATTTCCAACCATTTTCTAAAACCCAAAAAGAATAGTGTGAGTGGAAAAAATCATACTAGGAATACAACATAATAAAGGGGGAGTACCTTCAATATCTAACGTCTTAGGTTTAATTATAAGATTGTTACTTTAATTCTAGGACTATCACCTATACTTATACTTAACCTTAGGGACATCCCTAGACATACCTTAGAAATATATCTAAGGATCTCACTAAAGTTTTCGCATCCTAGTTTCCAAAGGTTGACTAAAACTTTCCTCTAATACCAACTGTAACGGTATAGAATTACCTCCAGTGGACTATAATTGATACCTATCAGGGCACTCCATGGGTGGTTACACCCCCTGGGCGGGACACACCACCATCCCCAGTGGCAGCCATTTCCTCATGAAGCCCTTGGGCGGAGAGCCATGCTTTGTCCAACACTCACATGTGAGAGTTCCCAAAGATCAGATTCATTCCTACCTCCTTTGACCCTGATACCAACTGTAGAGACCCAAATATTGATGTACATGGACATTAAATTAATTTTGCAGAATACTTATAACAAAAACAAACACTCAAGGACTATAATAGTTTAGTGTCTTTGGAAACTTGGAATATAAACTTCTAATCATATCGGAAGATCTTCAACATCTCCCATAACGATCTTCCCCATTTTGTATCCTTACCTAAAACCTTTCTTTTAATCCTGGGGGAAAAGAAAACATAAAAAGGGTGAGCTCAAATTCTTATTAAGGGTAAGCTTGGAGAAAATAAAACAAACCATATACATTTGAACTTAAAAACATGAACATAATGTTTAAACATCAAAATCTTGAGCAATGACATAAAAAATGGAAGTACGTAAGGCATAGATCACAATGGAACATCAATCATGATAAAATAGCATGGGAATAAAACATGTAATTGTGGAAAAACATTAATCACATGATATGATTTCCATAGTATCCAAGGTATTGCTGCCAAGACCATCCTAGTGGACAAAGTCCCTTTCTGAATCGAGTTCACTCCTCATTTCAGTCCTGTAACACTGAACCAGATTAACTTATCATTCCAAATATTTCTATATCAAGAGATATAAATCTTTACCCAATGCATTGGAGGCAGATATAGGTCCCACCCATCTCATAATTAAATCATTCTTACTTGTTTCACAACATAAACATAAATCATTCATCATTACCAAAAGTATAAAATGTGTTTTATAAACATCATCCCATCATAACATAATCCATACAAAAAATGGATATAATTTCATCATAAGAAAAGTGAAACCATGTAAATAATAGAGAAATTATAATTGAAACATACACATATGAAATAATCCCATCTTAAATGGAAAATGGTTTTGATAAAACACTTGAAATGAATTCTTGAGGAAAATATCCTTTCTTCTTCAAAATCATTTTCTATTCCCAAAATGCCGTGCGATTTTAAAATAAAATGATTTTGTCGAAAATAGTCATTAAATATTGTAGAGTAATATTCATGAAAATATGGCGTTATGAAACCGTAAAAATATGTTCATGCCGTGTAAGTTAAAAAAAACATTCTTCTCGTACTTTTGCCGGAAAAGTCAAAAAGTGCCTCGTATGGTAATCAAAATAAAGATTCCTTCTATACGATGTGGTAAAAGTAAAAAGGGTAAAAACGAATTTAAACATACATGGAAAAAATTAACCATTTTATGAAAACATTTTGAGAACATATGGATATGGATAATAAACATAACCCCAGTAAATACTTAAGAATAAACAATCTCGGATAAGAATGAGATTTGAATAATTATCCCTTACCTTAGGTCAGATATGCTTCGTACATTTCCGAACCTTCTATATAATGATTTCAATAATGTAATTTACTTTTTACAGAATCATATTCATTGTTATTATATCATATATGGTTCACTTATGACTTTATATTACCCGTTCTTTTGTAAATTCCATGTTAAAGCAGTGTTTTGTGTAAAATCGTTTTATTTAACGTACTTGTTTGGACTTGTTGTTCTTGATATTATTATTACTTATATCATGATTTAAAAACTTCCAGAATGTAAATCATGATTTATATATCATACATATTCAGTATATATATGTATATAATAGATAGATAAATGAAATGAAATACACTGTTCATGGAGACGATAGGCCGTATGTACGCATGAACGCTGTTTTCATTTACTTATTGACTTGAATGGAATTAAGTAGATGAAATACATATATATATATATATATAAATAAATCCAGTAGCATTATTCATTCATATATTTCATGATAACTTATTATATATACTTTATAATCAATCTTGAATAGTTAACATGGAAAATGAATCTCATCGCGTCGTGGAGACGGTAATCTGTACGTATGCACGAGAAATGATATCATTCCCATATTTATTGAATGTAATTGGGGTGGATGATATAATATCCTATAATTCGTATGATTTCATAATAATCATATATAGTTATTCTTTACACCATTATACCCATCCAAGTAAGGTGGTGGTGGAAAAATAGATTACACCACGGCGTGGAGACGATATTCCATACGTACGCACACGCAGTGATTTCGTTTTCCGTAGGATGGATAGAAGGTGAAATGAGGTTGTCTCATATTTATAATAACATATAAGTATATATTTAATACTGATGTTATTACTTTATAATGAAATAACTAAAGAAGAGGAAGTAGAAGAAGAAAGAAAATTGAAAGAGTCGGTAGAAGAGATTACCTCTTCCTCGACGCACCTCCTTTAAACTTCTTCTTAGGGCACTAGAGTTGGTCTTTTGAGGAAACCAGAACCTCTATGATATCACTATAGAGGTTTAAAAGAGTAATTGGCAGGGTTTGACCAAGCTTCAAGGCTCAAAAGGGTGTGAAGTGAAGAGGGAAGGGGTGCCCTTTTTATAAGGGACGAGAGGGGCACCTTAAGAAAAACTTAAAATATTATTTTATAATAAAGTAATATTCGGTTTATAATAGCTCCAAATTGATTTAATTCGAAGTTAAAGTTAGTATGGTTCTAAATACTCTCAAAAAATAGGTTTTAGACAATTTTAGTTTACTATTTTAACCTTATCATTTAGATTTAACGCTAAGTGAAATAATTTAACTTTTACCTTGTCTTCTTGTTTTCTTACACTATATGGTTAATAAACTTACTATAACCAGCCAAACGAACACAAAGTGTTTCATTATTAATATATAAAACATTATCTAAGTCATTTGTCCAAACCTTATATTTATAGGAATATAATAACAATGAATAATAAAATATTTATTATAAAAACTATTTTATGTCAATTTTGACACTATTTGATAATTGATTTTTGTAAAAATCATAACAACATTATTAGTTATAAAATTTTTAATTTAATCAACACTAACATGTCATATTAACCTATAATATTAGTGTAATTCATAAAAAGTCTCAAATTACATTTATTTGGGTATTTATAACATCAATTATGATAACATTTCATTAATAGGGTAATTACTGCATCATCATTGTGTCATAAATAAATTAAATTATTTAATGTTTAAAAATTATAAATAAAATACCATTATGTAGGAAATATTTTTCTCATTTTAATTAATATTTATAGTCTAATTTATCTAATGTATAACCCAATATGAAAAATGTTTTAGTTATTCAACATTGATTTTAACTCTTTTAACTATTCTTTAAATAAAATAATAATAAATGTTCTAATCTAATCCAAGTGGACCTAAAGGGTAATATTTTATTCATAAGGATTTATTTTTTCAAATTACACATATCTAATAGAATCGGAATATGTGTTAGGTTAATAATAATATCATTTTTACCCTTAATTACCCTATTTACTTCTAAGAGTGGTAAATAAAAGTAAAAAGTTACCATTCACCAGAAATTATTTTTATCTTATTGAACAAAATTTTACTCCTTGATGTTAACCGTGTCTCTCGGATTTTAGAAATTCCACTCACAGAAGTGGTAAAATTACGTTTTATGTAAATTTTCAAATTCTCCTAGGAGGTGGGTAAAAACGGTGAAAAGTTCTATAAAATTCTTATATATCTAAAATTATTAAAAAATGACCCCAATAAATTACATTGAACTTATATAGGTATTATGTATCAATTTTTACCTAAAATAAATTTAAATAAAATAAATAATTATTTAAATAAAAAGTCGGTTTTTAATTAGTAACCTAGTGTCTTCACTATTCATCAAAAATTGAAAGTTTTCAGAAAAATACCAAAACATCACCATAGGCTAATTTCGATATTCCGAATCCAAAAATGAATTCCATTTATAAAATTTCAAAAAGTGGGTATTACTATTAATAACGGCTAGTTTATAATAATATTATAATAATATCTCGTTTTGTGAAACTTGGTATTGCGTATAACACACGCTATCGTGGAAGGTCGCGATTGCGTGTAATGAAATCCAAGTCAGGATTGTGTGTAGTGAAAGATTAATTTGTTGTTGCGTATAATAGAATCCAACCCTATTTAATTTATACATTGAATATATATATATATATATACAATCAATATTGCATAAAAGAACTTCTATCAAACGAACTTGAAATTGTGTGTAACACGATCCAAGATTAGTGTTGTGTATACTGCAAGCGAATACAGTATTCTATATAGAACAAGCTAATTTTGGTGTCTCTTATAACACAACACATAAATGAAATTAAAAATAATCATTCTCATAAAATCTCGGGTTGTTACACATAAAGCACGTCATGAACTTGAGAGTGGTTCAGTTCAAGCGCCAGGCGATAAACTGCTATCCCTACTTGATCAAGAATCTCATAGGGGACAATATACAATGGGATTAAATTTATAATATTTCCAAATCTAATAACTTTATTCTGTGGAGAAATTCATAGGAATACCTTCTCACTAACTTCTGATTCTAGATTTCATTGATGATTGTTAGAATAAATTTTCTATCAACTCTGAGATACCTTGATGTGTTACTAAATAGATTTGACGTTCTCTTTCATTTCCTAAGCTAGAATGGGCCCTAATAGTGTTTTTCAAAAACTTCATCCTAGAACATTAGAGTTTTGTTCTTCCTTCCATATAGGTATTCATATGGATCCATCTGAATTCTTAATAAAAATCTATTGTTATAAGATAATTTGAAAATAGGAAGGAATTGATCCCAACCACTTTTAAATTCTAGATAGAAGGATCTCAGCCTATCTTATAATGTTAGAATGGATCACTTCGATGGACCATCTATCTGAGGATGATAAGTAGTACTAAAACAAAACTCTAGATCCATATATTTCTAAATAATTCACTAGAAATTCAATTTAAACCTTATATCTTATTTAGATACAATAGAATGTGGTACTAAATCCAAAATTAACACTTCATTACTATATATTCTGAAAAAATGATCAAGATATAAATATTCTATAATTAGAATGAAGTTTTTTGAATTTGAAATTTAATCAACTACAACCGAAATAGTATTATAGGATTTAGAAATTTAAAGATTTTGATGAAAAAAATCCAAAGTCAGGTTTATCCATTTCTATTCTAGTATGGGAAAGGGTTGTAACATTCCCTTAAAATTCTATCTCTTAGAATTGTCTTGTGGAAATACCCAGAACCAATATACCTACTCTGAAATATCTCTCATCATGTTATCCCACCATGAATAGTCATTTATATCTCTATAAATCTTCATACATTTAGGATGAATAGAGAATGATGAACTATGATATTCGTCCCATAATTCCATCTTGAAATCTGATATGGTTGGAATAAATACATGGTTCATAACCCTTATCATTATATCAAAATAAAGGTTTAACTTAGGAATATTTATCCACATCGTTTAAAACATTATATCTTCATTTAGTGCCTCTTTAATCTTCACTTGGATAGATGGATGAACACTCATTTGAGAAAGATAATATTTCACCCCTTACTTCTGGATTTATGGGTCCATCCTTTTCAAATCCATAAAAATTAGATATTTTATGATCCTTATTGTAGATAATCTTGGATAATACTTTCAACTTAGGGAATCATACACCCTGTTAACTTTCCCTAGGTGGTAATATATCGAGCTATAATATCTGGTGCATATTAAACTCTTTCTGTGAGAATATATACTTTAAACTTTTATGATCAGTATATACGTCAAATATTTCTTCATTAATATAATTCCTCCATATATTTAATGTAAAAATTATCATAAATAACTCAAAATAATGAGTTTGTTAATTCTTAACATGAAACTTCAATTTGCGTGAGGCATAAGCTACCACAAAGTCATTTTTTAAGAGGAAATATATCAATACCTTCTTTAATGAATTATTATAAATCACAAGACCTTATCCACTTAAAGGCAATGTTATTGCATGTGTGATGACTATAATTCTCTTTATTTCCTTGAAATTTTATTCGCATTCATATTTCCAAAGGAACTTGACTCTCTTACAGGCTTGATTTTTGAGTGGATAATATTACCGTGATAAATTATTCACAAAGTTCTAACAATATCCATCCAAAAAAAGAAAAATATGGATCTTAGTCATAATGAGTGGTCTGGGTAAATATTCAATAACTTCTAAATTTGATGGATCCACTTGTATTCCCTTGATTGAGATTATATGACCTAAAAAATGAAAATTTATATTTTAAAAATCCACACTTGTTATCTTTTTTCATGTAGATTCTTCTTTAATAGGGTTTTTAGTAAAATCAGCAAGCGATATTCATGATCTTCCTTACTATGGGAATATATAAGTATATCATCTACAAATACTAACACAAACTAATCTTACTAATCTCCAAAGACTCTATTAATTATGTCTATGAAATAATTTCTTAATTAATAAGAAAAATGGAATATCTATAATTTCATAGTTTTCATACCTCGTACAGAAGGTTTTCATTAATGTGTATTCAATTTTCACCAACAATTTATAGTATCTATAATGAAGATCAATCCTGGAGAAATATTTTTCTCCTTGTAATTGATCTACCAAATCAATAATACGAGGCATATGATACATATTGTTTATAGAGAACTTATTCACTTCTCAATAATTAATAGAGTTACATTGATCCATCTTTCTCTTTAAAAATAATAAAAGGTTAACTTCATGGTGATACACTTAACTAAATAAATCCATTATCAAGTATATATGGGAGTTTAGTAATCAGTTCCTAAAACTCAATTGGATCTATTCTATATGGAGTCTTCTAAAAAAGAACAACACTAGGTTTGAGTTTTATTAAAAAAAAATAAAATTCACGATTCAGAGGAAGACTAGGAAAATGTTCAATAAAAATATAAACAACTCCCATACATTAATAATATCTTAGATATTGAATTTCTCTCTAACAATATAAGATATTAACTTCTTTTTAATATAAATTTATACACATAAAATGGTGGAAATTTCTTTTGGAAGTTCGTATTTACCATCACACTGATATAAAGTCATAGTTTAGTTTGAAATATCAAATTTAACTTCCCTTATTCATCAAATAAAATTTAATTTATATAAAAAAAATCAAATCCATTCCCAAAATAAAATAAAATCCAACTAGTGGGAGAATATGGAGATTCAAAAGAATCATATTCCAACAAACTTCAATTAGAGAAGAATCATAGAATTCAGATGTTGTAATGGCCTTCACCCTTATGGGTGAAAAAGTTTATTGGGAATTTGATCATTTAATCTGGTGGATGGATCATCTGAAGTATTATGTATAGAACCATAAGAGTACTTGTTAAAAAATCATAAGGATGTGATTTTTTACTTTAAAGTATTCTTGGTGGGTGAACTAGAACTCAAAAAGTAGTAAAGAGGCTTTTTTATGAAAACAAATATGTTGTAATTTCACTAATGATCGGTTGGGGTGGGAAGTAGCCATTCTACCTAGAAATAATCACTATCTAGCCAGTGATCCGACACTAAGTAGTTTTTGGGGGAATGATGGTTGACTTTTAGTTGATGTATTTTGGTCAATTTTAGCCACTAATACCCCTTAGTCATTTTGTGGTTAGATTAACTTTCGGAGGCTCATTCATCCATACACATATCCTCTCTTCCCTATAAGATTCTCCATTGATATGAGGTAGATCTTGATTAAATATAATGGTGAATCCAATATAGATCCTTCGATCTTATTCAATATTCTTATCTTTCATCCTTTTACTATTGTAGATTGGGTCTTCATTTGTCATGGATAATATTATCGATAAGTTTAAGCCTTTGTGATCCTTGATGTCACAATTATATCTTGATCTTCTTCCCTATGATCATATTTCTTATTGATTTTCTATTGTCTTGTTTCTAAAAAGATAATTGGATGGACATTCTATCAGATCTTGATGGAATTTTTTGAGGTGTTTGGATCATTAGATTAGAATATATAGAGTATGTTCCCTTATAATTAACACATTCCATTGATCAATTTTTTTATGAAGGTATACCCCTGATCATTCATTACATAGTCTATGGTTTAATTTTTTCAATTTTTTCATCTAATAAAGAATTTTATTTGGGTATTTTTCTCACCATAGAATCAGGATTGCACTAGGAGTGGATCACAATAAATTGGATGACATTGTGGCTAAGTTATAATGTTTTTTAGGTTTCTCCATGAAGGTTTCAAATTAATTATATTAAATTAGTAATTTTATTATTACAAAATAATGAGAATTTTTCTCAGAATGAAGTTATAGGAACTAGACAGACCTTCCATGTATGGTATGTCCCAATTTCAATTAGCCAATGATTTATGATATGTCTTTTAGTATGCATTACTTCACCTTAAAATTTTGGTTCATTAAATATTTTTATTAGTTATGTTTTTTATAATTAATTAAATTTAATTCATTTTCTTGAGATGAAACTTGTGTTGCTTTTTAGGGGAAAAATGGAATTTGAAAACTCAAACAAAGTAGTTTGGATTTTATTGAATGGGAGTTAGCTCTATCAGAGGTAGGTGATCCCATGTACAGTACCCTCTGGGTTTTTCATGGTTTATTGGCATGTGGTATGAGTTCCACCAACTTGGGTGAAAGAACATTGAATTAAAAATGCATTCTAAAAAATGAGTTATTATTAATTAATTAAATGATCCCTACATATTTATTAATTAAAGGATCCATGTATAATCTAATTGGTCAAAGTTCCAAGGGCCTTGATGAACCCCTATGCACTAGCTTGTTGCTGACTGTCGATGTTTGAGGTTTGATCACTAATGTGTGCCATAGTTTATATGGACCCTATTTAATGTATGGTTGTTCTACATAAAACCTAGAGTTGTGAGACTATATTTGGTGCCTTGATCATATGTGTGTGCATGGGTATCCCATGATAACCTGTTTGATGATTAATAACCCATGCTTCACATGTGATTGCATGTGTGTGAGTGTGTGTCTCTCAAGAACCAGGTTGATATGTGATACCATATTATTCCTTTCTATGATTCACTCTTATGTGGTATTTCTATGACTATGGGACTTTTATTTAGATATCAGGATGACTAGGTTTCTCAGTATTAGTTAGAAAACTCCTCGGTCGGGGAGCATGATGACATGATTATGGCTACATACTGTGGATCAATAATTGGTGTGAGTTAGATCACAAACATGTCTACTGATGTGGGAGTAAACCATACATGGGAAACAAGAATTCATTAACTATAGATAGAATTGGGAAAATGTTAAGAAGGGGTGTTGTAGTTACCTAATTATTCCAAACATCTTAGGTGGGTCTTAATATAATCCAAGGATAACAACCACCATCAAGGTGGGACATGTAGTGTTCCTCATAATGACCACCATCTAAGAGGGGCATGCAATGTTCCTGAAAACAAACAAAATATGGGTGGGGAAAGTGATGTTTACCTCAAGGTATAACTTGGAATGAAAATCATATGGTTAAAACCAATATAGAGAAATTAAGAATATCTTGTGACACGTGGTGAAAAAATTTGGCATCCTTACCGGCATCAATATAAAGAAGGTACGAATAGCGGTTCGTGGTGACTTAGTAAGTGCATGAATTCTCAAAATATTCTTTTTATTTCCCATTGGTTGGTGATCATATGATATGCTTGTGTGGTTATGTTTTACCATTTTATATTCTTCTAATATAATCACAAGAACATACACTGGATATTACCAGTTGGTTACTGGACTACATTGGTGGTTTCCTATTGATTTGTAATCACACCCAACATAGGCAGCTATGCCACTTGGGTACTTGGGAAACCATGAAATATTTTAGGTATAGGTTGGGATAAGTCCTATGTTGATCAATTAGTGGAATAGATTTCTATGATTCTAGAGACAAGGATTATGGTAGTCATGGAATTATAAAGACTCATATATTTTATACTTTTATTTGATTATATATATGACTATCCCAGTGGGAATTTTATGTTCTATTTCTAGTTTTGAATATTTATTCTATTGTTTATATATTCATCTAATACCAATGATATTATATTAGTGTCTTTTAAATTTTATTATATATTGTTAATAATTTGAATATTTATTTTTTATTGTGAGATCTAATAGAGGTTATAGTATCCCCATGATTCCATTTCAGACCCTCGCTACTAGTTGGCGAGGAGATGAGCCTGTTGTAATTTGGAATTCTGGATTAGACCCCATGATTTGGGCCAGGATGTCACAAAATGAAATCACAACTGTGTTGTTTGAATATTTTGGGAATTTGGTAGATATGTTAAATAGGAATGTGTTGGAGTTTGTGATGAAACTCTGCCTAGTGCACCATGAACACCTCCCTTGAGGGATGTTTGGGTTACGAAGGCATGACATTGTTATTCTTAGTTTGCGCTGTTATGCTTTTTTATTAATTATTTATCATTGTGAATTCTAATGTAGGGTATAATCTCTCCATAATTATAGTTGAGGCCCTCGCTTCCATTCAACAACCTCTACAATACAGGGAGGTGCACCTGATGTTATGTGGAATTCTAGATCAAACCTGATGATTTGGGTGGAGATGTTACAAAATGGAATTAGAGATGTCCTGTTTTCCAATTTTAGGATGTTTGAAGATTGGTGACATAGGAATGTTTCAGAGTTTATGATGAAACGCATTCTAGTGCACCATGAACACCTTTTTTAAGGGATTTCTAGGTCACCAGGGCATGAGATGGTTGTTCTTTTTTTTAATCATTATGGTTATTTTATTTTCTCTCATGTGGCATAAATGGAATTGAGGTTTTTTATTATATATGAATTTGAATACTATTCTTGTCAAAACGAGGCATTATAATCATCATATTTGATATATAGGTTTCAAATGACATATACGATGCTTGTTTTTGATTTTACTAATGATAGACCATTCAGCTGTTTGGGTGTAAACTACCTGCACTATGTTTTCAAAAATGAGTTCTTATTGAAATTATTTTTATTGGAACCCTATGCATGTCTACTTCTGATAGTAGGTTATACAATAAAATGGCCTGTTGAATATAGGTGACTATGAAAAAAACAATGACAAAAATGAAATTGATGTTTCTATTCTCTACACAGCTGTTTCATCGTAAAATTGTTAGGCCATTATCTAGAATTGACATACGTTTTAAGAACCTTGTAAGAGTATCATTATGATAGGTATTGTTGATTAGGGTTCTAAATGTAGACTATGTGGAGTGATCCATTTACTACCTAATGGAATTCTGTTAGGCCAAACTATGAATTCTTGACTCTCGAAATGGTGATTCTAAGAATGAATTTGGTATGTCATATTTCTATAGACATACATACTTGATGACATGTGGATTTTAACCCCTAGTAACCTTGTACGAGTGGTTTGAAATAATTTTTAGCCATAGAACTGTTACTCTAGTTGTTGGAAAGTCAGTTCCTCATAATACTTGAAAATTACCTGAGTGAGGATATTACATGTATGGGAATAGTCAATGTTATTTCCTTAGGTATGGTTTCTATTGATGAAAATTCCTTATTCGTGTTAGTACCATTTGGAATTCATATAGGAAGATCTTGAAAGTTTCCTTGAAACCTGAGTGTAAATAGAACCTTACATGCTATAACTCATGATAAAAGTTCAGGTTTCATAGTTTGGGGGATGTACAAAATCTTGAACTAAGACTTATGTGATTGGAAGAACATAGTGAAACATATTTGAAAGGAGTTTCTTTTTATAAAGTGGAGTGTAGTGAGTGCGGAACATGGTTCTTATGGGGACTTGTGTGGAATTCTATAAAGGGCAGTAATTTCAACTTAGAGGTATATTAATTTTGAAACAATCACTCTATCTAGAGTAATGAGTGATGTTTTCTTTCTTTGTAGGGATAAAGATAATGTGTGAGTGTTCATGTGGTGGTTGTAAACATGGCTAGTTAAAATAGTGGACGCAGGATTGTGTAATGATTTTTGAGTCTGTATTGGTTATGTGGATGAACCTTGATGAGTTGGTGAAGGGATTCCACTGATGAATTTGGATCATGTTTATCCTTAATATTAGAAACCAGTGGATTTTTCATGAATATCACATGGTTAAGTGATCTAGTGGTTAATTATTATAGAGTTATCTATATAGAGGAATTAGTCAATAACAATGGTGTAGGGTACCTTTGTGTGGTCAACCTAAGCTTTTCATCAGTTTTAAATGTCATAGTTCTATGTAACAGATTGCATGATGGATTGAGGCCCATATGGATATGCAGTTATAATCTATACTGAAGATACTATAGAACTCTTTAAACATCAAGAATAAATTAATTAACGTAGTGGATTGTGTTATAAGAAACATTGGTTTTCATAGTGTGCTATGTTTTATTGTAAATTGGTTTAATGGATGATCACACTTAGTCATTATGTTCAGTGATGAACTAGTTATAGACTGGGAAGACTGATGTGTGCATCGAAATGTGAATATAAGGATACTCATTTGGTGGGGATCATTGAACTGTCCATTTGTGAAACAAATATATTGTGAAAGGGTCATGTTTTTTTAAAAGACAAACTCCTATATGATCATAGAGACTCGATAAGACTGTAGAGTTATGGGATTGGGAGTATATGGTTTTGCATCAAATTTTTTATGTTTGATTCAGATGTATTTGTTAGTGAAGACCATATATGGGCTAGGTAGTTAGGAGTAATTCGGTGTTCTTTGAGAGAGAGTCGTATTATTGGTGTGTTAATGCATAGTTGAGATCCTTATTTCTAATTCAAGTAGTTAGTGAACTGACTAGTGAAACTCATTTAAAGTCGATATAGACTTTGGTGATGCTATTGAAGTAATTTAATGATTCCAATTAGGATTAAGGCATATTGGTTAGTGGTCTATGGAAAATCAGTTACTATACTGGAAACCTTTGTAGGAAGATGGATTGAAAGGTAATGACTGGTGTATATACATGAAAATGAATTTGGTGGACTCGAACTACATCGAGCTCATTGGGTCGATCATTACTAAGGTGTTAAATAACAAACCAGGACATTTTTGTAAGGGTTTGAATATTTAGGTTTTGTTAGTTGGGAAAGACTCATTGGTTTGGTGTGAAACTAGGAATGAGGTGTTGGGTATCAATAACTAACCCATATCTTGTATTGAACAAGAAAAATGAACTAAACTACACCTAGTGTATCATTGGAATAAAATAATCTCGATTCATATGGTGATTCCTATTGTGGGGAGAACCATGAAGCTTTAGAAGGAATCGTTTGAGGACACCGTGATGTGTCAAGTTGGAAGGTTATGTTGACTATAGTATCGATGTTATGATAATAGTGATCCTTGGGTTTATATTCTAATACTTGTTGTTGGATTCATAAAATGGTAATGTGATGGGAATTCAATAATGAGTAGGTAATTGGGGAGGTGAGTTATTATTCGAGAATAAAACATGGATAACCCCTATTAATGTCAATTAAAAAAGATCAGAAGGGGAAATTTTCATTCTACCACAACTTCTTGTTTAAGAGAAGTGATATAGTGCAAATATTTTAATGGACTATCCATTGTGGTTTTGAAATTTAAGATTGAATCTGAAATTTTCATCTAGTGTGTGGATTGCTATGAGAACAGGATATCTGGCCTGAAGACTCCATATTAAAAGACTAAATATGTGTTTTTTAACTTGAAATAAGGCTTGGTGGGTGAACTAGAACTTAGAAGAAGTATGGAAGCTTTTTTGGTATAATGGGACTACTATAATAGAATCGGCTACCCAGTAGGGTGGGAGGTAGCCTTTCTACCTTGTTGGACTCACCTTCTAGTAGGTGGGACACATGGGGATAATTTTAGTGGATGGATTTTGGGACAATTTATCCACCATGTTCTCATTAGATTTATTAGTTATGGTTCATTGTTTAAAGGAACATTCAGCTACACAACGATTCTATCCACCCTCCAATGTTCTCCTTTGATATGGGGTGGATCTTGATGTAACTAGATGGATAATCCAAGAAAGATTCTTCAATATTTTCAATCATGTATTCCTTATTCCTTCTGTAGTGGTGGATTGTGTTGGAGTTCAATATGGATGACCCTATTGGTAAGTCTAATCATATTTGGTCCTTGAAGTTATAATTATCTTCACAAATTATTTCCCTCAATCATCTTGCGTATTGAATGATCATTTACTTATCTCTAAATAGAGAACTTGACAATGATTCCATTGTATCTTGATCGAATATTCCAAGGTCTATTGAGCACTAGAATGATATATATAGAGGATATTCCATGATGATGAATGCGTACCATTGATATGTTTTTGAATAAAGGTATGTCCGCTGATAATTCTTTCCATGGTTTTTGATTGAATTACGTTGACTTGACCATATAAAAACCGATTTGGTTTAAGGATTTTGGCTATCATAAAACGCAGAGTGCACCAGGAGTGGTTTAAACTCTATTGGATGATGATATAGATAAGGTTTATTTTTTGGTTGGTTTCCCCTTAATGTTTCCAATTTAATTATATACATTGGACTTTGTATTGTTTTCGTGTGTTGGAAATTTTTCCATAATGAATTCAGAAGTTCTAGATGGACCTTTCATGGATCATTGGTCTTAGTTTTGACTAGGCGATGATATTTAGAAGATATTTCATCATGCATGACTTCACATTTAAATTTAGGTTCTTTTAATATTTTAATTAATTAGGTTTTACTTATAATTATTTAAATGGAATTAATTGGATCTATAAGAACCTTATGAAAATTATTGGAGGCTAAATGGACTTAGAAAGCTTAAAAGTAGAGGAGATTTACTTGGATAGAAGTCAACTTTATTTGAGATAGGTGGACCCATGTACACAACCGTATAGTTTTTTATGTTTTATTTGAATTCCTTATGGTGTTTTTGAACTTGGGAAAATGACCATTGAAATCATAATATGTTATGAATAAAAATTAATTCTTAGTTAATTAATTTAACTTTATGGTTTAATTAATTAAAAGAACCATGTCTCATGTAATTGGACGAATCTCCAAGGGAAATGATGAACCCTTTTGAATTGTCTTGATGCCAACTAAAAATGGAAAATAATTTATCACTAATGTGTTCCATAGTTTATATGGAACCTATTTGATTTATGGTTTCTCTACATAAGACCTAGAGCTGCCAGACCATATTTGATGCTTTGATCACATATGTGCATGTGTGTAACCCATGAGATCATGTTTAATTTTTTATAACCCATACTTAATACGTATTAATGTGTGGGTGAGTGTGTGTTCCTTGAGACCCATGTTGATATTTGTTCATGTGTTTTGTATATATCTTCTTGAAAACTAATCTTGACATGCTTTATTATTCATTTTTATGATATATTTTTCCTTTGGTATTTCAATGCCCATAGAACCATGATTTAGGTACCCGGATGATCACATTTCTCAGTTTCAGTTAGGTAAAACCTTAGTGAGGGATCATGATGGCATGATTATGGATATATATACAGCTCTTTTGATAGAATGGGTCCGATCATAAACATGTAAGCTGATGTGGGATTAAAACATGCATGGGAAATAAAGATTCGTTAGTTATGGTATAAAGTTGGATAATTCCATGAAAGGGTGATGTGATTATCCAATTATGTCAAAGATGTTTGGTGGGACATACTATCATATAAGGATAATGATCACTTTCAAGTTGGGGTGTGTTGTGTTCTTGACAATGACCACCGTCAAGGTAGGGTGTGTGGTGTTCTTGATAATAACAACCATCAGGGTGGGGCGCGTGATGTTTCCCTTGGGTGGAAATTAGACTAATATGTGTAGCGTAAAAAATAATGATGGAACATGGGTAAACTCTTATAATTTTTGTTGAAAAACTTTGACATCCTCATCGGCATCAACCCCAAGTGGGTATGGCTTAGAGTTTATGGTGTCTTGGTAAGGGCATGACTACTTGACACATGGTTGTTATTTCTTGTGTTCCCTTGGTGATTATATGATTTTATTATGCGGTTATGTTTTTCTAATTTATATTCTGGTGTGATTATCACTTGTACGTACATTTCATATTACTAGTTGGGTATTGGACCAAGTTGGTGGTGTCTTATGGATTTTTACTCACACCCTGCTTGGGTGACCATGAAATTTGGGTACCTAAGCTTTCCTCACTTTTTTAGGTACATGTTAGGATAATGCTCATGATTATTACAAAGTTGGATAGAACACCACAAGTCTAAATACCAAGAATAGGTGATTCTTGGATTTTCAAATCCTCTTATAGTTTTTCTCTTTTCTTTTTTTTATGTATGTGACTCACCAAGTGGGCAATTGATGTTCTATTTCCTATTATGATTGTTGAGTCTGTTGTTTCTATTTTCATCCCTTACGTGATCTGATATCGATATCTATGTAGTCCTATTATATATTGTTATACATTTGGATATTTATTTTTTATTTTACACTCTGATAGAGGTAATATCCTCATATTTATTTCACTTGCGTCCTCTATGCTAGTCGACAACCTATAGCATTCCAGGAGGTGTGCCTAAGGTCATGTGGAACTTTTTCTTCGACTCGGTGATTCAGGTCGGGATGCAACATTGCTATCCTCAAACCATTTTGATTTTTGACTAATAATTCGACATCCAATTGTACAGTTGGTATTGTGACACTCTTAGGGAATTCTTTAGATATAAAATCATGGGTAGATTTAAAATCAATTAAGACATTAACAGTTTTAGAGTATATGGTAAATTTACCTTTCACCACTTAATTATCATACCCCACATCGATGATAGTGATCATGTTAGATTTACCTTTGACTTTGGGATTAAGAGGTTGTTATTTTTGATCATCACCATTAATATTAGGATTTGAGCACTAGTTATCATATTGCCCATACTCTTTGAGTTTGAAGCATCGGAGTGTGGGTGGTGCATTCTGTTGATAATTTTCATTATTTTATTCATTTATTTTCCTGTTCACATCAGTTTAATGTTATTTTTCTTGATGAAATTATTTTCCATAATTAAAAAATTTACTAGTCCTCTTAAGGGAATCTCCTCCATGTTTCCTTCCATGCTTCGAGCACAATGGAATGATCATCTTATTCTCTCCATGATTTTTATTATTAGAATTTCCTTTGAATTATATATTTATTTTTATATAAAAAACACAATCTAGATGGTTAACGCCACTACCAATTTCTACCATTATTTCACATTTTAGGATTTAATCAAAGATACTACAATATTTTATTGATAATTCCATTTGGAGACTTGGTTTCAAGGTGGAGAATAATCGATCGATCTTAATTTCATGTTAGATGATAATAATAGAAGCGTAGCTTACAAGTCTTTTAAAATTTACCACATTGGTACTAATATATTTATCAACCTTATACTTTGGATTATGGAATTATTTCTCTATTTTTTTTGAATAATACAAGGAATTTAATTTTTTTTAAAAACTTCTAAACTCACCTCACTCTATAGGTTAAATTTATTATCATTTAATCATGTTATTAATAAGATCCCACTATTGATCTACTTCAACTTACAAATAATAAGTGGATAAAATAATTTTTTCATGTTCTGAACAATGGAGAAAGGAAAATATCTTCTTAGTGGTACTGATCCATTTCTCAGAAACTAATGGATAAGTAGACCCCTTAAAAGAAGGTAGATATTTCTTTATAAAGGATTAAATAGAACATTATTCCCTACTTTTCTCATTTGTAAGCTAGAAATGATTCATGGATTGAGAAATTTGTGTAATAATAACAACAACATACTGTATTCTAACTAATATAACAATCAATTTATCAGGATGAAAATCATTTCATTATTTTTTTTCATTTAGAATTAACATGATTCCTTATGGTTCTATCTATTGAATAATACAAAAAACTATATCATGAGTAAAAATAATAAAAATGGGAAGTAAAAAAATCATGAAAATAATTTATTGGATGTTTGAATATTGACACTTTATTTTCTATATATGACTCCTTAGGTTTTACCTAGGTTATCCATGATCATAATTTATTTAAATCCATCGAATAGTTCATAATGAAAATGTGAATTATCCTATGCATATACCCTAGGAGTTTCTAGACATGTGTGTAGTCTTAGGCCCACTCATCGTGCATCGATGGTGATCGAGTTAATACCTAATCCACCCCATTAATAGTTTTTACCCCTAGGTGCATCTGTGCAATATCCACATCTAATTTCTTCAATCCAGATTGGGATATATTTACTGGGAAAACTATACCCATTCCTTTAACAAAACTTAGTGTGTTATCTTATATATAGGATTATCCTAAGGGTTCTCATTCAATATTCCTCATCATAGTTTCCAAAAAAAAACTAAAAATTTCTCTGATACCAAATATAGTGACCAAAACCTTACATAAAATGATATTACATATTATTAGATTAATATTCATTACATATCAACATGATATGTGATATAATTATAATGGTTTATATTATTTCAAAACCTAGATGCATAAAAAACTGGTACAAAGATGATCAATATCAATTTTCATTAATTTCTTCAAAAATAGAAGCCTCCTTAGACATAAAATACATAAAACAATTCTTCATAATTTGGGGAAAGGAAATATAATAATGGAAGAGATTAGATACTCGGTAAGGGTAAAAATAAGAAATATCATCCAATGATCATAAGATAAGTATAAGAGTATGATAAAATGATCCTTATATAAAAAATTCATACCCAATTAGTCTAGGATCTTTAATTATGAATCAAGACATAATACTTTTTCAGAATAAATTTCACAATTCATAATAGTGTGGAATCATAAATAATCAATCATGTTATATGATAACATAACTTAAGAACAAGGTATATGTTTGTGGTATAAACATAAGCAAATAAGATTATTTCCATAGTCATATATCACTACCAATACTATCATAGTAGAGTGAGTTCAATCTATATTACATCATATAATTAGTAAAAATTAACTCCCAAGACTATCATATTACAAAAATTCCTTTATTGAACATTTTCCAATACCCATTATAGTTTTTATTATCTCATGAGATATCTACAATCTACCAATTCATTGGAGGGATATATAATTTTGAGCCCAGCCATCTATAATTACCCTGACCCCAATTTCCCATAGTCGATGGTTACTTTATTACATTATAATAAGATACAAGAAATCACATCCGGAAGGACCAATTAGTTTAGTAGTATTGGTAAACTAGATACGCACTTGAAATTCACATTACATTTTAGAACATAAATATACACAAATAATTTCATTGAGTCTACCATTATTCCCACCTTTATGTAACCCTACATATCAGTCAGAATATATTTCTTGGAATCCTAGGAAAACATGAAACATATGAAAGGGGTGAGCGCTAATTTTTAGTAAGGGTAAGTTTAAAATAGAAGCTATGAATAAGTATGACATAAATAATATGGAATGGTAAATAAATGAAACACATTCTATTTAAATAATCACATGATCTTACAAACTTAACCATGTATATTATACTAGTCGAATAATCATATGGAATATCAATAACTAGATTTATAATTATGGAATGCATAATTTAAGACATCTAGGATGTACTATTGACGCTTTGTACCATGAATATAATACTATCAAGGCCTCACGCCAATAATCTAACATTATCAAGGCTTCATCCCAAGAATCTAATAAATAGGCAAGGTTTTGACCAAAACCATATCTTTTTTGTCTTATGAGATATATCAATGCATCTAGGGGTTATAGTGAGGCCCATCCATCACTTACTAAGTGCAATTAATTCCTCACATGAAATGGGTAAAGCATAAACCACATAAAAATTCATATTAAAAATTAGAATATGAAATGAAAATACTTTAACTATAAACCAAGAATGGTATCAAAATAGAACATCCACATTCAAATAGATCATAAACCATTCAATATAATATCTTAAATTATATCATAAGAGATCACACTCAATTAATCATATGTTTCAAATTTTTTTGCTGTAATAGAAAGAAATACTATAATAATATTATTGAATATTAATTGATAAAAAAATGTTATTAAACTCATATGAAAAAACTTTTCAATTAAAAATACCCTATACTTTTAAAAATTACATTTTTCAATACCAAATATCCCAAAAATATGGTTAGATTCTTTTTCATTTAAGAAAATATTTAAGATTTAAAAGGAATATAGAAATTAAATAATAGTCATGGTGGTGGGGAATTCATTGTTTATGTGTTAATCATAAAAACTTCCTTCCATCATTTGTCCAAAATTTCCTTATAAAACATATAAAAAGATTCCTTTTGAAATTTTTTGAATAAAATTAAAAATATAAAAAAAAATTCATTCCTAATCCCTTTATATCCATATAAATAAAAATGAAAATTAATATCAAGAATATTAATATGGAGAAAATATTTTATAATTATTTCTACTGACATTCAAGGTGTCTCATACAACTTTAAATTTTTAAATCATAAGCCCCATAAAATAATAACATTAAAATTAAATAAATAAATAAATTAATGACATGATAATTCAAATGATATTTAAACCAACATCATAAAATAATTTGGGTGTAAAAAATAAATGTTTTCCTCAGTGAAAGGAGTTTGATGTCTTACCTTATGTTTCCTTTAGTTGAATGTGCTTTAACTTCCTCTTCTTTAGTGAACTTACTTAAGATCTTATCTTTTTGGATATATGGATGAAATTTTTGGAAGAAAAGAAACTCCATAACTAAGATAAGTATGTCAATAAAATAAACGGGTAGGAAATGGTTGATATATAAGGCTCAATGTGATGTGAAGAAGTGAGGGAGTAGGTGCTCTTTTATAATTGAGGTGAGATGCAATTTCAGAAAGAATCAAAATATAAAATTCATATAAAATAAAATTTAGTTCAAAATGGATCCAAAGAGAGTTAGTTTTAAGAAATGATAATTATGGTTTAAAATTGTCTCATCCAATAATTTTTAGATAGGTTTAGGTCATATTATTAACCTTATATTTTGGGTTTAACCATTATTTAAACCCTTTTACTCTTAGTGTGACAACATGTATTTTTACTATTTGAAGGATAATATAGTTTCTATAAAATGGAAAAATAAAAAAAAATGAGTCATTGATTAATATTTAGACCTTATCTCAATTAAATTATGAAAAGTTATATTTTTAAAAATTTTATATCTTTTATTAAAATAGTATTTATTTTAAAATATCATTAATGTCGATTTTGACACTATTCATTACTTTGACTTTTAAAAAATATTAGTACACAAGATATCTTTGAAAAAAAACTTTTAATACATACCTAATATTTATATGGAATCAATAAAATTCATGTATAACTTAAATTATCTTAAATTATATTTATTTCAGTATTTTTAATCTCATTTATTCGATATTTCCATCAATTAAACAATTACTACGTCATTATTGTGTATGCCTTTAAGGTAATTATTTATTTCCTAAAAACTAAAATTAAATTTTCATAATGAGTTTGAAAATTATATATTTCAAAAAAGTATTTCTTTTCAGAGATAAATTACAAATAATAGCATATAAAAAATGCTATATTTAATAAAATCATGAATGTGGCAACTTTGAATTTTCTTTAAAGACAATATTATAAGTACCATAATCACTTATTAATGAAAAAAATGGTAATATATTTCAAAAATAAATTATTATGGATGAAAATAACAGATAAAATAAAATTTGGGCAAGTGTTTGGGTAAATTCATAGTCTTTATAATGTTATTTTTACCCATAATTATCTGATTTACCTTTTACCATGGTAAGAAAAATTACTATGGTTACAATTTAGTTTGAAAAAAAATTCAAGGGAAATATTTACTAAATTTGGAACTTATAAATAAAAATATAGAATCTATTTTTCATAATTCAATTCATAGAAGTTTCAGAAATTAATTCAAAATTAATCTCAGAGATGGGACGAAACAACGAGATTTAAAGTAAAAGTGGTCAAAAGCCTAAAATGTTTTTATATCCAAATTCAAAGTGGCGATGATTAAAATGACCTAAATTTTATTAAAAAAATATAAACTTTATCTAATTATACTTTAAAACCAATTTAAACTATAATTTAAATATATAAATAAGTTAGATGAAAAAGAAGTTTTCAAATAAAATGTTGTATTTTTCACTATTCATCAAAAAATAAATTTTTTCTAAAAAATATCAAAAAATCAACCAATGTAATTTTTTATGTTACTCATTCAAAAATGATTTTTTTAAAATATATTTTTTAAAAGCATAATTTTTTTAAATTAAGTGTAGTATTTAAAGGAAACAAAACCGCCTTTAGAAAAATATAGATTTTTAAGTGAAAAATTGGATTTATTTTTATCATATGCCTATAAAATCTATAGGATGAATGTAAAAAAAATAAAATATATAAATTTTTTAATGTGGTTATTATTAATCATTACCCCAAATTTAATGACTATTTTATAATAATATTTCATTGTATGGTAAAGCTGGTTGTTTCGTGCAATGTATGTTATAAAAGGGATCAAATTTAAAGAGACGTACTATGAAACCTTGGTGTGTTACATTATCCCTTAAAATAAATTGCATCCTCTAAATTTAAAATCTAAATTTGAAAATAAAATTTTAATACTTGAAAATTATTATGTGGGAAACCCACATTAGAAATATGATTATTAAAACATCTTCTTAATAAGAGGAAAAGAGAAAAGAGAAGGTCACCATAGAATTATAATTTAGAATAAGATAATATTAGTGGGAAGTGAAAACCTAGATATGGAAGAGAAATCTAATTATCAATTTATGATGGAGAGTGATAGAGAATACAATCATCAGAATGTTAACCATAAAAAAATTGTAATTTCTGAATTTTTAATATACCATTGATTTCTTAGAAGGAAAATAA
Source organism: Viscum album (assembly GCA_963277665.1). NCBI lineage: Eukaryota > Viridiplantae > Streptophyta > Magnoliopsida > Santalales > Viscaceae > Viscum > Viscum album. The sequence goes on along the minus strand of OY728153.1, from coordinate 545,556,040 downwards.
AATGGATAACATTTTTTTATCCAAAAGAATTTTCCCTATATTTTAGGGACCCTTTTAATATTTAAATAAGCACTTGACATAATAAAATTAATTTATTAATTCTATTTCATGGGCATAATCTCATCCTTTGGTGGTACATTGATCTATTTTCAATTTATTTCATACACCTGATGATGTATATTAAAGATGATTTTTTATGCCTGAAGCACTTTTAACCAGTCATGAGTTTCACAAGTAATTCCTTCACCCTTCGAATGTTTATGAAAAAATATGTCAGAATATTGTATCTAATAAATCGTAATTTAATCTCAAAAAATAATATCCAATGATCAACTTGATCTTTTCCAACCATAAGACTCGTCCAAAATAACTTTTCCCAAATTCATAGTCCAAAAAGGTCCCTAAATTTCCAAAATCAACTGTAATATCAAATTCCCTAAATAACATAATGAATCTCTTATTGTCACATACCAAATATTTGATCACCATAAAAACATGAATGAAACTGGTCATACTTCCAAATAAATAAAGAAAAATTACTTTAATACAATACTTATATATATGATGATTCATATAACTAGAGAACCATTTATAAAACAATTCTTGGATACAAAAAACACATGAATATCAATCATCCTACCTCATTATTAGACCATTAACTACGCTTCATAACCATTTTTCATAATACATCCTTTATTTCGATTGTATTTTTTAATCTATTATTTATTATAAATATAACCATTATTTGTATAATCTTGTTGATTATAACCGTTAACCAAAACCCAAATCACAATGTGAGCAACACTAGTCCTAGTGATATTGTCATAAAGAATTATTTATAGGATGCATAAATTATGTTATTTTTTTCAATATATGAGTCAATAGGTTTAACCTAGGTTATACATGGTATTAACAAATCTATAAGATGATATCATATACTTAGAATTATAATCATAGTCATTAATAGTGTTGTGTTTTCTAATCCACGATTTCCTAAATCTAGTTCCCAAGGTTTTCACTAAAATCTCTCTAATACCAACTGTAAAGACCCCAACCCTATTTTCCTAGATTAAATGGTTACTTTATTAAATAGGCCTAAGATAAAAGGAATCACATCCCAAAGTATTAAATAGTTTAGTATTCTTGGTAAGCTAGATACATACTTGAAGTTCACATTACATTTTAAAACAAAAATATATACAAAAAATTTCATTGAGCCTGTTATTATTACCTCTTTGTGTTACCCTACATATCGGTCATAATATAATTCTTATAATCCTATAAAAAAATGAAACATATGAAAAGGGTTGAGATCACATTCTCTTTATGGGTAATAATATATTGAAATCTATGAGTAAATATTACATAAACAATATTTAATAGTTAATAACTAAAACAATGTCATTTAAATAATCACACGATCTAGGAAAATTAACCATGTATATTCTACTAGTTCAATAATCACATGGAGTATCAATAACTGAATTCATAATGATGTAATGCATAATGTAGGAAATATAAAAAAAATACTATCTTGTATGAGTACGAAGAATCTAATAATTCCAAGGCTTTATTCTAAGAATCTAACATTATCAAGAATTATTACCAAGAATCTAATAAATGGGTAAGCACTTTTCTAAAACCATATCTAGTTTGTCTCATGAGACCTACTGATAAATCTAGGGGATATAGAGGGGCCCGACCATTACTTATTATGTCCAATTTACTTGAAATATGAAAGGAGTGAAACATAAACAATATAACCATTCATTTTAAAAACTAACATAAAAATGTGAACACTTTAACCACAAACTAGGAATGGAATAAAAATAACACATCCAATATCAAACTAATCATAAAAAATCCATAAAATATGATAAATGATATCATATGTGATAAAACTCAATTGATCGTATGATACAATAAAAGGTGTTGACATAGATGAAAATACTATAATAAAATCATTGAAAATTTATTGTGAAAAAACTCTTATTAAACCCATATGAAAAAAACATTTGTATAAAAAGCCCATTTTCGTTTAAAAATAACCTTTTTCAATAACATATATCCAAAAAAAGGAAATTGTTATTTTCATTTAACAAAATATGTAAAATAAATCTATAAATTAAATAATACTCATGGAGGTGGAAAATTCATTATCACCATGTTAAGAATATAACATTCCATTTTTTATTTGTCAAAAAGTTCCGTATAAAACACAAAAAAAATTCCTTTGAAAAACCTTTGAATAAAATTAAAAATAGACAAAATTTTTTATTTATAATCCTTTTATATCCAAATAAATAAATATTTAAAACAATATCAAGAATATTAAGATGGATTAAAGATGTTATAATTAAATCCTTAGACATTAAAGGAGTCCCATGCCACTATGAAAATTTGAATCACAATCCCCATGAAAGAATAATATTTAATAAATAAATAAATTAATTTATGACCAAATAAGTAAAAGGGTATATAAATAAAACTCATGAATTAAGGTGGGTGTATAACATCAAACTATTCTCAACTAAAAGAGTTTGAGACGAAGTCCCTTACCTTATTCTTCCTTTAGTTGAATGTGCTTTAACCTCCTCTTCTTCGGCGTACTTCCCTTAGATAACTTTCTGAAGGGATCTAGAGATGATATTTTTGGAAGAAAAGAACCTATGGAACTTGTATAATTATGTTAAGAAGGGAAATTATCAATAATTGGTTGATATATAAGGATAAATGTGGTGTGAAGAATTGAGGAAATAGGATCACTTTTATAATTGAGGTGAGGGGATATTTTGGGAACTCTCAAAATATTAAATTAATATTAAATTAATTTTTATTTCCAAATGGATAAAAAGAGACTTAGTTCTATGATATTATGAGTATCGGTCTAAATTCTCTCATAAAATAACTTATAGACATGTTTAGGTCACATTATTTACCTCATCTTTTGATTTTAACCCTTATTTATACCCTTTAACTTTTACCCTGACAACATGTGTTTTTACTCTTTGAAGGTTAATATAGTTACAATAAAATGAAAAAATAACAATAAACGATTCATGTATGATATTTTAAAACATATATAAATCAGTTTTCCAGAATTTATATTATTATAAATTTTATATCATTTAATAAAATCTTATTTATTTTAAAATATCATTAATGCCAATCATGACACTATTCAATGCATTGAATTTTAAAAAATATCAATTAACAATTTAAATTGAAAAAAACTTTAAAAAATCACTTATATGTCAAGATAATCTAGAAAATTCATTTATTACATTAATTATCTCAAATTTGATTTATATTAATATTTTTAATATCATTTATTTTATATTTTTGTTATTTAAACAATTAATGCATCATCCCTATGTTTGCCTGGAATGTAAATATATTTTTACAAAAAATTAAATACAAATTTCCTTGATTAAGAAAAACATTTTATTTTGGAAATTTATTTTTCTAGTCAAATATTCCTTCTAGATAAGATCATGTAAATTTTTTTATAGTTATTAAAATCATGAATGTGACAACTTTGACATTTCTCTAATTAAAATACTATATGGGTTATATTCACTTCTAGTGGAAACAATGATCATATATCTACAAATTCAATGCTTGGGGACGAAAATAAATCATCCAATAAAAATTTTAAAAGTGTTTGGTTCAATTCATAGTCATTATAATATTATTTTTACCTATAATTACCTGAGTTACCCTTTACCATTATAATAAAAATTACTATGGTTACTATTAATTTTATCAACAAATACAAGTGAACTATTTACTAAATTTGGATTGTATGATTAAAAATATGGAATTAATTTCTCATAATTCAATCCACACAAGTTTTAGAAATAATTTTAAAATTAATCTTGCTGATGAGATGATACAACGTGTTTTTAAAGTAGAAATGCTCAAAATTTTAACTATTTTTATAGAAAAATCAATGTAAAATTTATTACAATGAGATAAATTGGTTTAAATGATATGAAATGTATCTAATAATAATTTAAAACAAATTTACAATATAATTTAAATGTATAAATAATTTAGATGAAAAATCATTTTTCAAATAAAATGCAGCATTTTTCACTATTCATCACAAAACTAGAATGAGTCAGAAATATATAAAAAATTCAACTAAATTAAAATTTTAAATTATATTTTTTCAAAAATTATGTTTATTTTTTCCAATATAATATTTAAATTAGTCAAAATTTATTTTTAAAACAAGTTCACCATAAAAAGGAAACAAAACTACCTTGATAAAAATATAGATTTTTACGGGTTAAATTATATTTATTCTTATCTTATGACTATAAAATCTATTGGATTAATGTAAAAACATTTGATAATATATATAAATTTAATAAAGTTGTTATTACTATTCATTCTCACCAATTAAATGGTTATTTTATAACAATATATCATTATACGGGTAAACTGGGTGTTGCATGCCAAATAAGCTATCTAAGAGATTAAATTTAAAAATGACATAACATAAAATCATGGAATGTCACACTATCATATAATGAAAACAATACATATAATTTCCACTATATAAGAAGAAAGTCATCATATCATCTTATCATATCCCATAGAAAGAAAAAATATTTTAGAAACATTTTATTATTTCATCATAGCATAACCCATGAAAAATAAACGGGTTTCATAAACATCTCATATTAATAATAATAAAGCTTCTATAGAAACAATATGGATTTTATTGATGGATAACATCCCTATTAAATCACACATAACATCAAAATGTGTTATCATAGATGGAAAATTATTTTAAAATATCACCGATATATTTATTAAGGAAAATATATTTTTCATTTTGAAATAAGTTATATAAAGTAAAAATATTTTGAAAATATCATGGAATGATTTTTTTTAAAAATAAACTAGGAAATTATAAATGTCACTTTGAAACATTAATCAGTAATACCGGTGATAATTTTTTTTCATTTCCTAAATGTATATAGAAAGATTCTATTCACACCTTAAAAAACGTACCTTTTTCAGAAAATGAAAAGAATATCATTTTTTTGTAAAACGTAAAACTTCGGTAAAAATATCTTTAAAAAATCACTGAATAATTTTAAATAAATTCTCAATGTTTTTTTTAAAAAACATACAAATGATAGAATTTTTTTTTTCAACTGAAAGAAGATAAATAAGGTTGGATTATCTTAAAAATATTTTCTTAAAAATTTTTCGTAAAAAATAGAGGAAAATGTAACTAAAACTTAAAAAAAAACAAAAAGAATATAACAAAAAATTAAATGAGTTTTTCATATTAGGAACATAAAATTTACTCAATGGAAAATCAAGTATAAAAAATATTAATTAAAGTAGAATTGAAAAATAAGTCTCTTACGTCAAGTTAGACTTGACTAAAAAATTCTATAACCTCATGTATGATAAATTTAAATTTATTATATTTATATAAAAATATCATTTACAAAATTATAATATCAAAAAGGATCTAATTATGAAATTTTAATACCTATTTATTAACACTTCCTTATTAAAATCAACATTTTTTGGTGTAAATTGTATTGATATTCATGAAAGTTTAATTTGGGAGTTATGATTCTTTTTATTTAACCACGATTCTATAATGTACCTAAAGTACCTTCGTGATAAATTTTTTTAACAATGTTTTTTCATTTTTTTCCAACTAACTATTTTGTATTAAAATTCTTGTTTTCCCGGAATCAGATCCATATGCATCGTATTCAGAGCATTAGATCCAAAATAATCAGAGGTGGAATTTTTTTGGAAGACTATCTTTGTTGTAATCAGGGAAAGAATGAAGTTGCTAAAGGGTTTTGAAGGAAGATTGTGAATTCAAAATATAGAATGTTTTCAAACATTATAAAATAAAATCATAATTTTATTTTCTAATCAAGAAGTTCTCATAAGTCACAAAAACTTTCATGATAAAATATTTTAAAGAAATTGTGAGGAGGTTTGAATAATTTCAGAGTTGAAAAATAGATTTTCGTAATCATATTTTTGTAATCATATTTTCATAATTATATTTTCGTAATTAGATTTATGTAATCATATTTTCAAAATCATATTTTCATAATGATAATTTTGTAATCAGATTTTTAGAATCATATTTATGTAAATAAATTTTCATAAACTAATTTTCATAATCATATTTTTTATAATCAAAGATTCATAGTTACATAATCATTTTCAAAATTGGGAGGAGAACCATAACTGGAATTATGAGATAATTGTAAACTGCATTCTGTAGAGAATCGTAACCTGCATTTTGACAGAATTGTAATCATGAATTCTGAGAGAATCATAACTTGTATTTTGAGAGAATTGTAACCATCATTCTTAGATAATCTTAACCAGAATTCTGAGAGAATCGTAACCAGTATTCTATAGATAATCTTAACCATCATTCTAAGAGAATTGTAACCAACATTCTGTGAAGATCGTAATGAGTTGGAGGAAGAACAGATTGTAATGAGATGAGAAAGAAAAAGATCATAATGAAGCTAAGAAAGAAACAAATTATAATGAACTCAGAAAGAAAAAGATCATAATGAGTTAATAAATGTATGATAAATTAATTTGGTCAAACATGAATTTTAAATTTTCTCAAATCTCATAGAAATCTAAGAAGGTTTGAAGAATTCATGGTTGATGTTTTAAATATGAGATATTTTTAGAGATTTTCAATTTTGATGAAGCAAAAATGTTTTCAAGATTCCTGCCTTTGTTTTTTTGAGTTGCCTATAAATAATTCCTCAGAACATTCATTCATTCACAATGTTCCCAAACATGAAAAAGACGGAGTACTAGAGAATTCAAAAGTGAAAGTTGTTATCTGATTGAAAAATAATTTAATTTAGAATTTGAGAAGAGTTTGAGTTTGGTAGATTGAGACTAAACTAAATTTATTGAATTATTTTACTAAGAAATCAGATCAAGAATACATTTTCAATGTATTGAAAGTAATCTGATCCTTATGACAATATCATTATATTTAAAGAAATCAGATTCATATTACAGTATCATTGTATTGAACTAATTCGGATTCAGATTACAACATCATTGTATTTAAAGAAATTAGATCTAGATAATAATAACATTGTATTGTTAGAAATAGGATCTAGATTATAGCATCATTATATTTTAATAAATCAGTTCCAGTTTATAGAAACACTATATTAAAAGAAATAGGATCCAGATTACAACATCATTATACAGAAATAAATTAGATCCAAATTACAGCAGCATTTCATTGAATGAAATCATATCCAGATTACAACATCATGGTATTGAGACAATGGGATCCAAAATATAGCATGCATTGTATTGAAAGAAATTGGATCCAAATTACACCATCACTGTATTGAAAGAAATCAGATCTAGATTATTGTAGTATCGTATTGAAAGAAATCAGATCTAGATTATAACATCATTGTATTGAAAGATATAATATCCATATAATAAAAACATTGTATTGAAAGAAATAAGATCCGGATTACCACATCATTATATTTAATGAAATCAGATCCATATTACAACATATTTGTATTGAAAGAAATAGGATCAGGAATCTAGAATCATTGTATTGAGAAAATCCGGATCCAACATCATTGGTTTGAGAGAATCATATCCATATAAATAGGACCAAGGATTCAGACTGAGAATTTGTGGGGCATTTTCAACAAATTATTGATTTTTTTTTTGATATTTTGTTTTAAAAGTAAAAATTATAAACTAATGAGAGTTAGTGTAATATTTCCTATCAAGAGAAATAATGCATCTAATGAGAGTTGGCATGAGTTGTATTCCCTTCTTCATAATAATGGATTTCCATAAACCCACTGAAGTGGATATAGAAAGGATGTAGGTTCTAACATTGAGGCCGAACCTTTTAAATCTACCGTGATTTTAATTCATACCTCTTATGGATGCATGGGTATTTACTAAAAGTTGATAAGGATAAAAATCTTAATAGGTTACAGTGGTTAAGTTTCTAAAATTTCTGAAACTTATAAAAAGCGAAAAATTGACTCAACCCCACCTTCTCAGTTTTTATTCGATCTTGGGAACTTCAATTGCTACTTGAGGATCATATAACCTGGTTAAATCCTTATCATATATATTATAAATGCTGTCAATAGTAGTGCAATTCGAACGTTTTGTGGAATAATTTATTATGGATTGAAAAAATAAGATGATTCCTTATCTTCTATCTCATAGATTGGAAGTTGTTGATGTAGATTCTATTGGTTTTACACCTATTGAGAAAGATTATCCAATAGAATTTTTTAATAAGAGAAACATAGAAGTTGATGGAAAGGGTAGATATGAAATACTAATATCATTATCATATAATGTTTATTTGAATATTATGGGTCACAAGACTTCAAAAAGTTTGTGGGAAAACTTGGAATGTTTCTTCGAATGGAATAATCAAGTCAACGAATCAAATCTACAAATCTGGAATAGTATGTATGAAGATATCATAATAAGAGATGATAAAACAATTGATGAATACTTCACCAAAGTAAAATAATTTTTCTGAAATATCATATGATTTAGAGATGTCTTGGAAGCGTCTATAATTGTGAAGAAACTCATGAGAATGTTTCTAAACATGATCAATTCTAAAATTTATACTCTAGAAGATAATAATGATTTATCTATTAATGAATTGCATAACTTTATTTTTTCTAATTTAAATGAAGACCTATCTAATTTTTTAAAAAATAAAATATGAAAAAGATTTTGATGCTACGAGAAAGATTAAAATCCAAGATGTTGATGATGCTGACCCTTATGAGTATGATGATAAGGAATATGATGAGTTTAATGAAAAAATCCAATCTCTAATATCCAAGAACTATTGAATAGAAAGAGGAAAGTATGGAGGGAATCTTCCTCTCAAATGTTTTGAGTGTGGTGGAATATGAAACTTTTCCATGAATTTCCACAAGAAGAAATTATGAGAATATCTAGATGATTCCAATGAAAAACCTTAGTGGAAGAAGTGGAAAAAATGTTAAATAATAAAATTATTCCAAGAGATACAATATGAAGTTTACTAAAAAATGAGTATGTTGGGTAAGAAAGTTTAATCAGACTCAACTGATGACAATTATTCAAAAGATCAATGTCTAGAAAAATTTATAAACTTTCTTGAAAAATATGAGAATACAAAAGATTCCTCAGGAATTGAAGAATGAGGTGAAGAGTCTTAAAAAGATTATGAGCTCAGAATATAACTTATTATATGTCTTGAGCAAAAAATATCTCTCAAGAAAAAAATTATAATGATAAATAAATATTTTGAAGAAGTTACAAATCAAATAAAATATGTCATCCAAAAAATAGAAGAATACATGGAGGATATTTTGAGTCACAATCTTAGAATTGATGAATATGGAAAGATGATTGAAGATATTAGAAATAAGATGGAAACTATGGAACAAGAAGTTAACAATATTCAATAAAAACTTCTTGAGTCCAAAAGTACCCCGACAAAGATGAATGAAAACATCAATAATTATTTAGAAGTCAAATATGAGACTTCTAAATTTGCTGAGTGTGCTCAATATGAGGATCAGGTGAAATATACTTTTACCAAAAATAATGTTTCATATGATTCTTTTAACATTTTAGGATTCAGAAAAACTATAGGGTAATCATGGGTATAGAAGGGATGTGAGAAAACATATTTTACCAGGAAATACATCATAATTAAGAATGTATCCTCCCAAGGAAAGTGGTGCATGATTTTTGTAGAAACAACAACAATAATAATGTTCAGAATAGTTTTTCTACCAATCCAAAAAATCAAGATTTAGATGTCACTATTGGTGTTGTGGAGTTTTTGGACCTGAATCCTATTCATGATGGTACAATTTGTCTCCGCCATAAAATATGTATGAATCATGGGGGATCTATGATGAAAAAATAATTCAAATGTTCCTAAATTTTTTCCATAGTTGAAGAAAGATGAGTATGCTAAAATTGAGTATGTTGAAATAATTTATTAAATAATTCACGCTGTTCCTGAAAAGAAGAAGTTCTTCGTTTTTTTCTAGATCAAATTGAAAAGTAAATGTAGTTGGAAGAAGCACAAACAGTGGATAAAGAAAGGGGAAATGAAAAAGTTTATGAAGAAATGAGAAATGTTGATAAAAAGATATCAATAGATTATGGTTTGAAAATTCAAAAAAGATGAAAGTGAAGTGAGAAAGAAGGGCATGTTACTAAATGTTTTTTTAATTTCATACTAGAATAAGAAGAAGGTATGAAAGAGTTTTTAAAAAATAGTTGTAACAAAAAGGTTACTGAAGATAAAAATAAGTAGAAATTCTTATTAGAAGAATCTAAATATAGAAAGAAACTTGTTACAAAATCTAATATTGATGATCAGAAGGAAGAAAATACATCCAATGAAAAATCCAAGAAGAAGAACAAAATTTCCAGATTGAGAGAAGACTCATAGTTTGAACGTTACTTTAGAGAAGCTCTATAGTTCCTCCTTATTTATAAAACATTTGTTTATTTCTACTAACCTGAAGTGAATTTAAGGAGTTTAAGTAAGAAAGATGATGTTGAGTCTCTTAATATTCTTACTAAAAATTTAATGAGGTTACAAAAAGGTTAGTTTTGAATGTTATGTTTTAAAACATGAACTTTCCCATTTGTTTCTATACATGGGTGGATGATATTTTTATCTTAAATAAATTCTTTCCATGATTTAACCAGGAATGAGAGTGTTGATGGAAACCCGCAAAGGTGTCACATGAATGTTTATTAATGGATAAAAATGATATCCTTGATTATACACTCTAGTTTTTGACACAAGTTTCTACCATATATACTTATAATTGTTTAGTTAAGGGAACTTTTTTATGAAACTCATGTGATACTTATGTTCTTATAAAGAAGTGTTTCATGTTTTTTTATTTGTGAAGAAGTTTGGGATGGAAAAATCTAAATAAGCTTTAATTCAAGTACATATATTTTTTGTGCTGCAACTTTGTGTTTAAAGTATCAATGTAATCTAACGGAATCACATTTGTTGGAAACAAAAATAATTCTAAGATATTTCAAAGTTATAACTTCATGTTGGATTTTATACAAAATAAATTATGAGATTAAGTTACATGGTTATACTGATGCGTATTGGGCGGGTGATTGAAATGGTAGAAAATAAACCTCAGGGGGAACTTTTTTCTTGGGAGAATGTTGTGTGATTTGGCATAGTAAGAAACAATGTTCAATAAAATTGAGCATATATGAATCCAAATATATTTCTTCTACTCATAATTATACTCAAATGTTGTGGATGAAAGTTCAGCTAAAATATTTGAAAGTTAAAGATTCTAAACCATTGAAGATAATTTGTGATAAAAAAGTGAAATTAATTTTTTTAAGAATCCTATATAACATTAAAAATCAAAAAAAATTGATAAAAAGTTTCACTTTATAAAATAGAAAGTTAATTCCATAGATTCTTTACTAGAATACATTTCAAAAAATTATCAAATTGATGATATATTTACAAAAGTGATGTAAAAAGAAAGGTATGTCAAATTGAGGATGCAACTACATGTTCGACCTCCTCCTATGTTTTTCTAAATCTCATAAGGAAGGCCCCCAACTGTGCTTTAGATTATGTTGAAAGTGGGGGAGAGAAAGTAAACAACTTTTTTACTTTTTAATAAGTTTTTACTTATCTTTTTTATGAATATGAAGCTATTATTATCATATAATGGGGGATAGAAAAATAAAAGTGGGAGACAAATAAAGTTAGAAAATAAAGAATGAGTTAGAGAAAGTATGAAAAAAAGTGAGGAATGGTTATCTTTACATGGACACAAACTTTTCTTTCCACTGAGGGATGAAATTCCTTCAAAAACATTACTTTATCCACTAGTGTTGTTTCAAGATAATATATTTTGAGAAAAGATATGTTTTGATAAATTTCAAAAAACATGAGTTGTGAAAAATTATGAGAGATTGAAATTTGTTATGAGGGTTGTCAAAAAATCTAAAGGGGGAGATTGAAGTACCTTTATGAATAATTGTTTTAAAAAATATTTTGTATTTATTGACCACTAACCTTTTTGTGTTAGAATGATTTGTTTTCTAGGAATTGGTTCCATATACATTGTACTTAGACCATCAGATCCAAATTAATCAGAGGTAGAAGTTATTATTTTTTGGATGACTATCTTTTCTATAATTATAGAAATAATGAAGCTACTAAAGGGTTTTGAAAGAAGAGTGTGAAGTCAGGAGATAGAATGTTTTCAAACATAATAAAACAAAATCATATGATGCTTTTCTAATCAATAAGTTCTCAAAAGTCACGAAAACATTCATGATAAAATCTTTTGATGAAATGGTCAAGAGGTTTTTAGAATTTCATAGTTGAAAAATGGATTATCATAATCATATTTTCAAAATCAGATTTTCCTAATCAGATTTTTGCTATCAAATTTTGGTAATTAGATTTTTGTAATCAGAGAATCATAATCAGAGAATCGTAATATGAATTCTGAGTAGAATCCCAACCGTCGTCCTGAGATAATCATAACCATAATTCTATATAGAATCATAACTAACATTATGAGATAATTGTAATCATGCATTACGAGAGAATCATAACTTTCATTTTGAGAGAATTATATCTACCATTAAGAGAGAATTTTAACTATCATTTTAAGAGAATCATTACCAGTATTCTATAGAGAATCATGACCAACATTATGACAAAATTGTAACTATCATTCTATGATGATCGTAATGAGATGGAGAAAGAAACAGATTGTAATGAGCTGAGAAATAAACAGATTGCGATGAAGCTGAGAAAGAAACAGATCGTAATGAGATGAGAAAGAAAAAATCATAATGAGCTAAGAAACATACGATGAATTGAGGTATTAGAACTTTAATTTCAATTTTTTTTCAATCTAATAGAAATATATCAAGGTTTAAATAAGTCAAATATGCATTTTTTAATATGAGATATTTTAGGCGATTTTGAGATTTGAGGAAGCGAGAATATTTTCAAGATCCCGCCTTTGTTTTCTGAGTTTCTTATAAATAATTTCTCCGAGTATTTATTCATTCAAAACTTTCACACATGTGCATAAGTTGGATTAATATAGAATTCAAAATTGAAATACCCAATTTGATTGAAGAATAATTGAATTGATAATTTCAGAAGAGTTTGATTTTTGGAGATTGAAACTGAATTCATTTTATTGAATTATCATAATAAGAAATCGGATCTAGAATAAATTATCATTGTATTGAATGAAATCAAATAAATATTAAAACATCATTGTATTAAAAGAAATCAGATCTAGATTACAGTAAAATTATATTGAAAGAAATCAGATACAAATAACAATATCATTGTATTTAATGAAATCAGATCCAGATTACAACATCATTACACTAAAATAAACTAAATCTATATTACATCCACAATGTATTGAAAGAAATTGGATCCAAATTACAACACCATTTTATTTAATTAAATCAGATCTAGATTATAGAAACATTTTATTTAAAGAAGTTGAATCCATATTATGACATCAGTGTATTGAAATAAATCAGATACAAATTACAACATCATTGTACAGAATGAAATCAGATCCAAATTATAGCATAATTGTTATGAAAGAAATTAGATCCGTATTATAGTAAGATCATATTAAAATAAATCAGATCCATATTACAACATCATTGTATTGAAAGAAATTAGATCCAAATTACAGCAACATTATATTGAAAAAAATCGGATCCAAATTATAGCATCATTGTATTGAAACAAATAAGATCTGGATTGTAGCGTCTTTCTGTTGAATGATATAGGATCCAAAATACAACAACTTTATATTGATAAAATCAGTATCCAACATCATTGGATTGAGAGAATTAGATCCAGCCAAATCATACCGAGGATTCAAAATGAGCAATTGTAGAAACGTTTTAATAAAGTCTTTAATATTTTATTTGGATAAATTGTTTTAAAAGTAAACATTTTTAACTGATGGTATTAAATATAATATTTAATATCTTGATATAGAGGTTTTCTAATGGTAGTTGGCACAAGTTGTATTTACTTGTTCATAATAGTATATTTTCATAGACCCACAACAGTGGATATAGTAAGGATTAAGGTTTTCACATTGATTCTAAACCATATAAATATTGTGTACCTTTCTTTCATACCTCCTTTTTATGAATTATTATTTACTAAAATTTCATAATGATATATATCATAATAGGTTTAAATTTTTAAGTTTCAAAATGTTTTGAAACATATAAAAAGTGAACAACAGATTCAACCCCCCTTCTTAGTTGTTATTCAATCCTTGGATCATCAGTAATTAATGTTAATTATTAAATTAATATAATATATGTTCATTTTATACTTATATATAAACATCCATATAATATAGAGGCAGAAAAATTGTTTACACCATACATAGAGATGGTAAGTCATGCGTACGTATGAACAATATTTTCATTTTAAAGAAAAATATGGGAACAATATAAATAATATTTTTTCAATATAGAACCATAATTATATCATAAATAACAGATATATAAACATTAAATCCATCATAATTTTCATTCATGGATGATGGTTATGGAAAATGAATTATATCACTATGTGGAGGTGATACTCCACATGTACACATGAGAGATACTTTCAGTTCCCATTTGATGAAAAAGAGGGTAAATATTGGTGGTTTTATAATCATAAAATAATTTTAATATATTGAGTATACTTAATTTATTATTTAATGATTAATAAAAAAATATTTATATGAGGTATAAGAAGAAGTAAATTGAAAGGGGTTGTGTTGGATGATTACCTCTTCTTTAATGGGCCTCCTTTAGATACCATATTAAGAACCCTTGTAATGATATTTTAATATTAAAAGAACCTATAATATTTAAATATAGAAGTTTAAAAGAGAATTGAGAAGGGTTTGGTTGACCTAGGTAGCTCAAAGTGGTGTAAATAAGAGAGAAATGATGGGTGTCCTTTTATAAGTGGGGGGGGGGGGATGCACGTTGACCTTTTTAAAAGATTAAAATTTTATTATGTCATATTCATGGATAAATGTATAATAAAAAAATAAATTTAGATAATAATATTATTAGAATATAAATATTTCTAGAAAATGGGATTCAGAAAAATTTATGTGGAAAACTATACTTATCTATTAGTTTAACCCCCTGATAAACCCATTTTAACCTTCACTAAGGTAACAAAATATTAAGATTTATACTATTAATTGTGAAAAAAATAAGTAGGATTTATTTAATTAAATTATATTTTATGATTAAAAATAAGGAATCCATTTAAAAATAATATTTCTATAAGTGGAATAAATAAATTTAAAAATAAACGCTCCAAATGAATTTAAAACTATTTTTAACAAAATGATTTTTTAACATAATACTGAGTTTATCTTCATTAATTTCCATTTAAAAAAATTAAATTTATGTTAATTATTTTATTTAATATATAATGTATTAATTTCACTAAAATAAAATAAAAATTTATATTAGTTTAATTTATTAATCCAAAAACACATAGTGCACAAAAAAACATTTTTAGAAAAATGTATTTTCAAGCCAAAAAAGAACTTATACCAAAATAAAGTATAATGATGATTCATATGTAATCAATAAAATTACTGATAATTAACTTAAAATTATTTTAATTTAATATAAAATTAAAAACATAACGGGTCTTCTACTAGAAAATAAATGACAATTTTACAAAAATCGGTTTTTTTTTCACTTTTTTTCGAAACATTAATAATTTAAAAAAAATATAAAAATATAAATTTTACATAATTTTGATATGGTGATTTAGAAACATTATATTGTTTTTATAAAATAAAATTCCTTAAAGTGGTGGAAATTATTTATAATATTCGCACATAGAGTCCAATAAAAACCATTTTTGAAGAAAACAAACTTTTAAAGCATAAAATGATTGTATTGAAAATTGAGTACTTATTTATTATGAATTAATAAATAAATTTGAATAAAATATAAAATGTATACATATTTTTCATAATGTAGTTAATCTTATTTATACCCTTCAATTCAAGAGCAAGGTTATAAAGGTGTACTATATCACAGCTCATTAGACTTGGTGTTGCACATAAACAAAAGCCATCAAATACCTCATGTTAATTTAAAAGGTTATATATAAAATATTGGGTTGTTATAGAACCTAATTTTATCATTTAAGTAGTCTTATGTTCCAAATATGATTCATAGTTGATAGTGTGTGTTACCCTTTAGTGTGTATTTCCTTTGGCTGTGAACTGGAAGTGCACACCTCCTTTGAATGAAATAATTAGAATGAGTACATGTTTGGGGAATATGTGATGATGAGGAAGCAACAATGCATAGATATTCTGGATGTGAGCCAATGGTGGAAAAAAGTCAGTGTTCCTCGTCGGGTGCAATTCAGCGGAGTGCACATTCTCTGAACACAAGTTCGTCGTACACATCGTCTTCGAGCAGTTTCTCGCCAGTGCACACCACATCCAATAATTATGAAAATTGGTTATGGGTGTCTCGAATGAACAAGTATGGAAGAATAATGATAGAACTGAAAAAGTGATAATGGTCACGTAGTGGGATAAGGATACTATATATATATTGAAATAGATTAGACTGTAATTATATACATATGAATATGAAGAGGATGCGAAGGGGAAAAAACATAAAACATTCCCCATGAATCTCATAGTCAAGCCCCAATGTACGAATCATGAATTGATATCATCCATGCCTTCCCCTTAGTCACCTATAATTATATAATGAATCCCTAGCCCAATATGTGGGCCCATAATCTTCTCCCCTTAACTGAAAAAGAACACCCCTTCCTTTTCTTAAACATAGACCCAAATGGAGAAAAAACTCCCTTACCTCTACACAACTTTTACCCTTACTATAAAAAGTCCTACCTTATTCCAAGTCTTATATTCTATCAGCACACCTCACTATTTTTAGAGGAGAAATCGGGAGATGTTGAAGAAAATATATAGTATCTAGTGTGAATTGATTCTATGAATAATGTACTAAATCTTATAGAGAAGCATGACATATGGGAGTTGGTCCCCAAAATAGAATACATGAACATCATTTGAAAACAATGTTTTTTTTAGAAAAAGATGAATAAAAATGGTGAAGTGATTGTAAATAAAAAAATAATTATATAGAGGTGATATTCTTATGTTTAAAGAGATAGTTTTGATATGACCTTTATATTGGGTTATAGGATAGAAAACATAATAATATTTCCTATTATTTTTTTTCTCAAAAGTAATAATGTATTTTAAAAATTGATATAAAGTCTTCATTCATCAATGGTGATCTAGAAGAGGAGGTTTTTATTGAGAAACTTCACGGTTTTTTGTTGGGAGAAGATCAAAGACATGTTTTTAGGTTAATTAAATATTTATATAGGTTTAAATGAGATGCAATATCTTGATATTTTAATATGAAAAACACCTTGAAGAATTTTAAATTCAGAAAAGGGAGATTGGAAGAAAATATATATAATAAATATGAAAAAGGTATCTATTATTGTTATTTATTATCTAGATAATTGTTTTTGGAAATGATGGATTATGTGAAGATATTACCAAATAAATAAAAGAGTTTCCTGAAATTTCCATACTTGGTGAGATATGATATTTTAATGGTTTAAAATTTTCTCAAGAGAATGATTATTTATTTTTTTCTTAAGAAAAATATGATATAAAACAAATAAAATGGTTTCAGAGGAAGGATTTAAGACCAATTTTTTCACAAATTTTAATAGGAACCAAATTTCAAAAATAATACTGAGGAAAGTATATAGTGTTAGGTTGGAATGAGAAATAGAAGATGGCCTAGAGGTGGTGAATAGACTAGATTAAAAAATTTAATCCAATAATTTAATTATTTATATTAATTAATGATGACAATTATTAGATTTAATTTAAAATATAATAAAAGAAAGAACACAATTGTTTTTTATAGTAGTTTGGTCTAATTAGGGTCTACTCTACTATTATAACTCTTTACTTGGTGAGATATACATTGTTCAATTATCTGATTTTTGAGAGAGAATTATATCCCGATTATAAAATCCTTTTATACAATGTGGAGGTATAACCATGTCACATTGAATTTTTTATTGAGAGTTAAAAACCAATTAAAAAAATTAATATATAATATAATCGACACAACGTAAATGACCCTAACTTTATAATCTAGGAGTCTTAACCAAAAGAAGAGAAGAATAAATAATCTCATTTGTTATTGAATATATAGGAAAAAAAGTTATATGAAATATAAGAAGAAGAATTAGACAGGTAAGAAACCATACGATGTAGAATATAAAAGAATAAATCATAGGTATTGGTTCTTGATTTTAGGCTTAGCATGCCTCATCAAGGTAGTAGAAGTCAAATAAGATGTAATTTGAAGCATTAGAGATCTTCCTGGTGATGAAAAAAAAAATCAGACAAGAATTTGTAGATTCTACAACACTTAATAAGCTCAAAACATTATTTTTTAAGATAAATTAAGTTTAGAATATATTATAGATAATGTTTGAGAGGTTTATCAACCTCCATTTAAATAGAGAACTATAAAGAGTAACAAAAACCTTCCATGGGTAAAAAAATTTAAAAAAAATTAAATATATGATAGAGAGAATTTATCATTACAATAATTATCTTGGAAGGAGAATGTTATCATCCACAATACTTGTAACAGAAATTATTTGGAGTTAAAAATTTAAAATTAATTCACACCAATTTGAATTACCCATTAAATAATTAAAATAGTCTTCATAATAATTGGACAATAAAACTCTATAAATATTGTCAAAATGTTGTCTATAAAATAGAAATATTAAATTTAAACTAATTTAACGTAGTGAATAATTTAAATATTAATTATACCATATTATATTTTTTAAAATAAGTTTGAATTAATTTAGTGTCATTAAATATTAATGTATAAAATAATAGTTAAAATAAATCATAAAATTCTATAAAGCCAAATATGAAAACATAAGTATTCTAAAAATATAATGAAAGTGAATATATTAATAATGAATACAATTCAATCAAATTTTAAAACTAGTTAAAATATTTATAGAATGGTTTAGATGGATTCTATAAAATATATAACAATATTAGAAATTAATAAAGAACATAAAAAATTCAAAAATACGTGGAGTTAATGAAAACATCAAAAAAGTTAAAAAATAATGAAGAAAAAAATTACCCTCACATTTAAAACAATTTCAACTAGTCGTTCAAAAACAATTAATTAGTGTTTGAAAAATAATAAGTACAGGTTTTAAAATAAATTTAATATACTATTAAAAAAGCTGAAATTTAGAAAAATTCATCGACAGTTAAACAAAATTAACCCACATTTGAGCAAGTAATTGACAAGTTACAAAAGGAGAAGATCTTGAAAAACCATCACTTGAACTCATGCACAGTCGATTAACATGAATTGTTATAAGGGGAATAAATGTTCAGGGTTGGATGTTAATGGATTCATGGTATGGTGGAAACAATCACATGGTAGGCTGATTAAATGGGTTATCAAAAGTTGAAATCTTGGAAAATATCTTGATAACATACTGTAGATAAATTTTAGACCATATAAACTTCAGGATTACCATTCTATATAGAATACTTAATTGTATATATTTTTAATATATTTCCAATTAATTAAAAATAACAACAATATGAATTATAAATTAATAAATATAATAAAAATAAAAAAATAAAAAAAATATGTGAACACTACAAAAAATGATGATATTATTTCTGATGTTCATCCTATTTTTTAGGTATATAAAAAACATCATTAGATTTTCCTGTATCTAAATGAAATTTATAATAAATGATTATCTTTCTAATAAAATAAGTGGAATTTGATTATAATTTTAACTCGAATAGGTACTATTGAAATAAAAAGGGATAAGAAATCTAGAAATTCTAGGATTCTAGTACTATTGCATAAAATTCAGGCATTTTTTGTACCATATAAAAAAATTTAGAGTTCCATTTACTAGAATGAAAAGTAAAGAAATTATTTCTATTTCCAATTGAATATGTCTCTCAAAAAACCAAGATATATTTCCAATGTTATAAAATAATAACTAAAGAAAACCTAAAAACATAATAAGTAGAAAAAATATTGTTCATACCAAAATAATATATCAGGTTCGAACAAAAATGTGAACATCTTAGAAAATCAATTATACTTTCTCATAGTTTAATAAAAGTTATATAAACTTTTTATATTTCATGTGAAATTTGATTTACATAAATACAGTCACTATATCTTATTATATAAAAAAATAATGGGATCTTATAAAAATTAATTTTCACATAAAATAATAAGAGGGTTTGTAATTTCATAAAAAATAGAAAATAATAATAAATAAATAAAAATACAAAAAACTACCCCATTTTTAAAATTTTTAGAAAAATATGATTTTTTTAAAATTCTCTACATTTTTTATATTTTTAAGAAAGGAGATATTTTAAAAATATAAAAAAAATTAAAAAACCAAGAATCTCAACCTTAATAAATACATTTTATATGGTATTTTAAAAACAAAAAAACTATTTAAAGTAAATTTACTTTCTGGAAAGATCAATTTTCAATTTATCAATTTTGTAGAATCCAAAATTTTGGTGAAAATATCAGCCATTTGATTTTTAGTTGTAATATATTTAAGAAAAATATCACATTTATTAATATAAAATCAATGAAATTGAAAACAAAAGTCTATATGATTAGTTCTAGAACGCACTAAATTGTTATTTTAAAAATAAATACATGAATAATTATCAAAATAAATAGGAATGTTTTTTGAAAAGTAAAACCATATCCAAACAAGGGGTTTTTAATCCATAAATATTAAGATCAACAAGATTCATCTGATATATACTCAATTTAAATAGTTAACAACATAATATAATTTTGTTTTCTTGAACTCAAAGAATGTAAATTCATTCCAATAAAGTTACAGATACTGATGGTGTTCTTTCTATCAAGTCTAAATCCTCTATAATCAGAGTTATATTAACTTATAAAATCAAAACAATTTTGTCTAAAATAAAATAATACAAAATTAATATTTCATTTTACATATCTAATAACATGCTTAATAAATTTGAGGTGAGATTCCTTAGTATCATATTAAAATATAGCATATAAATAAACAGTAAACCTAATATTAGTTCTAGAAGTAGTTAAATACAAGAAAACTCTAATCATTCCTTTAAATATTTTAGATTTAGAATATTTTCTTTAAAACTTAAAAAAATTTAAAATAAATACTCATAGGGTATTTATAATATTTACAAGAATCTTGATGAAATAATTTGAGAAAACATTTAGAATATTTGGAATGATTTAAAAATATCCCATCAGATCTTTGAAAATTTTTATTTCTTACATATAATTTTAATTCTCTCTTAAGTCTCATTTAAAATTCACTTTCCATAAAAACTGAAAACTCTATATAAATTAAATAATTGTAAGATTCAAAAAATATCATCCACATAAATTTCAATAATTAAAATATCCGTTAAAATTATTTTATTAATCAAAGTAGGATCTAATTTAACTTTATTAAAATGATTTTTCAATAAAAATATTATAAATCTATCATACCAAGTATGAGGTGCTTTATAAATACAATATAATTCTTTTGTTAACATAGAAACTTGATTAATAAATTTTTCATTTCCAAAACCTGAGGGTTGGGAAACATAAAATTTTTCAATAATAAAACCATTTAAAAAAGTACTCTTTATATACATTTGAAAAAATTTAAATCCTTGAAATGTGAAAGAAGATATATTTTTTGAATAGATTAAAATCTAGAAACATGCACAAAATAATCATCAAAATCTAAACCTTGTTCTTAAAAATAATCTTAAAAAACAATCCTATCTTTGTTTTTAATATCTTATCCATATTTATCCATATTTAATTAGTAAATATATTTATTTCCAATAACATGCATGTTCTTAGGGGGTTAAACTAAATTCTAAGAATTATTTAAAGATAAATAATTAAGTTCATAATTCATAGGTATAATCCTATTAGAATCATTTAAATCATCATTAACATTATTAGAAAAATATTTGAAATAAATGTAAAATTGGATAAAAAATTTAAAATGAAATTCTTGGTTTTAACATCAAAATCAGTATGACTAATACTATTATCAATAGAATGATATCTAAGAGTCTTCCATGATTTAGGATCAGTTTTAGAATGAGTATTCTCTCCCTCAATATATTCCTCCCGATCTTATCATTTTTCATTACCAAAATTAAAATCTATATAATCAAAATAAAAAAAATAGAATCATATTTTAGTTTCACATTACTTTCATAAAAAATAACATAAAAATATTCTTCTATAACTATAATTATTTTATTATAAACTATGTAAGATTTAATATTTTTTGAATCACTAAGATAAATACCTTCATCACTTTTATCATCATATTTTTCTAAATTATATTTAGAATTTAAAATAAAAAGTTTACATCCAAAAGTTGTAAAATAACAAAATTCTGGTTTTTTTATTTTGAAATAATTAATAATATGTTTTCTTTTATGAAGTTATAAGAATAATTTTATTTTAAATTTAATAAAAAAATGTATTCATCCCAAAAAATATATAGATAAATTATATTTACATAACATAGTTCAGGACATTTCAAAAAGAGTTCTATTTTTCTGTTCTGTAACACCATTTTATTGTGGTGTTTTAGGAGAATATAATTTAAGAAAATTAAATTTCTTTTTAAATTTTTTTTTAAATTACAAATTATGAAATTCACCTCATTTATCACTATGAATGAAAACAATAATTCAAACATTTAATTTTAAAAAATTTACAAGAAGAAATAAATATTGATAATGTATCATTTTTATGTTCCAGAAAGCAAACTCTTGTAAATATACTATAACCAAAAACAATAAATAATGTCTATTTATTTCCCCAGGATAAGAAATTTGAGTAGGAAAAAATAGATCAATATGAACTATCTTTAAAGGTATATTATTACTTATCAGATCGATAGGCTAGAAAGAAACATTATGTTGTTTTCCTTTCATGAAAGCATCACAGACATGAATTTATTCTTTCTTCAAGGTAGGTAGTTATAGCACATTTTCGTGTTTATAAAGCTTATTTGAAATTATGAAATTTAAATGATGAAATTTTTGATTCCAAATAATTCTATCACTCTACATAACATTCAAACACTTAACATGTTGAACAATTAGTTCAACAATATCAATAATATAAATATATTCCTTTAGATTAGTATATAATAATAAATAATAATCTTTATAAATTATAAAATAATCATTTTGTTATTTAACATCCATTCCATCATCAAATAATTGAGATATAATTTTTAAATAATGTTTTAAACTTTCAATATATAAAAATTTATATATAAAATTAGAATTAGAAATACAAACTTTACCAAAAACTTTTACTTTTCCTATGGAATTGTCTCCAAATGTAACAGTTCCACCATTACAAGTGTTTAATGTTGTAAATTTTGATAGGTCTCTATTTATATTCTTAGATAAACCATTGTCCATGTACCATATATGTTCTTGATATATTTAAGGAATTTTTCCTAAAAAAATCAATTACTTGATAATTTTGGTACCCAAGCTTCTATGGGTCTAATCAGATTAGTAATACAATTTTTAGGTACCCATACAGAATTTAAAAAAGTATTCCCTGAAACCCTCGATAACAATGATTTATAAATACAAGTATTTCTAGATCTCGCTTATTGTTTGAATCTAAGAGGAAAATCATTTTCATAGAGACCTTTCATGCCACATTTAAAACAGGTAATTGTAGTAGGAAAACCATTTCTACTTTTAACAAAATGATTTTTATTCATTTGAGATAATAACTTGTCATTTACAATACCATATTTATTATTATTTAGTTTATTCAATGACATCATTTTATGATATTTTTCATGAAGTTTAATATAAAAATAAACATTTTTTAATAATTTCAACTTCCCTTTTCAATTTTTTTTTTCAAATGTTAAGAAGATTTAAAATTATCATAAAATTTAGAATGAGAAGAGTAGTTAGGGTTTCTTAATTCTTCATTCTCTTGTAAAATAAATTTATTTTCAAAAACATGTTTTTCATTATTTTCCTTAAGCTCTTTATATAAATCAACTTCATTGAAAATAGCTTTTCTCAATATCTAGATTTAATCATTTTATTTTTAGAAATATCAAAAAATTTATTATCATTTTCAGAATAGTAACACCCTAAATCACTAAACTTATTCAGAGAAGCCATGAAGTACATGTTTGTATACTATTTCTCGTGTATATATTTTTCACTAGAATAATATTCTTCTATAAAACTATCATTATTTCTAAAATCATTTTTTTCTTTCTATTTTATTTAACCTTTTTTTGATTTTTGGATAGTCAGTCTTGAAATGCCCTTTCTCTTTTCCCTCAAAACAAGTAATATCTAAAATATTATAGTAATTAATCTCTTTATTATCTACCTTGTGTTTATATTTTTGTGGGTTTTTTCTAAATCTGTTCTTGAATCCTTTATTTTTTATTAATTTGTAAATTGGATTAACAATATGAGCCATATCTTCTTTTTCTCTATTGTGTAAATCATAATCAGAAGATTCGGTAGAAATAACATTCATATATTTAAATGGTATAACTTTTCTTTATTATTTTTTCTTTTTAAGCTAAGTTATTTATTTCGACTTCATATTTATTCATTGATCCAATAGATTCATCAATAGTGTACTCTTTGAAGTTATTTATTTTTTCAATGGCAACATTCTTTACATTTCATTTATTCAATAGTTCTCATAGGAAAATTTCAATGAGTACTGGGTTCTCCAAAGTTTCTATGATAGAATTAATTACATTTATAATACTTGAGAATTAGTTTAATATTTGATTTACAATATCATCTTTACCCTTCTTCAAGTCACGGTACTTTGCTCGAATCATTACAAGATTTGTTCAAATTATATTTTTTACCAATTGTGGGTGACTTTTAGAATCTTAAAAATCTTTTGAGTTGTCTTACAAGAAGATACATGGAGAAAAAAATATCTTTTAATAACACAATTTTAGATATTCACAACCTTTTAATTTAGTACATAATTTATAGCATCATTTTAGATAAGTGTATGTGGGTTATATTTTGGTAGTTTGTACTATTTTTCCATGATGAGACAATGATCTATGCTTAATTTTTGAGGTATGACTCCATTTGGGATCACCAGTAGCCATAATTTGTTCCATCAAAGTGTTCTATATTCTAATGAATGCATAAATCATTTATGTTCACTCATTCCACCTTAAAGATACTATACTTAGAATATGAGGTCTATGAACATGTTATCACAATAAAAAATAAACTATATAAAATGGTTTTTTAAATATAAAAAGGAACAAGCATTGATACCAATAGTTTGGTATCGAGAAATATAATAACAAAACTAAACAATCCTTAATAAGGTTAAACACTATAACCAATTCCTTGGTACTATAAAAGATAATGATATAGATAAACTTTTATTTAATAGGATTACCCTCTAATACCTTTTATTAGGATAGAATGGGAAATTCGAGATTTTATAGAGGGGGTGAATAGACCAGATTAAAAGAATTTATCATATAAATTGACTATTTAACTTAATTAATGAATTCAATTAGAATTTCTAATTAACAACTCAATTAAAGAAATAAAAAAAATATTTTCTATATTATTTTGATCCATTGTGAGAAAACTATACTCTTATACCTATCTACTTGGAGAGCGATACATTGTGAAATAATCTGATTTTTGAGTGGGAATCATAACCCAATTAAAAAAAATAATTTTCTACAATTTTGAGTGATATCTATAACACACTGAATTTTGTTTGGGGAGTCACAAATCTATTATAGAGTCCCACCCAATATTCCACTAAATGCTGCCCGGAGATAACAGACCACATGACCTCAAGCATGTCTTCCCATATGCTAGAGGCTTATAACTAGCTATGAGGGACAAGGGTGTGTCTGTGGGAAAACTATTCCCTCATGAGTTAGAGTGTTGCATAATGGTAAATCACAAATGGAAATAGAGAAAGTATTGATAAGTAAGTTTCACTGGAATAATAATAATAATAAAATATCCAATAAATAAATAAGCATAAGTTAAATCATAACTAAATACAAACTGATGATGATTATGTCAAGTAAAAATACAAAAATGGGATACATGGATACATGGGTACCAAGATTATAAAAAAAACTCTAAAAAATACAAAAATGACCAAAACATGCCTCTACTAGCATCACGAGCATAGGCTCGGTCCTCTACTCCCACACTCTATCCAAGCATTGAAAATCAATCATTAGTAGCTAGTCCCTTCCCTTTATCTACACTTATAGTCAAAAAATTTTCTCATCTAACAAGGGTGTCCTGAATAGGGCGTGATATATAATCAGTAGTCCACTACCAACGGTGTCTAGATCAATCCTTTTTGTTCTTATAAAATGAGCAGTGTGGAAGTACATAATAAATGAAAGGTTATAATTAAATTGAATATATCAGTCTGGGCCCCTTATAGATTCACAACTGATACTACCTACTTTAGCCGAAGCCAAATTTCTATGAACAAATGTGAACCTATAAAGATATGATATGCATGAAATAAAACGGGTTCATCATAAATCCAGAATCAATATATTGACCGAACCAAATCATGTGTATTATCTTGGAGGACATATCATTGGATAAAAAACATTATTATTAGTCATTATTATAAAGTAAATTATTAGATTTTAGTAAGTGGAACCCTAATCCCGTCCAATGTATTTCAAAAAGTAATCCCATGTATCGCTCCAAGGGTATAATAAATTCCCAATATCATAATATCACGTTTGAGGAAATCCGTAAATGGAATCAAAAGTATCACTTATAGAGTTTTCTAAAGTTAAGAACCTCTGAGATTATCACTAGTATCTCACACAGGGGACCAAGTATCACTCATTTCATGGTATAACCATCTTTCCACTAATCTCATCTATGGGGTCTCCCCTAGGGAACCAATATCAATCATAAGTTGGTAAAGAATCCTACCAGTGACCCCATCCATGGAATTCCAAGTATCTCCTATAGAATATTTACAATTCATTTAAAAATTCTAATTATAAAACAAAATGAGCCCATCCTAGGGTTCCATAAATTGAGACCCTTGGATCTCCCTTATATAAGTATGAAGGTATGGTTTAGATATCAATAACACATACCATTACAATAGGGTGTTATAATAATAACACTTTAACCAAGTTTGCATATTCATTTAATTAAATCAAGTCATGGTATGGCATAAAGCATAGGGGCCTAACACATGGCCAATCATTCCCTTTGATCATTTTACATTTCAAAGCAATTATTATAATGGAAAAAATATGACTAAAAAAGAGGTTTAACAATTTAAGGAAATGGTAATT
The DNA here is from genome assembly GCA_963277665.1 of Viscum album. Lineage (NCBI taxonomy): Eukaryota > Viridiplantae > Streptophyta > Magnoliopsida > Santalales > Viscaceae > Viscum > Viscum album. The sequence goes on along the minus strand of OY728153.1, from coordinate 545,528,409 downwards.
TAGGACTTAAGGAAGTTCACACCCTTAGGTGTCGATTAAGTCAATAAGTTCAACCAAAATTTTTGATTCACTATTAAACTAGGACTATGCTAAGCATAAAAGTACATTCAATGTAATTAAATAGGCTTTAGAGAGGTGACACCAGAGGATTATTCTATAAGGTCCAATGATGCAAGATAAAAAATAAATACTACTTTATGAAAAAAAATTGACCACCCACCTTATGCCTTCAACATCTCATTGTCTAGTGTTTGTCCATGAATCAAGCTAAAATGAGAAAAATTTGAAGAATGAATGAAAACCCTAAAAATATGGTATCTAAATTTATACCAAAATAAGACAAAATATGGGTAGATAAATGAAATAAGGAAAGAAGAGGAATACATAACCTACCATTGAGGATATAATACAACCACATTGAGGCATACAGAGCTCATATGGAGGAGATCCTATCGAACATAGCTTATGGATGGCGGGATCTCTTACATGGCACCTATTAGAGGAGGATGATGAAATGAGTCTCTAAATAAAATAAGAGGCTCTGTCTTATTTTTAAATAAATTGGCCCTGGTATTTACACGATTTGTAAATTCATTACATGTCATGTAATTATTGGGTCCTTTACCTTAGAAAAAAGTAACTACATGACATGTAAATGCATTACACAAGGTGTAATTATTAGTTTTTTACCTCCTAGGGAAATTTCAATTCATGATGTTCAAGGGTGGGTCTGGAAAAACCATTATATATTATTTATTTAATACATTCTATATATTTTAAATACATGCAATTTATTTAATACACATCATGTATTTGGCCTATGACGAACCTCTAAACAACCTCCTATTTTATTAATAGAAGTATACTAACCAGCATAATGGCCCAGTCACCAAGGCCTAATCCAAGAGAAAATACTCAAATAAAGATTAGACAAAACTAAAAGAAAACACACGTCACAAAAAAACTAGGGTGTTACAACCTCCCCTCCTCAAAAAAACGCATCCTCAAGTTTCCATTCTGAAGGTGGTAAAGAATCATCAAAGAAAAGTTCCAACCATTGGGTATATACATTTTCCTGTCTCTCCTAGGTCTCATTTTGTATGTGGTCCTACTTCCATAGTACCTACACCAAAGGGACTGGACTACCTTAAAGATCCTTCATGTTCCAATGAATATTTATCAGATGCTCCTCAAATGATGAATCTTCCACCAACTTGATATCTTTAAGGTAAAATGAATGAGACAAATTAGAATGATATTGAAGAAGATGAGATATACAGAATATGTCATATAAGGAATAATACCTTTGAGGAAAATCCAACCAATAGGCAACCAACTCTACTCTATCCATGATCTCAAAAGGACTGAAATAACAAGATGATAACTTGACCTATCTCCAAATCTATATATGGACCAATATAATCCAAAAGCTTAGAAATAACTAATGTCCCACCTCAAACTCTAGGTGTCAATGAATACTATTATTATAATACAGATGCTTAGACTAAGTTGTATACATATGTTTTTGAATCATATGTACTTTCTCTGAATTATCCGAAATGAGATTAGGACCCAATTATGCTTCCTCTCCTAATTCTTACTAGCATTGGATGAAAAAAAACTACTATAAAGGGCCTCATAAGGCACAATTTGAGTCATTTCTCAAAATATATTATTTTAGTAAAATTAAATGAGAGGAGTAATCTTATAACATGAGACTATGAAATCAAGGATGCATTGACATAGCATATAAATAACACACATATCATTCAATTAAAATACTCATCGGTTTGAGGGGGATATACTATACTCAGTATGACCTATGAACCCAGGGACTTATTCAATCCCTTCTATAACTACGTTGAATACAAGGCATCTCAGTAGGATATAATGGAACAGGGAACACCATGAAGCTGTAAAATCTCCTGAATATTAAGCTTCATGATCTCATGAACTAATAGGGTATCTAGAATAGATAGTAAGTGTGTGACCTTGGTCAACCTATCAACTATCACCCATACCACATAACTATCTCAAGGGTATCTTAGAAATCCATCAAAAAATCCATAGTGATGTCATGGCATTTTTTACTTTGGAATGGATAGAGGATATAGAAGTACAATATGTTACCGGTACTCAGCCTTCAACTACGGATAGGTGGAGAACAAATTTATGAAACTTTAAATATACCTCTTGATGCCCAACCAATTTTTTTTAAGACATATGACTTAGTAAATATTGGTAATCCCATGGTGAAATTACCAAACAGAAGCATGATACTCTCAAATTATCTCTTCCTGTATGTCAGCAGGCACCCATAAACACCCACATAAGTTACGGATCTCATTCTCATCGATAACCCAACTAGTTTATCTTTCCTCCCTTGAGACACCTTCCTATTGGACAAATCCTTTGGTATTTGATAACTATCTCATCCACACCCATTCAATAAGGGAGGATTTCATAACTAGTGTTGCTAAACAAGGCTACACATGATATTATTAAACCCCTAGGTGAGTCTAAGAAAATAGTTCAATAAAATTCCACTCACTACAAGACTCCTAGATTGCCTTTGTCTGAGTCTTAAGTCCTAGGGAATCAGCTACAACATTTTCCCCTCTAGGTGCATAAGAATGTTCAATTTTAAAATACCATAGGTACTCCACCCACATGCACTACCTCAAATTCAAGTCATGATATATGGAATTGTATTTGAGATGTTTATGTTTTTTGAATATGGTGAACCATTCTCACAATAGGTAATACCTCCAATAGCATAAAGAATGATAAAATAATTATACCTCATGGTCTTTCATAGGGTATTTATTATCATGCTATTTCAATCGGTGGGACCTGCAAACTATAACTAAATATCCCTTCATCAAAACTACTCCCAACTAGATTTTTGATGGGAAACAATAAACTATGTTGCCTCTTACTAGATTTTGATGAATATGGATCAGTGATAAATTCAATATCACTTTCAACTCTTGATACGCTGTCTCACAAGATTCCGAACAGAAGAACTTCACACCCTTTTCAGTGAAGCCCATAATAGGCACGACTAAGAGTGATAAGTCCTAAATAAAACACCTATGATAGCTAGTTGTCCCCAAGAAACTATATATGTCAAATAAATTCTTAGAATTCTACTAGTAAACCTTGAAACCCACCTTATCTGGGTCAATAGACAATTTTACTTCTGATATTATATGACCCATAGATCCAACCTTATCAATCCAAAAGTGGCATATAGTGACCTTAGTATACAACTAGTTCTCTTTCAATGTATTCAACATGATCTAAATATGGTTTTCATGGATATTTTGACTATTATAATACACCAAGATGTTTTCTTAAAAGACTGCCATACACGAATCCATGCACAACTGGAAAACCCGATTCATTAAGGCCAAGAAAATAGTGGGTGCACTAGTTAGACCGAACAACATAACTAGGTACTTGTAAAATACATATTTTTCACTAAATCCTTGTATGTGTAATGTGTGATAATCTCATGCACACCTAATGATATCTCGACATCAAATTTATCTTAAAAAAAGATGTATCTCCTTGGAGCTGGTCGAAGAGGTTATCTATACAAGGATACAGATATTGGTTTTCAACAGTAAGCTTGTTCAACCATCAGTAATCCACAAAAACAAAAGGGAACCATGTTTCATCTTAGAGAAAAGGATACATGGACCCCATGACAATGTATTGGATCATAAAAAAACTTTTCCCTCCAACTACTCTAACTACTTCTTGATTTTTAGGAGCTCTGTAGGTTCCATCCCATAAGGATGAATGGATATTGGTGCTACTCTTGGAAATAGACCTATAATGAACTCAAACTCTCTTATAAGAGGTAATCTAGAGAAATACCTTGGGAATATTCCAACCAAAAAATCCACTATAGAAAGGAATTTTTTAAACCACATTCAAAAATCGTTCACAAAGATACTGGCCATCATGGCGGTCACCCTACCCAACCCATGATGATTGGGTATATTTATACTCACCTAGACATCCCATTTAACCTTATCAATATAATCACTACCCTATGGTGATGTAAAAGACACCCTCTAACAATATAAATCAACATGGGCATGGAATCTAACTATCCATTCTATCTGAAGAATAACGTCGAAACCAGTCATTTCGAGGACAAAGAAATTACACAATAAATAGTTCCCACTTTTCTCAGGGGAGAAATCCTTGAACTAGGACACACTATATGAATGAACCCATAGTAGTTTGTTGAGAATCATGATGTCATTGATGAATTCCAAATCTAGGAAAAAACAATCAATAATTTTTGTAGATATAAAAGAGTATAATGAACCTATATGAAACATGGAAGAAACTAAATAACAGACTAATAGAATATTACCTTATACTGTAGAAGGACCCAAAATCTTATCCTCAGGTGAAGGATGAACTATATAGATATGGAATGATCTATGGTCATAAGGTGTAACCTGACTAACCTTGGAAGGTCTTATCTATTGGAACTAAACCTATGATGTCTGACTACCTCATCCATGAACTCCTCCTCAACTTAATCAGCAGGCAATAGACCAAATTCTTGTCTGACACAGTGCTACTGATCCTATAGCTAAATTTAGTCTTGGTACAGATCCATTCTCACTAGACACTGAAGGGAAAACTCATCATGAATTATGAAGGTAACCTATTTTACCACATTCCCAACATTTTATTGGGTTCCACATACATGGGGCTTATTATGAACTACCCTTCCCAATAATTGGAACACCACATAGCTATTAGTTTGCATCATCTAGCTAGAACAACCTCCGCATGGACCCTCATAATGAAATTTACTAATACCAGAAAAACCAAATCACTATCTCAAAGTTGAACTGCTCTGGATCATATTGAAATCTTCCCTTAGGTTCCACATTATAATGAGGTGATGGATCACTATATCAGAATGGAAGTCAGTTGAAAGATGTTCACCTATGATCAGATGGAATATAAAAAACAATCCCCAAAATGTATCCTAGTCGTTAGCTCATCACCGGTCTATGTTGGTGAAAAATGATAAATCTCATTAAAATAATATGAATACACCATCAATGAAATGGAACCCTATAGTAGGTTGATAAACTCTCTAGCGCAATCATCTATCAATTTTTGGGGAATAAGTATTCATAAAATGCTATTTGGAAGCCTATACAGACCATACCTTGATGATGTCTCACCTGGGTGATAAAATCCCACAAACATTTAGTAGAATCAGGAATAATAGAGGTAGATATATTTAATCACCACTATGGACATGTATCTAAATTCTCCATGATTGATAACACGGCCTCTAAATATGACTCAGTATCCTAAAGACCTTCATCCCATAAAAAGGTGGGAGGATGCTTCTTCTAGAATTCCCACTTCAATTCTGCCATAATAGGGGTAGGTCGAAGAGCTCCCTATATAGACTGCATAAATTGGAAGTATCTATATATGAACTGAGCATCAGTATATATAGTAAGATCAACCAAAGGCACCTTAGGCGGAACTATAGGATGTAATACTAGTGTCTCAGAGCCCACCACGTTCAGAGCATGGTTGTAACTATCTTTTTGGCATACTAATTGAGTACATCATGGATGACTAGCCCTAAAATTTCCAAATACACAATTAATATAAAATTTAATAGTAGATATAAAACAATGATAAAAAATGATAGGTACATAGCCTTACAATAACAAGTCACACCTCTCTTTTGACTCTTAAGCCAGGTTTTTGTGAAAAAAAGATCATAATGAATCATAAGAGACACTACCTACTTCTCACTAATAAGGTTGGGTTAGGTTCAATGTCTCACATAATGTATTCTATGATAGAAAAACTGAACAAAAAATTCATGATAAGAACTTTAAATTTATGATGAATGGAGAAATGGGTTGAAGATAGATTCATCTATGGATTTTTAGAATCACACAATCACCAACAAGAGGTTATTATCCTTTATATAAGATCCCTACATTCAATTAATCTAGTGAAAATTAAAATTCCATCACATAATAGACAACATATTTTATGATACCATATTCCTTTTGGGGTTTAATAAGCATTAGAAACTGTAATAATTATTATATGTTTTTACAAACATAAATGAATCAATTTTTTTGATTAATAACTAAATGAAACCATGTGTAAGACATGTAAGTGGACATACACTCAATATCCCATAAACCTAACCAATTATACACAACAATAGATACATATAATAATCTTTTATAGTGGAATCCACATTTCATATCACAATTTATGACTCAGGGTATATCATATAATAAAAAAAACCATTTTTAGTGTATATCCAACACTTGGATAATCAGGGCATGGTGGAGGAATACATGAAAACTGAAAATGAATAAATAACAGAAGATATAATTTGTAATTTTTAAGGTGGTAATTTGTTTAAATCCTTGGGAATAATATTTATGTGGGATAACATTAGGATAAATCAATAAAAATAGTTCTGATGTGGGAGATTTTTGGGTTTTTGAATGAACACTATTTTTTGACATGTTAATAGTATTATCAAAAGTTATCTTTTTATAAGGAAACCATTAGAACCAATATATAGTAGTTTACCTTCCCCAAAGAAGTTAGAATGTTTCCCAGTGGTAGTGGTAGTATCATCAAAATTTTATAATAATTTATGATGGAGGACGTTCACAAAATGGCATGCATGTTCTGGAAAAATTAGGGAAAGTTGGAAGTCAACTAATTTTAGTTTTGGGGGATACATAGGATTTAACCACTATTATATATATTTATATTTGGGTTTTCAAAGACCATGTTTTATTAAGTTTATAGGATTTATAAGATTGATCAGGGAAGAAATTTATTATCAAGTTTTTATAATGGTGTAAACAAGCTAAAGGATTTGGTTCTAAAAGTAGCCATGTGAATGAGGGGATTCTAGAGATCTTAGAGTAAACCAAATGGGGTAGTTGAGGTAGTGATGTTCATTCAGTTTCTTGACCAAAAATAATCATATCAATAAATTTTATAAGGTAGTGAAATTGGTGGAACAAACTGGTAGAAATAGAGAACATCTATGAATAAAGGGTTTGATCTTAATATGCAATGTGACTTAATCGAGTGATATTAAATCTTAAAGAGGATAGGATATCATATATACTTGTGGAAATAATTCTAAATGGATAATTTGTGGAATGAGGATGGTCCTTGGAGGAATATCTTGTGATCTTCTATTTTTTTATGGGTAGGGTTCAAAATACTGATCCCTGATAACTCAAATGTTTATTATTAAAATATGTTGTGTGTTCTCTCTGGAAGTTGTAATAAGGATGAAGTACATTATTGAAGTGTGTTGTTCTTGGATATTTTTTCCATGTAATTATTATTTCTAGATATTTACCTTTGGTGATATATCTTGTATGCGGGTATATAAGGAACCCAAATTTGAGTGAAGGGAAGAATAACATGGTGGCTAGGGTGATCGATCTTCCTAGTTTCAGACATTGAATTTTTAAGTGATTGTTATGGGCACTAAAATTGCGACCTAGATGTTGTTTTCTTAGACCACTGAAAAAGTTGATATTTTCATATTTACCTTTGAATTTAAATGTTTAAAATCACACCAAATTTTTTAATTGTTGAGTATTTGTCACATATTAAGATTTAAAAAATAATTTGGGTAGAATTTAGATAATTTATTAATTTTTTATTTTCAATTATTTTTATTCATATTTGATGTAAATTAGATTATCCAAAGTTTTTACGAGATGATTAAATAGTAATTTTTATTTAGAGCATGAATTTAGATATTGCATGGAAATTATGATTTTTCTCTTTAAACGGTACTATAGAAATTTTATATGAAAATTTCTTAGGTGTCATATTTTAATTTGAAATTATTTTATAGGATTTTGAGCATGTTGGGATACATATTATATTTGAATACCTTAATATAGATCATATTTTATCATGAATATAATGGGATAAATATTTAAAGAAGGACCAGACTCATCAATCTTCACCTTTCTTCAATAAATATGAGATAATATTTTTATCTATTCCAATATTAGGATAAATGTTTAACACAATATATTAGACACAAAGCCTAATATTTCCTTTAACTAGAAAAAATTTATTATGGTAATTTGGAGAGTAAACCATGTTGAAAAATGTCAGGGATTCTATTTGACATGATTTTTCACTTTCGTTTTTATTACATTTGTAACACTAGCCTCCTCACCACTCTATAAATTTGTATCATTCACCTTTGGATTTGGTATTGGTTGGGGGAGTTTGGAGAAAGTAATGTTTTTCTTTAATATAGAATATTTTTATTTTGTGTTTTATTTTCCTATTTTTTATATACTAATACTTTTATATTTAAATTTTAATTATCTCATTTATTTCAATGTTTCTCTTTCTATATTATTCACTATAAAATATTTCATTCATGATCATGAGTGACTAACCCCAGAAATCTCTCAAGGTATTAATCGAGTATAATAACTAAGACTTTCACACTCAAAATTTTCATTTCCTATTAGCTTTTATATTGGTAAAGGGGTATTTTATGTGGGAAAGGGTATTTTTTTCCTGTGGTATACCTTCTTGTTATGCACTATTTTACCTTGATTGAGAGGGTGGATGTGTAGTGTATTTGGTGATCATTGAGTGAACCTATTATTCAAAACCTATGTAAATTATATTGTTAACACATATGATGAAATGTGTTTATTAATTAATTACTAAACTAATTTAAGTTGATGATGTTACACTATAGGTAATTCTACTTGAAGAATTTACATTATCTGAAATATAATTATTTTTGCATTCATTTTATTTGTATTCCTTGTTTAAATTATAGTTTTTCATTCCATGGAATCAATCCCAATGTTTAATTTATTTAAAAAAATAGAAAACACTAAAAAATAAAATAAGTGAGTTTGGAATAATGAGTGTTTTAACTATGAATGTTTTTTAAGTATGATAACCCTAATATACCACTATGATACTTAAGGAAAATAAATAATTGATTTTATCTCAACCCATGATCGACATATCAAAACACGTAATTATTTTCCTGGATTCGAGTTGTCTTTCATTCACTAGCTCTTTTTTCCATTTTTAAATAATTTCCATTTAAAAAAAAATATTAAAAAAATATTTTCTCACTCACACCCACTAATGGATGATACTATTATTTTATTTTCAAGATAGTTGAGGATAAGTAAAAACTAAAATTTTTAAGATGAGGAATTCAATGAGGTCATATTAGTCATTATTGTGGCCCTTAAGTACCCAATATTTGATGATTTGTATTGATAATTGACTGAACTCCAGTAGTACTTCTTAGATTTCCATCCAAAAGTGGTTGAGGAAACTATCTAGAACTCACTATACCATGGTTATAAAAGATACATAAAGAAAACATGTATGTTCGCAAACTTATGGGGGATCAATAAAAGTTGGAGGAATACTAGAATCAATTAGTATTAGGTAACCTATAACATGATCTTACCATCCTTGAAATAGAATAATCAACAGCATAGTTTCTTTATATGTAATTAGAAGAAGAAAACATACAATTGGTAGAATTGGAAGGAATATTGGAGGGGCTCAACTACCTAACTCCTTCTATGATATCCCAACTCAATGAATCATTTCACATTTTTAGAATAATTTTAATTTGAACCAATGAATTAATTCAATCTCTTTATGAACCCAATTTCATCTCATTTCATAGAAAATAAATTGAGCTTTAATTCCCACTATTTAAAATGTCCAAATTATTCCAATTCATGGTTTTACTTATAGGATGATGAAGAAAAATAATATTCACCTAACGAGGAACACATATGGATGCCCAAAATTATTGAATATCTTTTTTGAGAAAGTGTATGTTGAGATTTTAGTGGCTATGAATGAAAAAAATATAAAGTTAAAATTGATGAGAGAGGTTTATATATAAATTTAGAATATTTAAATTTGATTCAAATAATATTATTATCTAACTTTCACTTTATAAAATCTATTAATGAATAATTTTTTTATTAATCCTAGGAAGAAGAATAAGTTGATAGAGAAATTGTGGTAGAAGAAAATGATGAGTACCCATTACTTATCACGCAACCACAATAAAAGTAACATATTATTTCCATGGATATATAATTGGTGTACTATATTTATTGGATTCTACCCAATAGATATAAAGTGATGATCTATAGTAGATATTATATGTGGTGGTTACAATCCAAGAAACCACATCCACTATCATTTTTTGGATAACAATTAAAACTACTAGGATATGGGAAATAAAACTATATAACCCACTTAAGGGAACAAATAAATATTTATCTTTTTTTTAATTTTAATTTCTTAATTAATTTTTTTTTACTTTTAGGTTTTCAATCAGTTTCACAAAGGATTTTAACTCAACGTTGTTCCTACTAATAAATATGGTTGTATTTCTCTTTTATACTTTATTTTTTTATTCCCTAATAAAATCTTGTGAAAATTCAAGGAAATAATTTTCAATCAAAAGGGGGGAAGTGATCGTATAATTTTGATGGAGAGGTAACAATATTATTCAGCCTAATTTTTTTTTCCTCTTTTAATTATTGTTGTGTTTTAGGTCAGAAAATTTTAACTTTAAATATTTTCCCACCTAGTAAAAATTGTCATGATAGTTTTTGGGATTCAATTTATTTTAAATTTGTTAAATATATGTTATTTGGAGTGATTTTTTCAATTTAATTCATGGATATTTTTGTTTTATAATTGTGAAAATATTTTTGAGAGGAAAATAATTTAGCTGAATCAGAATTAGAATATGATAAAACTAGAATTTTCAAGTCTATCTTGATTAATTTACCATTCTTAACATCTCAGGGTTCCAACAAAAAATATATTCATATCATTACTTTGAAAAATGAATAAAATGGAAAATTGGGGTTCTATAAGAGGTTGTAATATTTTAGGAATTAAATAAATAATAAGAAGAAAGAAAAAAATATGCAATGAATAATTAATGAAGTGAATAGATTTTAGGGTGGGAAATATTGAATAAAAAATTAAGAAGGAGAAACTGAATTATAAGAAAGTAAAATGGGTAGTATAAATGAATTTGGAAATGGACCATTTTTAAATGAAACTTGGGAAATAGGGATTCATGATAGTGCCACTTTTCAAAAAGTTAATTCCATGAAATTTTATTATATCCACAAACCTAAAACATGAATTTTTCCTTAAATATAATTGATGTAGTTGATATGAATTAAAGGGGAGGAATGATATTAATAACAATTTATAGTTATTTAAATATATAATTTTATGGTTTTGTTTTTAACCTAGTTATGATAATTATTTTTTAATAATATTCATTGTGTTTTCTAGGAGTGAAATGTTTATGTGTGTTGGGGAATTGACAGAGTCAATATTTTCATGTTTTTCACATGAATTTTAATGTCCAAAATCCTGGTCACATATCCATTTTTAAATATTTTTTTGTGTTGAATTTTAAAAATAAATTACTTATTAATTATAAATTTTGTTATTCATCTTTTTTATTAATTGGTAAAGCCATATTTTTTATGTGATTGTTTAACAGGAATTTGTAATTATAGTATGGATTTGGAAGATGCATGGAAATTCTATATTTTCCCTTCTAATGAAACATTAGTATTTTTATCCTAAAACATTATATGTATCAACATATTATTATATTCTTTTTTTAAAATTATAGATAACATATTGGTATACATATTTAATTTTAATACCTTGTGCTGGAATACACTTTTTTATAAAGATAATGATCCATAAATTCAGTGATTGTCGAGATTGGAAAACATAAATCTTATTTCAATGAGCAAACCAGAAAATTTTCATTGAAATTGGATTGGTATAAAATTTTGAAACCCAATATAGGGATAAAAAATGATTTCATTCAAGTGGATAAGTATTTAGTTCAGTTATTTGGGGTGTCAAACATGTGGAAAAAAATTATGGATTCTATTTGAATCAATTTTCACATTCCTTGTTTTATAAAATTTATAAACCTTGAATACCCTCCCCTATAAAAACTTGTATTATTCATGTTTCGATAGGGGATTTACTTGATGATTTTGAATGATGTTCTATTTAGATATAATTAAGAATAGTCTTCATTTTTTTATTTTCATCTTCATTATATACTAAAACACTTCAAATTTTAATTTAAGTTCATCTATTTTTTTTATGTTTCTCTTATCATATTATTCAATGTGTACTTTTATATTAATTATCTTCAGTAATTTACTAAATTACCCTCTTGGGGGAGAAATCTAGTGTTTAACATAATCCTTTCACATTCAATACTAATGTTTCTTATTTTCATAGACCTAGGTCAAGGGGGATCTTAAATGGGAAAGGATACTAGGTTTCTCCACATCCATCTCAGGATTATCTTTTTATTTTATACTATTTTTTCATAGTTTAGGAGTTGGATGTGTAGTATACTTTAAATCATTGAGTAAACCACATATTAACAACTTGGGAAGAAAAATATATTCCAAAGTTTAATGGAGTGTGTTCAATGACTAAAAATGAAACTAATTTAAGGTGATGAAGGTTTAATCTAGGTAACTCTCCTATAAGAATTTCTATAATTCATAATTTCATTATATTGACATTAATTATGATTGTATTACATGTTTAAATTATTATTTTTTCATTGTAAAAATCAAACCCCATATTTATTTTCATTCATAAAATAACAAAAACCAAAAATAAATTAATACAATAAGTGAATTAGTAATAGTGGGCATTTAAACTATGAAAACTCCTCAAATAAGAAAACCCAAACTGAAAAACTATGTTTCACCAGGAAAATAAATAATTGTTTTTATCACACCCCATAATAGGGTTTTTGAGAATTTTATGGTCTATCTATATAAAATCAACAGTATATTATAGGACACTATTTCATGGTGGTTATATATGTGATTATCATTTTGTATTCTAATGATTAATTTGACCATAATCTTCCATATCAACTATAATTCTTAGTTGATCATTATATGATTGTAATATTGAGGAGTATTAACCTCTAACATTATTTTTTAAGTGTTAAAAATTAAATGTGGTGATTAAGTGAAGAAAATGGTTTTTCATGAAGCAATATTCAATTAAATTATTATTTTCCTAATAAATTAAATTTTGGAACAACCTAGGGTCGATCTTTTGGTGACCTCTCATAGAAACTAAATTCCTAATATCAATATTTTAATCCGAATAACATAAAAATACTATACTAAAATATATCGAGGGCATGATTAGGAAATTAATGATATAAAATAACAATATAATAATGAAATGTTAGTTAAAATATTAAAAAAATAGTTAAATATAAAGAATTAATGAAAATATTCTTGGGAGGTCACAATGATTGATATCACTCTTTAAAAGGAATATTGATATTTGGCTCATTTAGGTGATCAATACATATCACACCACAACCTATCATCTAAATTTTTATTATCCCATACCATGACCTATGTATACAGGGAAATCCTCATCCAAACGTTAGCTAGAAGACTTCTTAATTGACCATGAAAATCTATGTCATGCTCCAACGTATTAATGAAATAAATAATGAAGGAATGGATGACTGATAAATCAAAATACAAACTCGAATGATAGAGAAAATAGGGAGACCACATGCCATAATAAATGAAACTATTACTACAATTCCTAGAATTTAATAAATAGATTGAAATTTAAAACACAATGAAACTCAATCAAACCACTCTTACCTCTCTCAAACAAACATCGAGATTAGTACCCTATTCATATAGAGTTAAAAGGAAAAATATTAGAAGAACACATAAAATGAAAAGATATAAAAATAAATGAAGAATAAGAGAGCTAAACTAATATATATTAAAAATATAAAGAACCATTATAGTATTTAAACTCCACATTAACCCCATGAAAATGGCTATCCCTTGGAATGGAAGAAGAGGTATATATTTATATGGATCACCATAGAAAAATTTACATCTAAGTTAGACATCAAAAAATTGGAGTGCGGTTGACACATTAAATGGATGATTTTTTAATTGTGTCCTTGTATAAAGTTTTTTATATTTTTCTATTACGTTCACCCAATTTTTTCCTTTAATTGGACATGTAATGAATGAGTTATGACAAATATAATTTTGGAAAATAATTATGGTCCGCTGACTATTTGAAATCTTATTCTAGGACCTCACATTCATTTATATCCTTGAAATATATAGAATATTTAGTTTTAAAAGTTATTAAAAATGTTTATTAATAGGGTTTATATCTCTATGCCAAATTTCACCACATTTGGGTTGTTAATTTGTGACACATCGGCTCATATTTAAAAGTCATCCTTTATGTGCACAATTTCTAGGGCCTAGATTATGGTATGGTTTGAGGCATCAGGATTTTGGATTGAGATTTGGATCCAGTTGAATGAAATGAATCCCTACCTATATGTAAACCTAAAAAATTAATTTCATAATTTTAATTAGCATATTAAATGTTTTGGAAGAAATATAAAAGTAATTTAAAATAAATCATAATCCAAAATTAGGCCATTTAGAAATTAAGAACCAAATATTAACAAAAACAAAATATTTGGAAATTTCTCTCTAAATAACACTATGGTGGGATAAAAAATATATTTATTTATTATATTAAATGTGTGAAAATATTATTTATATCACTCCACCATGCATAACCATTTCACTTCCAGGTAATTATTAAATATCCAAATCAAAATATACATCAGAATAAAAAATGAGAGAACACACATGATCTTTAAAACAAATATAATTTCGTCATTTATCTTTTAAGATAAAAAATTCCACTTGTATGCCTCTAATTTAAATTTGGTAAACCTAAAAAATACATCCATGTACCAATTATAACTTACCCCACATTGAATATTACATAACTATTTAATCAAGGGAAATTAATTCCAAAGATATGATTATTATTTCAAAATACATGTGTCACCATAAGATTATGATAATTCTCATATATCCACACCATGAGTCAAAAAATAAATTCAATCAGGGGACCTTTTTAGATTATTTTTACGGTCTTCTATTGGTGTAAAAAATCATTTAAAATTTAAAGGTAAAAAAGAGGAGGTTTAAATATTAAGTAAAATGCATAAATATTCAAGTGAAACCCCATAAATATACTCACTAAATGCCCCTTAAAAAATTTAAATAGAATAATCTGCTTTTAGGACATGGTATATGAGTCAAGTGGTGATTATAATGAATGATTTTATCAAATTTATCCCCATTTTTCATTTTATATTTTTTTCCATGGAGGTTGAGATAAATATTTAATACAATAATAGAATGACAATTAATTCCCTTTATTTTTAAGAGGGATATGATTCAATAAACTAAGAACAATGAATAATTCAATCTTTTATCAATTTTTAACTATTTGTATTTAAAAAAAATTTGAAGTAGAATGAGAAGATATATATAAATTTCAATGAAATGACCAATCCTTCAAAATTATTAATCTATTTCCACGGAAAATAATTATGGTAGACATATCAAATCATCCAAAAATTATGCATATCTTAAAAACACATAAAAAAGGGCCTTCTCCCACACACAAACATTAAATATCCCAACAGAAATAATAATATTTCCGGTAGGTAAGGATAAATCATCTTGTTATGTGGCATAAAAATAAATGTATATTCAAATATTCTAGGGGATAAAAAGGTTAAATTTAAAGTTAGATCTCATGTTAAAGTGTTTATAACCAAATAAGTGACTCAATAATGTGAAAAAATACCTGATGTCTAAATCTTTGAAATAGAAAAATCAAAACTTCTGATTTTTACCCAAAATCTATGTTTTTCTCAAGAATGTATGGTTATTAGGAAGAATATTTTCAATTAGTTCAAAGTAAATAACAGGATAGAAAAAATATTCTGAGTTAGTGATTCATGGGTATTCATTTTAATATTCAGTGAAACTTATAAAAATTCTTGAAAATAAAATTCAAGGAAAAATATATCACATCAGGAATAATTTAAAATATATTTTTTCAAAAATCATATCAACTCTCTAAATATCAACTGAATTTAATTATTTTTATAAATGTTCTTTTAATTTCAATATTACTAAAATACGAAAAAATAAAAACACACAAAAAACAACTAAGATAGTTGACACTCCCCTATGCATTAATTTTACTACCCCTCATTTCAACTTTATAAAGTAAAAATAAGGTTAGGAAAACCAAATAGAAAACAAAGATACACCTTGAAATTATCTTCCAGCGATATCCTTGATTTTATATAATAGTGACTTTGACATTAGAAATAAAAATAAATCAAAAAAACCTAACATAATAAAAATAAAGAAAAATAAATATAAAAGGAAAATAAGATAGAATATGGTTTGTACCCCCATGTGATTGTTGGGGTTTTAAAACCCCTAGTCAAGCAGTTGTAGTGGTTTTCCCCAATGTAATTGTCAGTGTGGTTTTGTAATTAGAAACCAATTTATATGGTTTATACAATCATCCATTAGTATATTCCAAGAGCAAGGACCACCAAAAAAAATAAAATTAAGTCTAACCTCTATAAGAGATGGAAGAGGTAATTTGAGGTGCATAGGGGTTGGTAAATGACTATAGGGGTGATCCATGTTATTTTGAATAGGAGGAGTGGTTTCCAATGGTGGTGAATATAGTAGAATATGATGTGTATTCTCTTCTGGTTAAATATAATCAAATGGTTCTATAATTTTTTTATTTCTTTATCCGATCATTCTCAAATGTATTAGTGCACAACTTGATTGACTCCTTCATTCTCTCCATAACACAAGAAACTTCATCATATTATTCAACCAGATCATAGTGTTTTGTTATTTAATCTTAAAAATCTAAATAAGGGAGATCAATTTTCAATTCAAAATTAATACTATTTGAATATAATTAAATCTTATAAATAGAGTCACCCTTATAACTTTTAGCTTCAAACTCTTTTTCCATAAGCAGGGCTGCTTGGAATTTATTGGTTTGAGATTGATGTAGATCTTCAAGTATTTCTTTAACCTCACAAAGTTAATTTTCAAATTTAGGTGGAACAATCAATTCATTCTCATCATCTTGTATTTGTTTCCATTCCATACATATAACTTTAAATTATTCAATTTCAGTGTCCAATAATATTATTTTCTTTGTTGTTTCTTTAAACATTTGTAAATTCTCTGGAATTGCTAAATTATTTTGTTCTATTTTGTGTTCATTTTTATCCATTTGATGTGAATTTTGTATCATTTGAATATTTAATGTATCTTTCCTTCTAGGATCAGCAAAAAAATATCTACATAATAATAATTAAATTAATCACTAAAAAAATTCATATGAAGCTAATAAATGAAATTAATTTAATAAAGCACTTTTTGTTGAAATTTTTGAAAAACAGATTCGTCATTGTGAAAAAAGTGCGTGTAAGCTCTTGGACTCCCTTGAAATGGATAAAAACTGTTGAATATTATTTTTTGAGAACCATTATTCCATAAAATTCATAATTTTATGATAATGTACCTTAGTAAAAAAAATCTAGGTTTGATCTCAAGGGGGCCTCTCTAACACATTAAATTTCTATTATCACTATTTTAATCTGACTAAAAAACTAAAAAACTAATATATATATATATGGGGGTGTTTGATTAATAAATTAATGATATAAAATAATAATATAAGAATTATATTAATGTTAAAATGTTTAAAAAAAGTGTTAAATGGAAATAATGAAGGAAAATATTTTGGGAGGTCATTGTGATCGATATCATTATTCAAAAGGAATATCAATATTCAACTTAATGATGTGATCAAGACATGTCACACGACACCTTCTCCTTTGAATTATGATTACCCCAAACCAAGACCTATACATATAGGGAAATCCCCATCCGACGATCACATAAGAGACCTCTTTACTAACCATCACTATCTATGTCATGCTCTACAGTATGCATGACCCAACAAGTGAAGAGAAGGATTTTTGATAAATGAGAAGAACAATGTGAAGGATAAATACAAAATGGAGACCACTCATCATAATAAATTTAACCATAAACAGAATTATAATAATTGAAGAAATATATTGATATTTAATTACAATAGAATTCAATCAAACGAATATTCACTCCCAAAAACAAACATTGAGGTCATTACTCCATTTTCATAGATATAGAAGGAAACTTGGTGAGAAATCACATAAAATAAAAAATTATTTAAATTAAAGGAATATGTTTAAAGATAAAATAATATATATTAAAAACATTAATAATTATTACAACAGCTAAAATCCACATTATAAACTTAAAAATGGATTTCCCTTATATTATAATAGAAGGTACATATTTATAAGAAGAAGGGTGGACAATTTCCCCTCCAAATTAGTCCTAATAGTTTTTATTGAGGTTGAGACATAAAATGGATGATTATGAAATTATAACCTTCTAAATATAGTTCTATTTAGGATTTTACATGTTCCCATGAACTTTCACCTTCATTTTATACATAATTAAGTATTTATGGTAGATTGAATTCCTAAAAAAATTCAAGCCTACTAACTATTTGAATTCGAATTTTCCATGTTCTAAGGCATTTATAGCACTGAAAGCACTAGAATATTGAGTTTTCATAGTATTTCAAAATGTTTATTAATAATTTATCTATATAATTGTAGAATCTAATCTAATTTAGGTAGTTAATTTGTGATATATAGAATCATCTTTAAAATTCATCCATTATGTCCATGGAATTCAAGATCCCGATTGTGAGCTAGTTGTGGGGCCCAACATTTTGGATTGATCGTTAGATCTAGTTGAATGATATGGAGCCCAAAATTTATACAATCCTAAAAATGGAATTTCAAAATTTCTATTAGCTTATAAAATATTATATCCAAAAAACAAAATTAATATAATATAATTTTTTTTATTTTGTAATTAAGCTCAAAATATAAGTAAAACCTAAAAATGTGACAATTTTCCATAAAATAACAATATTTTGTTGGATTAAAATCACTTAATTGTAGTACAAAATTTTAAAAAATATTATCTTCCGCAGTAATCCAAGTGTTTAAAATTTTGAAATGTTAGATAACCATTATAAAATGTTTCTTTAATGTTGGATGACCTTTTTATGTTATTAGAGGCCTATATATTTTGTCTCAAAACTTTTTCTATTTTTAGATTTCAATTATACAAAAATTATAGTTAGAATACCTAATTAATTATTATCACTAGCACTTATTATTCTCCAATATCTAATCCCAATGTTCAAATAGACCATTTGTTGAGATAGATCCTTCATATTCCCTTTAAGATTCATGTGATCAGTGGATACATTTTTAAGAAAGAGTTATTCAAATACTTCTCAGTGATCTCAATCAAATGACTATGAAGAGATTCAATGGTCCAGATTCAATGGTATGATTTATATCATTATAATTGTTATTCATTCACATTCATTCAAAATATAAATATGGATACTGGGAATAATCATCTTTTAGAGTTAAGATAAAATTGTTGAACATGGAAATATTAAATTTAGGTTTTATAAGGTTTTACATTAAATGTAACCAAGCTCATTTTATATGGAAGAAATGAATAACTTCATTAGATTTCATTTTTTACTTGTGATAATTGTAAATGGATGGAGATGGTTTGGTTTTCATGGTTTTTAAATAAAAAATGAAGATATTTTAACAAGAATGATAAAATTGTTAGAGAAATTGTGATCAACCCTATGTAGTTTTCCCTAGATGCTCAACTATCATCAATCTTAATGGATAAGGGAGAGATCTTTGATTCATTTATTTATACCAGCTGAAACCAGAATTGTATATGAGTTCCCACAAGGTTAAAACCTAGTAATTGATCAATCATTAACTATTTATTATTTATGACTGCTCAAAACCAACAAAAGTGTGACGCAGTTGGATCGAAACTCTTCTAGGAATTATATCAATGATGGGATGTGATTACTAGAATAAAATACTTTTTTATTTTGTTTTCATGACATAAAAATGAATATTTTTGAGTTTTTACTTCATTATTTCATCAAATGATGGAATCCATGAGAATATTCATGAAAAGGAAATAGATATTGTAGAAAACAATGTCGCATGTCATCACTCAATTTGGTTTGTGAAAAATATCTTGTGAATTCATGTTTCTTTAATTTTTATATTGGAATAAAAAGAAGATAAACAAGTGAGTTAATTAAATAAAAATATATCAAAATATAAGTAATTAAATTATCGTACCCCAAATTTCTTGAAATGATCTTAGGATTACAGAAAGGAACACACACTAGATTGATCACTAAGATATTTGTAAGTACAAGAGATGATTGAAGAGTAAAATTACTAAATAAATTCGTCAATATCTATAAATATATACCTTTATACTTACCATCCTTGTAAATGGTCCATGGAGTTATTTTAATGTAAAAATTTTCATGTTAGATCCATGAAAATTAAATAGTCTTGGGGTGTAGGTGATCTCTTCATCACAAATTTTTTGACTTTATTTACTTGAATAGATAACTGATTCTCCAATAAAATTTTAAATTTATGCTTTTTGGGTTTTTTGGAATTTGAGTTTTATTTCTACTTACATTATAATCTCTTTAATTATATTATCATAACCCATGTTATGTATTAAGAACTATAGGTGGGTCAAGTTTTTATGACAAAAAAATTATTCTTCACTATTGGGATCTTATGGTTTGATAGAGCATCTGGACAAGTTTAATGAATTATATGCCCGTTAACATAGAACCCTAAAAAAATAAATTTATAATTTTTGTTAGTGTAGTGAATTTTTTGATAGAAACACCAAATTGGGTTTAAATTGGGAAATTATTCCAAAATAACTTATTTTATTATTTTCTCACAAATCATTTTAAACATAAAATTTTTTCATTCAATGACTTGAAATGTGATGATATATATGATAAAATGTACCATTTTATGTAACTCATAGAATCTACCGCACTTACTTTTTTCACTCCATGAAAAAAACATATATCTAAATTATTATAATCACATAAAGAGAAAGATAAAAATTTATGTGATTCTTTATAAAGTTAATTCCCTCATGTAACATTTATGAAATTAAATTTACTTCAAATTTACTTTTCTAATATTCAAACTTATTGAACATAATTAATTTTACCATGATAAATTTTCAACCTACCTGACAATAAATTTATGTCACTTACCTCTTAAGTAAAAATTATATGAAAAGTTATATTCATCTCATAATCATGAAATATATACTATAGTCTTGGTAAAATATCAACTCCCCAAACAAGATGAAAAATGAACATGTTTCAATCATGATAATTTTAATTGGTGTGAATTGAGGATTAGAGTAGGTGGGTAAGAAATTAATAATTAATGCTACAAAGATAGGGTTTTTATTTTTGAATAAATTTCATGGTAAAGAATTAAAAAATATGTATATTACTCACTCAATGTACCCAAAAATCAATCACCCAACTCAATTTCATCTTTTTAAAAAAATCCCACAATTAATAATAAATAAAGTGAACTTAAATATTTCTCAACCTGTTTTATTCATTTCTTTATATAATTTTTTCCATTTTTTTTTATTTTTTTATAGAATGGGATGGAAAATAAATAGATTTAATGAATTGTGACATACTTAATATATATTTTTATATATTTTATATTATTTTTATATCAAAATATATGAATTATAATGAGACATACATGACTTTTGGACCTTACCTCAAATTTCAACTCCACATCACACTTTCATACAATATAACTCATCACCATATTATCACATTAATTACACTAATTTCCCTACACATATTTTGAACTATGATCACGGAATAAATTCAAGAGTGAGGGTATTTAAGAAACATAATCTTATAATGTGGATAACTTATAAATAATTCCATGGATTCTAGGGGATTCCATGGGAAAATGAAATGGTGGGTCTCAAAGGTGGGTAAAAAATAATTTCTCTTGTAAAATAAGAACCTAAATTACACCAGCATGATTATTTTGTTCTCGAAAGGTCTGATAAAGTATGAAACAAAGTTTTAGATGAAAAAACACAATATGAGTTCACTCAAAAATGGAGGTTTCTGGGTATAGTTTATGAAAATTGTTTTGAAGTACCTACCAAGATAAGAAAATTAATATCAATTAGTTATAATGAGGAATGGGTTTCAGAAATATACTAAACTCTTAATTATATTTTCAAAATTAAAAAATATATTAGATCATTCTATATTAACACTTATTTTAATTTTCTTTTAAAAAATTAATAAATTTATTAACAAGTTACTCAAGCATGAAAAATTAATTTGGATATTTAATTTCAAATAAATTTTAAAAAACCACAGAAAAAGATAGACATATTCATAATAGGGTAAAACAAGTAAAAATGAAAACACAAAAAAAAAATCAATTAACTTAGAACCATAGGCATTCCTCCTCCCAAACATAATTGAGTTACTATCCTAAAAAACATAATTTATGGTTAGAATGTGTTTCTTTTTAGAATATTTTAAAAGTAATAATGTTTCATTAAAAGTTAAAACCTGGTGATCTCATTGATAAGTTTCATGGTATAGAGAAACATCTTCCACCACTTGATCAGTAAAATACTTGCTAAAGGGAAAAAAAATTCACATTAATTGTGAATCATAAATTTTAGATTCATTTATGATCTACATGAAACTGTATGGAAACAATTGAGAAATAGTATGTGGGTCTATCCAATGTGAATGAATCTTATTTACTATAATATTTAGCATTAGGTTATATAGAAGGACTAACTATACCACCTTAGACTATTTTTTAAAAAAAAATCATGTCATGGGAAACCGTAGTATTCTCTTTGTAGTTTTGATCATTTCTATAGGTGTTCTTTTGAATCACCTAAAGGTCATTAATATATAGTTGTCTATGAGTACCTTAATCATAAATATCTAGGAAAATTGGTTTGATATCCCAGTATGAATGATGATCAACCTAAACAAAAAGGTGAAAATATTTATAAAACACTAATTAAAATGGATACATACATATATGAGTTTTTAAATTAATATGTTACTCCCACAATGTTCTATCTAATATAGTACCTATATCCATACTATTAGTTTTAAACATTTTTTTGAATATTTTTTAACCTCCCTATTATAGATTTCTATTTAGAAATTTGTTTGGGGATGATATGGTGTAGAAACATGGTGAAAAACCCCATAATTGAGTGAAAGTAATTACATGTTTTGATTAATAAAGTGAGACCCTTGGTCTCTAATAATGCATCCTAGTAAACCAAAACTACAAATTATGTGGGGTATCTCAAACATGAAAATAACTCAAGACAGATCGATATATATTTTATTTTCCACCACCTATTTCTAAACATAATCAAATGTTATAAGAATATACAAAAATAAAAAAGCACAAATAAAATGTCCCATGAAGTCAATACCCCAAAAACAAAATAACTCATAAAAAGAGAATGGGTTGTTGTGGTAGTTCATTACCCTTATACATATTTCTAGTAAATTGAAATGATTAACATGACTTTCAAAATTTGTGAGCATCTTAAAATAAAACGGTCCAATAACTACTACAGTTTAATAATTTCTTGTTGTTATTTTTCGACCAAAATAACCCCATATATAAGAGTGTATTGTAATATTGGTAAGTATTTGAACTCATGGTTGGGTACACATTGTTCCCTAACAATATAATTAATTTTTTTTCATAAATAGGGGCCATTAAAAATATAGTACCTAGAATCACTCATTGGTTTCTCAAGTTGGTGTTTATTAAATTTAGGAGGTTCCTAAGAGGAAACTAAAAGGTTCACAAAGTTTACATACAATGAGATGGTATCATAAATAATGTATAAGTTCTCATGATGGAAGGTTTCAATTATATATGATTTATTTTATGAGTATATGTTGAGGCTAGTTGAAATGTGGCTAAAAATGTCAATAACTAAATTTTTTGATCCTCATTTATCCCGATTATATATATAAAACTTATGAATTAGGTGCATCCATTGAATGTAGCATGATTTATTAAAGCGATTAGTCAATAAATATTTAATAAAATATTTATTTTAAAACACCAATACTTTCGACCAAAAGGGATATGAATGAAATTTATTTAAATTTAACACTATGGAAATGAATTTCTATTTAGTTGTGGTATGAATTTATGATGTTGGGTCTAGAGTATGTGATGAATATGATATATATTAGAAGGAGAAACCTAACCATTATGAAAGGAAAAAATCAGTGGAATATTTAAAAATAGTGGCTAGAAGTCCATAGAGCTACAAAGGCA
Organism: Viscum album; assembly: GCA_963277665.1. Lineage (NCBI taxonomy): Eukaryota > Viridiplantae > Streptophyta > Magnoliopsida > Santalales > Viscaceae > Viscum > Viscum album. Next base: position 545,503,985 of record OY728153.1, on the reverse strand, counting down.
TATTGATTTCCACACTACTAAAATATAATTTCTCAGGCTTCTACAATATATATAAGTTTCGATAGTGTTTAATATCATGTTGCATCATGGTGTGTAGTATGAGTTTACAACGGTTTTCCAAACTTCATCCATGGATCAAATTAAACCAATCAAAAAGATCCCACTACAGTGGTTAGATGAATAATGGTAAATTGAGCCTCCTTTTATATCTATCCAATTCCATTTTACAATTTTCTCAAGAAAAACTTTCACTTAATTTTTAAAATTTGGGACAAAATGTGTAAATTTTTTCTAAAATCATTAATAAATAAACAATAATAACCAGGATATATCATAAAAAACGGACATCCTGAAAAACATTAGGGTAGGGTAATGAAACAATAACATCATTTTTTGACATATCAGTTTGGATACCCTCCCTAAAAGTAACAAAAACCAGATAATGACTTCATCCACCACAAAATTATTGTTTTCATAATTTAAAACATTATTATTTTCAGTAAGTCGATGATGCACAAAGTAAAAAATAGATAATAATTCCTTAAAATAAAACTAATAAATAGTAAAATAATCCATAGATACCTTCATGGAATTCTCTACGTGATATAATAGAATACTAGAAATGAAATTCTATAAAGTACCTAGAGAATTACTAAGGTCAGATGATATCCTTCTATATAAAAATGGACCAAATGGGCATGTAAATGTTTTTCTTTTATTGATCCCTAGGGGCTATATGAATTTTGTGGTATTTAAAGAATACACCAATGAAAAACCAATTAGATTTACCAACCAACATTTCCAATATATAATCAATAAGTAGTAAAGGAAAATGATCCTTTTGAGTGAAATAGTTATGATTATAGTAGTATATGTAGACTCAGTAGATATTCTTAACTTTAGTTAGAACCAATTCATTATGATCATTATGAGAAACCATAAGACTTGAATTTTTAAGAACAATTTGAATTAGACTAAAACCTTCAATATTAGTGATAAAATATATGATCCCAACGGTTAATAGTTTTTGTACCTCCTTTTTGGAAATGACAAGGTGGTAGGGTTAACTTGATGTTGTACTTTCTTAACTGGTTGAACATCATCCTCAAGGGGAATTCTATTCATTCATATGGATGGGATAATACCAAGGATATCATATAATGTATAGGAAATTTCATTTTACACTATTAAAAGGTGAATAAATTGTATTTCATGTCATGAATATGATTTATTATCAATAATGATTGTTAATTAGTTAACTCCATGAAGGATAACATATTTTGGGTTTCTTGGAAGTGGTTTCGATTCATGATTTGGAGGGTTAAGAATATAAGGCCAGGATTTTGAGGAAGAAAACTCAATTTTAAAATCTATATTGTCAATATATCTCTCTTCGGTGGAAAAACAAGTTCTAGTGGTCATTATAGAAGCATCAATGGTTTCAAAACATATAAGACATAAGAAAATGAATTTACTTACATGAATTTAATTTTTCAACAACAAGGAAATAATATATTTATTTATCCTAACTCAAAGTATTAAAAAGATATTAAGTAGAATTTAGGAGGCCCTTATTTGAATTTAGAATGCAAAAATCCATGGATATCAGATCAATATTAATAAATGAGGTGGAGTTCTCCACTGGGGTGTGTTTCATTTCATCTAGAATGATAAAATGAAAAACAACCCAGTTGAATTAAACGGATAGTGTACCATTATTTGTGTTGATTTTTTCAAGTTTCATAAATGTCCAATATAGAATTAGAGGTTTGTTTTATTTCATGATATCATCTTATATATGAAGTGCACAGAATTCTACAAATAACACCAAATCCTTCACCTTAACCAACATGTTATCCCATACACCAGTTGGGTGTGTTGTAATCTTATTTTACCATTGAAAAATTATTAACATGTGATTAAAATCTATAACCTTCAATTTATTGGAAAATAAGTGAGGAATATTATTAATATAAAATCCAATATCAAGCATGGAATTATAAAAATAACACTCCCCAATTGTACATGGGATTGAGAAGGTTCCTGGATAGTTGAGCTTTATTAGTAATTTTGATTTAATCAACGTTAAAACATTTCTATCCATTCTAACTATCTAATAAATTTGATGTTGTATATGACAAGTGTATATTTACTTAATAAACTTCCAATACCATGGAATTTTAATCACTATATCATGAAGAGGAATGATAAATTGAATATTTTTAAATGTACCAAGAATTTCATTATCTACCTCATTTTTAATAGATTTATCAGAGGATTTGAATCTATAGGGAAATGAATGAGGTTAATTTGAGTTTATAGGGGGATTCTAAGCCACATTTTTATCCATTTAAACTGAATTACTTTCATTTGAATCCTATGGAGATTTAGAAAGAGGGAATTCAAGAATGGTACTTTCCTCAATTGTGGATTTCTCATCACTGTGGACTTTGGGAGGTGAAATATCTTTAATTATATGAATTTTAATTAATTTTTTTCTTTGGGATTGACAAGTAGTTGGGAATGAATATTTCTAGAACCATGTATCATTATATGACCAATGGTTTAGGTGAATTTTCTAACATGAGTTCATATGTCTTGAATTATTAATTGAGTTCACTATTGGAATAGGATATCGTGTAAGGGGTTACCTGTGTATGGATTTTCAATGTAAGGGAAAATGTGTTTCTAAACGTACTACTACATATGGGAATTGATCATAGAGGAAATCAGTTATGCACACATTAGAACTAAATGTGTAGGAAAAACATCATACCTAAATAATCTACATATGAAAATGGATCACATAAGTGATTTCTCCATGGAGGTGATTTTATCTTATAAGATTGTGGTCACATTGGAGAAATGATTATGTATGTGAATAGACCACATAAGCAATTAGTTCATGAATGTATGTTTTCCATATATGTGGATTGGACTAGTGGGGTTTCAAGTTTGCATACCGTAGTAAGCCATTCACTGTGAATGAAGGGTGACACATTTGATTACATGAATTCATATAATAATTTCATGTTGTGGAATGTTCATTTCTCATGGAAAGAAAGAGGTATAGTTTCAATGGTATTTATGAGGGTGAAATCCAATATTGAGATAGGTGTGATCTTGTAATTGTACAATGTATGTATTGATTCATACACATGGTTTCAATATATATGACATAATTGTTATAAAGAAGTTTCGAGAGGTTGTGATACTTTTACATGAATTCATGTAGTTACAATCACTTATGTAAGTCGTTTCTTATGAATGTTTTTATGAAGACAATATTTGGAAATTCTGGTAATCTTAAATCAAAAGTATTTATATTTCATCTTAGATATTTTAAATTTAGAATATGTGAAAAAGAAACCATCATTATAAGATATATATTTTAAATTTTTTTCGTATCAGTTGTGTGAAGTGTACAAAAGTGAGAAAATAGAGAGTAAATAAGAAGAAGATATTCTTTATCACTACTATGCAAGAAAACAATGAATAAGAATATATATCTTAAAAAATGTCATGTTCGAAGAATTCTTACAAAAAAATGATTATGTGTTCATTACTATTGGTGAAGGTTCATTTTTTTTCAAAATATATTTTATTGCATTATTTTAATAACGATGACAGACACAATCAGTAGAATATAGATTATTTTATGTAATGGATATTCCCTTTCTTACTGTAAACCATACAGAATTGTTTTCCAGTGTATGTGTGTTCATGGATTATTTCTAATTCATGCTAAAGTCTAGCTACTCTTATTGAGTAATGAACCTTGTAAATTATTTGGTTTTTTAGTGAGATTGTATGTTTTGTTTCACCAATGTAATCTCTCTTTAACCATTTAGGAATGTTGTTCTTAATGAAGAAATATTAAAATGGAAATCCACTAATTCACCCCCAATCGTTACATAGATCCTGATGGGTCATTTCAATTGCTATTAGATTATAGGTTCTTTCATTTATTCTTGGCTATTTTAACAATGAAGAAGAAAATTTCTATCATACAGGTTCATAAAATAGTTAATAGAAAGAGGATTCATGTATTTTATGGGAAGAACTATCATATTTCGAAGGATAGAATACTAAAAAATATTTCATCCATTAGATATGATGTTCTGGATACTTTTTCCTGACTCTTACTAAGGGTTCACACTTAATAATTATAGATATGATGAATCTTGAGAATGATAGGTGATCTAGAAATGGTATTCATTCCTCTCACTAAGAAAGTTAATTTAAACAGTTTAAAGGAATTTTCACAATTAATGGAATTTTAAAAAATATAAAGAATATTTTTTAAGGGAACACGAATGTGAATAAATAAAATTTGAAAATTTAATTATTGAAAGTCAAATATTTGAAAATTTTAAATTTTTATTCTATTAGTGAGTTCTTACCAAGGTCTAATGATATTGTAAGATTTGTTAGGCCCACTAGGTCGAATACTCTGAGGGGAGGGGGGTGAATCAGGGTATGACAGATTTAAAATTTTCCCCTTCATATATTGTTTTGTTGTTAAGAAAAACACAATCCTCTCTTCCTCCCATAGAAATTTATGAACATATACGAAATAATGCACAAGACATAATAATTTTTACTTGGTTCACACTCACTAGGATACGTCCAAGGAGCATACAAAGGTAGTGTTCCAATGTACCAAATTACCTAAGGCTCACTGCCAATAATGAGTAAAATGTTCAGGCTAAATTTTCTTTGCCTATGCTCAATGCCTTTACATGTTTTAGGGTATTGTCACTATATTCCCAAGGTTCACTCTCTATGCCTCTTTCTCTGACACACTGTTGGTGGAAAGGGTCACTGTCTTCCTCTTCATTCTCCCCTATATCTAGGAAGGAAATCCACTTATAGGTTATATACTTGTAGATGAAACACAATTTATGGTCATGTAGGTCTCTTCATTTTCATGAATTACTGCATCCTTAACTATATGTTGATCCTCTGTTGAAGTTCTTTTTTCACCTGAAGATGAAATCCTCCTTCCTGAGTACTGCTAGAAATTGGAAAATACTTTCAAAAACTGATTTGAAGCTTTCACAAGCCTCCTTGATAAAACTAGGAACCACCTTATTTTCCCGCGTACTAATTCGGATTCCAAGAACTTCCCTACGTCTGCAGTATGCCTCCGCCTTGGCTGTCACATACCGACTCTACATATCGACTCCGTGAACCTCCTCTTTGAAACACCCTCTTTCCTTGAACTGTTATATGTTTTCAGACTACCTCCATAAACAACCAGTGTACTATATCTTCTCTCTTAGCGAACTGTGTTCTTTACAGGATATAGTTTCCTTGAAAAACCATCAGTGGAATTTCTTCTACGTGAACCACTTCAGCCATCATGGGATTCTCCTTCGCAAACTTCCTAGGTACTTTTCTGAATTCTTAGAGCTATGATTTGGTATCTAATGATATTCACTCTATCTTAATCAGTGGGATTAGATCTCATTATATAGGAAAATATATCTACAAAATCTTCTAATCCAAGATTTACCAAATCCTTGATTCAGTCTAGTCTCCACTGTATACCGATCCACCTACTGAAAACTGCACCCATTTCACAAACCATATTTCCATAGTGGTCCGCATACTACCTTTACACCTATGCAGCACTATTCTCTTCTTCCATACCACACTCCCTTTTCCACAAACCATTATCGAGAATCATTTTTGGTTTCACAAACCACTCTCGCGTACCGCCCCCACTCCCTGTTATGCGGCCGTGAACCCTTCCTCGACATGGTACACCATTCATGTCTCATGCTCCGCGTTTCTCTTCCTTTGCCAATTTCATTTACTGTTCTTCACACAAACACCAACCATACTCATTTGCGGTCATATGTCTTTGTTAATAAACACAATCATACCCAAAACATACTGTGAGGACACCTTAAAGTATTTTTTCTCAATAATCTCTTTGAGAAGACTTTAAGAAAAAATTTAAGAATCAATAATTTTGGAAAATATATTGAGAATTATTTTAGGTAGATTTGATTCCAAATATAAATATTTAAAAGATAAGGATCTAGAAACAATATCTCTTGATGATTTCATAGTATTCTCATTATATATCAGATGATAAAATTGAATGTTCTCAAAATAAATGGAATGTTTGATGATGAAATATCATTCAAATCCACTAATAAAGAAAAATAAATGAATGTTTTTATTAATAAAGAGGTTAGTGATTCTAATTCTAAATTTTCAGTGAGTAATAATTTCAATGAATTAACATGTTTTTTTCTAGAAATCTTAAAATATACATCAGGAAGTATACATGATAGTTACCATTGAATCAAATTAATTTTGAATCCATTGGACATTTTGTAGATAATTTTCCAATATGGAAATATGATTTTTATTGTGACGAATAAGAAGAAATAAAAAAAAGATATCTGAAGAGGAAGGTAAATAAATCAATTTCTTATTGAAAATGATAGAGTAAGAATTTATCTAAGGATAAAGTATAGTATTTTTTTTTCAAAATATTGGTAAGAAAATAATAGTGAAGAAGAAATGGAAGCTGGATATTCAAATGATGGTGGTTTTAAGAATTTAATCATTGTAGTGGAAAGTAATAAGAGTTTTTTTAGTGATTAAATAAATAAATCTAAATAAAAATTATTGGAAACTTAGATGGTGTTTATGCTAAAAATTGACTTGATATAATATCTCTAAAAAATTTCAATCTTGATAAATAGAACAATAAGTATGATCAATGTTTTAATAATTAAGAAACAATGCATGGAGAAGAAAAATACTTATTGTGAAAATATATTGGGAACCTGAATATGTTACCAGATAAATAGAAAAGTATATATATCATTCTTGAAGAAATTATGGGGTAAATGAGAAATAATTTAACATTGTACAACAAAAACTGGTTGAAGCTGAATAAAGAAAATTTAACTTCAAAAATCAATTTCAAATGTTGGAGAAAGCTATATGGAGTGTAAATTAAATTTTTTTAAGTAAATTTTGTTCTAAAAGGATACTAAAAAAGTGTAAGATATTATTACAGGGTCTAATAAAAACAATAAATTAAAGTGGTTCATGTATGTATCAAAAACTAGAAAATTCCAAAATTCTGGAATTTTTACGAAATGAAATTTTGAAGAAAACATTAGTACACAAGGATAAATTATTAAGTCTGAGAATATGCCTAATATGATGAATAATATTCAAGAATTATAGAAAAAAAATTTCTTCACTAAAAAATGACCCAATATTGATTTTCAAGAATTTGTTGGAATATAGTTACATAGTTCTAGATGACATGAATGTTTTGAATGAAAATATGTTATTATGGATATTACTAGTGACGTGGAAGATTTCAGAATATATTAAATATGATATAGTTTAACCATCAATAACACGATGTATATAATAGGTAATGGTGGTAGAATTTGAGGGAGATTCAACCCACTCAAAGAATACATACTCAAATACAATACAAAAAAAGAATGCTTGAAGATTAAGAATATATTCCAACCCCTTGAAACTCATTATCAGAGATGTGATAATTCTCAAATAATTTGGATTTTTTTAGTTTTTATACCAAGACATGAAAAATTAATATACAAAATAAAAAATCATCAGGGGAATAATGATATCATCATTGAGAAATAATTTATTATTGAAAGTACACTTAATGACACAAAAGGAGAATGAAATTGGATCAAAAAAATTAGGTGTTATTCAAACATGACTACGGATTTGAAGCTATTTATTAATTTTAAAGATTACAAATAAAGAACAATGATTTTTTAAAATGATGAATCTCTTATAATCAAAGGAATTTGATCTATTTTTATTGGAAAAGAAAAGATAAAATCCATAAGTTTCTTATTATTCAATAAATTAAACACAATTTGTAGAGTGTTTCATAGAATTTTGATGAAGAAAAAAAGGTTATCTTAAAAATATATGGTTTTATTATAAAAATGGATTATAAATGGTGAAATTATAATTAGGGGAAAAAAACTAAGGGGATCCTATTCTAGGATGTAGATGCACAAAAATCATAGTATTTGCGTATAAAGGAAGAAAATAAAATATGACATAGAAGGCTTGCACATATGTTTTAGAAAACTACAAAAAAGTTAACACACAAATAACTGTTCATTATGTCCTTGATATGATAATATACAGATATTAGTTTTTTCAATATTCCATAAAGTGAAAATTTTAAATTCTTCACACTAGAAGGTTGAGATACATACATATCATCCCTTGGAGCTTATTTATTCTGACATATGTGGGTGTATGAGAAAATAATTAAAAAAATGGAGATAACTATTTTATTTCATTTATTAATTATTTCACTCATATTACATGTATTATTTTTTTTAAAAATATAAATCATAGGCTCTTAATATGTTAAAAATATTCAAGAGAAGTGATGAAAAAGAATGTTGTAACATTATAACGAAGATCAAAACTAATAGTGGCATTAAATACATAAATGGAATGTTTCAAGGTTATCATGATAATAATGTTATGTATTAATAACATAATGAATCATACAGAAAACAAAAAATGGTTTTATTGAAATTAATAATAGAATCTTGGTTGAGATGGATCAGACAATGTTGATTGAAGATGACACTTCTAAGTTCTTTTACAGAGAAGATATCGATTCAATAGTACACATTCAAAATAATATTTTATATACAAAATTAAAAAATGTCACTATATGGATTTTATTATAATAAGGTCCCATTTTTGAAGTAATTAATGGTATTTTGCATCCCCTACATTATTAAAATCCAATGTGGATATCCTGGGAAGTTTGACCAAAGAGGTGTTGGTGGTATTTTCCTTATATAGTCACTAAATGGAAGAGAACACTGATTCTAAAATAAGTAATGTGGAATAATTCTTGATAATGTTGGATTGAAATTTTTGGAACATTCTGATATAAAGGTTTCATAATTATCTAAATATATAATATTAAGTGAAGATGAAGTTGTTTTTACTAAAAAAATATGATAAAGTCTCTGATAAAATTGATGATATAGAAGTTATATAAGATGAAGATATTTATTCATCCATTTCAAATGATAAGGGATTATAATTTTCATCTCATCCAAGGACGAGGAAACAAGTAGCGTTTGTAATTATTGTTGGAGATTAAGGATTACAGGTTCAAAAAAAAGAACATTGAGGATAGTTCCAAATTACTCTTTCATTCATAGGTTGATAAAAGAGATATTGATGAAGCACTGTAGAATCAAGAGTGGATTGATTCCATGAATGAATAATTTATTCAGATTGAAAAAATGAGGCATGATAGATGGTACCCAAAAACGAAGATAAAAAATGTGATTGGAATACAATGGATTTTTTGTAATTATTTTAATGAAAGTGGTGAAGTGGTACGTACCATAGAAATACTAGTATTTAAGGGATACTAAAAGCTTAAATGCATTGATTTTTAAGAGACTCTATCTCAAGTTTAAAGACTTGAAACTATTTGATCCTTTCTTTCTATTACACAAAAAATGGAATTTAATATTCTTAAAAGGATGTCAAATCTACCTTTATGAATGGTTATCTAGGAGAAGAAGTTTATATTATGAATATAAGTGGTTTATTTATAGGGAAATAAGTAAATTATATGTGAAAAGTTAATAAGTCTTTATATGGGTTTAAATAATCCCCAATATCCTAGTATTCAAAGATGAATTCATATTTAAAGAATATTAACTTCTTAGAGGGATTTATGGATAACAACGATTATATAAAATAAAACCAAAAGGATTCCCTCATCGTAATGGTTTATATTGATGATGTCATATTTATTTGGAATAATGAATAGGATTTTGAAGGTTTTACCAATTTGATGAAGACTTTGTTTAAAATTTATATGCTGGGATAAATGGGGTACTTTCTTGGATTACAAATTTCTCAAGACAAGGATCACATTTAATTATGACAAGAAAAACATTCCAAGGAACAAATTGAAATATTTGGAGTGGAATATTAAAAACCCATTTCCAAATATATCTCAATAGGAAAAAATCTATTTTATGATGAATTTGGTTTGGTTTTTAATCATAAGAAAAATAGAATATTAATTGGAAGCCTTTTGTATTTAATAGCCTCGAGACCAAATATGGTTTTTGTTATTGTCATGCGTTCCTGATTTAAAAGTGCACAAAAAATTTCATATTTTATATTGGAAAAATAATTCTATGATACTTTTAGAGAACTATAAATTATTGGAAAATGTTTGAAAGTAATTAAAAGTTGAATCTATTTTATTATAATGATTTAAAAATTAAAGGTTGTATTGATAATGAAAGATCCACATCTAATGGTGTCTTTCTTATGGGAGAGATATGTGGGAGTTAACATACAATTAAAAGTGTTTAGTGAATATATGCACTATCGAAGAAAATTATATAGCTTCCAATGAAACTATAATACAATTAATGTGGATGAAGAAACCAATGGATAATTTTTTGGTTGATATGAAGCTACCTATTTTATTATCATTACAAAGAATCAAATGAAAAATTCAAGATCCAAGTAAATTTATTTTAAATATCACTTCATTTCGGAGATTTTGGAAATAAATGAACTAAAAATTTAGTTTTTCCTTAAATAGAAACAAGTGAAAAATATTTTCACTAAACCAATGCTAAAGGATACATTTGATAAATTTAGGTTAATAATGGGTGTCTGACTTTATTTTCTTCAAGGATATGGTATGTTATTTATATAATCTCTCTCATATTTTCTTGGGATATTTTGGTCGAAGGGGGAGAAATATTAAAACATAATTTTATTCATTGATACGTTCTTTACCTATCCGGGGATATCGTATATTTAGGGAATTTATTAAAAGGGGTAAGTTGAGATGTCAGTATGTGTGAACATTTTTTATAGTTTATTGAAGTGGTTAGAGGAATAGTTTTATTATAGGTTAAATTTAGTTTTGATTATGATGAAGTGATGATTCATGATGTTTTGAATTATTTTTAATCATTGATTTATGGAAAATATGGTTCTATAGTTCAATGGATCTTATTTTTTACATCAAGATTGCACACATAGGCTTAGAAATGAAGGATAGTTATCAATAGATAATTTTTCAGAGTTTTAGTGATTTATATTCCTTGGTATATTACAAAATCTAAAGGAGGATATTTTTGGGAGTAAGAGGTTTTGAGGATTTTATTTTTGAATAATTTATTGATCGAGAAATGGAAATAATTATGGTGTTTTTTTTCAACACATAAATCAAAAAGTTTATTAAAGAGCGAAAATGTTTCACATGGTAATTTACTATGAATTGAATAAAACAATCCAAAGTAAATTGTTATTATAAAGATAAAATATCATGATATTTTTTATCTTGGTTCTTATAAAAAACATTTTCTTTGATGTTTTTGATGAAATTAATGGTTTTATTATGGTGAAGATGAAGTTTGGGAAGCTGGTTGAATAAGTCCAGAAACACATATGTTCATCTACATACATATTTCATGTATGGAAATATCTTCATATTTCATTTCTTATATATATGAATCCACATACTTTAACATGATGTTTTGTATGGGATTATCCATGTACATGTTTTTACGAATAAAGGAATATTCGTATTTGAATCTAATTTTGTGTATATTAATTGATCATAGTGGTGAATTAGTTACGCATATAGGTGAATTGGATGTATAGGTTAAACTGTGCACATATTACACCGAAATATTTCATAGTACGTTATTTTTTCCAAGTAATTCAATAACTAGCGCTACACGCAACACTGAGTTCACGCGCACCACGACTTACTAAACTAGCCGTTCAAAAAGAAGTTATGAATAGTATCTTCTGAATTTTATATTTCATATAATCCATATAATTTTAGAATCCATATTATGAGTTTATTAGATATAATATAAGAACAAATTCATTTTTTCAGATAAAAGAAGCATTTTTTAAAAATGCAATTTTACAACCTTTTAATGGAGAACCCTTTTTAAATCCAATATTTTAAACCTTTATATATTAAATTTTACAAAATAAACTTCTTCTTCAAAATTGGGACATAAGAATTTAGTTTCAATAAATTTTTTGGTGTTTTTCTGATAACATTCATATTTAGGTGAATAGTGAAAAGTACTATATTTTAATTAAAAACAACTTTTTTAATCAAAATAATTTATACTGTTGAATTATAAATTTTAATGGTTTTAAAGTATATTTATATTATATTTTTACCATTTAATCCAATGATGGTCATTTTATGTAATTTTACTTTGAAATTGGACATACACAAGTGTCAATCTTTTGATAGTTATTATTTCTTAATAATACGCTTTTTGGTTTTGACAACATGAATAAATTTTAAATTAATTAATGAAACTTCTATGTTTATAAATTGGTAAAATAGAATTCATTTTTGAATTAGGAATATCAAAATTAGCTTAGGGTGAATTTTTGGTATTTTTTGAAAACATTCAATTTTTTGATGAATAGTGAAAAAACACAGAGTTATAGTTTAAAACCGAATTTTAAATCAAATAAATTATTATTTTATTTAAATTTATTTTAGGTAAATATATATACAATATAACTGTATATGTTCAATGTAATTCATTGGAGCCATTTTGTAATAATATTAGATATAAAAATTTTTATTGAACTTTTCACCGTCTTTTACCCACCTCCTTGGAGCATTTTCAAATTTACATAAAACATAATTTTACCACTTCTGGGAGTTGAATTTCTAAAATCCAAGAGAAACGGTTAATATCAAGGAGTGAATTGTGGTTCAATAAGATAAAAATAATTTTTGGTGAATATTAACTTTTTTACTTTTATTTACCACGGTTAAAAGTAAATAGGGAAATTAAAGGTATAAATGATATTATTGTTACCCTAACATCTGTTATAATTCTATTGGATAAGTATAATTCAACAAAAAACAACCATATAAATATAATATGAACCTATTTGGTTCACTTGGATTAGATTAGAACATTTATTATTATTTAATTCAAAGATGAGTTAAAAGTGTTAAATTCAAAGTTTAATAACTAAACAATTTTTAATATAGGGTTACCTATAAGATAAATTCAAATATAAATATTCATTATAATGAAAAAATGATTTCCTACAAAATTTTATTTTATTTATTATTTTTATACATTTAATAATTAAATTTATTTATGACACAATGATGACGCAGTAATTACCAAATTAATGAAATATTAATATAATTGATATTTTAAATATCCAAATAAATGTAATTTGAGAAATTTTATAAATTACACTAATTTATAGGTCAATATGACATATTAGGGTCAGTTAGATGAATTTTCTTCAAAGTAATAACGCTGTTATGCATTTAGAAAAAAAATACCAAAGTGTCAAAATGGACATAAAAGAGTTTTTAAAACAAATATTATATTATTAATTGATATTCTATTCCTAAAAATATAAGGTTCAGAAAAAAGACTAATATAATGATATGTGTATCATTAATGAACCACTCGGGGTTATCTTGGAAGTATATAGTATGTTTATTAACCATATAATATAAAAATATAAAGAGACATGGTAAATGTCAAACTATTTAACTAAGAGTTAAATCTAAAATATAAGGTTAATATAGTGACCCAAACCGATATAAAACCTATTTTTTGAGCGGTTATCGACGCATCCCCACCTAAGAAATTATATAATCCACTCTAGAGACATTATAAACAGAAAATTATTTAATTATAAAATAATATTTCTAGCTTTTCCTAAGGTGCCCCTCACCTCTCTTATAAATGGGCACTTCCCCTTCTATCAAATTCAAACCTCCAAAGCCATTTGGCTCTGACAAAACCTACCCAAATAACTTACCAACATTCCTCCCTTCATACTAGTGGCTTTCCATTACTCATAAAGCCATCCTATCGATCCCTTTTGATCAAATTAAAAAGAAGAACCCGAAGAAGAGGTAAATATTTCATCACCTCTTTCAAGTTCCTTTCTTCTTCCACTTCCTCTTTCTCTATTGTCTCCATTCTAAAATAACAACTCCAATATCTTCTGTATAGTTTTATGCCTTTATAAATATGGTACAACCATATTCATTATTCTATCCATCTTTTGAATGAAATGTCACCATACTTGCATACGTACGACTTACGGTCTCCACGTCGTGGTGTAATTGTTATTAAATACATTATTATTTATATAGTTATAATAATGATATGTAATTGATGTAAATAATAAATATAACATGATAGTGATTCGGTATATATGATATAACATCCAATTATATATTATTTTAATATGAAAATAATGATATTGGTGCTCGCGCATATGTAGGGATTACCATCTCTAGGAACGCGATGAGATTCATTCCCCATCAAATCCATTCAAGACTAATTTTCATTAGATTATTAAAAATAAATTTTAAAGACATAATATCATTATGAGTTTTAATAAGATACATCCTATCTATAATAAACATTACTTACATAACAAAGCATATAATTTAAAATGAATCAGTTAACACCCGAAACGACGATAATACTAAGATATTATTAACAAAGCAGTGTTAAAATATCGTTTATGATATCATATTAATATATATGATTATTGTATAATTTAAAAACAATTATTTTACCATTATACATGAGGTTGACCTACAATCAACCTTGTAAAAGTACAAGGTAAGGGTTAATTTCACAATCTCTTTATTATCAAAGGCTGTTTTTACGTAAGTATATACTGGGACCTCTTTATCATCCACATCAACGTTTCTTAAAAATGTATTCCAAAACATTTTTACTATTTACTGTACCATGGGTTATGGTAATTTGTACCCTTGTTTGACTTTTCTAATATTTTTATAAAGGAATATTTCTATACATTTCGCAATAAGGTACTTTATGACCTTTTCTGAAAATTTAAGGTAAGAATGTTTTTTTATCATATATGGAAGGGGCGGCTATTCTATGCCATTATAACAACGTCGAAGCTTCCCTTACAAGATTATAAGAATATTTTCGAATATAAATGTTTTATTTTATAATTATGTGACTTTTAAATTATTTCAAAATAGAAAGAGATATTTCTCTAAAAAGGTTTTGATTTCATCTATGTCAACATCCTTTGATGGATTTTAAGTTTGTTTGAAGTTGATTTATTATGATAAAAAACATCCATATTGTATTGAATGTTTTGTGATATGTTTGAATATGGATGTGTTATTTCATACAATTCATTGTTTATGGATAATGTATTGACATCTCATATGACAGTTTTAATATAAATGTTTATGTTATGTTTAAACCTATTCATATGAGGAATGTATTGGTCTTAGTAAGTGATGGGTGGATCCCGCAACAGCTCCTCGATGCAACAGTAGGTCTCATGAGACAAACTAGTGTCTTTCCACTAGTCCTTGAAAAAATCTTTTCAATAGTATTGGCACAAGGCCCTGACCATGTGGTTATGAAAGTCTTCCATTAGGCATTACATCATTATGGAAGTGGCTATTGATATTGCATGTGATTATTCGACTAGTAGAATATCCATGTGAGTAAGTAAATGGAATTATTTTGATTTATATTTGATATAGTATGATTAATTTTAATTTTAAAAGGCTTTAGTTTTAGTTTTATACATTTTCTTAAATGATTATGATTATTTATGAATGTTTCTGCTATATTGTTATCCTTACGGAGCATCTGAGCTCACCCCTTTCTATGTTTTATTATTCCCAGGATGAAAAGAAGTATATTATGACTGACCTGAAGGGAAAATCTATGGGATCTCAATGTTTTCTATGGAAACAATGTTGTTGTATTTTTCCATTTTATGACGTAATGTAAACCTTATGAATTTATTATAGTACTTCCAAGGCTACTAAACTAATCGGTCTTTCGAGACTTGATATTTTGTGATCATTCCAATATTATGTAATAATGGATTGAATCTGGGTAATTAGGGTCGAGGCATTATAGTTGGTATCTTAGGAAGTTTAGTACCAATATAGGAAACTAGATATTGATAAACTATGATTAGAGCACACATCCCTATGATAGAATTTTATGATTAGTATAGAAGAACTTAGTAGAATTTTGGTATTGTAGAGTTTATGTTAGTTTTCCAAGAAATACATCCCTATCTGGATACAAGCAGGTAGAGGCGGCTCTGACACATATGTACCAAGAGGTAAAAACTAGAAAGACCGCTTTGATCTAGACTCGAATGGGAATTGGTGCACGACAACAGGCCTTGCTGCACTCTTGGTTACGACACTCTTGAGGGATATGATTTGTATAATTATAATTTTCTTTTCAAATCATTATGAATGATTTACGATTATATTCCTCCTAAAAGAAAATATTTTTATGATTATGTATTATATCCACAAACTGTTCAATTTAAGTTAGGTATTTTACTAGTTTGGAATTATTCATTGTAATTCATAAACTGACCTAGTATTTTCCATTGTATATAAATGCTGCCCATTATAAGGAATGTGAAATCCAGCAATACATATGATCCAAAGAGTAAGTAGGATCATATCTTTCACGGTATTAATAAAACATTTAGAAAGGAAATAGTCTCCCACATATTATCATTATATGAAGAAATAATATCATTTGTTAATAAGATAAGTAAAGAATGTTCTGAGTCCTATGGATTTGAAGGGAATCCAGAGAAGAAAATGATGGCAAAGAGAAATATGGGTAAAGGGAATAAGGGAAAGAAGGATTTTCCCATATGTTAAAACTCTGGAAAGAATCACCTAGGTAAATTCTGTAAGGGAATGAGAGTTTGTTATAAGTGTTGAGGAAAAGGACACCAAGTTTGTGATTGCAAGGGTGAGAATTTTTTTTCGAATGTACAATGCTTCACCTGTAATGAGTTGGGACACTACGCGAATCAATGTCCAAATCATCAGAGTATACCCCAAATGCAGCAATTGGATAATAATCTAGTTATGATACTACTGAATATGAAGGGGAATGATTATGAGTTATTAAGTTGTTATTAAAGTATCGTGTCATTTGAGTATTGTATTAATGATTTTATTGTTATAATAATTATAGAGTATATAAGGATTGTACTACAGTAATATTTCATTAATGACTTGAGATTAGTAGAACCATGAAAAGTGACTCAATGACAAGTTAAAATTCTTGGAAAATACATGGTTGAAGGAAAGAACTTTAATATGGTTTTTATACTGAGGTATTGATTTTGGAATAAAATATGATTGATTTGGATAAATTCTATTGGATATTTTTGAATACTTTGGAAATGATTAATTATTTGTTTATTTCATCATTGTTGGAGTATTCAAATTTTTTGGATATAAGGAATATATCTAGTATTCTATAAGGAATAAGGGATAATGAATATAATCAATAAGGTTTTATGGTGATTCAGGGTGTTAGCGTCTTTTAAAAGAATACATGAAGATGGTATTCACATGTTATTACGTGAAAAAAAGTATCTTCATTATGTTTTACATCTTTATAAATTTTGTATTGTGAGTTTGGAAAGAACTATTTAGGATAAGTCTAAATGTTGGAATGGAAAATTCTTGACATTGGATTCTTTTGTTAAGGTAAAATAATTTCTTAAGATTGTTTTTTTGGATTTTTTATAAAAGGACAACCTGAAGATCGGACGACAACCAGTCGCGTCCGGTAAGGCCGCGAGACTTAAACCCACAACCAAATGTCGACATGGGTGTATCACCTACCACTGCCCTACGTGATGTCCTGTACTATATAATGTAGTTTTTTTAAATGGTCTGATAGATGAATTATAAATTCATTTTTTTTGGAACCATATACGATTAGGATAAATAAAGTATTTTGTTTGTTTTATTATCTTTTGTAGTGAAAGATGAGTTTTTGGCAGAAATTAGTTAAAGGATAGAACTCTACTTGTCAATTATATATTTTTTCTCTTATTATATGAAGAAATTAAATTTTAAACTTTACTTAAGGGATCTCAAAACCAAAAATGTGTTAAACTAATACCTTATGTTTTGTTGAACCGATGATACTTTAAATCATCATAGATTGAAGGATTTGAGGCCCTCGATTTTACATTTGTTTGTTATTGATGACCTCAATCACTCCCAATTAATATTTATGTTTTTCCTCCAATTTTGTGTCTCTAATTTCCACCAATGTTGTCCAAATCAAGATCATAATTTGGTGGTGAATTTTTCCTTTCCCTTTCCCTCTTGCTAAGGATAAATTTTATTAACCCAATTTCCGATGTGGGTTCTCCACAATGGTATTATTCTATTTTTAACCTTTTATTTTCCAAGAACAATTTCAAATTTAGAGGAGACACTTAATTGATGGAGGGGAGAATGTAACACCCCATTATTTCTTAGTACCTTATTTCTTTAATGTAATTCAATAACTTGCACTACATGCAACACAGAGTTCAAGTGCACAATGACTTACCAAAGTAGCCTTTCAAAAGTTGTTATTAATAGTATCATCTGAATTTTGATATTTATATAATCCCTATAATTTTGGAATCCATATTATTAGTTTCTTAAATATAATGTAAGAACAAATTCATTTTTTCATATAAAAGAAAGATTTTTTTAAAATGCAATTTAACCGAATTTTAATGGAGAACCCTTTTTAAATCCAATATTTAAAACTTTTATATATTAAATTTGACAAAATAAACTTATTTTTTTAAAATCAGGACATTATAATTTAGTTTTAATAGATTTTGGTTTTTTTTCTGATAACTTTCAAATTTGGGTGAATAGTGAAAAATACTATATATTAACTGAAAACAACTTTTTTAATCAAAATAATTTATAGTGTTGAATTATATATTTTAATGGTTTGAAAGTGTAATTATATTATATTTTTACCATTTAATCCAATTATGGTCATTGTAAGTAATTTCACTTTGAAATTGGACATAAACAAGTGTCAATCTTTTGATAGTTATTATTTCTTAAAAATACATTTTTTGTTTTTGACAACGGGAATTAATTTTAAATAAATTAATGAAACTTATATGTTTTGAAATTGGTAAAATACAATTCAATTTTTAATTTGGAATATCAAAATTATCTTAGGGTGAAGTTTTGGTATTTTTGTGAAAACATTCATTTTTTGATGAATAGTGAAAAACACTGAGTTATAGTTTAAAACCGAATTTTAATTTAAATAAATATTTATTGAATTTAAATTTATTTTATGTCAAAATACATACATAATATCTATATATGTTCAATGTAATTCATTTGAGTCATTTTGTAATAATATTAGATATATAAAATTTTATTGAACTTTTCACCGTCTTTTACCCACATCTTAGGAGAATTTGAAAATTTACATAAAACATTATTTTACTGCATTTGGGAGTTAAATTTCAAAAATCTGATATATACGGTTGATATAAAGGATTAAAATGTGGTTCAATGAGATAAAAATAGTTTTTGGTGAAAAGTAACTTTTTACTTTTATTTACCACGGTTAAAAGTAAATAGGGTAATTAAATGTAAAAATGAAATTATTATTGGCCTAAAAAATGTCCTAATTCTATTGTATAATTATTATTCGACCAAAAAAACCATAGGAATAAAATATTAACCTCTTTGGTCCACTTGTATTAAATTATAAGATTTATTATTATTTATTTCAAAGATGGGTTAA
This sequence comes from Viscum album, assembly GCA_963277665.1. NCBI lineage: Eukaryota > Viridiplantae > Streptophyta > Magnoliopsida > Santalales > Viscaceae > Viscum > Viscum album. The sequence goes on along the minus strand of OY728153.1, from coordinate 545,484,297 downwards.
AAGTGATAAATTCAAAGTTTAATTACTAAATCATTTTTAATATAGCGTTACACATAAGATAAATTCGACTATAAAAATTCATTAGAAAGATAAAAATATTTCCTAAATAATATTAATTTAATTATAATTTCTAGACATTAAATAATTAAATTTATTTATGACACAATGATGATGCAGTAATTACCTAATTAATGAAATATTAAAATAATTGATATTAAAAATATCCAAATAAATGTAGTTTGAGACTTTTTATGAGTTAAACTATAGTTATAGGTTAATATGACATCTTAGGGTTGGTTAGATGGATTTGTTTCTAAGTAATAATGCTTTTAAGAATTTAGAAAAAACAAAATAATAAATAGTGTCAAAATGGACATAAAATAGTTTTTAAAACAAATATTATATTATTAACTGAAATAATATTCCTAAAAATCTTAGGATCATAACAAAGGCTTTTATAATGATAGTTTTATCATTAATGAACCTCTTGGTGTTTGGTTGGAAGTATATAGTATGTTTATTAACCATATAATATAAAAATATAAAGAGATAAGGTAAATGTCAAACTATTTAACTAAGAGTTATGTCTAAAAGATAAGGTTATTATTGTGATCCAAAACTATCTAAAACCTATTGTTTGAGTGGTTTTCGACCCATCCCCGCCTTAAACTTTAAATAATATGATTTATAGCCATTAGAAACCGGAAATTATTTTATTATAAAATAATATTTCTTGCTTTTCCTAAGGTGCCCGTCAGCCCTCTTATAAGAGGGCACTTCCCCTTCTCTAAAATTCACACCTCCAAAGCCATTTGGCTCAGACACACCCCACCCAAATATCCTACCAACATTCCGACATACATATTATAGGCCTTAATTTAGTCAGAAAGCCATCCTATGGAGTCCTTTTGATCAAATCAAAATAAAGAACCTGAAGAAGAGTTAAATATTTCATCACCTCTTTCAAGTTTCTTTTTTCTTCCACTTCCTCTTTCATTGTTGTTTACATTATAAAATAATAACTCCAGTATCATATATATACTGTGATTTTATTATAAATATGGTACAACCATATTCATTATTCTATCAATCCTTTGAATGATATGTCACCATACGTGCGTACGTACGACTTACTGTCTCCACTTCGTGGTGTAATTTTTATTCAGTACATTATTATTTGGATGGGTATAATAATGATGTGTAATTGATGTAAATAATAAATATAACATGATAATGATTCAGTATATATGATATACCATCCAAATTTATATTATTTTAATATCAAACGAATGATATTGTCGCTCGTGCGTACGTAAGGATTACCTTCTCCACGAATGCGGTGAGATTTATTCCCCATCATATACATTCAAGAATAATTATCATTAAGAGATTAAAAATAGTGTTTAAGGACTTGATATAATTTTGAATATGAATAAGATACATCCTCTCAATAACAAACATTACTTACATAACAAAGCATATAAATGAAAACTAATCAGTTAACACACGAAACGACGATAATTCAAAGATATTTTTAACATAGTAATGTTAAAAGATCATATATTATATCATATTAATATATATGATTATTGTATAATTTAATAACAATTATTTGACCATTATAAATAAGTTTAAACTACCCTCTACTAAGAAAAAGTAAAAGGTAATGGATAATTTCATAATCTCTTTATTATCCGAGGTTGTTTTTTTGTATGTATCTATTGGGACCTATTTTTCATAAAAATCAAAGTTTCTTAAAAATATATTCCAAAACATTTTTAGTATTTACTAGAATATGGGTTAAAGTCATTTATACCCTTGTTTTACTTTTATAATATGTTTATAAAGGAATCTTTCCGTCATTTTCCAAACAAGGTACTTAATGACCTTTTCGACAAATTTAAGGTAAGAATGTTTTATTGTCATATACGGTGGGTGCTGCTATTTTATGCCGTTATAACATCTTCGAAGATTCCCTTATAAGATTATAAGAATATTTTTAAATATTAATGTTTTCTTATATAATTATGTTACCTTTAAATGATTTCAAAATAGAAAGATATATTTCTCCAAAATGCTTTTGATTTCATCTATGTCATCATCCTTTAATGGATTTTAATTTTTTTAAGTTGATTTATTATGATACAAAAGATGTATATTGTATTGAAGGTTTTGTGATATTTTTGACTATGGATGTGTTATATCATACCATTCATGGTTTATCGATAAATTGTTGACATTTCTTATGCCAGTTTTAATATAAATGGTTATGTTATTTTTAAAACATTTCATATGAGGAATGAATTAGATATAGTAAGTGACAGGTAGAGCCCGCTATAGCTCCTCGATGCATCGGTTGGTCTAATGAGACAAACTAGTATCTTGGAATAATGCCTTGAAAAAATATTTTTTGTAGTCTTGGCACAAGGCCCTGACTATGTGGTTATGAAAGTCTAGCATTATGCATTCCAGCATTATGAAAGTGGCTATTGATATTGCATGTGATTATTCGACTAGTAGAATATCCAAGTGAGTAAGTAAATGACATTATTTTGATTTATATTTGACATATTATGATTAATTTTATGTTGAAAAGGCTTTTGTTTTAGTTTTATACATTTCCTTAAATGTTTTTTCTTATTTATGAATGTTTCTGCTATATTGTTATACTTACTGAGCATCAGATCTTACCCATATCTATGTTTTCTTTTCCCAGGATGCGAAGAAGTATATTATGACTAACCAACAGGGATATTCAATTGGATCTCAATGTTGTCTATGGAAACAATGTTTTTGTATTTTTCCATTTTATGATGTAATGTAAACCTTATGAATGTTTCTAGCACTTCCAAGGCTATTAAACTAATCAGTCTTTCGAGACATGATCTTTTGTTATCATTACAATGTTATGTAATAATGCACTGACTCTGGGTAACTATGGTTAAGACATTACAATACCCATGTTTTCTATAAATGTGAATTGATTAAAAATGGTCACATTGGTGAATTGATTAAAAATGTGAATGGGAAATGTAAGAAAATGATGCACGTATAGGTTATTTTTGTGAATGTAAATTATCCATGTTTTCTATAAAGTTAACATATACGAGAAATTCATTCACCATGAATAAAGGCTGACATGTATAACTTCATGAATTCATATAATAATTGTTTGTAGTGTATTCTTCATTTCTTGTGGAAATAAGGAGTTTTTATGAAATTTAGGTGGTATAATTCCTATATTAACGTGATACGTTCACCGTACACTGAATGAATTGATGCATACAAGTGGTTTTATTATAGCAGAAATGAATGTTTTAAAGAAGGGTGATAAAGATATGATATTTTTACTTATTTTAATGTAATTACAGTCACATACATAATACACTTCTTATTGAGCATATTACAAATTGCAGACCCAATAATTCATGTAATTTTGAATTCAAATATAATTACATGGTGTTGTAAATATTTTAAATTTAGATAAAAGGGAAAATGTAACCATTACTGCATGATATATATTTTATAGTTTTTTTAGATTGGTTGTGATAATATTATGAAATTGATAAGAATATATGTAGAATAAGAAGAAGAAGAAAAAGAGTTTTTTTCTTCCTTCTATGTAAGAAATAAAAGAAGAAGAAGATCTAACTTGTAGAAGGGAAAGTGTGAATAATTTATGTATCACAGTGAAGGAATTTCAAATCCTGTTGGTGAATGTTCATTCTATTGTAAGAAAATATATTTTATCATATTATCTATGATATAAAATTTAGTTACAATGGACTACAGTTTAATAAAAGTGTTTTATATTACATACTTGATATAAGATATAATGTATTATTTTCTAGTGGATGTACAATCTCTAATTGTTTCCAGATCAAGAAAAGGACTAGCTACTTTGATTCAGTAGTGAACCGTGGTCATGATTTTTTTATTTTGGTGGATTCAATTATCTGTAACTAGGGGTGAATTGTGTTCTTTATGAAAAATACTTAAAAATACAAACCACTTAATCTCCCCTATTTTAACAGTCACACAGATCTTAGATGGTCCTTTTAACCATTATGATGGTACCAAGACATATTAGTGTAACTTAATTTTTCTCATTATTAGTATTGGTGTTTTTTTTAATAAGAAATAATTGGGTTTTTGTAATATATTTCTTTCCTCAATGGGTGGTTTGTTTCTGAAATTGGTGCCCCATATAAAATGATGGAAAAAAGTCGATGAATATTGAATTTAGGGGCATTAATTAGAGAACTGAGACTTATCAGCACAAATATCATAATGTAATGGAATATGTGGAGATTTAAAATTACCTTAACAAAGGTACATTTGTTTTAAAAGAGTATCTATTTTATAAAATTTATTATTTATATTTTATTCAAGTCCCTAAAATTTTTACCTCATGAACAAATTTAGTGGTTGTTATCACTTGTGTCTTGAATTACTATTCATTTTGAGTCATATTAGCTATCAAGTCATGAGGGGTGGTAGGTGTTTTTTCGAACTACTATAATATAAGTCTTTAACTGAAGTTTAAATGTCCTTTATCAATACTAGAAAAGTGCTAAAAACATGAGAGAGGTTACAATATCTGGTCTTTAATCAGCAATGAAAAGGCACTGATAAAGTTCGTTTATGAGCGTTCTTATGAGCACTGATAAAATAGACTTTTATTAGCTCTTATAGAAGAACTGAAAAATTAGACCTTTATCCGGACTTTAAAAAGTGCTGACAAATGTAGTTTTTATCAGTTATTTTAAAAGCGTTGATAAATGTGGTTTTTATTTGTGATTTTTAAAGTGTTGATAAAGGGCCCTAATATAGTGTGTTGTAACAAAACACCATAGAACCATACATAATAGATATAAAATAAACAAGTTCGAATATAGGATTTAAATGAGATAGAATTTATAACACAAACACAATAAAATAACACAATATTATAGACATTTTAAACATTGGTTCATACAATTATAAAAATAAAAATTATTACATATATTCAAAAACATCAATTTTTATTTTAATCCTGACCAAACTCATGCTATTTCCGAACAAACAACCCCTGCTAAAGAAAAGTAATTCCTCTATATAAGAAAACAATTATTATGTTAGTAATAATATAAAGAAATAAAATAACCGAAAGTGTTAATTTTACTAAAATTGATATCAATTTTAAATAAAAAGATGCACATAGAGTCATAACAGTCACAATAGTATTCATAATGAGGTGTGAATAATTCCTACACATCAAAAAGGACTTAAAGATCATTTTACTAAAGTATTTAAACAATTTTAAAGTGTTTTTTAGGTTTTGAGTGGGTCAGCTGGACTTTTTACTAAAATTGATGTTAAGTTTAAGTAAAAGCATGTACTTAGAGTCATATCAGTCACACTATGCCTCAAATTGAGGTGTTACTAATTCATGTGTGTCTGATATCACTTATGGATCATTTTACTAAATTATAAAAATAACCTAAATGTGTATGTTTGGTTTTGAATAGGTCGGTTTTTTTACAAAAAAAAACTATCAATTTTAAATAAATACGCACTTAGTGTGATACCTATCACACCGTGAATCATATTGAGGTATAGATGATTACTATACATTCCAAATCACTTACGGATTGTTTTCATAAAGCATCAAAACAATCTGAATGTCTTTTCTTGGTTTTGAGTACGTCACTTTTCTTTTTTACTAAAATATCATTTTAAACATGAAACACACACTTTGACTCATATGGATCCCATCGTGTATCAGTTTGACATGAGGCCAATTCATACATGTCACAAATGATTTATTAATTTATTCTCTAAATTATCAACCACATCGTTTTTTGAATTGTAGAGGGACGGATTCCTATATATCCCAAAGTCTCAAAAAAATCCTTACTATCAATGTTACCATGATTTCCATTGAATTTCATTGTCGAACATCCAACACTGCATGAGGATCTCCAAACAAACTACACCAACTTGAAAAATTGAATCCACCGGTACAAGAAAGAAATTATTATTTGAGTAATAATAAAATAAATAAATTGATCATAGTATGAAATAATAAATTATTTCTATAAAAAATTATTTTACTGTGAAAACATCAAGAGAAAATATGTAATTGATTAGAGGCAGTGTCGTTTGTATTCCTACAAAGCTAATAGAGGTGAATTGAATGAAAGTTATAAATGAGCATCCTCAGGGGTGAAAATTTTAATGGTGAAGATTCATGAAATCTTGATAGGGAACCTTAACTCAAACAAAAGAATCCGCCTATATAAGAAAAAAATTATTATTTGAGTAATACTAAAATGAAACAAATTAAACATAAATATGAAAAAATATATAATATCTACGAAAAATGATTTTACTTTTAAAAAATCATAATTACCATTTTAATTGATTAGATGCATTATCATTTCTCTTCCTATAAAGATAGTGGATACAACTTAAATTAATGTTATAATTGCACCACTGTATGGGTGAAAAGGTTTTAAGGGAGAAGAAGTATGAAAGTTGGCTAGAACGCCCCAACATAAAAACAATAATCCACAAATATCAAAAACATTGATTACGTGAGTGAAACTGAAAGAATAAATTAAACATAAGAATGGGACAATACATTAATTTAATATAAAATTATTTAACTAAGAAAAAATTAATAATACGTCCATAATTGAGTAGATGCAACATCATTTCTATTCATGCAAAGGTAGTCGAGGTAACTTGAAATAATGCGATAAATGCACTAATTCATGGGTGAAGAGGTATTAAGGGAGAAGAATCATGAATGTTGAATATACAACCCCAAATCGTACAAAAGAATCCACATATAAAAGAAAAAATTATTATGTGAGTAATAAAAAAAATAAATAAATTAAACATACATATGAAATAATACATTAATTACATGGAAATTTTTTTTCTTTGAAAACAACATGATTACATATGTAATTTATCACATGGATTGTTTCTTCTATTCATGAAAATTTAGTGGAAGTAACATTAAATAAAGTGATAAAAGCACCACTGCAAGGGTGAAAAGGTTTTAAGGGATAAGAAGCTAGAAAGTTGGACAGAGAACCCCAACTCAAAAAAATCAAAAAATATAAGAAAACATTTATTATGTGATTAATACTAAAAATAAATAAATTAAACCTAAATATTAAATAATACATTAATTCCATGGACAATGATTTTACAATGAAAACATTAAGATTTTCATTTTGATTGAGTAGAGGCAGCATCATTATTCATCCTAAAAAGGCATGACACATGGATAGAAATATTCTAAAATAAAAAAACTCTTCAAGTAATAGTGTAAATTAATTCAACCTTTCATTATATAATTTTCCAGTAAAATAGAGAAAGTATATCATAACATTACCTTTACATATATCCAAAGGGTTTACATCATTATAGTTAGTTCTTCCATCATGTGTAGAAGACATTTTCTGCATGATTAGTCAAACATTTAATTTATATTATTTTAATTAAGTGTAGAACATATAATATTATGATAAAAAAATTAATATATTAAAAAAAAATTTACCTTCTCATTGAACCCTCTGTCTTTTTTAAAGGTTTAAAGGATTTTTTCCACTATCAAGAATCCAAATTCTTTCTTTGTGGTCCCCTCTAATGTACAAGACATTTTCTATGTTGGGAATGACATGAAATAATTGTGATGTCTCAATGAAAGGGTCATACTCAATTTAATTTTCATATGAATCAAAATTTGTTTTAGTTTCCATTAGGATAATAAACCAATTCCTATTTGTGGGATCTAAAACATAAAATACTTTTAGTGGTTGTGATTCCATTATGAACAACTCATATTTTTTCTCTTACACACTAAAATTTACCTTAAAAAATCCCATTTCATCAACTTTCACTCCATTGATATTGGAAACCCATTTTTAATGGAAAACTGACACTTGAAATGTTTTATAATCTATATCATATATCTATTCAATAACTCCAAAATATGACATATTTGTATAAATTGGATTTTTATCCTTAGAACCAGATATGGGCATCGCTTCAACCACAAGTATAACACCATTATTTTACATCATACTAAATTCATCATGTTCTTTTGTATAGAACGTATAACCATTGTTTTAAAAACAAGCGTAAGATATAGAATTTTCATTCTATCCTCAGCCTATCAAATGAACTAGTTCTGCAATCAAATTTGGATATTAATATAACTCCATATAAATTAGATATTTGAACCATCCTATCAACTGTTGATCATGTGTATTTGGTATCTATCCTTCATCCCTTGATGGATTCAAATGTCTTAGAATTTATTTATGGGATTTAATATATAGAAAAAAATATTCACAATTATGTAATATATAATGATGTGATTTCTCCCACCCTTTTAAGTTAATTATAACAAAATATATTCTGAAAATCCCTTCTCCCTTAAGGCGGTCACTATGAATATACTTTGGGAGACCGATTCTTTCAACATCCAACAGTTAGTCAGTATAGAATTTAGTAGCTTATTCTACAATATATCATTATATAATATAAAATTCTGGATGACGTCGATTCTTGACTTACGATTTCAAAAGCATCATATAATATTCAATGGGGTACATCCTTATATAACGCATAGGACTACATAGGTTAACCTTTCTAACCTATTGAACCACCAAGTGGACCATTATATAAAAGAATGGTGATCAGAAGAACACATCTAATTCACATAATAAGACATAAATATCCTCATTCATGATGAGAAACGTTTCTAGGACTACAACTTTACTCCATATGGCTTTGAAAAAGAAGCGTACTCCAGTTAATGTATTTGATACATTTTGAGGCAGAATGCAGTGGAAATAAGTAAAAATTAAATCATGCATCAAAATATGATAGTCATGTGATTTTAGTCCTTGTAACATCAAATTAGTCATTTACTCGACATTCTTGATATTTAATGAAAACCCTTGGGGAACATTTACACTTGTAAGGAAAAGGAAAAATTGATACTTTTCTTATCTGGGTAGAGTGTAAGATACCAAAGGTAAAAAATTCTGCTCTTTACCCTTCAAGAGTGCCAAATCTTCCATTATCCCCATTTCAATCAAGTCCAAACTATCCATGATTCCATCATTCATTTTTACAAGAAAATTTAGTAATGTGACATTAACACTATAAAATAAATTTTTTTCTACATGAATTATATCAAGAAAATATCTGACATATAAAAAATTCCAATACAATAATTCAAATAAAATTGATCTCTTATTTAAACATGATTTTGTAAGGTTTTTCAAAAATGGTTTACCAAAAATATTTTCAATATTATTTACTTTTTTGTACTGTTGATCACATGTTACTAGAGATGGTTTTGTACATTGTTCAATATCCCCATCGAATATTGTCATTCATGATTGATATTTATGTCATCGAGGTAAAAATTTCCAATATCAAAAAACATATTATTTGAGGAATGTTTCAACCAAAGTGAGTATGAGAATTTTTTACAAATGGGGAACCCCAAAATTCCTTTAATGCTATAGCCTCATAAATTTCCATTAATGGGGATGTTATTTATACTTCCACACAACACGCCCATCAATGTTAGTTCTTTACTTGTATGAGCATCATACATTATATTACCTATATCTCACATCTGTTTCAGATATTTGATCAATGTATCCAAATAGACATAAATATCATTACTGGGTTGCTTTGGTCCAGATATAAGAAGAGACAACATAATGTATTTATAATTCATAAATAATAATGGTGGGAAGCTAAAATTTACCAACATGATGTTTTATGTACAATTAGTACTACACTATACAACAAAAAATTTATCCACTTTAAGATAACACAAGATGAAAGTTTTTAAGCTCATCTCCAAATTTAGGAAACTCATAATCAATTTTCTTCCACTGGGGAGAATCTACTGGATGACGTAGGTTCCCATAATTAATTCTTGTATCTGCATTCCAGGTTAATTGTTTCTATATTTCTTGACATCCATATATCCTTTTAAATAGTATAATGATAGGAATGTTCCATATAGATTTTGAAATACTTGATTCATTTGTCTTATTTCGATCTGTACCACACTAGGAAACATTATGAGTGATTCATGGTCCTTGTAAAACAATTTGAAATCAATTTGATAGTCATATATTTTTTAGAGATCATGACCATTTAATATAACATTCATTTAGCGTCATTTGTTTGACATGGTAGTTCATTTGTTTCTGGTAACATATCTTTCTGATGTCCAAGTAGTTCTGTAAAGTTGGTGTCACTCCACCCACTACTAGCATTCAAATTATATATCTTCAATATAGATGAAAATATTGGGTATTTAATAAAACTAGTATACAATGCTTTATTAGAACAACTATTTAACTCTTCAAAAAACATTGGAGAATCATGAAGGTCTTCTTGAATTTCCATTTTCAGTTATTCAATGCGATCTTCGTCATATTTTATAATGGTATTCATATCAGATGATTCATAAATTGTAGTATTATCCAAATTGATGTCCACATTTAGTTATCCCAATGTTTAGTCCAAACTTTATAGATTTAATATATTATATAACAAATAAATTGTTCTTTGAACTCATCTAGACTAATTGTTCTTGAATAACAACAACATAAACATGGTTAAATAATTTTAGAAGGGTCTTATGCATACTCTCATGAAGACATCATGAAATATTTAACTCCATCTTCATATTCATTTTCAAAATGATTACCATGCAACCATTTTTGGTTCATATCCATCCTGTTGGGTTCATGAAATATTTATTTTATAAACCATATAAATAGATACACATAAGATATTCATTATAAAATGTGATAGGTATAGAAAATTCTAATAAGGGAAACAAAAAATTTGGCTATTTCAAATAATTTTCAGTTTGTTAAATAAAATGGGTAATTTAATTTAATAAAATAATTCCTCCACATTAAATCATAATTAAATACTCTAAAAATATGAAAATATAATATGGTAAATTAAGGATTAATAAGAAACTCAAATATGATAATCAAGAATAATAAAATCTCATTCAATCAACAAGAAGATAAAATATATATTGGAAGCAGTTATGTAGAAACCTAAGGGATTATTACATTTAAAATTAATGGTATACAAATATTTGAAAACATATAAAAACTCTTGGGATGTCATATCACTACACATACCCATCCCAAGGAAATTTAAGGTACTCCAACAAGATATAAAATTAACATTTACCAATAGATTACATGATTAGGAAATTTCCATCGAAAAAAATAGTTTTCTCATTATTTAGTATGAGAATAATGTTTTTAAAATGAAAAAGGTGACGAATAAATTGAAATAACAACAAAGAGATTGGTATTGAAAGTTAGATGAATTATTAAAGAAACATTAATCTAAAAAATGATAAATTAATAATAATCATTATATAAAAAATAATTTTATGGATAGATTGATTGTTTTTATCAATGTGGATCACAAAATATTAATAGGTTCAAGAGATAAATTGTGATAATAATTTTCTACATTAACAATGAAATTTTTTTAAACATTGATGATTATTGAGTTTACATTTTCCTTAGTTTATAGGTAACTCTTGGAATTCATGAGATATTTATTTCCTAATCAATGTATGTTAGGGAAGTGTTTTAAAAATTTAAAAAGGATGATTGAAATCCCATGTTAACACCAATTAAAAAATGAATAAAATTTTCAAATATTGTGGAAGAAATTTCAATATATATCATGGAGTGTGGTAGTTCTTTATATTCCAAATTTACTTATAGTAAAAAGGTTTGAAATACTATTTATATACATGTCATATAGCTAGGTATCAATGTGATTACATGTAAATTCACTTATTGTCAGTTAAGTAAATAATCAAAAGGGGAAGAAATTATTGAAATTCTACATCTACGGGAAAGAAACTATAACGTCTTATAGTGGTATATAGGTCTCAAATAATTAGTATAACAAGAAAGGCGTAATCTCAAAAGGATATTTTTTTTGCATTCCATTGAGGGAGGGGGAGTTTGATGATGATGAAAAATTATAATGTAGTTGGAAAATATTACCAAGCATTGATGAATAATATTTCATATATTATTATTAAAAGAATTTATAAATAATTTTGGATTAATCCAAAGAGGGAGAAAATAATATACATTTTTTTAAAGTGTAGAGTCATATGAGTTGGATTATCGAGAAAAGGTACAACACATTTATCAATAAATATTGTTTCCAAAAGAAACCCAATAAAAGCTTATATCATAAACATGAGATAGTCCATGATAGTGTCCAAGGGACATTCTCAATCCCCCTCAAGATGACAACAAGCAACAAGGCCTGAAAAATAATACAATGGGAGTGATTTGGCCAAAAAAATAATTAAAACTAGAAGTAATAAAATTTAAATAAAAACATCCATGATACATCCATACATTGGATTCCCACACCAACCTAGAAAAGTAGAATAAAAAAGAATATGAATTTGTATAATATAAAAGAAATGAGTAATCCTACCTTCTACCCCCTCACACAAAAATATCCCCACTTTAAATTTCTAAAATTTCACATGTAAAAAATACCATTGATAAAATAAAGAATGAAAAATATGTATGATATTTTTGGGAGATTAATTTGGGAATTGTAAAAAAAATAAAACAACCAAATAAAATCTATTTGACTCCATGGGTCACAATCGAATCCAGAAATAATAAACCCTCCATGAGCGATGAATACTTGAATAAAAATAGGAAACTAAGAAAATCGGAAGTCCTACCTCACTAGTATACAATCACCAAACGAAAAATTACAAAATAACTGAAGAAGAAATTAAAAAAATACCAAAAATATACAAAGAAAATCGGAAGGCCTAGCTCCCTAGGTTGAAGAAAATATGAAACCCTCTATAGAAACCCTAACTTCATTTGAACAACATATGTCAAACGAGATGATTGAGAGGCATTTGAGTGGTGTGATTTGAGGTTTGATTCACTGAGGAGGAGCACCAGTGGTGGGTGGATTCTATGGAAAGCTTCTGATGTTACGACTAGTTCGCAGTTGGTCAGGGTTTTTTAATTAGATCAAGACACTTTTATCAGTGCTTACAAATAAGCGCTAATAAATAGTACTTTTATCAGTGATTTTTTAGTAATGAAAATGGTGGGTCTTTATTAGTAATGAAATTATAAATATTTATTAGGGAAAAAATTATAGCTTTGATAAATGCCAATTTTATCAGCACTCTTTTTACTTCCAATAAATCCACATCATTGTCAATGCGAGAAAATCACTCATAAAGATTCATTTATCAACACTTGTTACTTGAGCACTGATAATGTATTTATAATTATAACTATAAATAAAAATAGTGTAAATGTTTATATATAATTAATATATATATATAAATTTAAATATAGATAATATTTTCCTTTTTAAATAAATTTATTATAATTTTATAAATATTTTTTTATAATAATACAAATATTTTAAAAAAATAATATTTATAAAATTATATATATTTTTATAATTATACATATATATTTAATAAATATATATAAATATAGTAAATATATTCTTTATTTATGTAAATTTATTATAAATTTAATAATTATTTAAATATATAAATTATTTATTTATAATTATAAATACATAATTTTATAAATATTATAAATGTAAATTTGTAAATATATTTATTTGTAATATTTTTTAAAATTTTTTATCAACATTATTAATGGATATCTAATTTAGAGTGCATGAATATATGTAAAAAATGAGTGAAATTGAATAAATTAAGAATAAATACACTTTAACAATATTGAAAATAATGGATAAGTTTTATGTGTGTGAATTGTATCTAAAAATACGTTAATTGCATATATGTGAAATCCGCATAACACGGATTTGATCTATATATATGTTAAATTGAAAATTCAAACAACAGTCAATTATATGTTGAGTACTATGTGACCCCACGGGTGTAGCTTAATGGTTATACCTTTTAAAGGGTCTCATGGGAGGTCTCAGGATCGTGTCTCCTTGAGTACATGTAGGTGTAATAGTTTCTGTGTTTATTTATAATCCCCCTCCCCGAACTATTGTAATATGTAAAGTACAATTACATTAGTAAATATTCTTAATTCATATTAATTTTTAATTATAATGCATTATTCAATAAATATATGACTATTTAATGTATGGCGCATAAATATTTTGTTATATATAAATCATATTTATATACATTATTATATATCTATATATTTAATATATATAATTTAACAACATTAATTATAATAATTATTTAATTAATAAAATGTTTAATATTTAATAATGTATAATCAATTTATTCACTTTTACAAATATTTATTTAAATAATAAAATTTGTAATGTTTTTTTAATAAATTCATTATTTAATTTTTATTTATTTAATTGTTTGATATTATTTATCTAGACCTTTATCAGTGCTAAAAAATGTTGATAAATGAAATATTTATCAGTGATAAAAAATGCGCTGATTAAGGGAATCCATTACTAGTGCTAAAAATGAAGTACTGAAAAATGATTCCCTTTATCAACACTAAAAATAAAGCACTGATACATGTTCCCTTTTTCAGTGCTACAAAAAAATTACTAATAAAAGGTTAAATTTATGAGAACATTACTTAGTGTTGATAAATATTTCATTTATCAATGTTTATTTCTAGTGCTGATAAATACCAACAGTCTTAAACATGGGGTTTTTAGTAATTCTACTAGAGTAGAACCAAATATATATTTACCATTCCATAATACATGGGGACAAATCCCTCATAAAATTATGGTATTATCATTTTATCATTAATTTGTGGTGAGGGAAACTAACATACAATATTTTAGATATCTCCCAATATTCATGTAGTGCCTCTCTTTGTTATTTCTTAATTTCACTCATTTATTTCATAATAGATGTGTTATGGGAAACTAAAAAAAATCTATATGAAGAGTCGTTTAAGGCTAGGAGAACCTCCTATACAGATAGGGATGTAGTATAAAAAATATTTGGCTACACCACCATGGGAGAAAGGGTAATCTGTATGTTTAAAAGTTTCTTTAGAAACACCCAAATGGTTTTATGGCGGTGAAAACCATACTAAACTCCTTTATGTATTTTTGAGTTTCTTCACTTGAAAGTCCATAAAATTTAGGGAGGATATGCATAAGGCCAAACTAATATAAAATTTCACATCCAATTATAGATATTGGACCTATGTAGGTTGGTAATCCTTATTAGGGGTGATGAATTCTTTTAATATCCTATTATTTCATTATATTATATCAATTTCATGATGTTTCTTTTCAATTATATCTTTAGTTGATATTTATTTCCCTACTATAGAATCCAAGTTTCATGTGTGATGTGTTTTTTTTCCAATATTGAGTCAATTTCAACTAATTTTCCTTTTGATGACCTAACTATAAAACAAATGAGAGTAACCTATTAGAAAATTATTTATTTTACTTTAAAATAATTTAAATAAATAATAATATAATGAAAATAAATAATAATTGAATAATTAAAATGAAAATATAAGGAGTAGAAAAGAAAAAAATTGAATAAAATGAAAACAAGAGGTTTCTGAAATGATAAATTTTGATAGAAATAGGGCCGAGGTCATTATTTGAGTCTTTTTTAGAAGGTATATTAAATCTTCTTTATGTGTGGGGATTTTTCTTGGATCCAAATTTAATAGTTTATTTACCAAATCTTACAATATAGTTCGCACCCAGGGTTGGTTTCGTAGAGGTGGGTCACACAACAAAAAATTTCTATTGAAACTATTTAAATTATAGATAATATAAAACTAAATAATAAAAACAATTGGGTTATAAATATTCATTTAACATTAATATATTAAAATATATATATATATATTTATATATAATGAAATGAAAATAGAATGAATTGACAAAGAATGATGTTCAACTAAAAGGAAACCCTCCCAGAAGAACACCCATAGTGAACCTTCATCATATCCTTATTAGTTTCAAATTTAATTAATTAACATAACACATTTTACATGTTAACATACACTTATTCTTATATTTTTAATATACAGTGTACTCAATGATCATTGGGAGACTGCACATCCACCACCTCGATCGGGGGAAGATATTGCAGAAGAGAAGGCTAAGCCTCAGGTGGAAAGTGGAGACAAAAATACTCCTTAAACACTAAGACCCCCTCATACTAAATCTAATAAAATATTAAAAATTAATAATTTTAGCATAAAAACATGGATCAAACACTAGATTCCTCCTCTGGGAACACTATCGGGTTAGTTACTTATGATCAAGAGTATTAGAGATCACAGTGGAAGAGAACAGGGTAGAAAAAAAAAGATAAAAATAAAATAATTAGGGTAATGAGAAGAATAATTTATAATAAAATTGCACATTAAAATTAAAATAGGGTGAAAAAAAACTATAAAAAACGGCCACATAGAGATTCCAACCATTTCAAAGGGAGATGCGATACATTTAAAAAAGCAAATGGGGTGAAATATTTGGATATATAATTTTTATCAAGATGTTTATGAATGTAAGACACATTAAATAGATATATTGTAAAAAAATTATTCTTTAAATTATTTACCATCTGTCCTTTATATGCACACATAAAATTTTATCTTTATTTTAAATGTGTGGAGAGAGTTCCTGCCAATTTACTTTGAAAATTTATTCTAGCTTGGCTGACTGTTCATATTTTTTTACACTGGGTTACCATGCCATTATGTCCTTGTAATAGAATGAATAATATGTGGAAAAAATAAGAAAATGTGGTTTTACGTAAATACACTTAATCCATGTAGAATTTCAGCTCCATTGGGAAATCCATTTGTGATATATAATCTAAAATTCAATAATTTTGAGATCTACGCATAGATTTTGAGGCCTAACATGTGATATCCTTCTAGGTATCCAAATGATGGACTTAAATATTGGATCAATGTTATTAAATGTATCCCAAAAAACATATATTTCTATAAAAGAGGTATTTTACAATTCTTTTAGTATAAAAATAATTATTTTCCTAAATACAAAAGAAAAATAAAATAGATAAAATCCAAAATTTTGCTATGAAATAAATTAAGCATAAAATACTCCTAAAACCTATAAATTTGAAAATTGAATTAAAATTAAACTATGGTGGGATTAAAAAAATAAAAAATATAACTAAAATATTTGAAAATATTTTATCTATCACCTTTTATAAAATCTTAAACTCAATCCAAACAATCCAGATCAACTTGGTATACCTAATATGATTCGAATACTTATCGTTTTCCAATGAAGTTGAAGAAAGATAAAAAATCAGGAGGAATATATTTTAAGAATGTATAAAAAAACTAAAATTTCTCCCCCATAAACAAATCTAAAATTTGTATTTCATCATCAATCACAGCAAAATTGAATTTAAGTCTTACTTGGTTTTGTAGTATAGCATTATCTAGGTTTTTATATAGAAGAAAGAAATCAACTAACTAGAAATTTTTTTTTTTTAATTTATAAATGGATAAATAAGTTGGGGGTTTATGATTTAATAAAATTGAAACTATATTAAAAAAGTAGGTAAAATTTGTAGAGAAATTTTGATTAACCCATGGTAGGTGTACATTGATGCTCAACATTCTTCATTTATAAGAGAAATGTGATAGTTCATTGATTCATTGAATTATACAACCTATAAAAAATTGTATATGATATCCTACTATAATAACACCTATGATTTTATTAATCACTCAATATTGATTATTGGTGACTGCCCAAAATTAATGAATGATTGTTGATGTAAAATCTTAAATTATGAAGGAATTATATCAATGAAATGATGCACCAGCTAGATTGAGATCCTTTTATTAAATATTCTCAGGATATAAACATGAATATTCATGAGTGGATGCTTCCTAATTTCATCAAATTAATTAATTACTAATAAAATTCATGAAAAATGAATTGAAAGAGAAGAAACCAACTTCTAAAATCATCACACAATTCTGTTTATGCATGATGACATGAGAATTTGTGTTCCATTGATTTTTATGTTGTCATACTAGAAAAAACATATAAATAAGAGTGATAATTTAATAAAAATAGATCAAATTACTGAAAATTAAATTATATTTCCATGAATTTCATACAATTATAAGATTATTACAATAAAGAACACACCCTAGATTGATTACTACGAGTTTTTAAAGTACATGAGATAGAAGAAAACTAAAATGGATAAATAAAGACCTCAATCTTGAAAAATATCTACACATAGATGTGATAACCTTATAAATGACCCATGGATTGATTTTATGAGGAATGTTTAAAATTTTCTCCTTGAAAATTAAAAAATATTCGGTGTAGGTGGTCTTTTCATGAAATATTTTCAAACCTTAGTGAATTGAATGGATAAATAAATTATTGGATGAATATTGATTTTAATACTTTTAGCTATTTTATTTTCCAGTTATATTTCTAAATCCTTTAGAATCATCCTAATTATATCCCCATAGACCAGGTTATGGCCCAAAAACTATAGGTGGGGAAAATCTATCTCACCCTAAATTACTCTTCACTATGGTCCTCCAATAGGCCTCTTATGGTTAAATCCAAACTTTTTCCTAGTTGAATGAATTGAATTACCATGAACATAGAATAATAAAAAAATAAATTCAAGAAGTTTGTATTATTGTAGTGAATGTTATGATAAGAATAAAAAATGATTCCAAATTGGACCGTTATATGAAAATATCTTGTTCCATGATTTTTCCGAAAATATAACATCATGTTACCTACTTTTAGGTGTTTTCAACCCTTTTTTATCATAATTTGATTGTAATTTTCTCTAGAGAGTTTCAGGATAATTTTATAACTTTTTTAAGGTTTTGGAAGCTATACATGTTTAGTTCATGGTTAGGTTAAACCATGTTGTTTGTCTTTGAAAACTATGCACCCTATAATGAGAAACTAGAAGGGGCACTTGATTTTTCCAAACGATGTGGGAACCCCCTCCAAACTGTGCACCCTTGTGAAGTGGTGGTTTTTATGGTTAGTGTATGGTTAAACTAATTCTGTGTCCAAATTTTTCACCCCATCCAGAATCCTTGTATGGGCGTAAGTCCAATGCATGGTCAACACAAACTATGTGGCCCGACAATGAAAACCATGCATGCGGTATTTAATACATCAAAAATTATTTTTTAAAATTTTAAACCCCCATTTAGGATGCCTAAACACCATCATTAGACCGTAATATGATTCCCTGGCCTTTAGAGTCTCTCGAGATGTGAAATTTACTCCTCTAACCAATTTAGTTTATGAATCTAAGCACAGATGATTCTGTTTGATCTCCTTAAGATAAGGGGATGTCCTTTCATTTGGGTTATAATAATAATCTATTTTCTCATTAGAGAGTGATATATCATCATGTTTTTAATTGATCTAATATTTTATTTTATGTATCTTTATTCTAGGTTTTATTCCTTGATCACCTTTACCTTTGTTCTTCATTGTCGTTTCCTGTTGTGGGTGTTTTTTGATCACTTTTTTAAAGGTAGATCCTTACATAAGACATTAACATATAACTGAGACCCTAAATTTCATGATTTATTGAAAAATATTTTGTAATTAATTTATAAAATCTTGATATGATATTATTTGACTTTTTATTTTAAAAGGCATGGAAAATGGGAAAGCCCCACAATTTTAATGGAGTTGAAATGGTTGGGTAGATTTTAAGATGAAATTATGGGTTAAACTGAAAGATGAATTTATGAAATGATTCGATTTTTATCCTTCATAAAATTTGATAAAAATGAAATATTATTTGAAAGGCATGAAATTGATAAAAACCAAAGATTTAGTTTTGAAATTTAAAATGAATGTTAAACTTGAAATTGGGAAATTAAAATATGAATGTCAAGTTTATTTGATATGATTTACTTTCTTCTTCTGATTGATTGATTAATTAATTAAAAAATGATCCAGAGTAGTTTGTGGCAGATTAGGACTAGCATTCTAGGTATGTGACTCCACAATAATGGATTGATGATGAAAAATCTTACTAAAAAAATATTGACATCATTTTCCACAATAGGATATTGATTGATTAGTCTTGTTGGCTTGATCCAAGGGTTGTGTAGCCACATACATGAGTTTTGATTGATTATTGAGTAATGTGAGGATATAAGAGCCTATAAGGAAGGTATATTAGAGAATATTACCATGGTGCTTGGTTTAGTTGACTTGATTATTCATGAAATTGTTTAATGAACTATTTAATTCATTTTAGTTATTTTATATAAATGATTTATATAAAATTTTATTTTATTCCTATTTTGATACATCTACCATTTATTCAATTCAAATATTTTTTTTGATTAAAATAAGTCTATGAGTTTTCCCGACATATTTTATTTAAATTGAAAGCATTAAATGTCTAATTATTATCTAATTTATTGTAGAACACTTGGTTATACCCTAATGAGTTGTTAAATGAAAACCTACCTTTTACATCGTGTGTTTATAGATTTTTTTATTCTTGGTCTATGGAAATGGAAGACACTACATAGTGGTTGTAGGTGTTCTGGATCTATAGGATTCTGGAGTGATAGTGGTTACTAGTGCAGCTATGGTTCACTTATTTCACAGGGTTTTGGAGGCCATGTATTGATAAATGTTTTGTTTTCTTTTAGATGATGTTTTACATTGGGATGTTTTCTTCACTTCTTCTGGTACATTTATCCATTAGGATTGTTTGAAATACCATCTATTTTGTTTTGTTTTTTCTGCTATTGACTAATTTTTCTTGAGAAAAAATTGTTCCCTTTGACTTATGATATAATTATAGGTGATAGTTTTCAACCAATGGAGATAAAAAAATGCCATTTTTCTACGATGGGTCTAGATCTGGTTTTTTTGTACTAGGTTATTTATACTCTTTCCTAAAAAAATGGTATCATAGGAGGCTAAAAATCATTCATTGAGGTCGGTATGTAGTCTGGGATGTCTTGGTAGATAGGATGTAGTATATTTAGGACATTGGTTGTCATTGTGAGCGCGTGTCTAGAAAACTCTCATCAAAGTGAGCCTTAAGTCACCATGTGTGTTTGGGAAGAGTTACCTTGTGGAATAATTTGATCTAATTCTAGTATATTATCTAATTTTGATCAGATTTTTTTGAAATAACAAAAGTTAAGTTCTATTGAGTGGATTTAAATCTATGAATATCTTGATTTATTTTATGATCTGATTATACTAACTATTATTTTTTTTGTTTCATGTGAATGTGTGTGGTATCATGCCTTTGATAAGAAGTTTAAATATGACACATGTTAAAGTTTCTAATGAACTAAAGAAATTGAATCCTCCAGTGTACCAAATTTTTATTGAGAGAGTGGTGTGATCCTTCCAAGCACCGGGACAAGTTACTACACCCTTCTCGTTTGTGATCCCATAGTTGGACCTTGAAGGGATGAAGTTATAGATCATTCTCAATAGTTTCTTTTCCAGAAACCACGAGCTATACACGGATCAAATAATCCTCAATATGTAGTGGATTTGTTGAATAATTTTGAGATTACTTTTGAGTTCTCGGAAATTCTAAAATCTATAATGGGAAAGTGTGATGACTTTAAGCTGGAATGGAGTATTTAGTGATGGTGGGATTCAATAGTTGTTGTAATGAAGTATGAGGTCATAGAGTGGGGAGTTTAGAAATATTTTTATAGATCAATTTTATCAAGAATATCTGTTACTTGAAAATTTCATGGGGTTTGTCATCCTACATAAGGGTGACTAGACCATGACTCTGTATGTGAACCATTTTATTGAACTTGTTCCATTTTCTCTTGAGGTAGTGATGAATGTGAAACGAAGGCTCAAATATTTCTAATGGATCATCAACCAAATATTTGATATCAGGTTTTGATAATAAAACAAACATATTAAATGGATTTACTAGATAGTTCATTGATGGATGAGCTTAACCTAACTGGTATTTTAGGGTTGGTGGGAGTTATCCTTTTTCCAAATGATACTTTGGTGAGTTCATTTAAAGGGAAGTGGAATCATGATGAGTCTCATTGTGTATCTTCAATGATTGGTTCATTCATACCTCATATAGTTCTTATAACTGGAACTTTGACTTTATTTCATTGTGGAAATGATGTATATTCAATGGGGGTTTGTATTGTGGTTCTAAAGATATTTAGTTCTTATGGCCATTCAAGTTACATGTAAAAGTAATACCATATCTTTTATTCTCTATGTAGTGTGACAATCTCATCGCCTCTAAAAAGTAATGTGGTTTAATAAAATTATTTAATAACTAATGGGTTCTTGTCATAGCCATCTAGAACAAATATTCTTCATGCGGTGGAAGAGTATCCATAGGAAGCTGATGTGGGTCTAGTGATATTGACAAGTACCATCACTATAACTTCATATTTAGGGACAAATTTATTTGATACTAGTGCATCTCACTCATTTATATCCACTCATATTTCTAATTTTCTGAACCTTACAATGGATCTTATATCTTATGTGATAGTTATTACCATGCCACTTAGGACGATGAGAGAGAAGGGTATTTTATGTCCCTCTTATGCTTTCTGTCTATCAAAGATTGACCTCACTTGGAATTCATTGGTTATTGAACGAAAAAATCATGAAATTACTCTCATGATGGATTGTATAGTTTCTGAAAAGGATTAGATTGAATGTTATCATTGGAAGGTCTCATTTTTCATTCCCTATGGGGTGTTACATGTTTTTCGAGGAGAATGGGATCTGGGATTGATTAAAGAAGGACCTCCTTTTACAAATTTGGGTAGGGTAATATCAGTGTTTACTTTTTTACATGGAGTGAGAATCTTTGAGTAGTGATATCCCTCCAGTTTTCATGGAGTTTCCCAATGGGTTCCCATATGAATTTTCTATCTTATCACTGGTAATGTATGTAAAGTTCTATATTGAGTTAATACTAGTTACCCTACCCACATATATTTCATATTACTATACAGAAATAGACGAACTATAATATTTTAAGATCTAGTTGGATGATCAATAGGATATATGATATATATTCCAGGTTTGTCACCTTGGGTGCTTCCCATTATATTCTCAATGAATGTTTATGGGTCACTTCTCATTTGTATATATTACTAAAAACTAAATAAAAATATGATAAAGAAAATTATTTATTATCTCATATATAAGAATTATTTTATTTGTTTAATGGGGTGAAGTGGTTATCAAAGACTGATCTTTGATATGGTTATCATTAGTTGAAAATTAAATAATATGATATCCTAATGACCTCCATTATGAGTAGTTATAAACATTACAAATATCATGTTTTTACATTTGATCTAACCAATCCTTCTTTAGTCTTTATGGAATTTAGGAATATGTTATTCCATGAGTACCTCAACTCATTTTAGTTGTCTTTGTGGTTGAAATTTTGGTTTACTCAAAAACTAAATAAGACCATGTGTGTTATTTTAGAGCATTTTGAAATATTTTTAGAAATCACCAAATTTATTCCAAGATATAGAAATTGGTTTTATGGACTCAGGAAGATAATTTATTGGGACACATGGTCTCAAAACATGGTATTTCCGTCAATACAGAGAATGTGAATACTATTATGACATAGGAACAAGTATGAAACTTTTTCAGGATTTATAGATTCTTGGGATTATATTTCTAGTAATATAGGTTCATTTTATATTTCTTAATGATGGATTCTCCGATGAACACTTTCACTCAAAAAAGAGTGATGTTCCTATGGGATTTAATATTTTAGAATTGTTTTGATGATTGGATGCATATTTTGACTTACGTGCAAGTTTTGACTCTTCTAGAGGCCATTCCAGACTATGTGGTCTTTTTTTAAACACCGGGTATGAGTCTGGGTTGCATTCATACAAAGGGTGATCGCATGGTGGGATATCATTCTAGATATCTTAGTAAAAATGAGAATAAGTATCTAACCCATTATCTTGAGATCATGTCCATGATTCTTTCTCATAAGTTTTTTCAACATTACCATTTAGGGGAAATGTTTACCATTTATTCCAAACAAAAAAGTTTTAGTTATATATTATCTCAAAATTTTTGCATTATATCCTATCACAAATACTTACCATAAGATTATAATTTGATGTATCTCTTATCTATTTCTTTTTTCAAACCAGGAGGGTGTGACTAAGATGTTTTGGAAAAATGTTCATCTAACCTTCACAATTATTGAGTTTATTCTTTACAAGAAAAATATTGATGATGAATTCTATGGGATTAAGGACTCTATTTATGGTGGGGAAATCATTGGTGAGTGGGTTTTCTCTACTGAGGGTGTTCTATATTTTTGGAATTGGTACGTTGTACATTTTTCAGTGAAAAAATATATGATGGGGGATTTACATAATCCCTAGTGGGTGGTGCATCTTGGTACAATATAGATTTTATATGATATGAGATGATGATTCTAGTGGAAAGATATGATATGAGACAATACTGTCTTCATTCCTCATTTTTGTACCTATTATAAGGTCAAGGAAAAACACTACAAACCTTTAGGTTTTCTTTATCCCCTTTTATTGAAAACTTGTAAGTGGGATGATATTTATTTGGATTTCATGGTTGGTTTTATTTGTAACCCTAAAGTGAGGAATGTGATATAGGTTATGATATACTAGCCAACTAAATCAGCTTAATTTATTCCCATTAGAGAACCAAATTTGACAACTTGGGAAGCCTGTACATATATAAGACTGTTGTATTGGATTGAGTTACATTTATCATAGGCTCTAATATGGATCCCTAGTTTACTCATTTCTTTTGGAGAGGCCTATAGGAGGAAATGGGAACCCAAGTTAGTTTGATAATGACATGACTTCTGCAGATGGATAGAAAAATAGAACGAGCTATATAGATCGTGGAATGAATTCTACGTGATTGAATTTTTTAATTTATTGGATCTTTGGATAGCCACTTGGTACTTTATAACTTTCCTTATAATAACAGTGACAAGTTGGTAAATTTAATGGATCCTTTTGAGGTATTATATGAATGAAATTGTAAATCTCCCCCCTATTTCATGGATATTAGTGAAGCTTTTTTGGGGGTCCTAGTTTGGTATAAGAGATGACAATAAATATTTAGTTGATTCATCATAGAATAGTAATTATACAAAGCCTATTTTAATATTATGTTGATTATAAATATATACCATTAAAATTGTTAGTGGATGGCTAGATGTTTTTGAGAGTTTCACCTTTGTTGGATCATCAATGTATTGGGAAATACTAAAATCATGTATCAATATTTGTGGCTTCTTTTGAGAATATTGGGTGGGTGGGAAATATGTCTTACCATTCAGCCTTGACACCATAGTTGATGTTAATACACAATGTGTTTCATGTATCATAAATTATGAAGTGTATTTCTTACCCTTCTCATTCCATTAGTTGTGAAGACCTTTATGTTGGACCTAATTTATCTATTATTCAGAAATAATTAGGATTCTTGGTTCTAATAAAAAGTTTCTTCTTGGGATTTCTACAACATTAAGTAAATAGTGAGAGGGTAGTGTACTGATCTCTTTGATTATATATCTTCATAACATGATTTTTTGGGATTGAAATTGTTTATGGTTCGGTGGTTATGACATCCCTCTAACTTCATTGAAGTAAATTTCACCCATATATTTATTATAGATTTATTGCAATAAGTTCCAAGGAGTTTAAAATGAAGATTGAAAATTTTTGGAAGTTTTGGGGGATGTGCATAGCTAAGGAAAACTATGCGGGTTGTCCAAGTAAACTATATTCCATGTGGTGAGACAATGGAAGGTAAAATATGGTTTTCAAACCCATATGACCACCCCTCAAAACCATTCACCATTGGATAGTGGGGTTTTTATATTTTTTTCCATGGTAAAACTGACCATGCACCGAAATTTTTCATTCCATCCAAAATCCCAGTAATGGTGCATTATTGGAACATGGGTAGTACTAACCACATGGATCAGCCTCTAAATCCATGTTCATGGAATTTAATCACTAATTTTTTTTAAATCGATAAACCACTATTCATGGTTCCTAAACACCGTCATTAGGCCCTAATACAATTCCTTGGGCTTTATTGGCTCTCAAGAGGTAAAATTGAAACGTTGAACCTCATCTCTATATGGATCATATGACTGGTGATTGTGTTTGATATCCTTTCAATAAGTTAGTCTCCATTTATTTGGATTCTCCCGATCTTAACTTATCTCTTACTTAGTGTTTTATAAATCATCATGTCATTTATTTATCTAGCCTTTGATTTGATGGATCTGGATTGTTGATTTAATTGATGATCTCCTTTTCCTTTTTTCTTCATCGGCATTTCCCGTTTCTGGTGTTGTTTTGATTTCATGGTTAAAGGTTTGTGGTTTCATAAGGATTTACCCTACAATTGAATCCAAAAATTTGTTGATTAATTTGAAATGATTTTTAAATTTATTTATAAAATCTCGAGTTGAGAGGATTTGAAATTTGATTTAAAACTCATAGAAATTTGGAAAACTACCAATTTTAAGGGTATTGAAATTTTTGGGAAGATTTTGAGAAAAAATGATACTTTCAATTAAAATATGATTTGATGAAATTATTTTTTTCCAATCATTTTGAATATTTTATTAAAATTAAATATGATTTGAAAGGTATGATATTGATAAAAAATATGATTTGGTTTGAAAATTGAAAAGGCACGTGGAACTTGAAATTGGGAAGTTGAACATTGAATTTGAATTGATTTGAAATGACTTATTTTCTCATGATTGACTTAATGATGAACTTGTAATCCTGAGGAGTTATTAGGTGATTTAGATAACAATTCTATGAATTTATGTTCCTAGTAATGGATTGGTGATGAAAGCATGAACTAAACCTATTTCGGAAAGGTTATCCCTAATGGGATGATTATTGATGACTCTTTTTGGCTAGATCATAGGGACATGTGACCACATAATTGATTCATGATTTGTGTTTGAATAGTGTGAGGATTTTAGTGCTTTTAACTTATTCAACTTAGGGTATATGAACATGTTTTTTTATTTTTACATGATTATAAATTATGTTATTTATTGAACAATTTCATTCATTCTGTCTATTTTATATTAGGGTTATATATTTAATATTTATGTAATCCTATTTTGATATATCTTACTTCTATTAATTCGAAATCATGTTTTGGAATAAAATATATAAATTACATGAAATTCTATTTTTATTTAAATTGAAATCATAATTTTTTTAAACTATTATGGAATTGATTATGGAACACATGGTGAGACCATTATAGGTTGTTACCTTACACCAAACCTTGGTTTCTTCCATTTTTGATTAATTTTTATTCTGAAAAAATCACTCCCTTTATTCTTTTATATAATTTCATGTTCTAGTCTCTTACTCTTGGGGATCGATAACGCCCTTTGGGCTATGTTAGGGCTATCTTGGGTATCAGTGTACTAGGGTATTCTGGCTAGTTCATGACACACAACCTCTTAAACATCCTAATTCAATCAATAAATTTATAAGACTATGTTGAGGTATATGAAAAAATGTACGAATTTGTGTCACTCATCAAGTTGTTTTTCTACTGTATTTTTGATGTTATACATCGCTCTGAATCCCAACAGTGGTATTTCAATAGATCTATCTATTTTTGGTTTTAATTTTGAATGGTTGAATAATACTTGAAAAACATGTTTTCTTGTTTCCATGGAATATCCAAATAAAATCCACTCATTTTTATTCTTTATAATCCAAAACCATGTCATATTTCTTCTGAAAGAGGAATTGGGATTCTTGATGTCAATAAACTATGGCATAGTTCTATTAAAACATGCATTTTGGTTAGTGAAAGTAAATTCACGAATAAAATATATTCATATGACAACGCTCTATGTTGTGGTTGATATAAATTCTCTTTGGTTTCCATTAAAAAGATGATCACTATGGACATAGTCAAAAATGGAAATGTTTTTTTTACAAAATGGCTCAATTGCTCAAAGCACTAACAAAAAATGACATGGTTTTGTGAAATGAAATTTGAAAACACCATTTAAAAAATTATTAACCAACCAAAATTACCACAAATATGGTTGGAGACTTCTCTCAGAAAGATCTCTCTCCACAGGGAATACCACATCATTGTCCACGGTGTTTTGAGAATAATTAAAAAGAAATTATTTTTTCATAAAATTCCCTAAAACCATCATCGATGTAGGCCCAAAGAGCCCACGATGGATTTGTGGGGGAGATTTATCCCATAAATTTTTTTTTGTAGATATTTTCTATTTTCAATGTTTCTTTACATGGTTTTATAATTTATAAAGTGTTTTTAAATTATAAAATGTGACAAAAATATAAAAAAATATATATTTATTAATGAAATTTTAATAAATGTAAATATAGATTTTTTATATTATGTATTCAATGGAAAATAATTTATGAAATTCTAAAATGAGTTTTGGATATTGAAATGATCAATGTTTTGAATAAAATTCAGTGAGAGATATTAAATTTATGTAAATTGTTTTTATCAATATGAAATGGATATTGTTTAATAATAAAATCATTCATAAATAATCACATATTAAAAAATTTGAAGGATTTTATATTAAAATAACATAAATAATAATATTAAAATTTAAATTGAATAAAATTGAATTGTTCATGTTTATTTGTGCCAAAATTATAATGTTTTGTCATTGTTTTTTTTAAATTTTTCACAAATTTTTTATCCCATTATTAAATAAAAAATTGATCATTTATTATTTTTACCTACTTAATTCATAGATATAATGTGTTATATTATGATATGTGATGTATTTTTTAGTTTAAATTGTTTAAATTGTTTTATAAATTTTCATACATGCATATAACGAGTTACATTCTAGTGATGATAATGGATTTATTTTCCCTCCTCCTTGACTTTAGCTTTTATGAGGTCATGAGATTGAATTATGTTTTTAATTATGATTTATACATATTTTATGTTATAATTTTGTTGGAATTAAAATCTAACTTGAGTTAAGTATCCCTTGTAAGAGTGACTTTTATTTGGATTGCTCACTGGTTTGGAGGATTATGCCTTTCCTAGAAGGGGGGGTGACTATATCTCAGTATGATCTTACTAAAATGATAATTATTGATTCTGTATGATTATAAGCCTTTTCATGAAAGGGTTTCATGTAAATTATTAATTGGATGAATTTGGATTTGTATAAATGTAGTTAGATTTTAGTTAGTGTTAGAAACAGAAGTTATGTGTTTATAGAGTTACTCATAAATATAATTTGAACATATTGTTTTGGTATAAAAAATAGGGTCCTAATATTAATTATTAGAAGAATTAAAATACAAATAGAATAACATGAGATTAGATAGAGAGATAAAATAGATTTTAAAATAATACTAAGTGTCTGATTTTCCCAATGTAGAAACATGACAAGACCTTTATTATCAAATGGTGAAGTTTTTTGCTAAAATTGGGTGCCCATGGAATATATTGTGTATGATATGGTAAAAATGACTATCCCAAAGAATAGGTAACGAAATCCTATCTTGTGATTTGGGATACACATATCTAGTAAACACTTTGGATGGATACCACAAGAATGGTGTTGAGTTCACCCATATGATGGTTTTAGGTAAATGGTTGTCCACTCAACTATCCATGAGTCATGTCAAATATTATTAGCATGATTCCCTAAAAAATGGATAAGTGGAGAGATATAAACTAAATTTTTCTCATTTCATTGTGAAATATAGATCTTAGGGCACTAATGGATATTATGAAAATTTAAAATGGGTCATATTTTAATGGGAGAAAATTTAAATAAATCAATTATTATATATTTTTAAAATAAGATAATCATTTTATAAAAGATTATATTATTGAAAAATTAATCTTCCTCAATTGACATAAATTTCAAATCAATTGTATAAAGGATAATCTTTATGTAATAAACTTCTTATATTATTAACTTACTAAATCTTCTTAAGTAAAAAGGTAGAATTCTATGTGTTTGAGAACACCTTCATAAGAAACCAACAATTAAAGTTGTTAGAAACGTGAATATAGATATTTATAAGAGGAATATAATGATTCTATAAATGTTTTAAAATGATTACCGTAGTCTTTGATCATATAATAAATAAAATTGTGTTTTATAATAACTTAGTGAGTCTAAGGTTTCCTATAAGGTTCATTGTGGTTAAGAAATTCATTTTGGGGCCATCATTGGAAATATTATTATAATGTGAAGTATTTATAGAATTTTTTTTTCTATTATCTTATAATTTTGAGAATTTATGAACTAGGCATGTGATGTATAGAGTCTATTACTGTATTGAGATTAAAAGTGGGTAATATTTTACAATATAAGAAAAACATTTAGTTGGAGAGTCAAATAATGTTTATCTAAATAGATAACTAAGGTCATCAGGAAGTAAATGAAATATTACATTGTATAGATTTTCCTCAAAAACATGACGGAGTTTTGGAATATTAATGGAAACTACTATTAAGTATTAATGTTATAAAAATAAATTCTTTGAATTTTAAAGTAATATGACACAAAATTTATACTTATTTTTTTAAAATATAATGGAGTTAAAAATCAATGAAAGAATTACTAGATCTTGCATTTTGAATTCTAATATTGAAGTAAAGGGTTGTTGAATCATGGGTTTTAATACAATGGAATAATATCTAGCTCAGATCTATATATATTGAGGATGTGTATTTTCATATTATTTCTCTTATAAGATAGAAGCGATGAAGATTATAAACATGGTTTTTGATTTATGATTATTTAACATTTTTGTAAATAAAGATAATGATAAATTAATTAATGTAGGGTTAGTAAGTTTATCCATATATTTATTGGAATATAATTATGAGTGGAATATTTTAAATAATAAAATCGTATTTTAATAAAATACTCCAATCACATAGAATAACATATGATATATGGGTAAAATAATTTATTTATAAAATTTTCTTACTATTGAAATAATATTTATATACAGACATAAAATATTATTGTATCAGAACATGTTATTTCAAAGAGAATATCATGTTTAGGAGGTTAGTGGGAGTATGTTTTGAATTTGAGAAGTTTAACATTAAGAAATAAAATATTATGTTATTCAAATTGAATGCCATGTTATATACAAAATGGTTTAAGGTATGTTGCTAAAAGGTTAATGTAATTATTTACATTTACTACCATAATAATTTACGGAAATTTTTTGTTGGTAATGTTCTATGGTTGATGATGAATATTGAAAGATTTATCAATAGACAATATGAGATATTGAAATTTAAACTTGGATGTTGTGAAGTATAGAAGTATATATTCCATGATTAAAGAGTTAAACATTAGAAATGTGATTCTTAATTACCACCTTTAATCAAATTGGATTTATTCCTTGATTTTAATCACTAAATGAGTATAGTGGTAGGGTTTTATCTGACGACCACATAGAGAAGTGGTAGAAATTATATAAATACATAATGATCTTTACAAAAATTCTGAAAGTAAAGGAATAATGAGGAAAATATAGAATAATATTACTTGTGATATGACATGATAGGTCCTTAGTTATAGTTTTATTAATATTATTAAAAATATTTAAGAATATAAAATTTATCATGTTGTATGAAAATAAAATATCAAAATTATCACTCTTTTACATTGGATTCATTTGTGTGTTTTTATATCATGAAGTGAAATGATAACAAGTCTATCAAAGCATGACTTTGAATTATCCCTAACTAATGTTCATTATGAGGTGTCTTAAGTGATAAACAAATACAGAGGTTAGCATGTGTAGGATTATTATATCGAGTTATGGAATATTATCAAGATTTATAAAACATTTTTTTTGTATTGGATGGCCCATTATGTATTTACCAAATGAAGGGCCATTAATGTTTTCTTTGGTATTCCATTTATTTGTTTTTTATCTTTAGTCCTTGTACATGAGGTTGAAGAGATACCGAGTATGAGAATATTAATACGTTGACACCTTTCATATGAAATCCTTGAGGATAAACAAATCTATAACACCCCTATAAATGTGAGACTCATAAATATAAATGGTATTTCCCACGTAAAAAATGTAAACATTTATTTTAAGAATCCTTCTAATTAGAACCCCATAGTTAAGAGAGACTAGTGTTGTAGTAGTGTCATGATGGTGACATACTGGGAAGGTTCTCAAGGTGTGTGTGAGAGGGGATAATAAAAACTAGAAAACATGTATTGGCTAATGGGGATAGCCATTTGTATGATAAGAAACCCAAGTGGGTAATAGAATATCGTTTACTGGTAAAGAAACCAGGGTATTACAGAAGAACTGTGGGGTTAGGTAACTAGAATCATGGCTTGGAGAGGCTTGGCCTTGAAAAATGGTTTTAGAGCCAATACTCTGCCGAAAGTGGGGAGGCACTATCAGGGTGTTTTGTATTGGTTCAGCAATAAGGGAATTATTCTTTAAAGGAGGAGAGTGTGACACCCCTATAAAAGTGAAACTTAAAAGAATCATTGGTACTACCCAATTTAAAATGGCGCACCTTTCTTTTCAAGATCATACCAATTCAGAATTCCATGGTTAAGTGAGGTTTTTTCTAGTGTAGTGTCTAGATGGGTGACCTCCTGTGATGTTTCTTAGGGTGTGTGTGAGGGATAAAATATCACACTAAAAAACATGTGTTGGATTATGGGGAAAATAATTATTCTGAAAAGTGACCCTACTAAGTATTATGTTTTGGTGTGTGGGGAAGGCAACCATGGAATTATAAGAGACCCGTGGGGTTAGGAAACCAGGTTCATGGCCTAGGGAGGTCAGTTAATGAGATAATCAGGGAGTGTTTTGGTATGTTTCAAGTCAAGTTATTGGTTTGATCTTAATAAATATGGGACTTTTTTTATCTCATATGGGGAATGAGATAATTGGACCCCTAATTAATATATAATATAGTGTGCATGACCATAACTAAATATTATATATTATGTTATTATTTATTTGGGTGAGGTTTATCTGATGTTCTCATATTATGAGAATAATGACATATAATATATTCATCGAACTAGTTATTGTTATCATAACCTGGTTGAATTCCCAGGGGTGAATTTGGTTATGATATACTAAAACTACTACCCCTTTGGATCTTTTTTCATCGCTAAATAAAACACTATTTTCCCTCATTCCTATTGAAAACTATGAGAAGAAATGAAAGCATGCAAGAGACACAAAACCTTTACATGGTTCTCCTAAAGTAGGATACATCCAAGGAGCATAAAACAGAAATGTGCTTAGGTACCAAATAAACTGAAGTGTACTTCTCTTACAATGTTTGAAGCAGACTCACTACCTTTCCTGGTTGACAACTAATCCTAATTTGAAAGCTCGCCGCTCTATCAAATAAATTCTGTGATGTACTCCTTCAAAAGATTTTTCTTGTGTTCTGAACCACGTAAAAATGTTTTCACACATGAGTGTTGCATAATGTACATTTTTCACCTAGTATATGAAATATACTACATCATATAACATTTTCTTTTTTGCAGATCCCTTTTTCAATCATTTTTGGATCCTTCATGAACCACATTAATCTGTTCAAGAAAACGACTACACCACATAGTGTGAGTGCTTTAAGGAATTGATTTTATTTGTGGAATAACTTTTCTTCATGGAATTTAGATACTTCACAGCCTATAGTACCCCTCAAACTACTTCCTTCATGACCTAAGTTTTTCACATACCATGAATTATTTAGGTATTTTTTTCTTTTGCGAATCACTTTCGTACATTGATGAATTCTTCCACTGATTACCTTTTCTAATGAAATTATATATCTAAATGATGTGATTATGGGTCCTTTATATAGGAAAATAAATCCCTCAAAACCAACAAATCATGACTACATTTAACTCTTTTTCATATTATCCATCACCTCATGTTGTACTTGAACCGTATAACATAGTAATTTGTTTTGCGGTTCCCCTTAAATCCCTGTGTTCCTAAAAAAATAATGATTTCCTCATGAAAATATCTTTTTATGGGATTCTCATATAGCATAACCCTTTATAGTGGCCTTAATTTACCACCTTCAACTGCGGAACATTGAGAATCCTTTAAGGTCCACAAAGCACAACTACTTTGTGAAATTCAGGCATTCTATGATTTCTCTTTGTGTTTCCTCAAACTCCCTTTGAGGATGTCAAATTATTATTTGTGGAAATAATTTATTTTTCATAAAATAAAATTCTATTTTTGAGCCCCAAAAATATGGAAAATACTAGGAAACTAAACCACATTCAAAACATATACTTAGACAGCACCATCCATTCTCTAATGTGATCAAAAGAATTTTTCAACGTACAAAATCATCCAAAAATTTTGAGACAACATATTGGAGATTTTTTTCAAAATATCATCCCCCATTGTGTTTGTCGAAAAAAATAAAAACTAATAAGACATTTCCCCAGATAAAAATGACAACACTATTTTTTGCAATCCACCACTTGCACTGTGTGACACCAAATAGAGATCAAATATTTTATTCAACCCCAACCCTAATCTCACATCAGTCAAGATAAATGTGAGAAATAAGGGTAACATGAAAATTTGATCAATGAACCATGTCACCCTAGATACCACAAGATAATACTATCTCAAAACCAACTATTATAAGAACCCAATTGGAATACAACTCATCGCACCTAAGAATCCACAATATTCTTAAACTTCTTGCACCACTAACTCCTTCCATTTTATTTTTCATTACCTGAAATGCTTCAGCATCATCAAATTTTTTAAACTCTCCCTTATTAATTTCTCCGCCTATCATCTTCTTCCCATTTCTTGATCAATATATCCCCCCCTTTTTTAATGAACCCAAAGGTCACCCCTTTTTGGCACATTAATTATAGACATCACATATCAGCACATAAGGGAAAACACACCACAACTTAGGGATAGGGGGTCCCACATACAAACTTTTTCATGTGTGGTGAGTCAATTGAACTCGAAGATCAAGTCAATTCTTCTAAAAAAACTAATTGTGTAAGGACCTTATCATATTTTTTGCAATATGTAGTTCTTCTAGTACATACTCTAACTTCAGAAGCCAATTCTTCACTTTCTCTTTGATATAATAATACTTTATTTCAATGTTGTTTGTACATGAGTGATTGAATATAATTTTTCTATTATTTATATCACTTGAATTATCTTAATGAATTCTAATAAGATACTTCACTTCAGCTCAAATATATTCAAGTTGCTGCTTCATCCACAATAACAGTGTGAATGTTTGAGTAGCTACACTATATTCATCATATACAGTGCTCAATGATATTAAATATTGTTTCTTTCTTATTCACAAAATCAGAAATCTTATAATATAGAATTCAAGGCCCGTTGTTTATTTTCTAGTATCTAATAAACGAGACCAATCTAAATCTGTGTAGTCTAAAAACTTTTTCTTATCTTTTTCGTTGTATACAAATAGGAAATACAACATTCCCATGATATATCTAAGTATTATATTTCATAGTAAGTATGTGGATAACTTTGGGATTACATTAAAACCATTTTTATTTTCATGTGGAAAAAAAAATATATGGAAATACCACTATTATGTATAATAGACTACAAATGATCTTCTTGTATTCTATGACATTAACTACATTAACTTTATCATATCTTAGTTGTTTCATTTGGGTAGCCACAATAGTCATCATATCCATGTAATTACCCATTTTAAATATTGTCAAAACTTCCTTGGCATATTTTTACTCAGAAATTAAGGTTCATTATTTCCCTATGTCACCTATAAACTAAGGAAAAAGGTTATATTACCAATCATTCAAATTTCAATCTCACATTTCATGAATTTTATGAACTTTTTGAACTATAATTCATCTAATCCATCAAATATTATGTCCTTAATATATACCAAAACCATTATCCTTTTATTACTTTCGTTGCTGACATATAGATTTTAATTAACTCCACCACACTAAAAACCATGAAACTTCCAAAATTGATCTAGTCTTGATTACCACAGTCTCAGTACATACATTTTCTCAAAACGTGACTTCATCAGCTAAAAAACATTGTTATCATCTTCATGAATGAGAAAAAAAGCTGGATGTTTGATATAAACATTTTCATTTATAAACCCTTTCATAAATTCTAACATGATGTCCATCAAGAAAAATTTGAACTTTATTTTAACTTTTATGGCTAACAGTAACCTCCAAGTGAAAAAATTTCGTCAACATTTATATACTATCTCATGGATAACCCTTTTCACACCAGTCATTCTTGGTTTAAAATCACTATGTCCTATTTATTTATCTTTTTGTGAACGAACCATTTGGACCTGATGGAATTATTATCAATTGGTCCCAAAAAATCTCTCGTGTTTGATTCTTATCAATTTGGTCAAGCTCCTCATACATAACCTAAACCTAATTTTCATTTACTACTGAACCTTACACCATTTAAGAACTACCTGATATACGAAGGATGTTTTCTATAAAGACTTCATTCTCTAGGTCTAAACATGTGCTACTTGATCACTAGTGATGTTTTCCCACCAATTTCATCTCCACTATTTTCATAATGAGGAGATACAGATTTGACTTCCTCCTACTCATTAGCAGTATCTTCTTCAAAATCATCATTTTCTATTTCTAATACCAGTATGTTTCTTATGTCATCATCACTATTGTCAAAGAAATATTCACTATGTGGTTGATGATTCTGTCCATTCTCTATAACGGTGACATCGTTGCTTTCAACCACTTTCCCCAGCCTCTTACTAAATCATTTATATGTTTTTCTTTTTCCTCATCTTCCAAGAAATATCCACCCATCAACATATGTTTCAAATTTCATTTATATATATTTATTGATAAGATAACACTTAATTATAAAGATTAAAAAGTATTTCAATGTTGGATTCGTTCTATACCACATCTCATACATATTCTTTTCTTTATTCAAAATCAATAAATTATTATTGGATATGTAGACTGATGTTAGGACTACTTCCTTTATAAATTTATTATGTATGTCCTTTTCAATAAGAATTGTTCTGTCTATGTTTTTTCTGATTTGATTCTCCTCTTAACCAGTCCAATTTTTTTGAGGAGACCAAAATTACTAACCTTGATGCTTTATCCCATGTTTTTTGAGAAAATATTACACTTTTCTATTTGAGATTTCCGAACCACTGTTATTATCAAACTTCATATTATTCTATCATAGAATCCTTTCCAATTACATCATATTTATTTTTTTTTCAATTGAACACATTGTACTTGTGGAAAATGAAAAATACTCATGCCATCCTACTAAAATCATTAATAAAAAGTAAATAATTCCACTTTACATCAATGGATCTTGGTGAGATATGTGCACACACATCTGTATGCACTAATTCATGTACTCTCGTTGAATTTTATTCTATGCCATTTTATATATTTCCAATAATCTCCTCTTGTTGAAAAGTATAGAACATTTGAGTATGATCACATTATAGTTGGGGAAGATCTTAAGATGCATCACATTTAACCAGATATTATAGGAATTCTTGATATAGAAGGACAAGCTATTTATGCCACATTTTTTTTATTTCTTTCTAGATTGAAAGAACATGTATTCATCTCCACTCATAAGGTAAATATTTTTGTTTATATACTTTACATATTAAAATCTATACCATTTTTTCTTAATGATACATAACTTATTGGTAAAGATTATAGTCTAAATGAATTAACACAATTTACAAACACATAGAATATTGTGACTGGGACCTTTGAAAACCAAAACATCAACATGTCTCATATCTTTCCTTTTCACAAATTTGGCTTTTCCTAAGCCAAAAATCTTCTGGCCTCCATCATTTCCAAACATGAAAACACCTTCCTATCATATTTGATTCCCATGACTTATTTCTCATCCTATAAGATTCGAATCTTATATTAAGGATCCACACACCATCATGATCTAATGATTTAAGGAAAATCTCTACAACCACTACCTATTCAACTATTTTATTTTAAATACACTTATATGAATTTATAACCATTATGGATTAATAATATCGATCTTCTTTATTTTATGATATATATACTACATATTTCAAATCAATAAATTAATATTTCATTTTTAACCCATTTTATGATTCCTTGAGCTACTGTTTGTGACCACTTTTAGTATGCTTTTACACATTCCTCTTCATTATTGATGAGCAATATCTATCCATGAGTCTAAATCCACCACATAAGAAAAAGTGAAAATAAAAATTATTCTAGGAATATTGAAGTCTATATGGTTATCTATACTTCTCTTGTTCACTTTAGTAATGTTTTTCTATGGAAAATAATTTTTTGAAATGTCTTATCCTTCTACAGAAATTAACCCTTATTCGAGGTATATCCCAATTTATCATTGTTACAGGAATATATATTCTTTGGGTTATATGAATCTTAAAATTATTATTTTTACATAAATCAGTCTTTATCCTTTAATTGGGGTCTTTTTGTCTGGAATAAATCATCACAGCCTTATTTTTATGATAAATCCCCATACTATTCTAGTCATTTGGATATGTTTGTTACTTCTATTTTTCTATTTCTCTATGTTCCACTTCCATATTTTTATAACATAAGTTATCTGATTTCCAGATATCATACAGAGAGTCAATTTTCTCTCTAGATCTTCTGATTTGTTTCATAGTTTGATAACTTCCTCTTCATGTTCTTTAATTCATTTGATTTGATATTTTTTCTATATTAGTCACACCATTGATCACCCTATTCCATTATTAAACTTTGACTTTGTACTCTATGATATTTTATGAGTTCTCTAGAATTGATGAATTAATATTTTTTATTTCTTCCTTTAGCTTAGACTTATCTTCTTCCTGCTATTGTATATAGAGTTTGGAATCATGACCCACTCTATTGGACTTTTACTTTTTGGATCCCCAAGAATTTATCTACACAATAGATGCATATAATTCATCAGAGTGATCAATCCTTCCTTCTATTTCATATTCTTTATTATATATTTCATATCTTTTCAGAGAGTCACCAATAACTTCCACCATATAATTTTTTTCATGATCCTTGTAGTATTTTATTTCTCTATGTCAGATTATTTAGAACCATTATTCTCTTATGAAAGTAAGTTATTCTTCTTGATGAAATTTTGATTCTCATTTTTTTACCGTTCACATAAGTTAAATACTTCTTGATGGGAATTTCAACTTCATCCAGATCATCCTCTTGGAAATTATTTCTGAACCATGTTGTATGATTTCAAACCATTCCACAAAAAAATCATGCTATATGAAAATTTCCATTGAACTTTCTTTTTCCTCTTTATATATTCGAGGATAGGAATGACAAGAACACATATAACCCTTTTTCTTCCTGGGGATATTCAATAGTGAGATTTTTCATGGTCTTGAATTCCACCTCTTTATACTTACCTTTTTCCATAAAATTATAATCATCATTTTTAATCTCGTATGTGACAAGGGTAATGTGAAAGCTATCCAATGTTAGCTCTTTTGGATCTTTATCTTGTTGTATGGAGACTTTTAGATTGAACCAAGGTGTAAGAATTATCAATGTGTTCTTAAATTTCATCATATTTTCAATAATTTCTTCAAGACCATGAATGTATTCCACAAAAACATTTACCTGGTTAGAGAGAACATCATCATTCTCATTAGGGTTAAAGATCAGATCCTTATATTTTTTCCACAGAACATTTAATTTTTATTTTATAACTTTTGATTTTACTTCCTATATATTTAATAACTTTTCCCGCATTTAATATTTTTGAATTTCATGATATTACATTTTTTAAAATAGATTTGGATCCTCCTAAGGCATTGATTCCAATGGCATTGGCATCCAATTCACTTAAGTCTACTTGTGATAAAATTCAACTATTCAAACTTATAAAAATACTATACATCAAAGCAATAAATATATCCATTCCAAATTATCAAAATTATTGTTTTTTCTATTTTCTAAACAATTAAAAATTATTTCAATCAAATATCAAAATCCCTTTATGATTTACAAGCTCCATTGAAACCCTTGAAAGACAAACAATGATATTAAACATTTAATCTGATAATTTTTTTTATCCCAACCAGGATACATACATTGGTGGTTTAATCAAGTTATGATAGAATAAAATTACTTCCCCCTTGAATATTATTTTTTTCTAAATGATACACTATTCTATCCCTTTCCCACAAAAATGTATGAGTAGAAATAAAAACATGCTTGAGAGACAACAATTTTACCAACTTCACCTGCATTGGGTTACATCCAAGGAAAATACAAAGGTAAATATCCTATGTACCAAATATACAAAAACAAACCATTGTTACAATTTTTGGAGTGGACTCATTGTCCCTCCAAGTTTACAACCAACCACAATTTGAACACTCACTACTCTCTCAACTAAGGTTTGTTCACTGATCATTTAAAATATTTTTCTATTTTTATGAAATAACTTATTTTTTTTCACATGAGTGTTCCATGATTTCTATTATTCACTTAGTAGATGAAATACACATCACCATGAAAAATTTTCTTTATGGAGACTCCATTAACGAATCATTTGTCATCCTTTACAAAATTAATCAATCCCTTCATGGAAACCTCTTCACCGCATTGCGCGGGTGCTTCATGGAATAAATATTTTTTACAAAATACCTTTTATTCAAGTGAAATATAAGATTCATGAGATATAGTGTCCCACAAAAAACTTCCATTATGACCTTCCTTTTTTCATAGTGTAAATGCTTCATCAAATTATTTTTCCTTCACAAATCACTTTTATAAATTGTGAAATTATTATTGTTAATATCTTAATTAATAAAATTAACTTTGTAAATGATGTGATTATGGGTCCATTATATAAAAAAATAAATCCCTCAAAACATGTTAATTAGAATTACTAAAAAATACTTTTTGGACCAGCCATTACTGCAAATAGTACTCGATATGTGGTTCATATAGCATTGTTATTTACTGGAGTCTCCCCTTAAATCATTTTCTTCTTCATAAAATAATTACTTTCCTACAAATTGATATTTTTTTTGTTTTCATAGAATATAAACATTTTTGGTAACTTTAATTCACCGGGTTCATATGTATAATGTCGATCAACCTTTACGGTTTTCATGGCGTAGCTGCTATGTAGAATCCATTCTTTTTCTGATTTCTATTTCAAATTTTTCATTCTCCCTTTACTTTTAACCAATTATTTTATTAATAAATCATTACATTTAAATAAAAAAATCCCAAAGTTTAGGCCTAAAAATATGTAAAACACTTTGAAAGTAAACCACCTTACAAACATCTACTTCGGAAAAACCAACCACGGTGTAATGTGATCAACTGAATTTGTCAACAAACACAAGCATCCAAAAACACCAATATGACTACTTAAGTGAGTTTTCCACAACATTAATTATATAATCATAAAATTGAAAATGTATGAGTAGATATATGGGATTCAAATATTCTATTTATAGGGTTCACTCGATGTCTTAGATAAAGTATTCATATGGAAATGCATACTTTTCTATGATACAAATGGAGAACACAGGTATAGAGATATATGTGTTTGATTGAGATCACATGATACACCTTTATAACTTGAGTATATTGTATTTTTTGAGAGTATAGACATTTCATAAATTTAAATATTTTGGAATTCA
Organism: Viscum album; assembly: GCA_963277665.1. Taxonomy (NCBI): domain Eukaryota; kingdom Viridiplantae; phylum Streptophyta; class Magnoliopsida; order Santalales; family Viscaceae; genus Viscum; species Viscum album. The sequence goes on along the minus strand of OY728153.1, from coordinate 545,442,423 downwards.
ATATTTTTTTGATACAATAAATTCCCATGGGTCACACTTTTTGGATGGGTGAATGAGGATCAAGTTCATAAAACTTTGAGAGCTAACCTAATTTTCTAGAGGATTTCTAAAATAAGATTTAGATGGATTTTCACAAATTGTTACATATGATTTAAAATATAGTGAAAATGTTTGATATATTTTAAAAAGAGAGGTTTGAAAGATATCCATAATAAGATTCAGATATAGTTTCACAAGTTGGTACATATGATATGACAGATAGAGAATGTGCATTGAGTTTACGAGGATTTCAGTACAAGTTGGTGATTGATGGTTATCTATACTAAAAGGTTAAACATAATGTGACCATTTAGTTTTATTTTGACCTATCCTGATGTACAACATTAAATAATATAAAACATTGTTCCATAGTGTCTATATGTAAAATTATCATAGTGTTTTTTAATTCTTGATTTGAATGTTATCTTCCATGTTAGCTATCATACTTGATTATTAGTTATGTGATGATGATTATGAGAATCTCAAACATCTTGGATGACTATTTTAATATTATTTAATCAATCTGGTGATTAATCTAAGAATTTAAAGTATTTAAATGTTGTAATATATTTTTTAAATATTCACTCAATAAAAGATAACCATTTTGATTTTATTATCCCTATATAAACCATTTCAAACCCCTTAAAATGTGTGTAATTCCATTATGTTGAAATGCTAGTTAGAAGTCCTCATAACTGGTCCTATCTTGCTCTTATTTTTCGCAATCAATTAGACCCAAGGTTTTATCAGATCATGGATTCAGAGAGATCCTTATTGGGCATAAAGTGGTTTACGCAATTCATAGATAGCTCCAAAGGAAGAATTGTTTCAAAACATTCTAAATAATCTTGATCAATATCTTTTAGAGAGCTTCAACTAGCCATATCATCTTGTGTAATGTGTGTCATTATTATTTTTCAATTTATGATTGAAACATCAAATGGTATGGGGTTCTATCGTTTTGAATGAAATATATTCAAATATATATTCCCATTATTGATTTATGTGATTATAATATCTTTATAAATACCATAATTATATTTACAGAAACTATTTTTAATTTTTAATAAAAACCTATTGAATCAAAAGTCAAAAATATATTTCAATAAATTTATTGATAAGAGATTTAACTAATCCTATTTCAAACAAAACTTCAATTATAAAAACACATACTTACATCTATGACATAAAAGATTCATCAATTAAAAAATAAGTCACATAATTTCTGACCACAAACTAATAATTTTTTAAAAACAACTTTTCAAAAAAAATACAAGAAAAAAAACTTGAATGAAATTATCGGTGTCAATCCTAAAAAAATTATTTTCTACAATGAAAAAGATCACAATACACAAGTAACTTATCAATGATAAGAAATAAATTCAAATATATAACATGACACATTTTCAAAAAAAAATATAATTGTAAAAAAATTATGTTTTAAAAATAAATTAAAAATTGACATGAAATTAATGTACAAAAAGTCTATTTTTATTCCTAATATTTATAATATTAATAATTTCTAAAGAAAATAAATATTTAAAAAAGTAAGAAATTATAAATTAATTCATTAACAGCAAAAAATATAACATTTAAATAATTTAGTAAAAATAAAAAATGAGACATTTTGTTAATAATAAAAACTCAAACTAGAACATATATTCTTAGTTAAATAATATTATTCTTTAAAAATTACTTTTTAAGTAGGAAATCAATATTTTAAATATTTTTTGAAACACAATACATGAAAAAAATGTTGTTCATTTTTTCTTTATTTTTTTCTATAACTTACTTATGAACGAAAAATACATTTAAAAAAATAACATAAAATACATTCTCTCAACATATGATTATAATCCAACATTAGTTTAAAAATCCAAATAAATAAAATGGAATAAAAATCTTGTAAAAAAATCTATTTTATATAAAAATATTTCTAATCTCATAAATTGATAGGGGGAATAAGGATTTTGAAATGTGAAAGAAGTAAAATAAAAATTCAATTTAAAAAAAACATTTCAATCATTAATTAAAAATTATAAATATAATATTTAGTTAAAATTACAAATAATAAAGTAGAATATATATCCTATGTTAAACAGTTATTTTTAATCCTTTTTTACTAATCAATCAGTTTTTTAAATATTTATCGAAACTTGTAACACATGTTATAGTTAAAATATAATACACAATAATAAAATATAGCACTAAATGAATTATTTTCTAATAGATGTTGTGACATTATTGCTTACACACTATACACATGTTGTGATTAAAATACAACCACGATTAATATTATACTAACTAAATTGATATGGGTAATAAATATTTGAAAAAGTTACATAGATATGAGATGTTTCATTGACACAAAAAACATTTAAATCATTGATCACAAATTATAAATGAAATCTACAGTTTAAAAAATAGAACATATATCCAATGTTAAACAATTTTTAATCACTTTTGGATTAAGCAATTGGTTTTTTCAATTTTAATGAAAATATGTAACACATGTTATGGTTAAAAATTAATACTCAATGATCAAATATAATTTGAAATATACTCTTTCTTAAGATATTTTGTGACATAAATTCTTACACATTGGACACATGTTGTGGTCAAAATATAATCTTGAGAAAACCAAAAACACAATTATGATTAGTAAGAAAATTGAAAAAAACTAATATAATGTGTTCATAATTGTTGTGGTTAGAAAATAATAAAAAATGAATAGCTATAAAATTTTAATCATTAGTAAATTATAAATAATTATTTAATTATTAATTAAACAATTGAAAATTGAACAAATATTCTCGATTAAACCATCATTATTTTAAAAACTATTTCAAAATTAAGAAATGTATTACATGTTTAAATAAATTGAATATATTTTATAAGATGTTGTGATAGAAAATATATCATAGTGGGAACATGTTGTGTTTAATGTACAGTCAATGTTAGGGGTAAGGAAAATTATGGTAAAACAAAAATGAAATTAAAATAATTGAATGGTCATACTAAAATGTGTTTTTTTGGGAATTTGAAAACCTTATTCAACTAATAATTGAATTTTTTTGTTGGTTTTGGTTATTAATTTTAGGAATTGATTACTAAAAAAATAATTTAATTTAATTTTTTTAAAGTAAATATTTTTTTCATTTTAAATGAAATATGTGATTGATTTTTGCTGTTAAAAAATTTATTTTATATAAATATATATTTTAAATTTTAAATATTTTTTTAATAAAATTTAGGAGTTTATTTATGATGTTGAGTTTTTTACAACCTGGTTAGGTTTAGAAATTTTATTATCTACATAATGATTAATTAAATACAAATGTCTCTCATAGTATTCTAACTGTATGGATAAAACTGAGAAAGTCTTATGCGGTGTTTTGTGATCATAAAATTCCTTTGAAATTTAAGGGAATATTTTATAGTATTGTTATTTGACCATTCAATTTATACAGTATTTAGTGTTGGACTGCAATGGAACACTTTGAAAAAAAATAAAGGTGGAAGAAATGAAAAATTTAACATAGACATGTGGATATGCTAGGATGGATAATATTGGAGTTAAAAGTCTTCAAGAGAAAATTAGAGTAGTACAGATTGATTAGAATATTATTGGGACTAAATTAAATGTTTTGAATGTGTTTTATGAATATATAAGTATGAACCTATTAATAGGATAAACCTAATGAAATACTCAACGTTTTAAAAAATTTATAGGTAGACAAAAAATGACTTTAACACCCCATGATTTCATAGTACGTTATTTATTCAATGTAATTCAATAACTTGCAATTCACGCAACACCGAGTTCAAGCGCACCACGACTTACCAAACTAGTCATTCAAAAGCAGTTATGAATAATATTAACTGAAATTTTAACAATATACAACACTTATAATTTTAGAATCCATATTATGATTTTCTTAGACATAATGTAAGAAATAATTCATTTTTCTCAAATAAAAGAAGTATTTTAAAAAAATGCACTTTTACCGCCTTTTAATGGTGAACCCTTTTTAAATTAATTATTTGGAAATTTTAATTTTTCAATTTGACAAAATAAACTTCTTCTTTAGAATCGGTACATAAGAATTCAGTTTCAATAAATTTTTGGTGTTATTCTGATAAATTTAATATTTGAGTGGATAGTGAAAAATACTATATTTTAACTCAAAAGAACCATTTTAACCAAAATACTTTATAGCATTAAATTATAAAATTTAATGGTTCTAAAGTACAAATAGATTATATTTTTACCATTTAATTCAATTATGGTCATTGTAAGTAATTTCACTTTGAAATTTGACATAAACAAGTGTCAATCTTTTGATAGTTATTATTTATTAAAAATACGCCTTTTTGTTTTGAAAAAGGGAATTAATTTTAAATTTATAAATGCAAATTATATGTTGTGAATTTTTAAAATATACTTAATTATTGAATTCGTAAGATTAAAATTATCTTCAGGTGATTTTTTAGTATTTTTTTTGAAAACTTTTAATTTTTGATATATAATGAAAAAAACACTTAGTTACTGTTTAAAAACCTAATTTTTATTTAAATAATTATTTATTTTAATTAAATTTATTTTAGGTAAAAATAGATACATAATACCTATATATGTTCAATTTAATACATTGAAGTCATTTTATAATAAGATTATATATATAAAAATTTTATCGAACTTTTTAACGTCTTTAACCCACCTCCTAGGAGCATTTGAAAATTTACATAAAACATAATTTTAAAACTTCTGTGAGTTGATTTTAGAAAATACGAGAGACACAGTTAATATCAAGGTGTAAATTGTGGTTCACTAAGATAAAAATAATTTTTGGTGAATAGTAACTTTTTACTTTTATTTACCACTATTAAAAGTAAATTGGGTAATTAAGGGTAAATATGATATTATTATTAACGCAACACATGTCCTAATTATATTGGGATAGAATAATTCGACCAGAAACAACCTTAGGAATAAAATATGCCCCTTTAGGTCCACTTTGATTAGATTAAGACATTTATTATTATTTTATTTAAAGAAGAGTTAAAAGAGTTAAAATCAAAGTTTAATACTTAAACCATTTTTAATATTGGTTTATACATAAGATAAATTCGACTATAAATATTCAGTATAAAGATATAAATCTTTCATACATAATGTTATTTTGTTTATAATTTTTAGATATTAAATAATTAAATTTATTAATGACACAATGATGATGCAATAATTACATTATTAATCAAATAATCAAATAAATGGTATTATAAATATTAAAATAAATAAAATATCAAAGTTTTTATGAAATACATGAATTTTATAGGTGAATATGACATGTTAGGATTGATTTAAAGTATTTTTTTGAAGTAATCATGCTGTTATTGTTTTTAAAAAAAATACCAAATCGTGTCAAAATTGACATAAAATTGTTTTTAAAACAAATATATTATTATTAATTGATATAATGGTCCTAAATATCAATGTTTTGGCAAAAAGACTTATATAATAATATATATGACATTAATTAACCAATTGGGGTTCGATTGTCAGTATATAGTATGTTTATTAACCATATAGTGTAAGAATACAAGAAGTCACGGTAAAAGTTAAATTATTTAACTTTGAGTTAAATTTAAATTATAAGGTTAAAATGGTAACCTAAACTTGTCTAAAACCTATTGGTTGAGTGGTTTTCGACCCATCCCCATCTTAGACTTTAAATAATACATTTTTGAGCCATTATAAACCGAATATTAATTTATTATAAAATAATATTTTATGTTTTTTCCAAAGGTGCCCCTCACCCCTCATATAAAAGGGCACTTCCCCTTCTCTCAAATTCACACCTCCAATGTCATTTGGCTCATCCAAAATCTGCCCAAATACTCTCTCCACTATCCTCCCTTAATCCTAGAGGCCCTCTTTTATTCATAAAGCCATCTTAAGGATCCCTTTTGATCAAATCAAAAGAAGGAACCCGAAGAAGAGGTAATAATTCCACCACCCTCTTTCAAGTTATTTTTTTCTTCCACTTCTTATTTCTTTTTTATTTCCATTATCAAATAATAAATACAGTGTCTTCTATATAATGGGATGTTATTATAAATATGTAACAACTTTATTTATTATTCTATCCATCTTATGAATGATAATGTCACCATGCGTGCATACGTACAACTTACCGTCTCCACGCCGTGGTGTAATTTGTTATTCAACACCATGTTATTTGGATGAATATAATGATGAGTAATATGTATATAAATAATGAAAATAACATGTTAATGTCTCTGTAAAATTAATATTCCATCCAATTCCACACCTTTAAGGAAATTATATAGTCCCGCGTGCGTACGTACGGATTACCGTCTCCCCGACGCGATGAGATTCATTTTCACGTTCATCATTCATCGAAAATTATAAAAACATATATATTACTAATAAGTATATAATATATGAAATAATAATAATACTTGATATATATATATATATATATGTACTTACATATATCTTATCCACTTAGTTTTGTTCAACACGATATGAAAACGGAAACAACATTTATGCGTACGTACAGACTACCGTCTCCATAAACAGTGTTTTTCATTTCATATATATGTATATTATACATATTTATATTCTAAATATATATGATATAAAAATCATTTTTTATATTATGGATGTATTTAAATCTTGGTCTAAGTGATTCTATCAAGAGTAAAAAGTTAAAACATGCACGATAAAGAAAGTGATTATTACCCGAAATGTTAATTTATCGTGGAAATTATTATTAAATGGGTAGTATAAAGTCATAAATGAATCATGTATGATATCATAAATATTAATATGGTTCTATTATAATTTAATAACATAATAAGATCTTCATACAAGAGGTTAAACGTACCCTTGACCAAAGGAAAGTTCATGGTAAGGGGTTTTCATCTCACTCCTTATTCCCGTGAGATTCATGCCATATTGTCACTATTACCTTTTCTGTGGTGTATGTACTACCCATAATTGTTTTCTTTATGTAATACACATTAATTTATTTTTATTTACATATTCATTGTATGATATATCTTTCATGCGGTGTATGTTTCGTAAGTTACCAAGTTTGTAAGGGTTGATTCCTCAATCTCATTATTATCAGAGATTGTTTATGTGTAAGTATTTACTAGGAAATTTCTATAATCCATTACCATTTTTCATAAAAATGATTTAAAAATGAATATTTTAAAGATTTTATAAAGGTACTCTTTATGAGGATCATAATTTTAAATTTTTTAAAGATTTATCTTTCTAAATCATTTTAAGTAATGTCCATGTTTTCAAAATGATTTTAAGGATTTATTTATATGGACATGAATGTTTTGAAATGATAATTATTTTCAATAGTTTCAAAGTGGTATGGGACACTTTGATTCAAAAATATATTTTAAATTAATTCCTTTATAAATGTGTGACTTTCAAATGATTTTACAAAAAAAGGATATATCTCTCAAAAAGTTTTACACATAATTTTCAACTATATTAGCATCCTTTATTGGATATTATTTTTGATTGAGGTTGATTTATTATAATACAATATACCATATTGTATTGAGTGGGTTATGATATGTTTGACTGTGGATGTTCTATTTTTCTACCATTCATGGTTTTTGGTTAATGTATTGACATTTCGTATGCTAGTTTTAATACGAATGTTTATGTTATGTTCTAACTATTCATATGAGGAATGCAGTTGACATAGTAAGTGACGGGTGGATCCCGCTATACATCCTAGATGCATTAGTAGGTTTCATGAGACAAACTAGTGTCTTGGAACAAGGCCTTGACAAAAATGTTATTTTTAATCATGGCACGAGGCCTTGACTTTGTGGTAATGATGTCTCGTATTAGGCATTCTCACATTGTGAAATTAGTTATAACATGTGATTATTCGACTAGTAGAATATCCATGTTCATTTTTATATTGTATTGTTTCATTTATTTTTACCATATTATGTTCAAGTTTATGTTTAAAAGGCTTTTTTTTATTACACATCTTGCCTTAAAATGTTTTAGCTTCCACTAAATTATTTATCCTTACCGAGAATCTGAGCTCACACCTTTCTTATGTTTTATTTTTTAGGATTACAAGAAGTGTATTATGATTGATATATAGGGTTAAGATACAGGGAAAAATGGATTTCTCAAAGTACTGTCTATGATTTGTTTTATGTTTCAAAATTTAATTTATTGTTGTTTTATGTAATCTATTTTCCAAGACTGTTAAACTAATCTTTACTTCAGGATTTGATTCTTTGTAATCGTGCAAATGTATTAAAATAATGCACCAGATCTGGGTAACTAGGGTTAGGGCATTACTATGAACCATAAAAAAATCATTTTAGATGATATTGTTATAATTGTTTTAATGAAAATATAGTCTTCAATAGGGATAATTGTAACTATTTTAATGAGGTAGTTATCCTCATTTAATTGGGTTTGTGGATTTTATGTTTTTTAAATGGTCAACTAAATTGTTAAATAAAAACCAAAATACGAATAATCATATGGTTAGGGAAAATTGATAATTGAAAAATATATATATTTATAATAGTCATTGGATTTGGATTTGGTAATTAAAATGATAATAAAAAACCATATGGTTATTGAATTTTTGTTTTTTTATAACTGAAATTAAAATTTTACCAACCCAAAGAAAGAGTAATAATAAAAAAGCATATGAGAAACAAGAAATTACCAAAAATACAACAATGAATGGTATTTAAATTTTTTTAGTTGAAATATAACATGTAAGGAATAATTATAGCATTTAAATCATCAATTAAAAATTATAAATGAAGTATTTTATTAAAAATTAAAATTAGAACATACATTTTTTTGTTAAACCCCCATTTATTTGAATATGAATTTTAAAATAATAAATAAAAGTCCCAAATATATTTAAATCTTTATAAAAATATTTTTTTAGCAAAACTTCTACAAACAAAACCATATAAAACATTTTTTAAAACCAAGGTGACATTTATTGGAGAGTTTTTTTTGAGTTTGTTGTCAATCCATTTTCATGTTAAGGATGCAGTTTCACGACCAAGGGAGATGGTTTATAGTGGTGAAGTTTTCAGTCATATTCAATTTTTTTTGGGAAGCTAATGAGGATATTAATTAGGGGTTTCATATGAACATCCTGTGATAATAAAAATCAGACGAAAATCAAAACATATGAGACCTATATTCGATAATAATAACATTTAAAAATTACTATATTAATATAGTACCTAGAATTTGTGAACACCAATAGTTTCCATATTCGTTTGCAAATAATGTTTGAACGCAATCATGAATATCCGTGAACGTGATTTCCCTTCATCTTAGGGAATACACCAACAAGTGGATCCATGACCACTTCATGAGTATAACAGATATCCATAGGGGTTCTAAAACCTACTCAAGAGAGATAAATAGAGTTTTTTATAGGATGATAATTTATGTTGAGGCATATATATATCTTACACCGCAGACCCTATAAGAGGTTCTCATCCTCTTATTATATACCTCATGCCTAAGCCACAACACATTATATTCATTTCATTCAATTGGAATATAATTCGTTGAAAAATTTAAAGGAATATATGAAAAGACTTTATACCATTCATAATGGTTTGAAGCTGATGAAACCATTTAGGAGAATATTAATATTATATATACATAATATATATATATATATATATATTATACATACAACATATTCATGGAAATTACATGAATCAAATATATTTATTAAAAAAACATATAAATATTATATCAATATATATATATATATGAATCATGCATGATCTGAATGTGTACATTAATCTCATTCATGTATATTTTACTACACATCAAATAATATCCCACTTTTCCTAAAATAAAAAAAGGACTTTATGCATAACATCAAAATTTACTATGAATTCATCTGAACTCTTTTAGATATTTTTTCTTCATGATACTATCTTTATTTTGAAAAAAAAATGTCCAAAGTTTTATCCTTATCCAAGGGCCAAACTTTTTAAAACTTTAGAAATTAAGAACATTGAAAACAACCACAAAATCCTAATTTCATCGTTGTAATATAAGAGTAGCCTCTAGAAAATCCTTAGTATTGCTAAAGATACTAAGGTGTCTAGTGTGATACCAATCAAACATAATCACATCTCCATATTAACATGTACACCATAATATGTATCATATGAATCATATGTATCTTATGTAATCCCTTTTTCCCTGACATCAAGGGACCCCTATATTTGGAACATTTCAATCTATTATTGGTCCCTCAAAATTTCTTGATTCTATGAAAATGGGTTACCAAGTGAATAAATACATTACAAATCATTAATATGTCTGATAAGAATATCACATATCACTTATCCAAGTAGTTGGGAACATAAAATATTAAACAACTATGTATGTCCATGCATTTCCTTAGTCTAATTCAATCAAGGGCTAGATATATTTTCATTTCACAAAGGTGTGAAAATACTATCTTATATTCACTCCAACCGAAAACCTGATCAGCAACATAACCTACCACATCCTAATTAGCTAATTTTTTTTATTGAATTTCATAAGTTTTGGTACAAATTTATGATGGTTCTCATGATAGGTATCTCTACAACCTCAGGTAAGAATAAGTGAAAATAATTATACACCCCAAAGTAAATCTATGATCATATGACATTCAATGAGATTTACTTCGGTGGACCAATCTAGGTAACAAGAAACTACTTATTAACTCATGAATATATTATTCATGTCTCATAAACAAATATTTGTTTTGAATATAATATTATTTAATTTTAACTTTATCATATCATTATAACCCATAATACTCCATAATGATCCTTGTTTAGGGATAACACAAAGTCATGATTTGAAGGGATATTATCATTCAATTGTTCAGGTGAAATAAAATTTCATCACACATGAAAGAATGATAATTGGAGGTTGAATTTTTTAATAAAGTAATGATACATTTACAACCATTAAAACTAATCTCCCATGTATCTAACATCCACATATTATGCATGACCAATATATTTTTCCTCTAATGATGATTTCATCAGCGTATCTACCAAAATCACCTGTATAGCCACACAACTGATCTTTAAATTTACCCTATCATCAATATCCCATAATATATGGTATTTTGGAAGGATGAATTTGGTCCTTTCATGAGACTAGGGTTCCTTATCTTGAGAAATAGCCCACTTTGTGTCACAGTATAGCTCAATTACTCCCTTTTTTCTAAGAACCACTGTAAGTATGAACTTCTTGATCTATAAACATCCTTAACAATATCTAATGTAGTTTTTTTCCTATATAGTTGGGTCCACTATGGTAGAATATATTGAACTCTTCAAACTAAACACTCTACTGTTTATGGTAAAAATTAATTCATATTGAGATTTCATATCATTCATTTTAAACTACAAACTGTCATCTAAATAACACTTTATAAAGAGCCCATCCTCTCCTATAAATACTAATAACTTATCCTTGTTCCTTCTCAAGTACTTAAGGATATTCTTCATAAAAATCCTGTAAATTTTTCCAGTATCGGATTGGTATAATTTTTTTGATCAAATCACATGAGACATTAGGTTGAGTAAATATCATGGAATACACGATAGAACCTATAGATGATGCATAAGGAATCCTACCAATCCTTTCAAATTATTTAGAAGGATCTAGAATATTCCTAATATTTTTTCCATGCAACAATGTTAAAAACCCTTTATTGGAATTTTCCATGCTAAACCACTTTCTCACTTTACTGATACATGTGTTATAACTCAGTCAAAGAAACTTCTTAGATCTATTACTCAAGATCTTCATACTGAGTATGAAAGCTACTTCACACATTTCTTTCATTGAAAAACTTTTACCCGACCACATCTACAAAAAAGTGATGTGTTAGAACATCATTTGTAGTAATAAGTATATCATGTACATACAGTATAATAGATACTATTACACTCCCACTAAGAAACCTGTATAAACAATAATCATCATTATTGTTGATAAAACCAAACACTTGGATTGCATCATCAAACAGAATATTTCAATTATGATAATAATTCTTTTGTCCACAAATGTACCATTAAAGCTTGAAAACTAATACATTCTCATTTGGAACTTAAAAACATTGGTTTTTATCATATATATCTATGTATATATATATATATCATTGGATAAATTCTCATTATGGAATTCAATTTTGACATCCATTTGATGTATCTCATTATCATAATTATTCTTTATCATTAGAAAAATATGAATGGAATTTATCATCACAACAATTGAAAAGGTCATTTCGTCATCCTTACCATGAACTTGTTGGTAACCCATTTCCACCATGAATTCTTTATAGGTATAAGATTCACCATCAATGTCATTTTTTTATGGACGACATACTTTCACCCTATGGGTGTCCCATCTTCAATTGCATCAACTACATTTCAAACTTATTTTCAGTCCATGAATTTCATCCCAGATTCTAGGGATTTTAAATTAATTTTCAGAATAAAAACATGAAATGGACTCTTTGTAGGATGTAGGTTCATAATTTATGAATGTTACTTTATCATAATAAGAAATAAGATATCCATTTCTCATAGGTTTCTGAAAAATGCTAATAGTTCATTGAAGTTATTATATAATGTGAGTCAGTTCTTCACCTATAACTCTTTATGAAATCAACACATCCTCTATCTAAAGAAAATTTCCCATTCGATGGCATTGAACTAATCCAGGTTGAACTTCCCCCCACCCACCTGACTCCTCAACATAGATATTCCGTATCAAAATATTCAATAGTTCGAGCCAAAAGAACATTTATTTCAGTAGGGTGGTACAAATAATATCCCTTAGTTTCCTTAAGATATCAAAAAAACAAGCATTTTTTAGAATTAGTGTCAAGTATGTTAGAAATCAAATGTTATATGTAATCTTCACATCTATAAATATTTACATAATAAAAATTTGTATGTTTCCTATAACATATCTGATATTTTATTTTCATAACTAGTTTATATGGTATGTGGTTTAGTATGAATATTGGAGTTTTCAATGCATAACCCCAAAATGAGATAGGAAGGATACATATATTCATCATTAATAAAACCATGTTCAATACAGAATGATTCCCCCTTTTAGATACAGCATTCCATTTTGGTGTTCTAGGAGGAGGAAGTTGTGAAATTATACCACTATAACTTAGATGAGTTATGAATTCAAGGCCAAGTACTCATGACCCCAATCTGACAAGGGAAGTTTAATACTTCTTCCTAGTTGATTTTTTTACATATTAGTAAACCACTTTCAACTTTTAAAAAGTTTCATATTTTTATTTCATCAGAAACACTTACCAATAGAGACTAAATTCACCATTACAAGAAATGAAATAAATGTAAATGTTATTTTATCGTGTTTTCATTAGCCCACATACATCTGTATGTATGAGATCCAATTGTCCGTTATCCCTCACATTTTTTCCAAAAGGCAATTTTTTCATTTTTTTCTAACAAATGATATTTTCTTGTATCAAATGATTCATAATCGAATGAGTATAAAAATATATATCTATGGATTATTTGAATGCATTTATGGATTTTATATCTTAGGATAGAATGCTAAAGGTGGGTAGGATTGGAATCAACCTTGATTTTATTATTATAAATGTTATAAAAGAGATTTTCCTTATCAAGAATGTATAAATAAATCATTATATTCCAAATTCCATTAAAAAATACATTATTATATATCGAACAACTCTTGTTATTTATAATGAATTAATATCCCAACTTTTCCAAATAATATAAAAAAGTAAAATTTTTATTTATAGAAGGAAAATAATAAAAAAAATCAATTCGTAGATCAATCCACTCAGTAAAATCATATTTAAGTAATGGCATCTAATATAAAAAAAATTTCTCCATTGCCGACATTAATATCTACTCCACACTTCACCAATTTACTTTTATCTATTAGTCTGTGTTTATCATCTCTAATGTGTGATTCCAAACTAATATCTAATATCCATGATTCGTATTTAGAGAAATTTATTTCTATAAAATTAAAATTTGGGTACTCTAAATGTTTCTCCTTGAGAAAACTTTTCAAACCTAGATACTGATAATTTAATATTTTATAGGTTATAACTATTAATGATCTCAATATAATTATTTTTATGTATGTCATAATATACAACAGAGACATACTAGTTGGTGAGTATGATGAATTGTATCTTTTCAACAAGGGATTTAAATTTCAGTGCTCACTCTAAAAATAATAACATCATATATCATATCCTTTTATTGATACAAGATCCATCGTTTACTAAGAAGTGAATCTTAATTGGAGTTCATCTCACAACCAAGTTATTTTGATAGGGAATCATCCCGATCATAATAGTTTGAAATTAGGATTATTGAGTGGATAACCACATATATAAATCCATCATATGGATATACTCAAATCTATTCCTCTGGTATCATAACCATTGGGGATTCTTAGCTAGTTTAACCCACTATAAAGTACAAAAAACAATCTAATGAATGATAATCGAGGGGAACCCATTTTATGCCTGAAACTACCAAAAAATACAATCTAGTGTGAGTTATTACTTTCTTTAATCCCACATAGTAATCTAGGGGAACGAGATATTGGGATGAAACTACCCAGTTGGATGATTGAGCTCTTCAAAAGTGTTTCTTTGGATGAAATCTAACCCTTAGCATTTGAGAGGTTTTATTTAAGGTCCCACAAATTTAAAATAAATTATATGAATTTTAAATTCATCAATATTATATAAAATATTTTCATTATCATTTCATGTTTTATATAATTTTTTTTGTATTAATACTTATAATAATTTAGTATTTTATATCCCTATTCTAACCTCCAAATTGATGTGTTCACACCACATTAATGTGTAACTCTTTACACAACCGACAATTTTGTGTTAATAACCAAAAAAATAAGTCATGTATATTCATACATATACCAAATCCTCATATAGATAAGTAATATGAAGGTTTCATGTAAAACCATAGAGTTATATGAAATTGAAAAACTCTACATGAGTAAACGTGGAGAGACAGGTAGTTGGTCCCACTTACCTTCCAAGAAAATTAAAGCCACCATGGAAGTTGGTGGTATGACCCAAAGTCCGTCTACCTAGGGAGACTTTACTCAAGATTAAATTTACTTCATGAAAAACTCTAACACTTAATATGCATAGACTATTCCCAACAACTATTCTAAAGATCATAGCTAAAAATTAAAATTGAGACCAAGGTATATTAAAACTAAATTTTATGATTACTAAACTATCATGATATGAAAGGCCATATACTAGAAGGAATTTGTCACATTAATGGGAAAACACAACATTCATATTTCATAAAAAATTAATTAAATTTTATTATAAATAAAATTTAACAATTAATAAATTTATTTATTTTCTATGACATGACATGTCACAACCCGTCCCCCGGGGCCTATGTCGTGACTACCCTATGCCCACCTTCCATAGGCCAGTTGATGGTGACTAGCACCGAAGGCATATTCCCTATAAATAGGAAGGAATTGCCTTTATAACATATATGCACATGCAACCAAGCACATAACAAGATACAAACTCCTGTAAATTGAATAGTAATTAGAGTAAGTGTATTAAGTAAAGCGGCCATAATACAAGCCCAAATGGAAAGTACAAAGAAAACAAGAAAGTACAAGACATCTGATAGGTGAAAATTAGCTCCTATATCATCCAACACATATCATACCTAAAGGGTAGGTGCAGCTCATGAACGACCGTCTCTGTGGTTTTCCTCGTCTAACATCCACCTCTAAGCTACCTTCAATCCTGGTACCCTCATCCTCAGTCAGCGATGTCCACCTTCTACACCATACACAACGAAGTGTGGGAATATCCCGTATAGGGGTGAGTGTAATGATACTTAGTAGGGACCTTGATACCCCCATGGTCTCACTAAATCCACAAAGGATAAACCAAAAAGTAAGGAAACCACTGATAAAACTACTTAGGTATATTCCCATACATATACCTAAGCTATCAAGTAAACCCATCTCAATAATGAGGAAAACATAGAGTCCAACTCCAAATCCCCAAGATAAACTGTTCCACGAAGGAAGAAATACCATGAAGGAAAGTACCACACAGGTACGCCACACAGAAGAATACCACCATGGTATTACCACGAAGGAAAGTACCACATGGGTACATACTATGCTCACAAAAGGTATAACTTATGTACAGTAGTAGAGATGATAAGTTGTAACTACTAAATCATCTTACTCTGGTAATAAGCAGACCTACGAAGGATCCCTATGTACTGACCCACATAGGATTGCTAGGTGCTGACCCACACAGGATCACTCGGTGCTGACCCACACATGATTTCTAGGTGATGACCCACACAGGATCATACAGTGATGACCCATACAGAATTTCTTGGTGCTGACCCACATAGGATCACTCGGTGCTGACCCACACAGGATCACTCGGTGCTGACCCACACTTGATTTCTCTTCATTTTTCACATCACAGCAAGCTACTGGGTTCCTGCACTAGGCATGCTTGTCTTCGAAAAGGTCCTCTCCACAATCCAATGGTCGATACTCCAACTTCCATGAAGTCCCACTAAGAAGTATACCAAAGGTTCTCCATGTTATAGGGGTCTCAAGGCAATAGATGGTGTGTCAATCAGACGCACGGTCTATAAGTTATTAGCCTTTCATTCCCAAGGGCCCGATTGGATTTGTGCTCGATCCAACTTGACCATTCCCCAACTTTTTGCAAAACACTAGTGGGGTATACTAAATATACCATCTCGCTCCATGGTTTATAGTGTTGTTGATATTATCCATGGATGCATTTGTTTCACAATTTATTGAATAACGGACTATGTTTTGAGTTATTTACAATTTATTTTTGATTATACCTTATTTAATCATGATTTATTCCAATGAATGTAACCCTTACTGAGCATTTTATCTCACCCTTATTTTGTTTCATTTCCCCATTTTGTGATAAAGACATCTTTAATTGATTTTTAAAGGGTGTATAATATTTACATTTTTATGTTTATATTTTATTCCAAATGTAAATTGGTTATCATGTATGTATAGGGATCTTAAATACTAAAAAACTGATTTATCCATTGGGATTCAAATCCTTATATCAATTACAATATAATAATCTAGACACTGGATCTTGGATACTAATGTAGGGGTGTTACCGTAGGTAAAAGATTAAGTTTAATAGAGACCTGGGAAAAAATATTTTGAATAAACATAACTAAAATGATAATTCTGATAATCTCTTATAGTATTTGAGAAATCTTACCATTATAGAGATTTTATTTTGTGGCTCAATACTCATGATGATTATGAGATGACATTGTGTGTTCCATTATTTAGTAATGGTGCCTAATGGGGGTAAGGGAATCAATAACCAATGAAATGTAGGGATTTAAATGATAAATAAACCAATATAGATGGTGTTGGAATTCTTTATACCATCTGGTAATAAATTTTTAATCAAAATTTGCATATTTGTTTTCTTTGATTTTGTTAAGACATTTTATGGAAGAGTCTTAAGGTTAACTAATTATGGAATGAAATAAGATGGAATTTGAAGGTTTTTTTATAAGGTTAAAGTTACCTATACTAAGAATTTATATTTTTGGTAAATATTTAGAGGCATAAGGAATGACTTATAGATCTTATATTTCGTTAAAAGTTAATTTTATTACTTCAAGCATGAAAAATTAATCTTCATTTCTTGAAGTAAGATGTGATGTCGAAATAGATCGAAGCGCAACAAAATTTGTGATTTTAATTAACACATAAATAAAATAAATTATGTATAATTTCTCAATTAATTTATATAGATTGTAAAATAATACCTAAACAATAGGAAAAGGACTTGAAAATAAAAATGTTATCTTATTACCTTCAATTATAATGAATTGATGTTCTTTATACCCATAACTGCTGTATAGTTTTTTGGTCATTAACTTTCACTTGACCATGTTCTCTATCATTATCTATTCATACTTGGGTGCTATTTTTTCCACATATATTTTTTTTACTTACCACTAATTGTCTCTTATTTGTAAACCTAGTTTTGCGTTGACCTTCATATTACCCTTTCCCTCCTTTTAAGAGGAATTTTTATTTTCCCATTTTAGGATATATTTTTTCAAATGGAAATACCTAGATTTCTAAGAATGATTTCAAATTGAAAAAAAATAATTTATTTAATGGGATATAATGTAACACCAAAATATTTTAATATAAAACTATTCTCAATATCATATACGATATGCAACATCAAGCCTAAATGAAACACAAAATATTATTATTTAAATATGACTATTATAACACAATTATTGACTCCCCAAGTATGAATAGTATTAAATGAGTTTTTAAATATATAAAAATTTACAAATAAATAAAAATTAATTGATTAATTCTTTATAAATAAGTACTCTATTTTCAGAAAAGTTATTTTATGCTTTATAAATAAGTTTTCATTAAAAGATAATTTATGTTAATTTTTATAAGAAACTATTCTAATTAATTTATGGTACTTATATAAATTGTATTTTATAGAAATAATTTATTTTCTTAAATTATTATAACATAATTATCTTAGCGTTAAATATTTATATTTTTTAAAAGGATTTAGTTTTTCAGAAAATAGTGAAAAATACAATTTTATTAAAAAAATATAATTATTTCTGGAATTTAAAAAGTTTCATTTTATTTTAGAATGGTTTAAATGAAATATTTGTCATATTATATTATTAGTTATCAAACTTATAGAAACTCTGTGTCACGACCCGCCCTCGGGGTCCGTGTTGTGACTACCCCAAGCCCGCCTTCCATAGGCCACGGGCTGGCGACTAGCACCAAGGCGTAAATCCTGGTAAAAAGGGAAGACATTGCCTTTGTAAAGTAAACAAACACCACAGAGTAAGCAAGCGGAAAGTAAACACTAAGTAAAAACAGATTACAACTGAAAGTGCGGAAAAGTAAATGGGCCAGTATACAAACCCAAACTGAAAGTAAAGTACAACTTGAAAGGGAAAACAACAACTGTAAGTAAAAGCCGCTACACCGAGCTGTCCATTTGAGATCCCACCTGAAGGGTGGGTACAGATAGCTCCACTGCTCTACGGGTCCCACCGTCCTCTTCGTGTACGCCCTGCCCAGTGGTCCACCTCCAGGTACCGTCCTACTATGCAAGCCTCAGCCAAGATCAACGTTGTCCGTCGTCTTCAACCAACACAACGTAGTGCGGGCATAGCCCGTGCAGGGGTGAGTATAAACTACTTAGTAGGGACCCCGAGACCCCCGAAGGTCTCCAAAAATCCACAAAGAATAAACCACAAAGGAAGATACAATCACGAAGTAACAACCGACACTGCTTAGGTATATGCCCATACATATACCTAAGTCATCAATTCCAATACGCTCTAATCTCCAAGCCTAAGTACAACTCAGTCCACATAGGAAAGTATACGTATTCCACACAGGAAAGCAAAACGAAATCCACACAGGATAGCACAACACAATCCACACAGGAAAGTAACAGGATTTAGCTCACACAGGTATACTTCTTCGAAAGACGATAAAGATGATCTCTGATCCATCTAAGTCGTCGGAACCACGAAGGATCGATAGGTAAATAACCCCCGCAAAGACCCACACAGGATCGGGCCCACACAGGACCTGTAGGCACTGGTTCACACAAGACCGCTGAGCAAAAGGACCCACACAGGATCGGACCCACACAGGATCGGGCCCACACAGGACCTGTAGCACTGATCCATGTAGGATCGCTGAGTGCTGTAGTCGTCGTCGAATCCACCAAGGATCTCTGTATTGTCGTCGTCGCAGTCACAGTAGCAGTAGCCGTAGCAGTAGCAGTAGCAGTAGCAGTCACAGTCGCAGCCAGCTCTAGGGTTCCCGCACACAGCAAGCTCGTTCGGGAGGGTCCTCTCCACGAGCCGAGAGGCTGATACATCAACTGTCACAAAGTCCATAGTTGATGTATCCAGAAGTTCCATATCACCAACAGGAACTCAATGCAACAGACGGTGCGTCGATCGGACGCCCGGTCTGAGAGTTATTGGCTTTTTCGTCCTAGGGGCCCGGTTGGTTTTCAAGGAAAAACCAACCCGACCGTACTCCACCTGCGTCCAAACCTCGGGCAGAGTATTCCAAAAGATCCGTCTCACTAAGAGGAACACAACAAAGCCGACGACACGTCAATCGGACATCCGTAGCTCAAGATATGAGCGTTTCCGCTCTGAGGGACCGGTTGGTTTCGTGTACGAACCAACCCGGCCGAACTCAAAGTATTCTGAAACTTTGAGTGCGATATACAGAAACGACCGTCTCGATCCAAGGATCGCATCTCCACTGACGGTTCGTCTATCGGAGGTCCATATCTCATTTATGGGCAAAAGACCGAAATCGATACGAAAATGGGGGGTCCGGGTCCGGGCCGACCCGGCCCGACCCCCCCTGGGTCAGCCCGAACCGGGTCGACCCGAACCGGGTCGACCCGACCTGGGTCGGACCTGGCCCGGCCGGCCGCGCGGCGGCGCGGCGGCGTGGCCCGGCCGGCGGCGGGGCGGCCCGGGCGCCGCCCGGGGCCACGTGCGCTGGGCAAGGCCCCCGCCCCTCCTAGCTGGCGGCGCGGCTGAAGCTGCGCCTTCGGAGAAAACTGGCCCCCCTCGTGGGGGCCTGCCTTGTGGAAAACGGGGGGCCGCCTGCCCCCCTTTTATGAAACCGGCCCCCCCTCATAATGGGGGGCAAGTAACCTGGCCAGGGGAATTTAATTCCCCCGGTCTTTCCCCTTCCGGCCGGCCCGACCTGGCCGGCCAGTTCATCTTCAAAGGACCGGCAAAGCCGGTCCCCTTCCGGCTTCCGAAACCGGCGGCCCAGTTAGCCGCCGGTCCTCTCGTCCCGCCGCGGCCCGGAACTAGCAGCGGCCTTTGTCGTTCGGCGTGGTGCGATGGCACCACGCCCCTCCGCCGCGGCCCCGCTCCGGCCGCAGCGCCTTCGGTTTTCTTCGACGCGGCGCGACGACGTCGCGTTCTTGATAAACTTTCCGTGGTGCGGCGCGACGGCGCCGCACAACTATAGTCGTGTGATTCCCCCGTAGTGTGACATCACCACGCCATCACGTTCATCCACAAGAAAAATAATAAAATTCAAGAACAAAGGAGGGGGGATTCGGCCGTGTTTGTGCGGTCCGGACCCCCCTCTCATTAGACGATAACACATAAATATTTATCGTCATGTTTGTCATGCTAGAACCAAGAACGAGAATAATTAAATAATACAACAACAAACCCTACCTCGGTTTCAAGTACGATGTTCGTCAACGACCCACGGAAGACAACGTCGCGGAGGTCGGGCGTCGCAGTAATCGTTCGTCAATTCTGTTGATGAAGAGGTACGTCGTTGGTGAATCTTCGTAAGCCGACGAAGGAAGTCCGAGTAGGAAGTGGCGTTCCCTTTCGTTGACACGGAAGGCGTCGTCGATCTTCGGAAACAACCGGCTACGAAAAAGAGAGGAGCGGCGTTCTTCGTCGGAGCTCGAAGGTTCTTCGCGTTCTTCGTCAAAGTTGAAGAAGAAGAAGGAGCTCCAAAATCCTCTCAAGATGGCTAAACAAAATAAAATAAGCTAAGGCTTATTTTATTTACACAAACATCAACTTGAATTTCAATGGTTTGAAATTCAAATCAACCCACCTTAATTAATTAAAACAAGATTTCAGTATTAATTAAAGGGAGTTATAGGGGAGTTTTTAGAGAAGATGAGGAGTTGGGGTTCGTGTGATCCCCACCACACTTAATCCTCCCAAGGGAGGTTAAGTGGATGTGGGTCCCACCTTTAACTCCCTTTGGGAGAGTTTAACCAACAAAATAAAAATAAAAAGTGTTTCCACATTTTTATTTAAGTTCTTATAATTTCTCCCAAAAACTAACTTTCATCCCGCATAAAACGAAACGTCAAAAAAGGTCTCCTTAAGCGAATAACGGCACTGCAAGTTCATCGGTGCCCTCGAATTTCAATTCCGAGCACCGGATCAAAAGTTAGAAATTCCCGCTCATTCGTTCACTGAACGTACCCGAGCCAATCTTTGGAAATTGATTCCGGGCACTCCGGGCCTCGGAATCAGGTGCCCTCAGAAACCGCACTCTTGTAAAATTCCAAAGAAAATTAAGAAAAAATTTCCCTTTGAATTTTACGGGTCTTTATATTACTCCCACCTCAGGGATTTACGTCCTCGTAAAGATACATCAAAAACTAGGGGAACAAATGAGGGTACTGAGCACGCATCTGAGCCTCCCGCTCCCAAGTTCTCTCTTGGAGGTTCCCGTGCTGCCATCTGATGCGCACAAGAGGAATCGATCGCCCACGTAGGACCACTCCTGTCGATCCTCTATCTCCACCAGGACCTCCGTAAAAGTCGCCCCATCGTCAACGTCAAGCTCCCCATGGTCAATGATGTGCGTCGGGTCATGCACGTATCTCCTCAGCTAAGATACGTGGAAGACGTCATGCACCCGGTGCAACTGAGGTGGTAGAGCCAGGCGATAAGCCACCTCGCCAATCCTTCTAAGGACCTGGAAGGGTCCGATGAAGCGTGGAGATAACTTGCCGCCTCGGCCAAATCTTCGAATACCACGTCGATGTGAGACCCGCAATAAGACGTGGTCGCCATCCTCGAACTCTAGTGGCCTCTGCCTCCTGTCAGCGCATGACTTCTGCCGGCTCTGAGCTGTCCTCATCCGCACCTAGATGACCCGGACCTTCTCTGTCGTGGCCTGAACCATCTCCGGTCCCACAAGTGCTGACTCCCCAGGGTCTTTCCAGCACAAAGTAGATCTACAAGGTCGGCCGTACAATGCCTCGTATGGTGAAATTTCGATGGTGGAGTGGTAGCTGTTGTTGTACGAAAACTCCACCAAGGGTAGGTGGTCCTCCCAGCTACGACCAAAGTCGAGGACACATGCACGGAGAATGTCCTCGAGAGTCTGAATGGTCCTCTCTGTCTGACCATCCGTCTAAGGGTGAAAGGCTGTGCTCAGACGTAGATGTGTCCCGAACGCCTCCTGTAACCCCTTCCAAAGCCGGGAAGTAAAGCGAGCATCTCGATCGGAGACAATAGATGATGGCACACCATGAAGCCGTACAATCTCCTGAACGTAGAGACGTCCCAAGCTCTCCACTGATCCCTGATCTCTGATGGGTAAGAAGTGTGCTGACTTGGTGAGTCGTTCAACAATCGCCCATATGGAGTCGTGACCTCTGGAAGTGCGTGGAAGTCCAGTCACGAAGTCCATAGATATGTCGTCCCACTTCCACTCTAAAACCTCCAAGGGCTGTACCAAGCCTGCTGGTACCAGATGCTCTTCCTTCACCTGCTGGCAGGTGAGGCATCGAGAAACGAACTCTGCCACAACCTTCTTCATGCCCGGCCACCAGTGCTGTCTTCTGAGATCCTGGTACATCTTCGCCACTCCTGGATGTACCGCCAAAGGAGAAGTGTGAAACTCTCTCAGCACCTCCTCTCACAAAGCTACTGGTACCATGGTACGTCCTCTGAAAAGAATGTCGTGCTCTGATCCAAGGGAGAAACCATCAGGTGCCTGTCCCGAGGATATCTGTGCACGCCGTGTCTCACAGTCAGCGTCCCCTCGTTGTGCCTCTCTGACCCGCTGCAGTAGTGGAGGGGTGACTGTGAGAGACTGGAGGAAGGCTGCTCCATCTCTATCCATGAAGGATATCTGCAAAAAGGCTAGCTGCTCCGTTGCCTCCTCAAGTAGGTGAATGCTCGTCCTCCTGCTGAGGGCATCGGCTACCACGTTCCCCTTCCCAGGAGTATGGACTGTCTCAAAGTCATAGTCCTGGAGGAACTCAAGCCATCGCCGCTGTCTCAGGTTCAGGTCCTTCTGCGAGAAGATATACCTGAGACTCTGATGATCAGAAAAGACTGTAAAGCGCTCGCCCATCAGGTAGTGTCGCCATGTCTTCAGAGCAAAGACCACTGCTTCTAACTCCAGGTCTTGGGTAGCGTAGTTCTGCTCATGCGGCATCAACTGAAGTGATACATAGTTGATCATTGCCCGCTCCTGCATCAGAACACATCCGAGTCCGGTCCCTGATGCATCGCAGTAAACTACATATCCTACTCCCTCCTCAGGAAACCTCAAGATAGGTGCGCTGGTCAATCTCTGTCTCAGCTCCTGGAAGCTCTGCTGACATCTGTCTGACAACACTAAGGGTTTCCCCTTCCTCCTTAATGTACGGCGAAGCTACAAAGATTTCTCCTTTTCCGAAAAGTGAAATCTGGTCTCATCCCATGGATGAACCACGTTCCTTGCCTAATACAGTCAATCCCGTCATGATTAGTTAATTCATGGAATGGATGGCGTCGTAAGGCCTCGACGCTGCTACCAAGAGATCCAACCGTTACTCTCGCCTCCAAGGGTTGAGTCACACTATCGGCATCAGTGTGTGGTCACTGGGTTTCCTCCAGTAAGAATCTCGCAAGTGAGGGTCAAGTCCACAGTTTTTTTTAACCGGCACCTCAAAGAAAAAACAAACAAAAGAGAAGAAATCAAAAGTCACCAAGGCAAGTATCTTTTATTACTTCAACTTAAAGTACAAGGACACAAGGCAACATAAACAACGAAGCTAGATGCATTATGGGCAAAGGCCTCTATGCCTGGAGCTAGTCCCACACTAGTCCACCTGCTTCCGGAGCTCCATCATCATAAGCTTCAGCTGCCTGAAGTTGTGCTCTCCCCTGAGGTCGGGGTGGACCTCCTGGTGGTGGTGGTGGTAGAGACTCAAAGCGTCGCCCACCACTTGCTGCTCGGCCAGCTCCTCTGCCTCGTCCGCCTCCTCCCTGCGGACCGCCACGGTCGAACCTCTGCCTCTACCTAGGTGGTTCATAAACCGTCTGCTGCTCCTCTGCATGGAGGGTCGGGCAGTCATGAGCCATGTGGCCATGCACGCCGCACGAGTAGCACTGTCTGCCTCTCGAAAGACTGGCTCCGTGCTGTGTGCCCCGCACTGCTGAGCCAGTGTCCTGAGGTCGTCTTCCCGAAGGTCTGGTCTGCCTGGACCCCTGAGTCATCCGTCGACTTCCTGCTGCAGATGACTCTACCATGTGCCGCCCTGCGGTTGGTCGCGACGCTGGTGTAGACTCAGCAAGGAAGCTCTCGATCAAAAGGGCCTGCTCCAGTACTCCAGTCTGAGTCGGTATGCTGAGGGAGATCAGCGATTCCCTGATCTCGTGTCTTAAACCCTGCTCGAAGGTCCGGGCCCGGATGAATGGGTCCCGTACCATGTCGGTCGAGTAGCGCGAGAGATCAGTAAATCTGGCCGAGTACTGAGCGACCGTCATGCTGCCCTGCCGCAGCTGAAGTAGCTCTTGGATGCGCACCGCACGAAGGGTGGCTGGGACGAACTCCGAGAAGAAGAGGCTCTCAAAGTCCGTCCAAAGTTGAGATTCCTCATCATGCACCTGGAGCATCAAGCTCCACCATCGTCCTGTTGCTGCGTGTAGTAGGCTTGCAGCGAGAATCACCATGAGGTCTGCTGGTGTCCTCACTAGCCTAAACACACGTACCACTGCCTCCAGCCAGTCCTCGGCTGCCTGGGGATCCGTCTCCCCGCGAAACCTGGGAGGTCACTGGCGCTGAAACTCTTGCAGTGCGCTGAGGCGACGTGCATCATCAGCGGCTGGTACTGGAAGCATCGGTGGCTCGACGGGTAGAGCTACCGCCGGTGCCACTGCTGACAAAGGACCCTGCACCGAGGCCTCGTCCCTCAGTGGGCTGTCATCACACTCGACTCTCGGAACCCTAGCTGGCTGCCATCGTGGGGCCATCCTGAAAAGGAACAGGTGCTCCACGGTCAAACAGTATACCTGGTGAGCTGACACAAAGTAATCACAAAGAAAACATTGAAACACACACACAATCAATGTTTTCGTGCATTAAGTCGGAAATCAGAAGTCAGGGTCCTGGTGTACGGATACGTCGGCCGCCGCACCAACACTGGACTCCCTGGACTGATAAACACAATCAATACGCTAAACATTATTGCTTCACATAGAAAAGATCAGAGTTCGCGGTAGAACCGAACTCCTTTGATACCAATTTGTCACGACCCTCCCTCGGGGTCCGTGCCGTGACTACCCCAAGCCCGCCTTCCATAGGCCAGGGGCTGGCGACTAGCACCAAGGCGTAAATACCTGTAAAAAGGGAAGTCATTTCCTTTGTAAAGTAAACAAACACCACAGAGTAAGAAAGCGGAAAGTAAACACTAAGTAAAAACAGAGTACAACTGAAATTGCGGAAAAGTAAATGGGCCAGTATACAAACCCAAACTGAAAGTAAAGTACAACTCGAAAGGGAAAACAACAACTGTAATTAAAATCCACTACACCAAGCTGTCCATTGAAGATCCCACCTGAAGGGTGGGTACAGATAGCTCCACTGCTCCACGGGTCCCACCGTCCGCTCCGAGTACATCCCGCCCAGTGGTCCACCTCCAGGTACCGTCCTGCTCTGCAAGCCTCAGCCAAGATCAACGCTATCCGTCGTCTGCAACCAACACAACATAGTACGGGAATAGCCCGTGCAGGGGTGAGTATAAGCTACTCAGTAGGGACCCCGAGACCCCCGAAGGTCTCCAAAAATCCACAAAGGAAAAACCACAAAGGAAGATACAATCACGAAGTAACAACCGACACTGCTTAGGTATATGACCATACATATACCTAAGTCATCAATTCCAATACGCTCCAACCTCCGAGCCCAAGTACAACTCAGTCCACACAAGAAAGTATACGTATTCTACACAGGAAATAAAAACGAAATCCACACAGGATATCACAACACAATCCACACAGGAAAGTAACAGGATTCAGCTCACACAGGTATACTTCTTCAAAAGACGATAAAGATGATCTCTGATCCATCTAAGTCGTCAGACCCACAAAGGATCGATAGGTAACTAACCCCCGCAAAGACCCACACAGGATCGGGCCCACACAGGACCTGTAGGCACTGGTTCACACAGGACCGCTGAGCGCAAGGACCCACACAGGATCGGACCCACACAGGATCGTTCCCACACAGGACCTGTAGCACTGATCCACGTAGGATCACTGAGTGTTGTAGTCGTCGTCGAATCCACCAAGGATCTCTGTACTGTCGTCGTCGCAGTCACAGTAGCAGTAGCAGTAGCAGTAGCAGTAGCAGTCACAGTCGCAGCCAGCTCTAGGGTTCCCGCACACAGCAAGCTCGTTCGGGAGGGTCCGCTCCACGATCCGAGAGGCTGATACATCAACTGTCACAAAGTCCATAGTTGATGTATCCAAAAGTTCCGTATTGCCAACAGGAACTCAACGCAGCAGACGGCGCGTCGATCGGACGCCCGGTCTGAGAGTTATTGGCTTTTTCGTCCCAGGGGCCCGGTTGGTTTTTAAGGCAAAACCAACCCGACCATACTCGACCTGCGTCTAAACCTCGGGCGGAGTATGCCAAAAGATCCGTCTCACTAAGTGGAAAAAAACAAATCTGACGTCACGTCAATCAGACGGCCGTAGCTCAAGATATGAGCGTTTCCGCTCCGAGGGCCCGATTGGTTCCGTGTACGAACCAACCCGGCTGAACTCAAAGTATTCCGAAACTTTGAGTGCGATATACCGAAACGACTGTCTCGATCCAAGGATCATATCGCCACTGACGGTTCGTCGATCGGAGGTCCGTAGCTCAAGTTATGGGCAAAAGACTGAAATCGATACGAAAACGGGGGGTCCGGGTACGGGCCGACCCGGCCCGACCCCCCCTGGGTCGGCCCGAACCGGGTAGACCCGACCCGGGTCTGACCCGGCCCGGCCGGCGGCGCGGCCCGGCCGGCAGCGGCGCGTCCTGGGCGCCGCTCGGGGCCACGTGCGGGGGGCAAGGCCCCCGCCCCTCCTAGCTGGCGGCGCGGCTGAAGCCGCGCCTTTGGAGAAAACCGGCCCCCCTCGTGGGGGCCTGCCTTGAGGAAAACGAGGGGCCGCCTGCAACCCTTTTATGAAACCGGCCACCCCTCATAGTGGGGGGGCATGTAACCTGGCTGGGGGAATTTAATTCCCCTGGTCTTTCCCCTTCCGGCCGGCTCGTCCTGGACGGCCGGTTCTTCTTCAACGGACCGGCAAAGCCGGTCCCCTTCCGGCTTCCGACACCGGCGGCCCGGTTAGCCGCCGGTCCTCTTGTCCCGCCACCGCCCGGAACTGGCCGCGGCCTTCGTCGTTCGGCGCGATGCGACGACACCGCGCCCCTCCGCCGCGGCCCCGCTCCGGCTGCGGCGCCTTCGGTTTTCTTCGACGCGGCGCGACGGCGTCGCGTTCTTGATAAAATTGCCGCGGCGCGGCGCGACGGTGCCGCGCAACTATAGTCGTGCGATTCCCGCGTGGTGCGACGGCACCACGCCATCATGTTCATCCACAAGAAAAATAATAAAATTCAAGAATAAAGGAGGGGAGATTCGGCCGTGTTTGTGCGGTCCGGCCCCCCCTCTCGTTAGACGATAACACATAAATATTTATCTTCACGTTTGTCATTCTAGAACCAAGAACGAGAATAAATAAATAAAACAACAACAACCCCTACCTCGGTTTCAAGTACGATGTTCGTCAACGACCCACGGAAGACAACGTCGCGGAGGTCGGGCGTCGCGGTAATCGTTCGTCAATTCTGTTGACGAAGAGGTACGTCGTTGGTGAATCTTCGTAAGCCGACGAAGGAAGTCCGAGGAGGAAGCGGCGTTCCCTTTCGTTGACACGGAAGGCGTCGTCGATCTTCGGAAACAACCGGCTACGAAGAAGAGAGGAGCGTCATTCTTCATCGGAGCTCGAAGGTTCTTCGCGTTCTTCATCAAAGTTGAAGAAAAAGAAGGAGCTCCCAAATCCTCTCAAGATGGCTAAACAAAATAAAATAAGCTAAGGCTTATTTTATTTACACAAACATCAACTTGAATTTCAAAGGTTTGAAATTCAAATCAACCCACCTTAATTAATTAAACCAAGATGTCAACATTAATTAAAGGGAGTTATAGGGGAGTTTTGAGAGAAGATGAGGAGTTGGGGTTCGTGTGGGCCCCACCACACTTAATCCTCCCAAGGGAGGTTAAGTGGATGTGGGTCCAACCTTTAACTCCCTTTGGGAGAAGTTAACCAACAAAATAAAAATAAAAAGTGTTTCCACATTTTTATTTAACTTCTTATAATTTCTCCCAAAAACTAACTTTCGTCCCGCATAAAATGCAACGTCGGAAAAGGTCTTCTTAGGCGAATAACGGCGCTGCGAGTTCATCGTTGCCCTCAAATTTCAATTCTGAGCACCAGATCAAAAGTTAGAAATTCCCGCTCGTTTGTTCACTGAACGTACCTGAGCCAAACTTCGGAAATTGATTCCGGGCACTCCGGGCCTCAGAATCAGGTTCCGTCAGAAACCATGCTCTTGTAAAATTTCAAAGAAAATTAAGAAAAAATTTCCCTTGAATTTTACGGGTCTTTACACTCAGGATTTAGATACATATATATTAAATCCAAAAATATGAGTATTCATTTCATTATATAAAAACATGCCGGAGGACCATAATGCTTTAGTGTATTTAGAAACTCAGATATATAAGAAACCAGATTATAAGTTAAATTCATCATCTACCAATAGTTTCTTCATAACTATCACCACTACTATACATATCATAAATAATACCTTTCTTTATAGCCTTGGAGAAGGATACATACAAAAGTGGGTGTCCAGTTGCTTGGTAAGGGTAAACAAGGGAGATATCAACATATCCTGAGAATAACTACATGAGAAAATTATAATAAAATATGAAAATACTACCCTTAATAGGATATATCATAAATCATATTCTTGGAATAAAACTCGTTAGTTCATAATACATGAATCATAAATAAATAAAAGAACATGATCCATAATAACATAACCTTGGCATAAGACATAGATTTGTGGAACATATATATAATCATAGAAAATAATATTGAATGTATTCCCCCCAAGGAATTAATTACATGTTAGGAATGGGATAACCATATGTTTAAATTATTTTTTATTGGTATAACCTCTCTTGTACCCTCTTTTGGGTTTGGGATATCCTCTCGTGTACCCTCTTGTTTCATGGTTGGGATAACCTCCCAAGTAGCCTCTTTTTCAAACTTGGGTTGACCTCACAAATACCCATTTATACCATATAACTATATTTATTATCCAATTTATTGGAGAGAGATATAGGTCCCACCCATCATCGGTTATAATGTAATCACTCTCCTTGGTTATAAAACAACCAATATCCTTGGTTATAATGTAATTACCACCCTTGGTTATAATTTTATGATTATCACATAATTAAAAACATACATAAGCGGGAAAAAATATAATAAAACACTGTAAATATCATAACCCATGGAAGTAAATGAGTATTATAAAAATTTCAACATAACATAACACATGGAAAATTAATAGGTTTCATAAACATTTCATCAGTTCATTATAGCATAACCTTTGGAAAAGTAATGAGTTTAATAAACAAATTTTAACCGTAAACATAAAAATATTTATAAAGAATAATAATAATATAATTTTATCATATTTCCAGTAAATATTAATTAACATCAAAGGATGTCACGTTATATAGAATACTATATTGAAAGATCCCTCAGAACAAATCTCTAGGAAAATATCCTTACCACTTTAAATACACTTCTTTAAAATCTAAATATTTCTTAAAAAATACTGAAAATATATTTTTTATAGTAAAATTGAAAAAAATGAAATTAATAATTAGTTCATTTATAGGTCATGATAATGAGAAATACCGTTCATTTCATACTTTGGAAAACAAATATTTCATTCATATTTTTTGCAAAATCCATAATGACATTGTTTGGAAAATGAAAAGAAGATTCCTTTTAAGACATTTCGTAAAAAGTAAAAAATGGGTTAATAAGGTATTAAGTAATCCTTGGTTGACACTAAAAACTTTTTTTAATATATATTTAGGAAACATGAAAGTGGAAAAAATTATTTTCATATGAAGAGAGTAATAAAGTTGATTTTTATTAAAAACATTATTTTGGTATCCTTAATCCTTTTAGAGAGGAGAATGAAAGAAAAAAATGTATTCTTTAGAAATAAATAGAGGATAATAATATATATGTGTATATTTATAGGTATATCATTTCATTTAATCATCATAAAATTAATCATAAGCAATCCCGATACATAATATGATTGTAAAATAAAACTTCTACCACTTGGGTATCATTTGAAACATATACACAAAGAAAGAATTATTTTAAATCAAAATTTAAATTTAATTAGAATAAATAAATCAATGATATAACATGTAAAATGGTATGTATATACCTATCATAATAGATGACATGTGAAGAACATTACATATGTCCCAAATATGACAATTTGAAAAGAAAAATCCATAACCATTGGTCTCAACTTCATTCAGACACATTAAAAACTATTTTATAATAAATATAGGTTTATTGAACATATATTATTGAAAAATAATTATATATTTCATGAAATTTATGATATAATTATTAAATTTTATTTCCCATTTAAAAACAATTTATTGTTAAAATTAGGTTTCACGTAATAACTACTTTGTTTTTATTGTACGTTTTGGACATGTATTTTGGGTCCTTTTACATTGATCATGGTTTCATCATCACCAGAATGTTAAAGATGATATATATATCATATATATTCATTATATAACTATTTATATTAATACATTAGAGTTTTATATTTAAAATTAATTACATCATTCATGGAGAATGTAGGTCATACGTATTCATGAACAATGTTTCCATTTTCTTACACCCAATATAATTTTTATTTTATTGAAAAACCACTTTCAACATAAGTGGTAACTTGCAGAAGTGCCAAAAAATTATCATTACAAGATTCAAAATTCAAAATCTCAAAGTTAACCATCAACATATTCAAACAAGACTCATCATCACCGCCTCATTATTCTCACGTTGACACATCACTAGATTCAAAATTAAAAAGTTAGATCATCCTCACCTCCTTGTGCCTACCGCCTCATGATGCATACCCTAACCAAAACTAAACCTTATCTGAACCAACACACCAGAAACCAGAATGCCTGAAACCAAATCATCGAAATCCTTCATCATCAGAAAGAACCACACACAACACCATCACGAATGCTGGACGAAACCCCACTAAAGACCATTACCCCATATCATTCGCTATAGGAAAACATCATTGTGGCCACATCATCACATCCACTGTAGATGATCCATATCAAGACTTTACAAGACAATTGAAACACAAAAATCACCAATCATAGTGGATTTATAACAAACCTGATGAACAAGCCCTATGGGGACCCATGGACCGAGCCGAAGTTACCATAGTAGTTTCTTCCTGTGATGTCATCGACCAATAGAACTACACAAACCAAGACACATAGGAAGCCACAGTGTGAGTCTGACTATGGGAAGAGTGGTGGGATCCTAAAGAAAGAGTAGAGAAAGGATTGAACTGAGGCCTTAACTGTGTTATCTAAACATGTCCACTAAACCCTACTTTCAAAGTCACCACCAGAGGAACCACAACCAAATAAGATAAAACATAATGTTGGTCGAGAAACATGATAAAGGAGCTGGTTGGAAGCCACCACCAACAAAATCCCAAATCACCCGGGTTTCATCGAGTCAGACCAGGATGGGGTCTTTTCACAATGGTACCAGAAATAAGATTAATGGTCGCATAAAATGAGTTCCAAGAGGAGAGTGAGGGGACAAGAAGGAGAGAAGATGAGGAACAGTGGAGAACAACCTTTCACTGCAAGGGAACAAGGAGAGGGATGGAGCATTGGCGTTGGGAAACTAAAGGAAGGTAAATAACATATTAACTTTATATTATTTATAATTTCATATATGTCACATATAATCATTAAATTTAACCTTATTACCATTAATGTAAAGTGTATGTTAAAAAAAATACATCACTTTATGGGGAGACAGTTCGCTTTAAACACAAGAAACATTACTATATTACCATTGAATATAAAGTAAGAAGTTATATGTTATATTATATTTCAAAATTTATAATTATGTTATTAATGTCAAATATATAATTTAATTCCATCATTATATCTACTAGTGAGAGGTGGTAATGGAAAACGAATTACATCGACTCGCAAGGTGGTAGTCTTCCATATACATGGTCGATGGTTTCATTTCCCATTTTATGGAAGATGATATAGATGTAGGTAATGAAATTAACATAATAAGAAATAAAAGAATATTATATTCTAATGTTATTATATTATCAAGGATTATTAATATTCTAAGGAGTTAGAGGAAGAAATAAAATAAATATTCATGGTTAAGTACTATACATCTTCTTATGAGAACTCCTTTAGTTTTACACCTAAATCCTTCCTTGTAGGGTTTCCTAATAAAAATAAGGATCGTATTAAATGGGTAAAGAATTATGTAAAATATGTCTTCAGGTATTGTAAGAGCCAAATATATTTTAATTTGATAATAAGAG
This sequence comes from Viscum album, assembly GCA_963277665.1. NCBI lineage: Eukaryota > Viridiplantae > Streptophyta > Magnoliopsida > Santalales > Viscaceae > Viscum > Viscum album. The sequence continues at coordinate 545,408,633 of OY728153.1, read as the reverse complement.
AGGATAGGAGATCTCCTTTTGTTAGTGGGGAATAGGAACTACATGGAAACTACTTTTAAATTTTCCAAAAGAAACCAAAATGAAAAAGTCCTTTCAAAGGAAATAAAGATTCTAAATGACCATATATAATATCTTTGGATAGTATAAGGTTAAAATATGGCCATATAGTAGTATTTTTAAATGTTTTATTGGAAAAATTAAACTTCATATTTTAGTTTAACATCCCAGTTAACTAAAGTAGTTATAATCCTACTTGGGTAAACTCGTTGTAGAAAAAAATAATGTTGAAAAATTATATGATGATGTCCTTAACGTAGTGATTTAAATTCAACCTATTTTAGATATGATTATCTACATTAAACCTTTTCAAACCCTATGAAAATAAACTTCATACACTTACTTCTACAAAAATATAAGAATATTTCACACATGAATGAAGTTTACTTCACAACATACCCATTTACTCCCCTTAAGTACTTTTTCTCACTGAATTAGTTAGACACATATCTCGATTGTTACCCCTTTGTGTTCTTCTTCCCATTTATAAATACACTTGATATGTGCATAAATAAATAAACATAAGAAGATTTATATTATCACTTATACCCCTTTGAAAAATAAATCCCAAATCACATGGTGAGAGAGAGGATATAACAACATACCTTACCCTCATGAGAGGGGTTATAGAATTCCCATTTTTAGACTCAAAATTTAATAAGAATATTTATAAAATGGTTTTGTGAGAATATCAGTTTTTTATCTATAGTAGGAAACAATTCTAGTCTCAAATTTCTTCTCTCCATGATCTCCTTGATAAAGTTATATTTGATATCAATGTACTCTCTTCTTAAGTGCTGAACAATATTATTTTCTATGTTTTTAACACTTAGATTGTCATAGAAAAAGAGAAGTGAAAACGTCACTTCTAACTTGAGGTATTCAAGATGTGTCTTTATGAACATCAATTAAGTAGGGGATAGACTTATGGAAACATCCTATACCTCAACAATTCTAAATATCCAAAAATTTCATTTATTTTTGTGCCAAAAAACACACCAATCACAAAAAAATAACACTCCTTCAAATGTGGATTGTATTTTATCTACACTTACTACCCAATATTCATTTGAATTTACCTAGAAATTCAATTCCCATTTTCTTATATATTCCATCCTAAAATCAATTATTATTTTTATATATCTAATAATAATTTCAACATCCATAATATGTGATATTTCTAGAGTAATATGGAATATGGAACAATGGGTGACAAAATAAAATATATACAACCTTTAAGATGTTAAGTATAAAATAATTCCAATTAGATTTCAAAATTAACTTTGACCTACTTATTGGTAGTTTTTTTCAATTTTTTATTATTTTATGTTTTTAAGAAATTACAAAGCCAGTTATTATTTAATGTGAAAATTAGTCTTTACAATATCTCTATTATATATATATATATATTATAGTGATTTTATTTATGTAAATACAAGTTAATATGAATGATTAAAAGATTATCTAATTTTTGATAAAATAATAATAAATCTAATTCAATCTATAAGTTATTATTATATTTTTCCAAACATGATACCTAATTTTGGAGTGAAAGTTTTTTTCTTCATATTTTGTTGTTATGTTTTCATTAGTTATTATTTTATATCTTTGGAGATATAGTACAGTTTTTAATGTCATTTTTAATGTTCAATCCATTTTTTGTTTAAATTTAATTAAAGTAAATGGATGTATTGATTTTTAATTTCATGGGTTTTACCATGTAATACTTTGGGGAATTTCTAGGATTATTTTCAAAGTTATGAACTGAGACAGTGTGAGACTATGAGGCTTGGTGATCCCGTAATTAATTTATGAAATATATTCTATGTATAAAATATCATGCATGTATATGTTTCCTGTAAAAGTGGAATAACTCCTAAATGGAGGTTCAGATCATAAATATTAGGCCATAATTGAGTTCATAACATTGGTTTTACCCTAGGAATGTCATAGCCCACGTTGGATTTAGAAGATTGTCTTATGCCCCTTAGAGGGTGAATATTTATTTATGGTTAATTTTATTTATTTGTTAATTTCATTTAATAGGATAAAATAATGATCTCTATAAATATGATGCTAAGGACAATTTTTAGGGTTAATCACATAACCCTACAAATTGTGAGGATCTGTTTTAGAGGAGCATCAGAGGAGACCTTGGAAGATGACATAAAATCAGATCAATATTGAGGATCATTGTCTCATCAGAGTTAGAGGATATTTTCAATGTATATAATGAAGATTCATTATTCATCAGTGTTTGATCCATGTCAAGGTAAGACATTGGTTTATTTGAATTTATCCCCATTCATTTATTTGAAAATGAACACCAATCAATCAATAAATGAAATGATTCACAGGTCATGTGTATTGTGGGTATGTGATAGATATTATCTAGGACTGGGCATTTCTTTCCTGAGTATGTTATATATCTTTGTTCGTCATTCTAATATAAACTAATCATGTCTAATATAAAAATTGGACAAGGTCCATACCTCATGTTTGTGTTTTGTGAATTTCTTTTCCCATTCTTCATTCATTATGGGATATTTATTTGGCCCTCGATTCTATGAATACATTAAAATCAAAGATTTCACACCCATTTCTTGGAACAATAAATTTATGTTGTTGATATGTGATCAGGTTTGTTATGATATTGAGAAACGAAGATATATCAAGGTACTACAACCATATTTTGGTCTTGTGGACCTCATGAGGGTTGGAAGTGGTGGTTCCCAAGCACCAGATACAACCCAAATTTGGCTAGTGACGACAACAAAGGTTCGGTTAACCTCAGATCAACATCGAACGGTGAAATTCACACTAGAAATTAAGGGATTATGGAATAGAGTAAGACACACGAATAATCTGATAGATTCTATGAAAAACAAAACTACAAAATGTGTAGTCCAATTAGAACACATTTTATTTTCCCTTTTTATGTGGTATTAGGGTTTTATCATAGAGATAAGTATCACATGTTGTGTGGATCGAGTCACATGTTATGTGAACCATAGCTGAGAGGCTCTGCGTGTATTGGGGGTATACACCCATGAGTCTCTGTAGTGTTACACAACATGTGTTCCCTGTCACAGACTATGTAATATGTGGATGATGGATCATTTTTTAAAATGAGTATACACCTGGGATATCGAGTGTTCACAGAAACCATGTGTGGTAGGCTATATGTTGTGTATTGAAGCATATACATGTGCAGGGAAAAATGGTATGCCGATTTTCCAGATGACATCTACACACCATGTAACCCAATGACACATCATTTCTTGAGGGAAAATTCATTCCATGTGAGCATGAGATATAGGAAGTTCTAGGGCCAGTGACATACGTTGTGTACCCTAGAGACATGCCTAGTACTTCTTTTGAGTATAGGTTGGATTCCATTTTCTTATCAGCTCATCATTGTTGTAAACTTTTGTGAGATTTCCCAGATGAGTATTGGTTGAGTGTGTTCCCTTGATCCATTCCTATGAGGGTTTTACTCATGAATCCATTCTCATCATAGTGGGTGACCCCTATGCATCTTCATGATGATCTCTGTAGTGAGGGAGAGTTACCTTATTTTGGAGTGAGTTTTGTCATACAACATTGACTACTAGCAAAATATCTTGGATCATGTATCCCTCTGAGAGCCCTAGATTGATCCTCATTTAATTTCTTCCTTATAAGGGGTTTTTTGTAATTTTTTTGACCAATATTTACATGGGCACCTATCCCCTATATTGTATGATCATTCTATTAGGGTTTGGTGTCCCCCCAGTGATCAATGCACATTGACCCCTATCTATGAATTGAGATATTATATTTCTGATGGGGTATTAACCCAATTGAGTGTGAATATTAGATGAACCCTCTTGGTTTCTTTCTCTTATTATTTTATAGACCTAACAATGACGACCTCTGGTATTAGTGCCACTAGTAATAGTATTTCTTGTGGAGCATTTCCTCTGAGACTAGTGTTACCTTGGAACCTCACATTCGGAATATGGATGGAGGTGGTAGAGAACTATAATAATGAGATCATTCTATGAGTATATCTTGATGTTTTATTATATGTATCATTTTATTATCAACATATCCTATGATGAGATAACCACTCTTGAATCTTTATGCTTAGTGAGTTTGGGGTGTTTAGCAGGGTATTTTTATACTAACCTCTACATGGGATCTTCCCACACAGTTCATTTCTTATACAGATGATAGAACTATTTACAAAGTCCTAAGAGCACTAGGAACATGTGTAGATTATCTAGGATAGATAGACCTAGTTTAATTCAAATGTTAAATTTTAAAATAGGCCCCCTCCTTCTGAGAATATCAGACGTTGTTTTCAATTTTTTGGTGGGTTTGTATTTGGACTCTTTTTTTCTTTCTAGAGATTTATGTCATGCTCTAACTTTTGGATTATAGATGTATCTAATCATTTTTATTGGTAATTCAATGTTTCATCATTTGATGTTCTTAGAGATGTGTGTGTGATTGTGTGTGTGTGTGTGTTTATTTGTACGTATAGGTTATTTACTCTAATGCCTCTTATGTGTAAGATATTAAATTTTGGTGCTAGTCTCTAGTGCCTTTCCTATTGAAGGTGGGATTGGGTTCCTATCAGATCAGACATCAGTGGGCTAGTCATGAAAAAATAGTATCATATGGTATTATTAGCCTGATGTGTTATTCCACCACTTGGGTTTATGGCCATATTTTGGTGTTTATTTTTTCAAGATGTGAGGTTTGGTATGTGAATTAATGAAACAATGTTAATATGTTTCAAGTTTGGTTCTCAACCAAGGGTTTTAAGTGTTGGGGTGGCGGTTAACATTCCCATTCAGAAGAACCCCAATAACCTATTTTTTGACTCGATGTATATAGGAATCCATTATAGTGAAAACACGGTTACATGCATCACATGAGAATTGGTTGTGATTTCCTTATAATTCTTTCAATATGTGTTCACAATGACATCCATTGAGGTTTTAACAGAAGAGTTGAGAGTTTGACCTGATGAGTGATGATGTCTCCATGTTGGGGTTGATTCATGAGGTGGCCTTTGTTCAAGTTGGTCCGTAAGTGGCGCTTTCTCCTATTGAGAAATTCATAGGACAACCTACAATGGTTCATATGGATGCAGTATGCTATAATAAGTCAATGATGGGTCTTTTGGTGATGTAAAATGATACGTATGGTGAAATAATGTGTCATGGGACTCTAAGGCATTGATTATCTGGGATACAGAGTCTAAAGGACCCATTGATGGAAGGAATGTTATGCAAGTCACTAAATGGTAGGTTTCGTTAGAGATATCAGGGAATGAGAAGTTATCTAAGGATGAGATATTTTGATACTTGTTGTAGGAGAGGAAATATCACATGATATTTTTTACCCATTATTCCATAGTTAGAGAGATGGTCAATGAATAACCTCAATAGAGGAAGTGGCTGGAGCAAGGAGTTCTGTAGGGTAGCAGATGTGATAGAGGATCTCAGGAAGTAGTAGGATGTGGCAGGTTCTTTGGTTCAATACTTCCACCACCACCCCAGCTTGACCACTCCATTCTCGAGAAGCCAGTGCCTAGAATCATAGAATGATACACGCAGTGTAGGTTCTTTACATATAGGATCCAGTTGTGTTTTAAGGTATGATCTAATTTCCCCCCACTCTTATTTTAGTTCTACTATGAAAAGGTATGATAAAGTATTTTTTTCATCTTTTTTATTTATTTTCCAAGGATACATGGGGAATCGGTAGAGCTGTGGATTGTAATGTTTGGAATAGATTTGGACATGAATGGAAGTGGGCAAATTCCCCCACTGATATGAATTCTTGATAGGTGACCCAAAATCATGAGGGTAAGTAAGTGCCGCCAAAATCAGATATTGTTGTGGTGTAGTTGAAGTGTTCTTATGACTTATGTTATTTAGGTTTTTTATTGTGATACGGTGTTGGAGGAATCCATGATAGTGGTGAATATGTGGTAAAGGGAAATAATGGGTTCCCAGTAGTATGATCTCGACGAGGTTTCATGTGTGGTTTAACATATGATGTGTGTATTCACTACCCCAACAGTGGTTTTCACACATAGTCTTGAGAAACGAATCCTAGTGCATATCCATTATTCGAGATTGAGTGATACTAGTGGATCCTTTTTCTCAACCCTTGAACTTGAGGATCATACAAATTGGATCAAGGATTTCACACTTCTACTGATAGAGTGACCTGATTCGGAGGGGAGTGGGAAAGCTTCTCGTGGAATCTATTCATAATGGCAGTGAGACCTTATGATGTTTTCCCAGATGTATTAGTTCCCTACCATCTGTTCTCATTTGTTTTCCAATAGTGGGTGTGGTCGTGTTTTCTTATTATTGGGATGGAGTTTTCCTCATTTGATAAGAAGTGATCTTAGTCAGACCAGGATGAGCTCATTCATAGGTTTTATAGCCACTTCTTTATTAGTTGGATAATATTACCTTTGGAGTAGCATATTCATCGAGATTTTAGTTTCCTGCAATGGTGGAGGTGTATTAGGGTGTCTATCTTGAGGATATTATAGGTTTACTTTCCCATCAAGAGTTTTTTTCTTCTTGGTTTTACACCATGGATGAACTGATTTTGGCGCTAGCCTATCAGATAGTCCCATTTAGTTGTGATAGTTGGATTTTTGGTAGGAGGAGTCTATAAAGTAGGGGATTTATAAGACCTTGGGTATTTTTCCTAGGAAACCCTATGTTTATTTGAACAATAGGTATATGAGTGATTGATATTGGGTGTGAATTGGTGTCACTTGAACTAGGAGATGCATGGAAAATTAAAAAACACCATTTTCTATTTCTTCACCTAGAGGTTTTAGTCGAAGTGGTTATCATATTTAAAATTGATATAGGTTATCCTCATATCTAATTTTATGGATATATATACAAGAAGTTTGTTTAAAAAAACATTATGGTTGTTTTGAGTACATGCTGACACCCTTTAGAGAATTTTATGCCACAATAGAATTGTGAGACTTATGGACTAGATCATTAACCCTTATTCGATCATTTCATGGTAGTCTTATTTGATTACATCCATGTGTGCTCAACATCTGATTTGATGCATGTGAGACACTTGAGGATGCTTTAGTTTACCTCTAATTGATAGTTGTTATCCCTCAACTTCTTCATAGATCAAGGGATGTAAAACATAGTCATATTAATTGTGAGATGTTACATGACCATATATCCACTGGACATGTTATTGAGGGTTTCCTTGAACGAAGTAATCTCTTCATCCTTGTTTAATGATGGATGGTGACACCGGCCATGCTATGGGAGGAGGTGTTGAAGAGTTTTTTTCATTAGTAGTAAATTTGGAGGTGGTGAGGATGTTATTATTGTGGGTTCCCTTGACCCCACAATGTAGTAATTTTGATTAACATATCATGTGTGTAGATAGTTATACATGATATATTCTTACCATTATTGTTTATATATTTCTAAGCCCACTATTTAATGGTAATGTCAATAGATTAACTGTCATATAAGGAAGTCACAACAAGTTCCTTTGCTATAATTAGAACATTAATATAATATGATATTATTCTTCACTAATGGTCCAATGGTCTAGATACATATTACTAATAATAAATTCAATATGTATGACTATTAGGTGTTGGGGGGTCATAATAATTAAGACTTATTCAAAAAAAGTTTTACCATTGAGATCTCTTGTAATGAGATCAGAAGGAAAAACCCTTGAATTGGAACTCCCCATGTTTTGGGTGTCATTGGAAGTTCCTATATAAGGTCATGTGTATTGGTCTCTAAACGTGAGGTCATTATCAAAGTTATCCATTTGATAATGTACATTGGGGAAAAAACCCAGGATAATGAAATAGTGGCAAGGTGGCTTGTATTGGGAGCATCATTAGTGGTATGACATTGATTGAAGGGCCAAGAAAAGATTTTTCACTTCCAAGATAAGGTAGTAATATATCTTGAGTCATGTTGATTTGGATGGTAGTGCCCTCTTAATACCATGGCCATAACAGTCGAGGGTAAATATATCCATTTTGATCAATAAAAAATAAAGTAAGAAATGACAATGACATAGGTGTGCGTCCTGCTTTATTAGATATTAATGTACAAAGAGATTATATTACATAGTGCATGTTCATATGTTGGTTGTCATTGCTATAATTTTTTTTATCTATTTAAGGGTCATTATGGGTTTCTAGATGCTGCTCTTGGCGAGTGAATAGTATTCACTACAATCAAGTTAAGGTTCTATATGGTCACACACAATAGAATATTCAATAATATTTCATATCTCATGGAATATGTATATTGGACATTGTGGGCCCCACCAATAGGGTCTGAGATTTTTCCAAAAAGATCTGATCACGATGGAAATATATAAATTCATATTATTCAAGTAAAGAAGAATATGCATTGAATTTATTTATAAAAATTATATAAAATTTTTAATGTAAATATATGGAAGATAATAGTTGATCGAATATTAGTTTAACGTATTCAAAGCACATTTAACATCTACGGGAATGACTAGTTGAGTTAGTGGATTAGTAATTATCACGTAATAAATTTATTATATTAAATGAAAGTGATAATAATATTTATGACACAGTATTGTTTTCATAGTATTTCTTTTATAGTGTGTTAATTATTCAGGTGTTGGAGAAGAAATTCTAGGTAAATTTATTACAAAATATATATTGAGGAGGAGGGCCATTCAGTATCAAATATTCAATGATTATTTATTTATTATTCACTATACTTCATTCTAGTGAGATATAATCTAAATCTAATAGTTTGGATCAAGTTCCCTCTCATTAATAATAAGAATGGTGATTCAGTGATCATTAGAATATTATGGGAATTTTCTGATCACTATGCTAGCAAGTGGAATTGGATGATCAGTTCTCCCGTAGTTTCATGAAGTGCGCGTGGACGATCATGTGAAATTTAACTTCAGACTCTTTGAGAAGTGATCACCAATGATGAGTAGACATTGATAAAGGATTCAAATCAAACTAGGTATTTTATGGTTTTAATTTTTGTGCATAAAACACTTCAGGTGAGATCATTGGCTTATACCCATCAGCAATTCACCGAAGTCAATGAGTTCATGTCGATCACTGGTAGGAAAAATTTAAAATTCCATCGTTTAGGGCTTCCACTACTTGCCCAGTACCTTCAATTGGTATCAAAGAGAGTGTATGAAGTTTTCTATGAAATGAAAAAATTACATTTGAATTAAATATAATAAATGGAATCATTTTGGTCCCAATTCCATAGATGGTGATTCAATCTGAGATTGGATGGCCACGTTACAACCATGTAATGTTTTTAATACGAATTGAATTTTTATTAATCGGTATTTTTTTTGAATAATGTGGGTATATTATATGTTAATTTTATATAAAAAATTGTTGGAGGTGTTTTCATTGTTAGACATGATCACAGGTGATTTTTCAGTCCCCAGAATAGTTAATTCCAGGCACCAGATTTTCTATCGGTGAATCTTTAAAAATAAGTATGTATTACAATAATAATTTATTTTGATAGTAATTTTATTTTTCAATTCTATATTATAATCTCATAATTTTTTTAAATGTTATGTTTTAAATTGGTGGAACTGAAGAAAAGAAAACAAAATTTTGAGAATATTTTAAAATAATAATAATGGTAGACTGGTCGACCATTTTTTTCAAAAAGTAAAAATGGGGTGTGCATGTGTCTAGTGACGAAAACCTGTCTTCCTACAACATTCAGAAGAATCCATTCGGAGCCAGTTTTGTCGCACCACTCCACATCTCATTCTCTACGGGGAACTCTCTAGCTCATTGTTCCCCCCAATGACCACCCATCGACCCGTTTTAGGGAACAACGAAGGTGTGTGGCACTAAAAATGACACAAAAAGAGTAAAATGGAGCAACACAAAAAAATAATGTCATTCGGCTGTATGGTTACATCCATGGGAGAAAGTGGATTTTATTCTCTCCAGATCAAACTCACAGGATGATCACACACAAAAACACACACTCTCTTTAGTTCATGGGATTTGATCCCATTTTAATGAAGAAGAAAAAAAACAGTGTTTCCGTGGGTTGGTTTTGGTAGCTCATCTACCCATGACGTTTATCCCACTGTCGGTAGGTTATCCACCTTGCTTCCCACCAAAGAATACCTATATCAGGGTTGGTTTCTACCCTCAATGAACTTGTTGCTGACAGAAGACTCTCCCCCTCTGAATCCTCCCAAATATTGGGAGTGGACACAAAAAATCTCCCCCTCACAACCAATATGGGGTTGAACTAGACCTGAAGTCTCCTTATAGTTGTTGAAAACATAATCATCAAATTGAAAATTCTTCTTCTCACTAGATGACGTGTCTCTTCCACTATCTTCTATCGGGATCAGGTTGACTACGGTCCCCACCAAATGATACAACCCTAGGGACTCTTTCCTAGTAAGATTTTTCACATCCCCACGTGAGACTTCCTACCCTCCACCTTCTATATAAATATTTTATCCTCTTTCATCGATCCTACTTAATTATACCCTATTTTGTATCATCCTATTAATGAATTTTACTTTAGCTAGTTTTCGAACTCCTCTATCGGGTGTCTTAAATTTCACTATCCAACTCCTTTAACCTTTCATGTTGACCCATAACAATGTCTCATCGAGTCTCGCATCTTCTGAAAGTTATGAAACACACATTTATTCATGCATATGTGTGATGATATCCCTAAATCCAAACCCATCTATCTTCTTTGTATTTTAAGCCCCCTTATTCCTCCTCTTTAAAAATCTGCATTCCTGCTTCATGTGCCCATATCTTTTATAGTAATGACACTACACTTCTTGCCATTCAACTCTATCATCTGAGTGTAAGCTTCCCATTATCACACATACACCATCATCATCTAATAATTATGTGATGATTGCATCATTCTCTTCACATTTTCCTTTCTTATTAGCGGACCGTTTTCACTCTCCACAATAACTTTTATATTGACCCTTTTTCTCGCACCAAAAACACTTGATTTTTCTATTATCACATCCCCTATATTTCGGCTGGCATTCATTGCCTCCTGAAATTCATTATTGGAACCTCCCATTTTGATCATCCCACATCACCATGATTTTCTCACCTGAATGCATCACAGGTCTTTGAAATGTCTCTGAATCCTGAAGTGATGTCATCTCCTCATCCAACTTCAATGTTTCCTTCCCCATGAACAATGTAGTCACCAGTCCATCAAATGAACTTGGTAGTGATGAAAAATGAAAAATTGTTATACATTCCTCTCCAACCTTCAGACTGAGTGCCAATAATTTCATCATGATCTTGTTGAATTTTCTGGTTTGATTCAACAAATTTGTTCCTTTGTCCATGTGCAACTGGTACAATTTCTTCTTTAGGAGTAATGTTTTGCTAAGAGACTTTACCATATACCGCTTCTCCAACATCTTCTAGATCTCCTTCGGTGAGGCCTCGTCCAATACCATGTATTTTACCTCATTCTCCAAACACAGTTGAATTGTGTTGATGACCCGCATCTCGAGCTCTTCCCAATATTCTTTACTAGTTTCCTCAGGTTCTTCTCTGATCAATGTTCTGATCATGCCAAGATACAGCCGAATATCTTTCATTGTGCTTTTCCACAAGACAAAATTGTTTTGACCATCGAATATCTCGATCTTAAACTTTGGTAGGGTTCTGCCACCATCCATCGTCGTTGTCGCCAAACATGATCACAACTATTGATGACACACGTCTTCTGAAACCACTTGATGGAGTGAAAAGTTTGAAAAACTAACCATTAAGATGCGTGTAGAATGGTTGAAATAGATGGAATCGACTCTTGGATTGTTTAAATCGGACAATGATTGTCCGAGATACCACATAAACAAGTTCAACGGTCCAGATTGCTTGCTAACGTGGTAATGAAGTGGCACTGACGCGATGATCTGGAGTAGCTGCTATAATTTCACCAGAATTTTCTCTGGCAGTGTCAACTGCATCGTATTCTCAACATGGGGTTACTGTTCACTAGTGGGTTTGACCAAATTTTGATCGATCTTATCTTCTCCATTTTAGTTCCATTTTCAATTATGCTTATACCATTGGAATCTTCTCATCATCATCTTCCCGAATCTGGTCTCAGAACAATTTTCTGACCACTTTCAATTTTCCAATCACTAGAAAATTTTCTTCCAGTTCTCCGTTTCAACTTTGATCTCTCTGGATCCCTTCGATACCACTTGTTGGGGTGCAGTATAGGTTCATGGCACCGCAAATCACAGAAAACATAAGTAGAACAGTGCAACACAAAATATTAATGTGGATCAGAATTATTCCTACATCCATGGGAGAAAGTTTTTTATTCTCTCTAGATCAAACTCGCCAGAGGATCACACAAAAATACACACACCCTATTTATTTCATGGGATTTGATCCCATTTGATATAAGAAGGAAAAAACTAGTGTTTTCTGTGGGTGGTTTGGGCAGCTCATCTACCCAGGATATTTATCCCACTGACGGTAACTCATCCATCATGTCTCCCACCAAAGAATACCTATAAAAGGGTTTTTTTTCGCCCCTAAAAAGCTCATTGCTGACAGAAGACTCTCCCACGCTGAGTCATACCAAATTTTGGAGTAACCTCCATAACCCGAAAGTCATACCATCCTCATGAGACCCTGATTTCATGAACCTCCTCTACACTGGGTATCCGTTTCTACAGTCTGCCCTTGGAAACACCTGTAACCACCTCATTGAGGTCTTTGACCAACCTCCTCTTGGAGATTCCTCATAGACCAAGCAACCCACCAAATCCTAATGACTCACAACCTACCTCTACTGTTTCTATCTATAATAAGCTCATCTAGTGAATTTCCCCCTTGGCATACAACCCCCCTTTCACCAACCTCCTCTGGATCTTACAGATCTAGAGTTGGATTCTCCCATCTCTGGTTGTCACTGACAACCACACCTAGCCCATTCTCCTTTCCATTCCATCTCTCGCACAACCTTGACATACATCCTGCATTACATTACATGAAAGTGATAATAATATTTATTACATAGTATATTAGTCATAATATATCGTTTATAGTGTGTTAATTATTCTGGGGTTAGAGAGGGAATTTCGGGTAATTTTATTACTCACTATATATAGAGGATGAAATCCATTCACCTTCAACTATTTATGGATTTTCTATATCATTTTCTCTCTAATCAATTCTAGATAGAGAGTCTATAGATCTAAGAGTTTGGATCAAGATCCCTCTTATGCATCACATGCAAGGCAATGAGGTGATCACTGGAGCATCAAAGGCCTCGTCAGATCTTTGTTCTAGCACTTGGAATTTTATGATCGATGATCCCACAGTGTCTTGAAATGTGTGTGGATGATTTACAAGAATTAATTTTTGAATTATTCAAGAAGTGATTGAAAATAAATAGAATACATCGAGCATATCTTCATATCAAACCTGGTATTTTAGGGTTTAAATTTTTCTATTTAAAAATATTCACATGATATCCTCAACTTATTCTAGGAAGTGATTCACTGATGTCAGTGGGTTTATGTAGATCATCGAGGGAAAATTTTATATTCCCATATTTTAAGGCTTCCACTACATTCCTGGTAACTTGATAGGATGTACCATGATCTCTTGACATTGGTTGTATAACTGAGGGAGTTGCAAAAATATTTCAATTTTAACTCTTACTATTTCATATGTCTGTGGGTGATGAATAATTGAGATTTTTGGAGAGTTTGGACCAATTCTTCATGTTGGAGGTAGTATAGATTCATTGAATTACATTAACTATAATTGAATATTTTGATGCTTACATAATGACATGATTGGGGATAGGATGTGGGATATCTCAGGGGACTCTATTGCAATTGAGAATAGTGTTATAAACTAGTCATATAACTAGGAAAAGTGGACCATTCAGGTTCTTGTAAACATGTACCCAGTTTTCATGTTAGTTTTGAGAGATAGTTGGAAGAATCATCTTTCTTCATGGGGTTTTACTTAACATTATGATTACCACTCGACCACTGGGGTAGCACCATTTCAATTCCTTGTATGAGAGGCCTTCGAGGACACTATTATACCTATCCAAGCCAGTAGGTGGAAACAAATGCATCCTAATTTTGGTTATGGTGAGGTTTATAAAAGGTAAAATTCATTTAAGCGGGGATAAGAACTACTCTGTAAACATGAGGATTTCCTATTGGATTGAAAATATAGGCCTTATAGATTGAGATTTGTAGTGTCTTATCTAGGGTAAAAGGCTATCAATGGGATTCTTAGGCCCATTATTTCTTGACTACTATGTTTGGTTAGTGAGGTGGTCTACCACATAACCCCGTTACCACAGTAGTTTTGGTAGATTAGTGTTCTCCACATGTCGCAGCTGTGGAGTTATATGCACGAATAATTGTATGATAGAATCTTGGGTAAGATGGGACCTGAGAGTGAAGTTTTCTTTTCAAAAAACTAGTAGTGTTTGGAACCATAAAATAAATAACCCTCATGGGAAATTTTTTTCCTTGGGTACATGTTTATTGACAACACATGAAACTATCAAGATAACTCATGGTAATGGGAGACTCTATTGAGAGCTCAACACCCCCACCTTTTTGTTTATCTAGTGCTTTCTGGGGTCAAAAATACGTGAAGGAGAGAATAGTGTAATGTCTTAGTTATTTTGTGGGTAAAACATTTGGGATATTTCTAAGAATATTTTTAGAGATAGGTGATAAGACGAAATAATATTTCGAGGCCCGATGAGATCAAAATTATTTTTTGAAATATTCAATGTATATAAAATATCCCACAACTTTAGTTTTCATAAAAAAGTAGAATAACTATTAAATGGAGGCTTGGATAAAAAATATGAGGCCATCGATGAGTTCAGACCATAGTTTTTACCCTAGGAGAGACATATTCTATGTTGGAATCATACATTTGTCTTGATAGCCCAAATGAGAGAATAATTAAATAAATTTAATCATATTTATTTAATTATTTAATTTAATGTACTAACTAATGATCTCTATAAATACACTTCTATGGATAATTTGTAGGTTTCACCACATAAGCCTCAAAATTTTGAGCAACCATTGGAGATGAGCGATGAAGAATTTTATTGTGGACAATATCAAATCAGATTAAGATTAATGATCATTGCACCATATGAGTTCAAGGATATCACCAATGAGTATGATGAATATTTTTTCATCATCATCGATTAATCCAAATCAAGGGATGATGTTTTTTATTCAGATTTATCTCTATTAATTTATTCCAACAATGAACGAAAATCAATAAATGAATGAAATGATTTTTGGATTGTGCGTATTGTGGGTATGCGATAGATATTATCCAAGATTGAGGATTTATTTGTTTATTAGGTTATATATCTTTGTTTTTCATTAAAAGGAAAATTAACTAAGGCTAAAAAAACATTGTCTATGTTCCATTCTTTATGTTTGTGTTTTATTTATTTCGTTCCCCATTATTCAATCATCTCAGGAAGTTCCTTCGGATTACAGTTCAATAAATACCCAAAAATCAATCATTGCACATCTGTTTCAAGGTATAAAAGATTGATACAATAGATTGGGTTTTGGATTGGTGCTGAGATCAAGCTAAGACAAAGTATTGGTTGACTATGACCACAGTTTGGTCATGAGACTCTGATGAGGCATGATATTTGTGGTTCCTGACCACTGAATATAGCCAGAATCTGTCCAACGATAGTGAAGAAGGTTTGGTCATCCTCAGATCCCAAAAAATCGTTGAATTCCATGGAGAAATGAAAGGTTTTGGGGAGCGTAGTAAGATTCATGAATAATCCTTTGGATTCTATGAAAAACCTAACTACATAGCATGTAGTCCTATGAACACAAGCTGTGTAGTCCCTTTTTATACAACGATATGGTTTTGGAAAAAATATATGTATTGCACACTTTGTGACTTGAGTAACATTCCATTTGAACCTTATCTGACCAGATTGACATTTATAAAGGTACACACATAGGACGGCATGTAGTGTTACATGCGATGTCTTCCAAGTCAAATGATATGTAATACATGGTGGACAACATGAAATGTACATGTTGTACATGAGAACGAGATTTGGTGGCACCACATCCAATGTGTGGTGGGATACACGATATGTACTTAAGAAAGCACATGGGCATGGGTAGAACAACCAACTAAGTTATAGAGATACATCTACATGACATGTACCCCAGGGAAACACTGTGTATTGAGGAAAAGTGCATATTTGTGGGAGAGTGAGACACATACAATCTTAGTCTTAGAGAGACATGTCATGTACCTCTGGGACATGTTGTGTACTCTAATGGAGGATATGTTAGATTCCTCTTTCTTATCATGTCACCTTCATTGGGAGATTGTGTGAGCTTCCCCAAACTAGTAACAGTTGATTTTGTTTACTTTATTCCATTCTTATGAGGGTTCAATGTAGTATTCTATTATTTTCATAGATGGTGACTCCTCTATATCATCCTGAGGATATAAGCAATGAGGTTCAGTTACCTTATTATAAAGTGATTTGTCTCAGACTGCTTTAACTACTAACTCAGAGGCTTGGAGCTTGTATCCCTCTTAGTGGCCCATAGTGATCCTTATTTCTTAATGTTTCCTTAATCGGGTTTTTTTTTTGAATTTCCATGACCACTATTTTAATGGAAAATGATCACTTATCTAGGAGGATGTTTCTAGATGGGTATGGTGTCCCCCCAATGAGACCTAGGCATTGAACCCTATCTATGTATTGAGATTTAATATTTTAGATGGGGTATTGTTATGATGGATTGATTATCTAGAATGAACCCTCTCAGTTTTCTATGTTCTTATTTTTAGTTTGATATTACGAGAATGACCTCTTGGATGAGTGTTATCAGTAGCAGTATTTCTAGAGAAGTATTTTTTTCTGGATGACCGTTACATTGGAACCTCAGAGTGGGAATATGGATATAAATATATAATACCATTGAGAATTAGATTATTTTATGAGTATATATAGATATTTTATTGTATTTACCACTTTATGATAGACATATCCTCTGGTGAGCCGACTACTCTTAAGGATTTATGCTTAGTGATATTTGGGTGTTCCACTAGGTTTTTTCATACTCACCCTTTCATGGGATCCTCCCGCACATTTCATGTATTATGGAGATGAAGGAACTCTTTAAAGAGTCCATAGAGGATTAAGAGTAGGTGCATCTTAGTTTCTCTAGACAGACTGAGGTGTATATTAGTGTTGAATTTGATTGTAGTCCCCACTCCTTCTTAGTAGGTTGGTCTTTATTTTCTAATATTGGATGGTCCTGAAATTTCCCCTTCTTATGATTACTATTAATTTATGTCGTATGTTTATTGTAGTATTATAGATGTATACATGCATTTTTATCAATTTCTTTACATTTTAGCATTGTATGAGCTAAGAGATGTGTGCATTCTTATAGGTACATTAGGCTAATGCCTCCTATGTGTGTGATATTCCTTCTTGGTGTTAGTATCAATCCACTAAACTATTAGTGGAATAATTTGGGTAGTTTTTTTATCAAAACATGATGGTTTGGTCTTGAAATTTTGTTTATGTGGTGAAAAAAATTTCAGAAGATTACGCAATTATTTTAAAATTTTCAGATTTCAAAATACTTGTTTTTTAATGATTTATTTTTTGATTCACATCAAAATTTAATTTCATTTATTATGTTAAAAATATAATATTTTTTTATAAATTTCATTCAACAATATTATGTTCTAAAAATTCTATTTAGACACCTAAAGAAAATTGTGAACTATTTGAAACATTTTTGTTGTATTTAAAATATTATAATTAATATTTAAATTATAATTTAGAATACATTGGTTTATATTTAATTTTTGGATATTATATTCTCAATATCTTATGATTTTCGACGAATTATATTTACTCATTATTTTAGAATGTATTTGATTTATTTAATAGGTAATTTAAATTGGACTGCATTTGTCAATAAGTTATGAATTCAAAAAATTATTGTTACAATTATTGTGGATGATAACTTTCTCTCTTATAGATAATTATTATAATGATAAATTCTCCCCATTTTATATTTATTATTATTATTATTTTGAATTTTTTTACTCATGGATGATGTTTTTCTGTCTTGGTAGTTTTTTAAGGGAGACTGAGAAGCCTTTCAAACATTATCTATAACATCTTGAAAACTATGATTTCCCTCAAAATTAAAGTTGTGAACATCTCAATTATTGTACATTATAAAAAGTCATGTTTGATCTTGTTTTCATTATAAAGAAGATATATCAATTACTGAATTACATCATATTTGAATTCTACTACATTGACGAGATGAGTGGATCCCAAACTCGAGAATTAGTACATGTGATTCATTCTTTTATATTCTACTTCATCTGATTTTATATGTCTATAATTTACTTCTATCTTTAATGTAAACTGTATTTCTCTATTTATGATTTTACATACAAAATCATTTCTTCCCCTCTTATACGGGTTTTAAATCCTGAATCCAAATGTCCAAAATGGTCAAATTGTGACTCATATATTATAAATTCATTTTTGTAATTTGTAAATACCCAGAATTTCCTTGTAATTGTTTTAAATAAATGGGAATTTTAGGAGTCCATGAAAATTGACGGCGTGTGATTCCTTGGCCCGGAGTTCCCAGAAAGAATTTATGAACTTTTTTTGGGCATGTTCAGTAAACGTGCAAGTTGGTTTTTCTAACATTTAAATCGGTGCTCAGAATTGAAATTCGAGAGCATATTTGAACTCGCAGCACTGGTATTCACTTAAGAAGACATTCACCTCGATGACATTTGGTTGAGGGTGAAAGTTATTTTTTGGGTTTTCATGAAATGAATAAAATAAAATAAAGTGTGTAACATTTTATTTTATTTGGTTTTAAAACTCCCCTGTGGATTTTTCATAGGTGGGTACCACCTGAATTAACCTCCCATAAGAGGTTATGGTGTTGGGGACCACCCGGGCCTAACCTCCCATGAGAGGTTATGGTGGTGGGGACCATCTGATACTTAAACCTCTCAACTCCCTCATTAATATGGCAGAGCCTCTTGAGCTTCCTCCAAATTATTTATTCCAACTCAATTTAATTAATTAATGTATTTTTTATTTGATCCAACAAACTAAATAATAGATATCATAATCTATTATAATGGGCTACCTTTTCTTTTTGGTGGAATTGTGGAAAAGGCTTGGAAAAGGAGAGATCATTGGAGGACATGGGAGAAAGCTCTCCAACGAAGAACGCCAATGAAGAATGTTGACCTCAACTTCAACTTTCTTCCTCGGGACATCCTCCAATGTCAGAGGTCGTCAATAGACAATTATCTTCCCCTCCCCAATGTTGTCATCTTATCCCTCATGATCTCCGTCGGTGAATCAAATGAGGTAGGGGGTTATTATTAAATTCTTGAATTCTGTTGTTTAATTTTCTAGTTCTTGGAAATCATGGTGAACGTGGATCAACCAAAATGATTTGATCTACGATTCGTATTAAATTGATGAGTTTGTTTTTCTTGAATCCTAATTTTGTTGGGCCGCTTGCTGCCGCTCTAACGTGGAGGGTGCTGGCCAAATAAACCTGGACCGAACCCCCCTTAGTTCTTTCATATTGTGTTCTTCGTGATGGAAGAATGTGGCTTACACCATGACGATGAACGAAGATAGAGGCCGATCAAACCAGCCACTAGCGAAGGCCTGCCACCGCTGCCGTCCGTAGTCGAGCCGCCAGCATCGGGCCGAGCCGCTGCTGCCATCCGAGCCGCCACTACTGACTGAGCTGCCACCGTCGTCTGGGTCGAGTCACCTCCACCATTCGGGCCGAGCCACTGCCCGAGCCGCCGCCGCCGGGTTGAGCCACCGCCACCATCTAGGCCGAGCTGCCGCCTCCCTTCCTGCCAAGCCGCCCTGCGGCCTCACGCCTTCGCAGCAACCCCCAGCTCTGCCACTCCACAGTCTTGCACCCTTATGGTGTCCTCTGTGGCCCCTCACGGCCTACAGGGCCAGACCCAACGTGTCGGGCCAAACCCAATATCCCGGACCACCTAGGTGCCCAGGCTGCACACAGTGGGTCAGGCCGGGTTGACCTGAACTGGGTCGGCCGAGGCCGGGTCGGGTCGGGTCAGTCCAACTGGGTCAGGCCAGACCCTATCCCACTATGATCCATTTACGATCTTTTGGCCATATCGTTTTCACTAGAAGTCTGTTTGACAAACCATCATCGGTGCTAGAATCCTCAGAGAGAGACAATACCTTTGAGTATACCCCCACTAGAGTTTTGGAATATGATGGGGTATGGTCAGTTGGATTGAGAATGAATCCAACCGGGACCCTGAGACTAAAAGGCTAATAAATCACAGATTATGCGTCCGATTGACGCACCATCTTTTGTGTTGATACCCCTATGACGTGACTAACATTTGAGATACTTCATTGTGGGACATCGTGATTGTTGGAGAATCGACCAGTGGCTTGTGGAACAGACTCTTCCAGAGACGAGCAATCCTAGTGTAGAAACCCAATAGCTGGATGTGACGAGAAGAGTGCTCCTAGAGATCTTGTGTGGGTCAGCTCCAAGCGATCCTATGCAGGTCATCTCTTAGCGATCCTCTGTGGGTCATCTCCTAGCAATCCTGTGCAGGTCAACTCCTAGTGATCCTGTGCGGGTCAGCTCCTAGCGATCCTGTGTTGGTAAGCTCATAGAGATCCTGTGTGGGGCAGCTCCTAGAGATCCTGTGTGGCTCAACTCCTGGTGATCCTGTGTGGGTCAGCTCCTACCGAACCTGAGTGGGTCAGCTCTATGCGATCCTGTGTGGGTCAGCTCCTATCTATCCTTTGTGGTTTAGCTCCAAGAAATCCTCTGTGGGTCTTCCTCTAGTGATCCTATGTGGGTCAGTTCCTAGCGATCATGTGTGGGTCTGCTCCTAGTGATCCTGTGTGGGTCAGCTTCTAGCGATCCTATGCAGGTCACCTCCAAGAGATCCTGTGCGGGTTATCTCCTAGAGATTCTGTGCAGGTCGGCAGCAGATCCTCTTAACGGAATAAGACGATTCAATATTTATAATTAATTATCTCTACTACCGTACCTAAAGATAAAATTGGTGTGAGCTGAGTCAGTACCCATTTTATTTCCTCATGATTGATATGGAATACTTGAAAACTCAGGTATATGTATGGGCATATACCTAAGTAGGGTTATCTGTTGACTTCATACATTTTGGTTTATCCTTGGTGGATTTTGTGAGACCTTGAAGGTCCCGGGGTCCCTACTGAGTATTTTTATACACACCCTTGCACAGGCTATGTTGGAACCTTATTGTGTTGGATGCAAATGACCGACATCACTGACTGAGAACAAGGGTACAAGGACTGGACGGTGCTTGGAGGTGGACCATATGGTGTGTTGGTTCGCAGAAGAGATAGGTGGATGTGGAGTGTTGAGGAGGTGATCTTTACCTACCCTTCATGTAGGAATCGAGGCGGATGATCCAGGTGCTTCTTTTCACCTATCAGTCGTCTTATAATTTCCATTTTTCCTTGTACTTTCTAGTTGGGTTTATATTCTGGCCCCCTTTTATAGTTTTACTCACTCTGTTTACTATTCAGTTTACTTGAGTTCGTATCTTACTCTGTGCTTGGTTGTGTCCTTACAGGTTATAAAGTCAATACCTTCCCAGTTCTATGGAATTACACCTTTGGTGCTAGTCTCCATCCCCTGGCCTAAGGAAGGCAGGCTTGGGGTAGTCACGGTACGGGCCTCGGGGGACGGGTCATGACAAATTGGTATTTAAGGAGTCTGTTCTAATGTAGAACATATAACCCTAATCATTCTTTTTAACGTCAATAGTGTCATGTGTAGTGAATGTGGTTATCAGTTTAGGGAATCTAGTGTTGCTGCGGCGACCGACTAATCCATACACCAGGACCCTGACATCTAATTTCCGACTTAGTGCATGAAAACATTGATTGTGTGTGTGTTTTGAAGAGTTTTATTTGTGATCTTTTGAGTCACCTCACAAGGTATAACTTATTAAATGTGGCACACCTATTTCTTTTTAGGATTCCCCCACATAGACAGCCAGTTTGGTTTCTGAGAGTTGTACGCACAGATATCCCATCGAGCGATGAGGCCTCGGTGAGGGTCCTTTTCCAGTGGAGGAACCCGCGGTACCATTACCCGTTGGGCCACCGATGCCACCAGCCCTAGTAGTAGAGAGTGCACGCCACCTGAACGCGTTGCACGAGTTCTAGTGCCATAGACCACCCAGGTTCAGGGGAGAGACAGACCCATAGGCGGCTGAGGATTGGCTGGAGGCTGTGGTGAGAGTCTTCCAATGGGTTGGGACACCAGTCGATCTCATGGTGATCCTTACAACCATCCTTCTACAGGAAACAACAGGTAGATTTTAGAGCTTAATGATCCAGGTTCAAGATGAGTCAATTCTTCTCTAGGCAGACTTCAAGAGCCTGTTTCGGGTAGAGTTTGTCCCAGCGACTATTCACACTGGGCGTATTCAAGAGAAACTTCATCTGCAGTTGGGCAGCATAATTGTGGCTCAGTACTCAGCGAGGTTCACTGACCTCTCATGTTACTCCACAGACATGGTTCGAGACCCATTATTCAGGGCCTAGACCTTCGAGTAGGGGATCAGGTGGGAGATAAGGGCTTCAATGATCTCACTCAGCATCCCGACATAGACTCGGGTGTTTGAGAGATCCCTCATAGTGGAGAGTTTCCTTGCTGAGCAGTCACCAGCAGCGAGACCCACCACTAGCCGTCACATAGTGGAGTCTTATGCAGATGGAAGAAGATAGATGTTGCATAGTTCCAAGAGGTCCAGACCTATATGTGTACAACCACATGATTCAGGATTGGTTGTGTGGGGCACCTGAGGCAGAGCCAATCATACCTACACCAGGCAGTCTTACACATGCGGTTGGTAGGGTCACATGGCTCGTGACTGTCCGACCTTCCGTACGGATGATCAGCAGACGATTGAGGGACCACCCAGGAAGAGACATAGGTTCGACCAAGGAGTTCCGTATGGAGCAGGAAAATGTGGCAGAGGACCTAGCTATGTAGCTAGTGGGAGGTGACATTTCGAAATGTTACCTCCACCACCACAAGGTGGTCCACCCCGACTGAATGGAGCAGGTGGATAGGGGTGAGCTCAGTTCTAGGTAGCTGAGGCCTACGATCATGGAACTCTAAAGATGATACAAGGTACGATCTGTGTCTACACCACCTTAGATACAGTTCTTATAGACATAGGTTCTAGTCGTTATTTTATTTCCACTACCCTCGTTCGGAGCTTAGAGATTCCGACAGAGCCGTTAGCTCAATCCTTACGGATAGAACTATTACGGGAGTGGATTCATTGATTATGCACTGGTGCTGATAGTGTGAGCTTACTCTAGGTGGAGACATCTTTGTCTGGGATCTCTTAGTAGCTACATCGAGGCCTTACGACTTTATCTTGGGTATGGACTAGTTATATATAGTCCATGCTCAGATTGACTGTATTAGGCGCAAAGTGCGGTGTTTCCGCACATATGGGACCAGGTTTACCTTCACCGGTGAGAAGGGAGACATTGCAGCATTGGATGGACTTACCCGAAGGAGAGTGCAGCTGATCAATCTTCAATTGGCTAGCCTTACCCTCGGAGCAGTTGATGTGGAGAGTCCAAGATATCCTATAGTGGTGGACTAGTACACGGATTTCTTCCCTGATGATGTTACGAGTCTACCTCCTCACAGATACATGGACTTTTACAATTACTTGTACCCCAGGATGACACCGATATCTACACTAGCGTATCTGATGGCTCCCGTGGATCTTCGTGAGATGTGGGTGCAGTTAGAGGACTTGTAGGGGAAGGTATTAATCTAGCCCATTGTACTCTGTGGGAAGCCCCGATTCTGTTCGCCAAAAGCGGGATGGGAGAATGAGACTTTGTGTCGACTATCGGCACATGAACCAGGTAACCGTGAAGAACAAGTTCTCACTCCCAAGGATTGAAGACCAATTTGATCAGCTGAAGGGTCCATGTTGGTTCTCAAAGATAAACCCTAGATTAGGATATCAGCATCTCAGAGTACAAGAAGAAGATGTGTAGAAGATGACTTTTAGATGTAGGGTTAACACCCCAAGATTTCGTACTACATTTTTTCTTCTTTAGAATCAGGACATAAGAATTTAGTTTCAATTTTTTTTTGTGTTTTCCTAAAAACATTCATATTTGGGTGAATAGTGAAAAATACTATATTTTAACTACAAACAACTTTTTTAATCAAAATAATTTATAGTTTTAAATTATAAATTTTAATGTTTTGGAAGTATAATTAGATTATAATTTTACCATTTAATCCAACATTGGTCATTGGATGTAATTTCACTTTTAAATTGGACATAAACAAGTGTTAATCTTTTAATAGTAATTATATCTTTAAAATAAGCTTTTTGGTTTTGACAACAGGAATTAATTTTAAATTAATTAATGAAACTTATATGTTTTTAAATTAGTAAAATATAATTCATTTTTTAATTCATAATATCAAAATTATCTTAGGGTGAATTTTTGATATTTTTATGAAAACATTCAATTTTTCATGAATAGTGAAAACACTGTGTTATTGTTTAAAACTGACCTTTTATTTAAATAAATATTTATATTATTTGAATTTATTTCAGATAAAAATAGATATATAATACATATATAAGTTAAATGTAATCCATTGGAGTTATTTTATAATAATTTTAGATATATAAAAATTTTATTGACATATTTACCGTCTTTTACCCACCTCCTTAGGAGCAATAACAAATCTGTATGAAACATAATTTTACCGCTTATGTGAGTTGAATTTCAAAAATCTGAGAAAAATGGTTAACCTCAGTAAGTAAAATGTGGTTCAATAAGATGAAAATAATTTTTGGTGAATAGTAACTGTTGACATTTATTTACACGATTAAAAATAAATAGGGTAATTAAGGGTAAAAATGATATTATAATTACCTTAACACATGTAAAAATTCCATTAGATAAGTTTAATTCGACCAAAAACAACCTTATAAATAACATATTATCCTTTAGGTCTGCTTGGATTAGATTAGGACATTTATTATTATTTAATTTAACTAAGAGTTAAAAGTATTTAATTCATGTTTTCATAAATAAAACATTTTTAATATAGGGTTATATATAAGTTAAATTCGACTATAAATATTAATTAGAAAAATAGAAACATTTCCTACATAATGGTAAATTATTTATAATTTTTAGACATTAAATAATTAATGTTATTTTCGACACAATGATGATTCAATAATTACCATAATAATAAATGATTAAAATAATTGATATTATAAATAAATAAAATGTAATTTGAGACTTTTGATAATTTAAATTAATTTTATAAGTTAATATGACATGTTAGGGTTGATTAAATAAATTGTTTTTGATGTAATCATGCTGCTATGATTTAAAAAAACAAATACCAAATAGTGTCAAAATTGACATAAAATAGTTTTTAAAACAAATATTATATTATTAATGGATATAATTGTAATAAAAATATGAAGTTCAATAAAAAGACTTATATAATAATATATATGACATTAATGAACCAATCGGGGTTAGATTGGAATTTTATAGTATGTTTATTAACCTTATAATATAAAAATACCAAGAGACATGGTAAATGGCAAACTATTTAACTAAGAATTAAATCTAAAAGTTAAGGTTAATATTGTGCCATAAACCTATCTAAAACCAATTGGTCAAGAATTTTTAGACCCATCCCACCTTATTCTTAAAATAATTCATTTTTCATCCATTAGAAACTGAAAAATATTTTATTATTAAATAATTTTTTAAACTATTCCTTAAGTGACCCTCACCTCTCTTATAAAAGGGCACTTCGCCTTCTCTTAATTTCACACCTACAAAGCCATTTGGCTCAGCCAAACCCTACCCAAGTATCTTCCAAACAATCCTACCTTCATCCTGGAGTCCTTACTTTGGTCATAAGGCCAACCTAAAGATCCCTTTTGATCAAATCAAAAGGAAGAACCCGAAAAAGAGGTAAATATTTAATCACATCATTCAAGTTCTTTTTTTCCACTTCCACTTTATTTGTTGTTTCCGTTATAAAATATTAAATCCAGTATCTTCTATATATGGTGATGTTATTATAGAAATGGTACCACCATATTCATTAATCTATCCATCTTATAAATGACAATGTCACCATACATGCGTACATACGGATTACCGTCTCCACGTCGTGGTGTAGTTTGATATTCAAACACTGTATTATTTGGATGAGTATAATAATGAGTATAAATGATGTAAAAAAGAATTATTATATTATAATTATTATGTATATATGATATACCATCCAATTACCTATGATTTCTCCATCAATATAGTGATATTTTCGCTCGTGCGTACGTACAGATTACCGTCTCCACGAAGTGATGAGATTCATTTCCACGTTCACTATTCAACGATGATTATAAAATATATATAATTAATAAGTATGTAATATATGACATAATAATTCTACTGGACATATATATATGTGTGTGTGTACTTACATATATCTTATTCACTTATTTCCATTCAATATGATATGAAAACAGAAACATCGTTTATGCGTACGTACAGACTGTCGTCTCCATAAATGGTGTTTTCCATTTCATATATATGTATATTATAAATATTTATATTCTAAATATATATGTTATATAAATAATTTTTTTATACTCTGGATGTATTTAAATCTTTACCTAAGTGATACAATCAAGAGTAACAAGTTAAAACACATACGATAAATAAAGCGATTATTACCTAAAATGTTAATTTAACTTAGATATTTTTATTAAATGGGTATTATAGATTCATAAATGAATCATGTATGATATCATAAATAATAATATTGTTCTGTTATAATATAATAACACACTAATGTCTTCATACAGGAGGTTAAAGTACCCTCGACTAAAGGAAAGTTCAATGTAAGGGTTAATTTCACAATCTCTTTATTATCTTAGGTTGTTTTTACGTAAGTATATACTAGGACATCTTTATTATCCATGTCCATGTTCCATAATAGAGTTTTCAAAGGGTATATTATTAAGTTACTTTTTACTAAAACATCATTTTAAAATGCATTAAATATTTACTCTTTTAAGCCTTTCTAATTAATGTCCATGTTTTCAAAATGGTTTTAAGGATTTATTGGTATGGACATGAATGTTTTAAAATGTTAATTAATTTATAAAAATTGAAATTGGTATGGGAAACATTGATTAAAAAATATCTTTAAAATGACTCCATTAATAATTTTTGTGACTTTTAAATGATATCATGAAAAAGGGATATTTGTCTCTATGATTTTTTCTGATCATTTTCAACTATGTCAACATCCTTCATATGATATTATTCTTGATCAAGGTTGACTTATTATGATTCAAATATTCCATATTGTATTGAATTTTTTTGATATGATTGATTGTGGATGTGTTATTTTTATACCATTCATGGTTTATGTATAAAGTATTGACATTTTGTATGATAGTTTGAATACGAATGATTATGTTATGTTTAAACCTTTTATATGAGTAATGAATTGGACTTAGAATGTGATGGGTGGAGCCCGCTATAACTCCTCGATGCATCAGTATGTATCATGAGACAAACTAGTGTCTTGGCATATGGCCTTGACAAAATATTATTTTTAGTCTTGGCACAAGGCCTTGAATATGTGGTTGTGAAGTCTGGGATTGTGCATTCCATCATAATGAAAGTTGAAATTTATATTGCATGTGATTATTCTACTAGTAGAATATCCATGCGATTAAGTAAATGACATTATTTTGATTTATATTTTCCATATTATGATGAAGTTTATGTTTAAGAGGCCTTTTTTTGGTTTTATACACTGCCTTAAATGTTTATGATTATTTATGAAAGTTTCCGCTCTATTGTTATCCTTACTAAGCATTTGAGCTCACACCATTCTATGTTTTTCTTTTCTCAGTATTACAAGAATTTTATTATGATTTATTAGTAGGGTTAAGGTAAGGGATTAATGGCATTCTCAAAGGATCATTTATGTTGTGTTTTATTTTCTAATTTGTAATGTAATGTTCATGTATGTAATATATTTTGGAAGACTGCTAAATTGATCGGTCTTTTGGGACTTAATTCTTTGAAATAATGCCAATGTATTAAAATCATGCACCGACTTTGGATAACTGGGGTCAGGGCATTACAGTTGGTATTAGAGGAAGTTTAGCAATATCCTTGGAAACTAGATTTAGATAAAATATGATTAGAGCACATTACCCAAAGATACACACTGAGGATTATTATAGAATAACTTCCTAGAATTTTGGTAATGTAGATATTTTGTGAGTTTTCCAAGAAAATAAATCTCTCTCTGGATTCGAGTAGGGAGAGGATACTCTGGCACATATGTACCTCGTGGTAAAACATGAAAACACTGATTTGAATTAGGCTTGAACGGGAACCGGTGCATGACAATGTGACTTGATGCACTCTTGGTTACAACACTCCCGGGGGATATTATTAGGATAATTCTCATTTTCTTTACAAATAATTATGATGGATTTATGAGTATATACCTCCTCAAAGTAAATATTTTTATGATTATGGATTATATCCACAAACTGTTCAATTTACTTTAGGTATATTAGAAGTTTGGAATTATTATTTGGAATTCATATACTGACCTAGTGTATGACATTGTAAGGAAATGGAGCCCAATAGAAGGAATGTGAACTGAAAAAATACGTATGATCCAAAGAGTAAGAATGATCATATCTTTAATGGTATTAAGACAACATTTAGAAGGGAGATAGTCTCCCATGTATTTTCAACATATAATGAAATAATATCCTATGTTAATATGATAAGTAAATAATTCTTTGAGTCATATGGATTTGAAGAGAAGAAAGAGAAGAAAAGGATGGAAGAGAGAAAGATGGATAAAGAAAAGAGAGAAAAGAATGATTTTCCCATATGTGATAACTATGGAATGAATATCCTTGGTAAATTATTTAAGGGAATGGGAGTTTGTTATAATTGTAGTGAAAAAGGACACCAAGTACGTGATTTCAAGGGTAAGAAAAGATTTTAAAATGAACAATGCTTTCTCTGAAAGGAGTTGGGACACTACGTGAATCAATTACCATATCATCAGAGTATACCACAAATGCTTCTATTGGATAATAATCATGTTATGATACTAAAGAAGATAAAGTGGATTGATTAAGAGTTCATATGTTGTTATTAAATTATTGTGTCATTTTAGTATTGTATTAATGATGTACATGTTATAAGAATTATACAATATATAAGGATTGTAATTTAGTACTATTTCATTAAGGACTTGAGATTTTGTGGAACCAAGAAAATTTACTCAATGGAAAGTTAAACCTTTTGAAAAATACATGGTTGAAGGAAAGAAAAATCTTTAATATGGTCCTGATAATGAGGTATTGGTTTTGGAATAAGAGATGATTGATTGGGATAAATTATAGTGGATATTATTGACTACCTTGAAACTGATTAATTATTTGTATATTCCATTATTGTTTGAGTTTACAACATTTTTGGATAGAAGGAGTATATCTAGTATTCTATAAGAAAAAATGTATAATGAATGTAATCAATAAGGATTTATGGTAATTCAGGATGTTATAGGGTTTTAAAAGAGCACATAATGAAGTTGTTCACATGTTATTATAGGGAAAAAATGATCTTCATTGTCTTTACCTTCCTTATAAATTTTGTACTGTGAGTTTGGACAGAAGTATTTTGGATAAGTCTATTTGAGATTATTTTTGGATAGTCATAAAAAGGACATCCCGGAGGTCAGGTGTCAACCCGTCGCATCTGTCAAGGCTGTGAGACTTGAACCCACAACTGAAGGGTGACAAGGGTGTATCACCTACCTCTGGCCCACGTGATGTCCTGGATTGTATAATGTAGTTTTGTTTTTAAAAGTTCTGATTTGTGAATTTTAAATTCATTATTTTTGGAACCCTATATGATTAAGATAAATAGAATATTGTTTTGAAATCTTTTGGAGTGAATGATGATTTTGTGGTAGGAATTAGTTGATGAATGATAATATACTTTTCATGTATATATATATAGATATATAATTTTTCTTCTTCTTATTCATTGGATAAATTAATTCTTAATCTTTAGGGAAGGTATCTTAAGTCAAAAAATGTGTTATCCTAATACCTTATGTTTTGTTAAACTGATGGTATTTTAAATCATCATAGTTTGATGGATTTTATGCCCCCAATTTTACACTTGTTTGTGATTGATCACCTCAATCACTCCCTATAAATATTTACATTTTTTCTGCAAATTATGTGTCTCTAATTACAACTAATGTTCTCTTAATCAATATCATAATTTGGTGGTGATCCATTCATTTACCTTTTCCTCTTATTAAGACTAAATTTTATTAACCCAAATTCCGATGTGGGTTTTCCACAAAGGTATTTTTCTATTTTTTTAACCATTTATTTTTGATGAACAATTTAAAGTCACTAGGATGCAATTTATTGAATGAGGGATGAATGTAACACCCCATGATTTCATTGTACGTTATTTCTTCAAAATAATTCAATAACTTTCACTACACGTAACACCGAGTTCAAGCGCACCATGACTTACCAAACTTGCCGTTAAAAAGAGTTTATGAATAGGTTTAACTGAATTTTGAACTTTATATAATAATTATATTTTTAGAATCCATATTATGAGTTTCTGAGACATAATTTAAGAATAAATTAATTTTTTTATAAAATAAGTATTTTTAAAAAAATGCAATTTTACCACCTTTTAATGGAGAACCCTTTTTAAATCCAATATTTTAAGATATTATATATTAAATTTGAAAAAAAAATTCTTCTTTATAATTGGGACAAAATAATTTAGTTTCAATAAAATATTTGTGCTTTTATAAAAACTTTCATATTTGGGTGAACAGTGAAAAATAAATTATTATAAATGAAAACATCTATTGTAATAAAAATAATTTATAGTGTTAAATTGTAAATTTTAATAGTTTATAAGTATAATTATATTATATTTTTACTATTTAATCCAATTTTGGTAATTGTAAGTAATTTCACTTTGGATTTGGACATAAACAAGTGTCAATCTTTTGATAGTTATTATTTATTAAAAATGTGCTTTTTGGTTTTGACAGCAGGAATTAAATTTCAATTAATTCATGAAAGTTATATGTTTTGAAATTGTTAAAAAATAATTCATTTTTTTAGTAAAAATATCAAAATTAGATTAGGGTGAATATTTGGTATTTTCTTGAAACCTTTCATTTTTTGATGAATAGTGAAAACACTGCGTTATTGTTTAAAACCGACCTTTTATTTAAATAATAATTTATTTTAGTTAAATTTTTTTATGTTGAATTAGATAAATAATACCTATATAAGATCAATTTATTTAATTGGAGTCATTTTATAATAAGTTTAGATATATAAAAATTTTATTAAACTATTTACCGTCTTTTAGCCACCTCCTAGGAGCATTTGCAAATTTGTATAAAATTTAATTTTACCATTTCTGTGAGTTGAATTTTAAAACTTCAAGAGAAATGGTTAAACTCAGTAAGTAAAATTTGATTCAATAAGAAGAAAATAATTTTTGGTAAATAGTAACTTTTGACTCTTATTTACCACGGTTAGAAGTAAATACGGTAATTAAGTGTAAAAATTATATTATAATTTCCCTGACACATGTCATAATTCTATTGGATAATCGTAATTCGGCTAAAACCCTTAGTAATAACATGTGATCCTTTAGGTCCACATAGATTAGATTAGTAAATTTATTATTATTTAATTTAAAGACGAGTTTAAAGTGTTATATTAAAGTTTCCAAAAATAATTTTTTTTAATATAGGGTTATACAAAAGATAAATTCTACTATAAATATTCAGTAGAAATATAAAAATATTTCCAACATAATGGTATTTTCTTTATAATTTTTAGACATTAAATAATTAAATTTGTTTATTAAACAATGATGATGCAACAATTACCTGATTAATAAATGATTAAAATAATTGATATTATAAATAGCCAAATAAATATAATTTCAGACTTTGGATTAATTAAAAAAATTTAATTGGTTAATATGACATGTTAGGGTTGATTCAATCAATTTTTTTTAAGTAATAATGTTGTTATGATTTTAAAAATAAAACCAAATAGTGTCAAACTTGACATAAAATAGTTTTTAAAATAAATATTGTATTATTAATTGATATAATTGTCCTAAAAAACAATGGTTCTTCCAAAAGACTTATATAATAATATATATGACATTAATGAACCAATTGTGGTTCTATTTTAATTTTATAGTATGTTTATTAACCATATAGTATAAAATTACAAAGAGACATGGTAAATGTCAAACTATTTAACTTAGACTTAAATCTAAACGTTACAGTTAATATGGTGACCTAAAACTATCTAAAACCTATTGGTTGAGAGGTTTTCAAACCATCCTAAACTTATATTTTAACGAATTAATTTTTGAGCCTTTAGAAACTAAAAAGGATTTTATTATAAAATAATATTTCAAAGTTTTCCTAAAGTTACCCTCACTTCTCTTATAAAAGGGAACTTCCCCTTCTCTCAATTTCACACCTCCAAAACCATTTCGCTCTACCAACCCCTACTTGAATATCCTCCCAAAATTCCTCCCTTCATCCTAGAGGCCTTCCATTGGTCATAACGCCTACTTAATGAGCCCTTTTGATGAAATAAAAAGGAATAACCCGAAAAATAGGTAAATATCTCATCACATCTTTCAAATTCTTTTCTTCTTACAATTCCACTTTCTTTGTTGTTTCCATTATAAAATAATAATTATGTAATCTTAAATATACTATGATGTTATTATATAAATGGTACAACCATATTCATTATTCTAACCATCATGTAAATCAAAAAGTCACTATATGTGCGTACGTACAGATTATCGTCTCAAAGTCGTGGTTTAGTTTGTTATTCAAACACTTTATTGTTTGGATGGGTATAATTATTAGTGTAAATGATGTAAATAAAAAATATAACATGTTAATGATTCTGTATATATGATATAACATCCAATTACATTCTATTTCTCTTACAATATAGTGATATTGTCGCTCGTGCGTAGGTACGGATTACCGTCTCCATGACGTGATGATATTCATTTCCACGTTCACCATTCAATGATGATTATAAAATATATATACTTAATAAGTATGTAATATATGACATAATAATGCTACTGGATATATATATATATATATATATATATTTACTAACATATATCTTATTCACTTAGTTCCGTTCAATGTGATATGAAAATGGAAACAATGTTTATGCGTACGTACAGACTACTGTCTCCATAAATGGTGTTTTCCAGTTCATATATATGTCTATTATACATTTTTATATTCTAAATATATATGATATTTAAATAATGTTTTATATTTTAGAAGTATGTAAATCTCGATTCAAGTGATATAATCAAGAGTAACAAGTTAAAACACTTACGATAAAGAAAGCAATTATTACTAGAAATGTTAATTTAACATTGAAATTCTTACTAAATGGGTATTATAGAGTCATAAAAGAATAATCTATGATATAATAAATACTAATATTGTTCTGGTATAACTTAATTACATACTACGGTCTTTATAAAGGAGGTTAATTGTACCCTCGACTAAAGGAAAGTGCAAGGTAAGGGTTAATTTCACAATCTCTTTATTATATGAGTTGTTTTTGGGTAAGTATCTACTACAAAATATTTATTATCCATGTCCATGTTTCACGAAATACTTTTCATAGGTAATATTTTTTAGATAATTTTCACTAAAACATCATTTTAAAATGATTTAAATATTTATTCTTCTAAACCTTTCTCATTAATGTCCATGTTTTCAAAATGGTTTTAAGGATTTATTTATATGGACATGAATGTTTTAGAATGTTAATTAATTTCAAAATTTTCAAAGTGGTATGGGAAACATTCTTTTAAAAATATCTTTTAAATAACTCCCTTTATAAATTATGTGACTTTTAAATGATTTCACGAAAAAAGGATATTTCTCTCAAAGATTTTTACTGATCATTTTCAACTATGTCAACATCCCTTAAAGGATATTATTCTTGATCAAGGTTGATTTATTACGATATAAATATTCCATATTGTATTGAAAGTTTTTTGATATGGTTGACTATGGATGTGTTATTTTTATACCATTCATGGTTTATGGATCAAGTATTTACATTTCGTATGCTAGTTTTAAGACGATTGTTTACGTTATTTTTAAACTTTTATATGAGGAATGCATTGGACTTAGTAAGTGTTTGGTGGAGGCCTCTATAGCTCCTCGATGCATCGGTAGGTCTCATGAGACAAACTAGTGTCCTAACACAAGGCCTTGAAAAAATCATATTTATAGTCTCGGCACAAGGCCTTGATTATGTGGTTATGAAGTCTTCCATTATGAATTCTATCATTATGAAAGTGGATATTGATATTCCATGGGATTAATCGACAAGTAGAATATCCATGTGAGAATGTAAATGGAATTATTTTGATTTATATTTTCCATATTATTATTATGTTTATGTTTAAAAGGATTTTGTTTTAGTTTTATACATTTCCTTAAATGTTTTTGATAATTTATAAATGTTTCCTCTATATTGTTATCCTTATTGAGAATTTGAGCTCAACCATTTCTATGTTTCACTTTTCTCTGGATTACAAGAAGTGTATTATAATTGATAAGCAGGGTTAAGCTAGGGGATTAATGAAATTATCAAAGGACCATTTATGTTGTGTTTTATTTTCTAATGTTTAATGTAACATTCATGTATGTAATCTATTTTCCAAGACTGGTAAAAAGATTGGTCTTTCGGGACTTGATTCCTTGTAATCATGCCAATGTATTAAAATAATGCACCGACTTTGGGTAAGTGGGTTTGGGGTGTTATAGTCGGTATGTCCATTACGAGTTCTTAGTTAGGCCATTAGGCGTAACTAATACTCTAGTAGTGTTAATGGGACTCATAAAAATGATCTTTCAACCATACCTTGATCGTTTTATAGTAGTATTCATCGAAGATGTTATGATCTACTCGGCTACTGAGGAGGAGCATGCCTATCATTTACAGGTAGTACTGGACACAATCCGAGAGCACCAACTTTATGGTAAGATCTAGAAGTTCTAGTTCTAGATCCGAGAGGTTCACTTTCTGGGAAATGTCATATCAGAGGCTAGAGTTGTAGTTGATCCAGTGAATATTGAGGCGGTACTTTCCTGGGAGCCAGCCAAGAGTCTGATGGAGGTACATAGTTTCCTGGGTCTGACTGGTTACTACCAGTGGTTTGTACCAGATTTCTCCAGATTTTTAGCACCTCTATTAGCATTGACGAATAAGGGGCATCCCTTATTGTGGTTGGAGAGATTCCAGAAAAGATTTCAAGAGCAGAGGTATAGGTTGTATAGTGCACCCATCTTGAGGCTACCAGAGGAGGGTGTAGGGTACGTAGTCTACTGCGATACAGTAGGGACTGAGCTCAGATGTGTCCTAATTTAGGAGAGAGAAATGATCGCATATGGTTCTCGACATCTGATACAACATGAGAAGAACTATGCTACCCATGACCAAGAGTTTGTAGTATTCGTCTTCGCCATGAAGATGTGGCAACACTATCTGATGGGAGAATGCTTTATAGTGTAATCTGATCACAAGAGTCTTAGGTATATCTTCTCTCAGAAGGACCTCAACCTGAGACAATGTCTTTGGCATTAGTTCCTCCCAGACTATGACTTAAAGATAGTCTATACTATTGGTAAACGGAACATTGAAGCAGATTCACTTAGCAGAAGTACTGGCATACAACTACTAGGCTAGGTGAGAGAGAATCTGGACGCTTTTCATATATCCTTTGTGGATCGAGATAGATATGATTTCCTTAAGTCTCTTACAGTCCCTCCCCCACTTCTTCAGCATGTCAGGGAGGCGTAGTGTGGGGATGCTGACTATGAGGCTCGAAGTTCTCAGATATCCATAGGGCATGCACATGATAGATTTTTTGATGGTGGGGAGCATGTCATCCTCTTCGGAGGATGTACCATGGTACCAGTGTCACTTCAAGAGTAAATGTTGAGGGAGTTACACAAATCCCTTCTAGCGGTACATCCAGGAGTGATGAAGATGTACTAGGATCTCGGACGGCATCACTGTTGGCTGGGAATGAAGAAAGCAGTAGCAGAGTTTGTTTCACGGTGCCTCACTTGTCAGCAAGTGAAGGCAGAGCATCAGGTACCAATAGACTTGGTTCAGCCTTTAGAGGTCCTAGAGTGGAAGTGGGATGATATATCCATGGACTTCATGACAGGAATTCCACGTAAATACATTGGTCATGACTATTTGGGTGATCGTCGACCGATTCACCAAGTCAGCCCACTTCCTACCGATCAGAGAGCAAGGTTCGATAGAGATCTTGGGACACCTATATGTGCAAGGGATAGTGAGGCAACATGGATTATCCTCAAATATTGTCTCCAATCATGATTCAAATTTTACTTCTCCGCTATAGAAGGAGATGAAGGAGGATTTTAGGACGTAGCTTCATTTGAGCACCGCCTTCCATCCTCAAGCAGATGGCAAGCCTGATCAGACCATTCAGACTCTCGAGGACATTCTTCATGCTTGCATCCTCGACTTCGGTTGTAGCTGGAAGCATCACTTGACATTGGTGTAGTTTTCATACAACAAAATCTATCACTCCACTGTTGGGATGACACCTTTTGAGAAGTTGTATGGGTGACACTACAGATCACCTTTATGCTGGGCTGACCTAGGGGAGTCAACAATAGTGGGACCAGAGATGGTACGGGCTACCACAGAGAAAGTGCAGATCATCCAGGAGTGGATGAAGACTACATAGAGTAAGCATAAGTCTTATACCGATACGAGACGGAGACCTCTGGAGTTCGAGGATGGAGACCACGTCTTTCTACGAGTCTCTCCTCGACGAGGTTTGTAGGGATTTGGTATAGGTGGAAAGTTATCTCCAAGGATCATTGGACCTTTTTAGGTCCTCAGCAGAGTTGGTGAGGTGGCTTACTGCATATCTCTTCCACCTCAGTTGCACTGGGTGTATGACGACTTCCACGTATCCCAGTTGAGGAGATACGTGCATGGCCCTTCTCACATCATCGACCACAAAAAACTATACATCTACGAAGGGGAAAGTTTTATGGAGGTTCCAATAGAGATTGAGGATCGATAGGAGCGGGTCCTTTGTGGATGGTCGATACCTCTGGTGTACGTTCACTGGAAGCACGAGAACCTCCAGGAGATCACATGGGAGCGGGAGACTCAAATTCGTGCTCGATAACCCCACTTGTTTTCCTAGTTTTTGTGATGTGGATTTCGGGGACACAAATACCTAAGTTAGGGATAATGTTAAGACCCGAATTTCCATGTAATTTTTTTTAAATAAATGGGAATTTTAAGAGTCTGTGAAAATTGACGGCGTGTGATTCCGAGGCCCGGAGAGCTGGGAATGAATTTCTGAAATTTTTTTGGGTACATTCAGTATACGTGCTAGAAGGTTTTCTAATTTTTAAACTGGTTCTCAGAATTAAAATCTGAGGGCACCGTTTAACTCTCAGTGCTTGTATTCTCTTAAGAAGACATTCACCTCGATGGCAGTTGGTCGAGGGTGAAATTTAATTTTTGAGTTTTTATTGAAAAGAAAAAATAAAATAAAGTGTGTAACATTTTATTTTATTTGGTTTTAAAACTCTCATGTGGATTTTCATATTTGGCGACCACCTGATTAACCTACCATGAGAGCTTATAGTTGTGGGGACTGACTGATACTATCCTCCCATGAGAGGTTATGGTGGTGGGGACCCCTTGAGGATTAAACCCCTCAACCTCCTCTTTAATGTGGAGGAACCTCTTGAACTTCCTCCACATTATTTATTCCAACTCAATTTAATTAATAAGCCTATATTGAATTTGTGCCAAAAAACTAAATAATAGATATCATAATCTATTATCTTGGGCTTCCTTTTATTTTTGGTTGAATTTGGGAAAAGTCTTGCAAAAGGAGAGAGCATTGGAGAACTAATGAGAAAGATCTCCAATAAAGAATGCCAATGAAGAACGCAAACCTCAACTTCGACTTTATTCTTCGGGACATCCTCTAATGCGGATCGTCTTCAAACAATGATCACCTTCCCCTCCCCAACGACGTCATCTTCTCCCTCACGATCTCCATCGATGAATCAGACGTGGTAGGGGGTTATTATTAAATTATTGAAATATATAATCTAATTTCCTTGTTCTTTGAAAGAATGGAGAATGTGGATCAACCAAAATGATTTGATCCATGATTCGTATTAAATTGAATATTTGGTTGTTCTTGATTCCTAATTTTGTGGAGCTTCTTGCTACCTCTATAACACGGAGGGTGCGGGCCAAAAAAACATGGCCAGAACCCTGCACCATTCTTTCTAATTGTGTTCTTAACTAGGGATGAAAGTGGCTTACACCACGACGACGAATGAAGAGAGAGGTAGGCTAAATCGGCCACTGGTGAAGGCATGACGGCCACGTCGTTTGCGGCCGAGCCTCCACCGCCGGAATGAGCTTCCACTGCCATCCGAGCCACTGCCACCGTATGAGCCGCTTCCGTCGTCCAGGCCGCCTCCTCCATCCAAGATGAGCCGCCGCAGCCGTCTTGGTCAAGACGCCGCCTGAGCCGCCTCCGCCCTTCCGGCCGAACCCCCCCAGAAGATCCAATCTGTCGCCACGCTCCCTCATGGAAATCCCCGAATGAGCTGGTCCATGGTCTTGCACCCTTGCAGCACCCTTTGCGGCCTTGCGGCCCCCCGCAGCCCTCTACGGCCCCTCGCGGCCTGCCTGGACACCTAACGATCCAGGCTGAACCCAACAGGCCATGCCTCCTAGCGGCTGAGGCTAGACCCACCGAGTCAGGCCAGGGTGACACGAACTGGGTCAGCCTAGGCTGGGTCGGGCCGAGTCAGCCAAACTGGGTCGGACCGTAACCGGGGCCACTATGACCCAGTTATGCTCTTTTGGCCATTAATTTGGCATCAGATTTCTGTTTGACGAACCATCAGGATCCGTAGAATCCTCAGAGCGATACAGTCCGTTTTAGTATACCCCTCTAGAGTTCTGGATTATGATAGGGTATAGTTATGTTGGATCGAGCACAAATCCAACTCTGCCCACGGGACTAAAAGGCTAATAACTCACAGACCGAGCATCCGATTGACACATCGTCTATTGCGTTGAGACCCCTAAGACGTGGCGAAACATTGAGTTACTTCTTCTCGGGACATCGTGATAGTTGGAGAATCGACCAGTGGATTGGGGAATAGACTCTCCCTGAGATGAGAAATCCTAATGCGGAAACCAAATAGCTGGCTATGACTAGAAGAGTGCTTCTAGAGACCCCGTGAGGGTCAGCTCCTAGCGATCCTTTTTGGTTAAGATCCTAGAGATCCTGTGTGGGTCATCTCCTAGCGATCTGCTGTGGGTTAGCTCCTAGTGATACTATTTGGGTTAACTCATAGTGATCCTATGTCGGTCATCTTGTAGTGATCCTGTGTGGGTTATCTCCAAGATATCTTGTGTGGGTAAGCTCCTAGAGATCCTGTGTGGATCAGATTTTAGTGATCCTTGGTGGATCAGCTCCTAGAGATCCTTTGTGGGTCAGCTCATAGCAATCCTGTGCGGGTCAGCTCCTAGAAATCCTATGTGGGTCAGCTCCTAGGGATTCTATATGGGTCAGTTCCTAGCGAGCATATGTGGGACAGCTCATAACAATCCTGTGTGGTTCAACACCTAGTGATCCTGTTGGGGTCAGCTCCTAGTGATCATGTGGGGGTCATCTCCTAGCGATCCTTTGTGGGTCAACTCCAAGAAATCATGTGCAGCTGAGCACCTAGCGATTCTATGTAGTTTAGCAGTAACACCTCTTAACGAAATAAGATGAGTCATTATTTAGAACTAATCATCTCTACTACCATAACTAAAGATATACCTAGTGTGAGATAAGTCAGTACCTCTATGATTTCCTCATGATTGAGATGGATTACTTGAAAACTCATGTATATGTATGGGCATATACCTAAGTAGGGTTATCTTTTGATTTCATACTTTGTGGTTTGATCTTCATGGATTTTGTGAGTCCTTGAGGGTCTCGAGGTCCCTACTAAGTAATGGTATACTCACCCCTGCATGGGCTATGCCCGCACCTTGTTGAGCTGGATGTAGATGAAGGACCACACTGACAGAGGATGATGGTACCAGGATTGGACGGTGCTCAGAGGTGGACCATACAATGTGGCAGTTCGTAGAGGAGACAGGTGGATGTAGAGTGTTTGGAGGTGATTTGTACCTACCCTTTAGGTATGAAACGAGGTGGATGATCCAAGAGTTTATTTCCACATATCATTCATCTTGTACTTTCTAGTTTTCCATGTACTTTCCAGTTGGGCTTGTATTCTGGCCCCTTTTTCTTACTAAACTCACTCATTTTACAATTCAGTTTACTTGAGTTCGTTTCATGATGTGTGCTTAGTTGTTTATTTATAGGTTAAAAAGGCAATGCCTACCTAGTTCTATGGAATTATGCCTTTTGTGTAGTCACCAGCCCCTATCCTAAGGAAGGTGGGATTGGGTAGTCACGACACAGGCCCCGGGTGATGGGTTGTGACATAATCAGTGTAACATCTGAAATTTTCAGAAAGGTATGTTTTTTAGTTTATGTTAAACCCTAATTGATTTTTCTCTCTTGGATAATTCCCTATTGACAAGGACTTTAGGACAGTTAGTTTGCTTCTGGGTAGAAAATATAACCTAGGCTATAAGCTGACTGCAATCCAAATACATGATGTCTAATGGTTTTCCCAAAACCCCAAACATTTTGTGAATTGGCCTTTCCCTGGGAGGGACCAAAATCTTGAATTACATGATGGTTAATTTATTTACATTCTGTGCAATTTTCTTTTTTTCCAAGGAAACGACCTAAGAATTACAAAACGTGTAATGAATTTACAGTCAGTGTAAATTTCAAGGCTAGTTATTAAAAAATAAGAGACGATCGTATTTTTATAGAGGCTTATTTCATCCTCCACCTCTATTAGGTGATATGTGAGCGATCGCTCCGGAAATAATATAAGTTTGACTGAATATCTTCCATTCGAGCTCTGTTTTCACTATCATCAGCTCCATTGGATCCACAAGAGTAAATTCTTTATTCCTATTCTTTACTTTCATTTTTTATCTCCCCATATTTTTCTTTATTTTGGTGTAATATCATATTCTCTATTTTAATGGATTCTGTACATTTTATTGATTTCTCTTATTCTAGATTTTGTAAAGGTCTGGCACTAGATGAGGAGAGTGTTGCAGGTTTAAGGTAGGTTGTATAGTTCCTTTCCCAAAAGTTTTGTTTCTTTTATATCATGCACTATTGTACCACATGATTAACTCCTTTGTTGTCTCCTCCATAAAGTCTATTTAATTACTTTGGATATACTTTTATACTTAACACATTCATATTTTAATGGATAATAAACACCATTGGTTGATCACCTTAACATAAGTTATCCCTAAGAGAGTTCCCTTTAATAAAAGCCTAAATTCCCTTTTACTTAAATTGTTAAACCACCTTTGGAGGTATGTGTATTCTCTTGTAATAAATAATTTTGAATTTAAAATGATCTAATGGAATGTTTGGACCTATGTCAGGACCCTATGATTTTTGTGACAACATTCCTTGGTTTATTTAAATGAAATATAAAACATGATTAAAGTATTATGATTATAATTCCCTATTAAAATGGTATGTGTTCTTGATAGATAAAGCATAATTTCATACATGGATGATAGTGATAAAATGTTCACAGATGAAGGAATTCATGGATACGCTCATTATGCTTTATAGTTATAATTTTTAAAAGAATTAATAATATTCTAGGAACAATACCTGGAATTATTTAGATGGGATCACTAGGCCTACAATCTACCTCGTTATGAGTGGTACTATTTCCCTATAGGAGACCATATCAATGGGATCCGTGGAAATATGGTTATACCATGCCATAAGTGATACTTGGACCCATATGTGAGATATTAGAGATGGTCATGGAGGTTATTATCTTCACACCATAATGAGTGTGAAAGTTGGGATTCCATTTATTGATCACCTTAGATGGAATTGAGTGATCTTGGGAATTCATTATGACCCTCGATCGATACATAAGAATAATTTTCGGATAACCTTGTATGGGTCCATGGTGACTATTATTAAAATATAATGATGAAATTCATTATAAAGACTAAGAATACATCTATATTATCTAGGGACATGTTCTCTATGACAATTCAAGTTCTTCGGTTCTACCCATTTCTCGATGCTTGATTAACGATAACCCCTTTTTATTACACCCATAATATATATATATATAGGTTCTACTTAGTTAAAATTTACTGGATTAGACTTAAAAGGGTAATATTAGTTGCGCATGCATGAGGAACCTTTTCCAATAAGTTTTATTTA
Source organism: Viscum album (assembly GCA_963277665.1). Classification (NCBI taxonomy): domain Eukaryota; kingdom Viridiplantae; phylum Streptophyta; class Magnoliopsida; order Santalales; family Viscaceae; genus Viscum; species Viscum album. The sequence continues at coordinate 545,365,758 of OY728153.1, read as the reverse complement.
TTTATTTCATTAGATTTATTATATACATGCACACTGCTCATTTTATATGAATAGAATTGATTTATATAAACAGAATTTGTGGAGGCCTACTAAGTATATCCCTCACCCTACTCTGAAAAACCTTTGTACCTGAGAATACTTCATAACTATAGGTAAGGATAAAGGGAATCGTCTGACTTTCGATGTATTATTTTCAATGCCAGGATAGAGTATGGGAGAGGATGACCAAGCCTATGCTCCTGATTCTAGTATAGACATCTTTTGGAATTTTTTTTTGATAGAATATGGATATTTCTATTTCCCATATATCCCATGTATCCTGTTATTGTATGGATACTTGATATGATTATCATCATTCTATATTTAGTTATGATTTAGCTTTACACTATTTATTTATTAGAATATTTTCTTTTATTATTCAGCTACTTATTTCTAAGTTCTATTTTCTCCATATCAATTTATGACTTAACATTGTGCTACACTATGAATAATCAGAGAACAATTTCTCTATAGTCACACCATATGACCTCACTCCTATTTTGTTTCCTCTAGCATATGGGATGGCATGCTTGAGGTCATGTGGCCAACTGTCTTAGGGCACCACTTAGTGGAATTCAGGGAGGGACACTAAAAAGTGCTATCATAGATATTTTTCCTTTTGTATTAATTGTTGGGTATTATATTGGACAAAGAGATGTATTTGAATTTTGAAATGAGATAGTGCCTAATAGTTGCATACTCAAATATAGGGGAAATTGATATAACCTGGGATGGGTTGATGTTGTTGTTTGTTATGCCTGTAATAGTTGAACTGATTTCACCATTGAGAGACATACATGTTTTGTGACGTTATTATTATTTTTGGTATTATTATTATGGGTTTATTTCCCTTTTCCTAGTATAGAAAGGATTTATTATTTCAGGCATTATTTTAGGCACCATAGGATTCACATTTCATGCATTATTCCAGGACATAACTATATTACTATTTGAATTTCCTATATTGGATGTGATTATTTTGAGTTCCTTGATTTCTATACATTGAATTGGTCTAATATTTATTGAAAGGATAATTAAATCAGATTAATTAAAGCACCTACATCAATCTAAACGATATTCTCTTTTATAGAATGATAATGAGACCTTAATAAACCAATTATTCTATGTTTGATCCATAAACAACTAGTTTTATGGTTTGGAATATTATTTGATTTGATTGATGAATTACAATTGTAATTTATAAAGAATATACTTATATAAATAGTTAATTGTAGTTAATTCTATCCAATCAATATTCATGACATGATGCATCCTGATATAAGACCCAAATGTCAGATCATAATTACTTTATGGTTCAATTGCAATTTATAAAGTGTTTGGGCCTTTATTAATTGGGAATAGGGATGCATCTAACCAAATTATGAAATCTATATACAGATAAATGTTTTTGAACCTATTTATATTAAAAAAAATTAAATGAAAGGTTTATCATTAAATCAGGATTTCAGTTGGATAGTAAATGGCGTTTTCCAATACGACTTTCAACTAACACTCCGTATATCAGAACCTCTACTATATTCTTTTGGGTTGTGTACTAACTATTGAGGATAGAGTACATTGGTTTTCTCAAGATGATCATGATCAAGATTTCTCCATTAATTATTATATATGTGGAGCCTACTATGATAAAATTACAACTATATATATTATATTTTTCATATTTCATGTTTCATTATTGATGATCGACTAGGAAATTTAAATAGGTTTTTTCCTCTTCTAATATCATAAGCTGATCAACAAAAATTCATATCAGGTATCATAGGCATGACCATAAACGGAATAACATGTTCTTATACTATTTTCATGAAGGTGATCTGTATCGTAATCTTACTAAGGACATATTACAAGTTACAATATATTGTTGATTAATGTTATATTTTGGATCACCAGAAATTGCAATATAGGATATAAATATTCTATTTTATCCAAGTCATAGGGTGTGAATGATACACATCATAGAAAATGATATGTTGTGAACCCAAAATTTAGATTTGTGTATTAGCAATGATGTAGGAGATATAATATGGTACAATAGAAACCCAAGCTGCATGAAAACATAATATCAAATCATTGTGATGATATAGAGTTTATCACCAATTATAATTAGCCCATACATATGAAATTGAACATATGTATGAGTCCTTTTTTACAGAATTTTTAAAAAGCCTTTTACTTATGGGTTACTCAGTGAGTAAGGGTTTTCTTTTTGAATGATAAACTCTTAAAAATGAGTTACACAATGTGTATGGTGTTTACCTTACATTGATAAAATCTTATGTATGGGTAAATCAATATACATGTATTTTTTACTTTGTTATAGATATTATTATCTCTTATGCATTGCTTACTCCATACATAAGGGATTTTTCCTTTATTGCATAATTGGATTATAATGGAAATCAATAATTCCAATCATGAATTAAAGTTGAAAATTCCATATCAATTGTAAAATAAAACATAAGATAAATATGAATAAATATAATATTTTGTATAAAATAATTAAAGTTTAAATGTTTTTTATAAAAAACATTATCCATTAAAAATAGAAAATTTTCTTCACTAAATTAAATATCAAATGTTCATATTTATATTTCTTATTTGGAAAATATATAAAACGCTTATCTACTTTTTATTCCTTTTCATATATTAATATATATAAATTTTTTATACAATTTAAATATTATGTATGGATTAGTTTAATAGAATAATTATTACATATATATTATTATGAAATTTTAGAGGAATAAAAAATGAGATATTAAAGATTAAATAATACGTAATAGTTATGGATTTAATATACCTACGATGTGTATTGAATTAATAAAACTTATATGGAATAACTTATAATTTATATATAAAGTGTTTATATTGAAATTATATGTTTTGTTTATAAAATAATCGTAAATTACAAAATTTATCCAAATATAATGATTTTATATTTAAAATTATGAATTTTTTAAATTAAAGACCTTATTTGAGAAAATTATTTAAACCAAATCAAAAAGTAGTTTTGGTGATCGATTTTATTATGGATTTAATAATAATTAATATGTGATATTTTGATCATGTAAATAGTTTACATAATAGAAATTAAATTGAAAAATATTTATATTTCATGTAATATTATATATTTTTTTTAAAATTCCATATAATTAAAAATAATAAAGAGTTAATATTAGGAAATGATTATAAAGTGTTCATATCCAAAATTATGGAATTTTTAAAAGGTCATATGAATTCTAAACTGTTTATTTTTATATTTATTTATGAATAGGTCACAACTATTTATCTTATGTTTAAATACATGAATTTCACATTTATATAAAAATGTATTCCCTACTTTATTCATAGATATTAATTGTTTATATTTTTAATATGTGTATGATTTTTTTAAAAGTTGTAAAACTTATTTTTGGTTACAAAATATTCATAAAAGAGTTACATGATTGGTATGATAATGGACTTAGTTTTCTTCTAACATGACACTTTCTTGAATGAAGGTATGAGCTTGAATTAAGTAGTTAATTGTGAATTAATCATATTAGTTATTATATTTATAATGTAATTAATATCTCTATTGAGTAGTGTATCCAAAAATAGGGGAACCTTGGGTGTGAATTCCCTTTGGAAAAAAGGCTTATTCCTTGTTTTAAAAAGGTGGTGACAGTATATCTGTGGATCCAGGCTTACTTATGTGAGGATTATTGATTTCATATAACTAAAAATTAGTTTTTTTATTATCATAAAACCACTTTTAAGGGTAGATGTGTAAGACAACATGACCTCAAATCCTTAAAACAATCATGCCTCCATGTTCCAACATTCAAGAACAAAACAACCCATTCAACACTAAAAAAGTTATGAGTTTTTTAAAGAGTTACACATCAATATGGTTTGAACATATTGGTTTGGTGGAAGGAATGTGATTCATAACGAAATAATTAAAATAATGAATACATGAAAAGTAAATTATAAGAGATAATAAGGTGAGATTAAATCCCCATTAAAATTCTAAGAGTTAAATTCTTTCTATAGAAACACTTTCTAAGACCTTGGTCCACCAAATGGGTATGTAATGATAAATATTAGTGTATCTGGGTTGTCTTTTGTAAGGAAAGAATGTAATCAGTGTCTCTAATAGGATTATACTTATGTTATTATCATTTTATCTCGAGTTCACATATATAGTACACCCTAATCGGATTATGTTACATGAGGAATAAAGTTGATTGAATCCATTTATTATACTAGGAAAAAAAGTTATCAAATAGACCTTCCATGATTCATATATTATATCCTACCTAAATATGTATGTAATGTGAGAAATCCTAAAGAAACCCAAATCATAGTTAAATATTGATCTTGGACCACTAATGAGTATAATGGATTTTAAAAGGGGCTATCATTTTATTTTGATAAAATTTAAGAAAATTCATTATTAAAATATTATAAAAAAAGATAAATATTTGAACAAAGTTTCTATTTTAGAGAATAATATTATCATCATCAAACATAAATTGTTTTCTGAAGAATGATTTTTTCAATTTTTTCAATTTTTTTATTTTAGGATCTAAACAGGGTTAGGCCACAAAAAAAAATATATTATTGGTTGGGCCTTCCAAAAAATCCTATGTTCAAAATTGACCTTCCAAAATAATCCCAAATTTTAAAATCTACTGAAATGTGATTAAAGATAAATAGATATATTCTATGTGTTAGAGTAACAACATATTGAGTAACAATGTTTTTATGTTGTTCAATATATGAATCTAAATGTTTTTGGAAGAATATATTAATTCACATGTGGTTCCAAAGGAGTTATATAGTAACTGATATAATGAATTTTAGTTTACAACTATATAATGAATATGATTGAGTATTATAATGACATGGATGGACTAAAATATTCCTTTGAAGGATTTTTTCATCTATGGAATTCATCATGTTATTCTCAATGGAAATGTTCAAACAATGTGAATTTGTTCAAGAAAATTTAACATGATATTCTCAAAGTGTTGAGGATAGTTGAACTAAGAATGTGATGTATAGGTTTTTGTTCTATATCGACCACACAAATGAGTAAAAGTTTATATCATAAGAAGAAAATTTATTTTGAAATTCCAAAATTTTTTTTCAGGTATTCTTTCGAGGTCATTGAAACCTAAAATTGTTTTTAGGATGAAGAAATAATGATTCCATAATATATATATTTTTGGAACACTTCAATGGGTTTAATAAAATCCATGGAAATTTTATGTCAACTATCAGTGTTATTGAAGTCAATTTTTTTATATTGAAGGGTATATGATAAAAATGTATATTTATAAGTGGTGTGAGTATAAAATAGTTAAAAATTAAAGTAAGAGTTCATAAAATATTTTGTATGCATTCAATTGATAATGAAAATAATTGATCAAATATTTGAATGTATAAAAATATATCAGGATAATTTGGATTGAAAAGGATGTAAATTCTATTCTAATTTATCTTATATTATATGGGATGTTTTTGGTTAATAATTATACTTTTTAATGAATATGAGATGATGGATTCAGATACACTTGGTTTTGGATTCATTAGATTCTACAATGTGTTTGAAAAATAGAAAAGGATAAAATTGATTTTCTTGAAGACAATATTTTTTCTAGATTTTTGTTAAAATATAAATAATTATGATTCCAAAACCATCAATGATAAATTTTAAAAAATAAACATTCTTTTAAGGCAATGATATAAATAAAAATAATAACTTATTATATGTGAATGAAATAATTTATTTTTTAAACACTACCACTAATAGTAAATTTTTGTTATTTATTTTACATAATGGAGTTTGTGTATATTAGTATGATATTATGGAGAGAATATAGGGTATATTATGCTAGTGGGAGTATTGTTTGACTTAGAAGAGATACAATTTAACAAAAAAATCAATTGAATGTTAAAGTGAATTTCACTTAATATCCTTCAATTGTTTAGGACACAACGATAAATATAAATGTAAAGAGTTATATTTAGCTACCATTCTAAAGTGAATGATAGTTTATTTATTTAATTTTTTAGGGTGTATTGGTACTAAATAACTGTAAATAGTTATATAAGTTAATAGAATATTTCATGGAGAAACCATTAAGGAAAGGTTTCTATGAATGATGATGATGAACATAGATAGATTTCTATGTAGACAACTAAAGTTATTAACATCCTAACATCTGATGTGGTGGAGTTAAAGAGTTTGAATATGATCAATAAGTTGGACATTAAGAATATGATACCTAAGTCTCAACTTCATTTAAATTATATTTCTTCATAGATTTTACTCAATAAAGTGTATAATGGGAGGATTTTTATTAGATGGCCACATTTAGATGTGATGAGAAATATATAGTGATGTAATGAGTTTAATAAAATCCATGAATGTGTAGTAAAAATTAGGATGATATGATATGATATCATATATGATATGTTGTAAAAGTTCTTATTTATGGTTTATTAAGTATTTCTAAATGTGTTTAAGAAAAGAAAATGTATCATGTTGAATAAAATAAAATATATACTTTACCATTCATTAACATTTTATGAATATTCTCTGTGAAGTGAACTGCAAATTATCACCTCAATATATGACTTTTAGTTGTCCCTAATAAATGAACATCATAATGTATTATGTGTTTTGATGATATTTTAAGGCCTCTATGAGTAGAATTTTTTTATAGATACAATGTCTTTGATACGATATACAAAGAAATTACTCTTGATGTAATAAGTATTGAATTATTATTTATACTATATCACCAAATTAAATCATATGGAATTTTATATGATCATTTATATAAATAGGGTTGTATATTTATTATGAACCTTGATGACCTAAGGCTGGAAAGATACCTAGTATGAGATAATTCATACTTTGATACCCTTCCTATAAAATCATTGTGGTTTAGCTGACTAGGGGGGTGGTTGGGAATATTGTGATCATGTCGTTGGATTCTGATCAACCTAGAAAATATTTGTAAACTTGTATAATTTCTAAAGCATCTGGTACATTTATTGAACTAGACTAATAAAATTAATGTCTACTCTTAGATTAGTGAAACATGATTTTGAAAGATACTTAGATGAGGGGTGTGTGAATTTCTCATCTTCTAGATGAATGACATGCGATAAATTCACCAGCACAATCAGTATATTAAAAAGAATAATGAATATATGTTGTAGACCTACGGGTGTAGTTAATTATCACCGAGTTACATAATTTAAATATTTATAAACATGAAACCAACAAAATTCTAAAATATAGAGTAGTATAGGAATTTCAAGTATGAGGTTGAACCCAAAGATATAGGTTGGATAAAATTTTAATTAAATAAAATAAACCAAAAACTAATGATTATTTGATGTAAATAAATCTAATATACGAAAAATTAGATTGATTTAGATGATTGGAGAAGAAAATATAAAATGGGTGCCGGGCAGAAATGATTCTAGGATCATGGGATGAAAAGGTATAAAATATTTAATTTATTATTATATAGTCATCAAAATTGGGTCATAGAGCATCTAATGGTTATGCTAAATGCACTCCACCCTAAATCTCCTTTTATGATGGTCTGGTACTTAAGATTGCAAAGCACGGGGAACCTGAAACCTAGTTTACACATAGGGAAAAGACAAATCCAATGGTAATGGAGGAAATATAAACCCTATACCTCACATTAAACGATGGTATTTACAATACCCAGGAAATGGTCATGCTCAAAGAAGGAATAAACATACATCATTTTCATAACCTTGCTCACAATGGTCACGTAAGAAGAATAAGGGAAGAGAAAGAATTGTTGAAAAAATATGGAATCCCAACATTAATTTCATTAAAATATAAAATAACTTAGGCATTCAATCCACTTTCATCGCAGATGCATCAGCTCAAAGAAATAACCCACTCATGATAATAATGAGAGGGTGTAGAAAAATAAATAAGTACAAAACCAGAATAATATGGTTGTAGAAGTAGGTGTTCCTTCATCCGGTAGGTGTCCCTTGTCGAGCATGTGTCTGTAATTCTCAAATGGTGTGGCCAAGGGTGTTTATTTAGAGGCTGTGGATGAGACCTACCTGGGCCTTTTCATAACGTTTAATGTGATTAAATGTATTGTAATCTAGATCCGAGTTTTCCTCATTAATTTCATATTTCATTTGAATCTCATATGCAATATTGAATATTTGACTAATTTCATGATGTGTAAGTAGTACTCATTCCGTGTTACCATTAAATCATTATATCTGGTGAATCTCGGCGTAATATTCTCCAAAAATATATCTTGTAAAATTTCATGTCATTTAATTAGTTAACAGAACATGTAAAAATCATTCATAGTGTTTACTATGGTCATGGCTTGTCCAGCATGGAAAATTCATTTGAAAAGTCTCATGACGTTTAATGAAATTACACGATGTGTAATCAATGCTTGTCTTGTTTCTTGCTCCGCCTCATCTTAAAAAATTTGATGTCACACCTATTTTTTGTCACATTTTATCCTCTTCTCATTACTTTTTCAAATATATTTTGTTTCTTTCCATAAAAAATAAAAAATTAAATTCATTCTAAAATTGGAAATATTATTCAATTAAATACAAAATTAGTACATTAAAATACTCTAAAGTATATACATGAAATACACATGTCAATATGTGATGACTAATACAAGATTGACATGATCCTTGTCTAGTGGTCCCTAAATGTCACAAGAAAATGGGATTATATAGGTATATATATTATATATATGATATAATTTTTTTGTAGACATGTTAATATAGAGATATGAGTATTTATAATCATGCTTACAATAGACCCCTTTGTTGCTGTAGTAACACTCATGTTTAACTAGAGGATTCTATTTACATAGATATATAAAATTGAGATTTCATATTTTCTTTCAAATATATTATGGACATTAGGGACACATTGTTAGTATTGATAAGGAAGATTAGATTTTTGATATTGTTTTTGTAAAAACATGAAGGGTGTTTGATAAACACTATCAAAAAGTGTTGGGATAGACCCACTATAAGGTGTGATTTTTTTACTATTATAATTATGAAATATTAATGATAGTTGGAGACTATTATATATTCCATAAAATGGGTATATCATAATATATAATAAACCCTAGTTCATATACTATTATATAGAATATATATTCATTTATGGTTGCACAGAATTGATATCTATCATAGTGTATGATTTTATAGAAATGTGGCATATTGATTGCATGTACATTTACATTTTTATATAGTTTCCATATATTATGAATGAATGGGTAGATTAATTTATATTTGTTCAAATATATAAAAATAATTAATGTGTTTAATTAATATTAAACCTTTATTGTCATATTCTATCATAATATATGTCAGTCCTCATGCAATGGTAGCCATCCCTCCACTCCCTTAGTCGAATGAAGGGAGCCTACATATTTATATGATCTACCTATTAGGGGTATGAGATTATCAAAAGACATAATCAAATCACTCTTCTTCATAATTCTATATTTATCATTGATATGAAGGTGTTATCAATCGTTTGGAGTTTTGGGGTCATATCTTTATGTATACATATTATAGTGTCCAATGTACCAAAAGGGGGAGAGAGTCCATTGGTTTTCCCTAAGTGATAATGATGAAGTGTAATTAAATAGACATGATAGAGATAAGGATTATTATGATAATGGTATTACTGCATATTTTAGTTTCTTCACACTGCATGTTTCTTTTTTGATGATATATCAGGAACAATAAATTTGTTTCTTCTACTACCATGATCATAAGATGATACTCAAAAACCCATCAAGTATCCACCACTATGACAATGAATACCTGGTTTTTTAGAACTCAAACCACCTATTACAAAATAACCATAAAACCTTTTGAGAACCTTCAGTTAATTTCCCTAAAGAAATTAGGCACTGTCTCTATCTAAATTTTTTGATGTCCTCCTTGATACACCCCTCAACATATCATGTACCATGTCCACAACTCCAGTAATTTCAACCCATCCATTCCCAAAAAATCCTTGATTAATCCTTTAAAATATAAGATATTCCAATACATTAGAATATAATGATACCATCACAACTAAACTCTATCAATAATTTAACATCTAGTAAGTCTGGTATTATTGATCTGTCATACTCCCACTGAAGACATTTCAAAATAGAATTCTATTATTTTGTGAAACCATGGAAAGCATGGTTCTATTGCCCCACTAAATACCACCATAGTTAAAAACCATTAAAGGATCCTAGAGCATTATAAATAACTTTAAATAAATAAAATGATGTTCTAAAATTAATTTCCACATATTCATAAATTCAAAAATCTTTATCATCTCCCCTTTATAATGAAACAAATCCAGGATTTGGGGTTATCCCTTTTCCAAAATTGACATATATGTGGTTATATTTTCCAATAAATTGATGGTGAGAGATAAAAAAACTATTTCATTATAGACTTGGTGTATTCATATGAGATCCTTACCTAAACATAACTCCACTCCCTGATACCAAATTCTATTGTTCCATGTACAATCTCATCAAAATGTTCAAGAAACCACTGACCAATATTACAAAAATAACAATGATTCTAAACTCTCAATATCCAGACCATCATCTAGTGTCATTTTTCCCTATGGTTCAACATTTATAATGTTTTAAAAACTATAGACTTTGTTCTTGAGAAAATAAAAGACACGATTTTTTACTGAATCATTACTAAAGGTACAAAATAGAATGTCCTTATGGAAATTGTCATAACTAGCCATTCTTTGTATTCATTTGTTCATCTACTTCTAGGACCGAAAAACCTTCTACCTTATCATGTCAATGAGAACAAGATTCCCATACAACAAACTATTCGATCTAGAATTTTATTCATTTTCATGTATTCTCTATTGAGAAATCCCTTCAAACAAGTTGTTTACATACATATTCAGTTTATCATCAGATACTTTTGAAAGACTAAGATCGTATCACATACCTTGTACCCAATAAATAAACCATTCTTAAAATAATTCATCCAAATTTTCAATTATTATTTGAACTCTCAAATAAATCTTCCAGAATAAAAACATACATCACCATCTTGGATGTAAAGTTATGAAAAACAGAATAAAAAAAACATGACTCAACTGGGAAAGATGAAAATTGATAGTGAATAAAAAACCCCTCTCAGCTATGGGATTTACAGTACCTACAAAAATTATACTTTCAGAAAATACCTTTCAGTTTTAACATTATCCTTAAAACCATTTCCATTCACGATTCCAGATCAGAAATAGAGAACCAGTCTAATCCCATCAACTCATTCTTTAAACTCCTTAAACAAATTATTATAATTTTCATCTTCCTTATGATTCATATACCATCAATCATGGATAAATCTTCAAAAAAATTACCTTAGGACGGATGTTGTAGAATTCTATTCCACCAATAACCTCTCTTCTGACTGATACTCTAAAGAAAACATCCCAACTCTCTAGATGATGAAAAAATAGTTTCCAAAAAGTTCAAAAAAATCCCCTATTAAATATTTATCTAGAACTTACCCATTTGAAAATACATACTAAAGGAATAACAAACTACCAATTTATCTAAAAAACATAATTTATTAGGCATGTATTCCAAAAATCTCCAACAGTATTCAAATTAATCTTTGACTGCCACCTCAATAATGGAACACTCCACCATATAGAAGGCCATAGAAGTATTTAGAGAAACCCAGACTCCCTTGTACCATGATATATTATGAGTGATATTATTTTGATTTTAGTAAACCTATCACTATAAACCATTAGGTGAATCTCTCACCAAGTCTTGAGTACCAATTTTTATGACATTAGTCACCAGAACAACCCCGTTTCTAAGATTCCACTCATTGGGTGAATTTTACCCGATGCATGCATATAAAACCCAAGAATCCCACACCACTATTAGAGTTCATAACCAATGAAATAGAGTGAGATAACCACCTATCACTAGAAGTTTCCTTTGGTTCTCACATGTGAAACAAGTCCATCAGAAGGTCTGAAATACAATCACACACCCCTACAATTCAACATATGGAACTAAGAAGACCACTAACCTAAGAAAACATGTTTATCCACACTTAAAATTTATTTTGGTTCCCTATAGTTGCTAAAAAATCATCCATTAAAGGCAATGATCTGGGATTAATAATCACATAAACAAAGAAAACATAGAAATAACACATGAATAACATAGTTCAGAATTAGTTACACTCAATGGTAGATCAGACTTCATCCTTCATTAGGGAACATATGATTTAAAAGGGAACACTTTTCCAGACCCCACCCAAATAAAAATAGAATAAAATTATCAAGGCCTCTAGAGAACTTCTTATTTCCAAAGAAAATCCATGGGAAATTACCCTTATGGAGACACACACTATCCTATCCTATTTATTATTGACTCTCACCTAATCTCATTGCATTAAAAAAGAGAGATCATTCCTTCTACTTATAGATATTCTCTACAGTTTCCAATATGTTCTTAAAATTTTACCACAGTCCAAACATTAAAATCATTCATATGTTTGGTCAAAGTTACCAACTGAGAATCATTACCTAAACTATACCTTTTGATAAACTATTCTGAGTTTTGAATCTCTACCAATAACCTTGAATTCATATGACTTCTTAAATAATTTCATCCTTAAAATTTCGTACTGCATGTTTACATCTAGACCATACTATACTTCTATGATTTTTTTAAATTGTTCTATATTAATCATATAGAACCTTTGAAATGCCAAGGATACTTCTATATAAGTCTAGTAAGACACTATATTTCCCAATCCAACAAAATGTCTTTTCTTCTAAATTCATTTGGTTCCTCTAAAATTCCCATAACTCTCCCAAAATATACTATTTCATGATTTCCTCTAGAATATGGATGTTGTTTCAACTATTTCTATTCTGAATCTATACATCCTAGATGATGGTGAACTTCTCCAAACTATTTTTTAACTGTCATTATAGAATGTAAAGTTCTAAAAATCCCAAAAACATAAGAAGGAATAAATCTTCACACTAAAACCAAAAAAATCTATGAATTGATAACCATTGTCACTTGTTAAACATAAAAATATTCCACATGAAGATCATTCTAGTGGATTTAACAAAATTTCAATTGACCAACATCTGAATTATTTCTGACTCTGAACACTTATTCCAAAAAACCATTAAACTTTTGAATTCCTTTATATAATTTCTACAAAGCTAACAATCTAGAATAAACTCGATAATTATTGAAGTACTCATTAATTTTCCTCATCAAGTACTGTATATTTGACCCCGCTCCATCTAGCCTCTATGTTTGAAATTATTTCACTAATCCTCTAAAATCCAATAGCTTCTAGTATATCTGACTCTAGAAATACCAACCAAACCAATACCTATATGAAAATTTACTTTCTGAATGTCTATTATCATTCATCTATAATACTCCTACTAAAAATTATTTGATAATAAGACTATTGTTAACACAAACCATTGAAATCATGGTCCTTTCCCCCACTTTATCTCATCGTAGTTCTGAACAATAAAAGGACCATCAACCATTATAGATTAAGTTACATTAATCTAAAAAAATTTCTAAAAAAATTTACATATATTTGGAAACACTAAATCCTTTATTTCTTATCCTTTGAAAATAAACACACTCAAAACCTAGGGGTTTTCCACTTGTAGAATAGATGTCTCTATGATCGAATTTATAAATACTTTTAAGGTGAGAAGAAAAAACCATCCCATTTCAATATTATATTATCTTTGGAAGATCCTACCTAAAATATAACTCAACTCACCAACATTAAATTTGGGTTTTTTAGTCACAATCTCTTTAAACTGCTAGAAAACCCAATTTTAGATGTTTTAGAACTCCATATGCTTTCAAATGATCAGCATCTAGACCATCATATAGTCACATTTTCACCATGGTTCTTGATTTACAAGGATTTTTAGAATTTAGAGTTTTCTCTTGAGGATAAAATGCTTAAAAATTCACATTTCATCATCATTGAATATTATATGGGATTATTTTGAGACTATGCGTTGAGATGAAATGTGATTCTAAGGCCCGGGATTCCCACCATAAAAGTTTGAAATGTTGTTATGCTTATTAAAAATAGCACACCTGTGCAGTTTTAGTAACTTCTAAATGCATTCTTGGAATGGAAATTCAAGGACACTATTTCATTCAATATGGTGAGTTTACCCTAGTCATGACATAAATTTTGTCGGCATGAGTCTCCAGTGAGAAAAATTAAAAAGAAAATATCCATAAATACAATAATTTAAAAAATATATTTCATTTTAAAATCCTAAAAACTCATAAATGGAGACTTGTATTGGAAATTTGAGACTAATTTTGAGTTCATAATTGGGTGTTTTCATTAGGGATAGCCCAACCTCAAATGGAATTGGTCGAGGGTGAAAGTTAATTTATGGATGCAGATGTCTTTAAAATATTTAATAAAAATATTTTAATTGACAGAACATGGTAATGTGACATTGGTTTTCATTTTAATTGAGCCTTTTATGGAATTATAGGGTTATCATCATAACCCTAGAGTTTTCCTATGGCAAGGAGGAGGAACCCTCCCATTGGCGAATGACAAAAAAAGATGGATCGAGATCGCCTGTGGGAATATCACCATTAATGATGAATCATATTATATGACTAATCCAAACTCTAGGTACGGGGTTTATTGTCTAAGTTAATTCTTTCCATGTTCTAAAGTTTAATGATGGACATGAAAAAACCCACAAACAGTTTGATCCACGGTTTGATCATTCTTGTCAGATTGTTAAAATTGTAGGATAAAAGGTAATAGATTAGGGTGATTATTCTTCTCATGTTCCATGGTGATCCAGATGAAATGAAAAGACAAAGGAAAATAAACAGGTCCAAGGTCCATTCTAGAGGGTGTTCTTAGTTCCCTTTCTATCATCGTTCTTGCGTTATTTGTCGATAGATCCCCATGGTCGCATCGGGTTTTTTGGGTGGTTACGAACATGACCAGACCCCCAAAGAAACAAGAAGATGATCATGAGACCATGATAGTGAAGACGCCGAACCAAGGATCAAGAAGGTTATCCCTGTTTGAAAAATGGTCCACCATAGTGATGTAGGCGGCCTGGTGAAGGGGAGATGCTGATAACGACATGGCCACTTGGTGGGAGGAACTTGTAGTAACAATCGCGGGTGGTGGACGGGGGTCGCTGCCAGGCGATCAGCGGTGGGCCTTGGAGAGCATGACATGAAGCCCTATCACACAACCGAGGTTATCTGGTCCAACTGGACTATGGTGGTGGGACCCCTCAACCAAGGGGTGGTCACACGGTGGACCACCACATCAAACACAGTGGCCGCCCTACATTGACGGGGAGCGGACGCTGCAGTCGCTACGCCCGGGCGGACTAACAGTCCCACTTGAGCGGGCTAGTTTAGAGATGACAAGAATGTCCCCAGCATGGTGGGTCAAACCCAGGGGGTCGGTTCGGACCTGGTGGGTTAGGTAATGTGGGACCTAGGTCATGTTGGGTTGGTTCGGTCCGCTCGGTTTGGACTAGACCTAGACCCAACTGACCCCTTTTTACTTAAAATCCCATAACTCTCAAACCAGGTGTTTGTTTCATGAGTCGTTTATAGTATTGGGACCCTTGTGAAGGGGTGGTCCTTTTGAGATACTCTAAGTGAGTTTATGTTGATGTTGGAATATGTCCTTTGGGATTTAGGTGTAGGTGCTCCCAAAACGAGTGTGCTGAGTGATTACCTGGACTATGTGTCCTACCTAGAATGCATGTCTTACCTAGACTATGTGTCTTATCTAGAATTTGTGTCTTACTAAGACTGAGTCAGTACTCCCTTTTATCACTAGGGTGTAGGTCCTTTAGTCATTGATGACACTTTGTGTGTTACCTATACTTTGTGGGTTACCAACACTCCTTGTGTCATCTATACTCCATTTTTTACCTATACTCTATGTGTTACCGACAATTTGTGTGTTACCTGAAATCCTTGTGTTATCAACGCACCATGTGTTACTACTTGAGGGTACAACATATTCTTAAGAAAATCTGGTTTACATACCATATACCAATACAAGGTGTGAGAATTATCCAGTGAATGTCTTTATTATACTTCATAGAGTCTACACCTTGTGTACTTATTTAGTAGTTTACGTGGTGTATTTATTAGTGATATTATTTGCGGTATACTTCATGGTTTTCCTTGTGGTTTAATTTTTGAAATTCCATTGTGGTTTGGGGTCCCTACTGAGTATTATTTTACCCACCCCTACAAGGGATTCACCCACATGTGTTGTTTCTTGTGCAGATGATCAACAACATTGATAGAGTCCTTGGTGGGTCAGAGATTAGTGGAGCTTCTGGGTGACCCTACGTATATGGTATGCTTCAGGGATAGTCACACAACTTACTATACCTTACCTTCACGTTGGGTTTTCCAAAGTGAAGATCTAGGTGTTTTTATTTTTCATTTCAGTTGGGATTGTATTCTGGACCTTTTTTCTTTTAGATTTGTAGTTTAATCTAAGTGGGTTTTCTTAGTGGTTCTCATACATGTTTACTTAATGTTTTTACATTCAGGTTTTTATATGAGATGGGTCCGTGCATACAGGTCCAAGGGAAAATGCATCCCACTTGTGGGATATGTGTACTCTGTGATAGTCACTATCCCTTGGCCTATTGGAGGTGGGATCGAGGTAGTCACTTCATAGGCCTCGAGGGATGGGTCGTCACACCACAACATTTATAATTAATCTAAATGGTGAAATAACAAATGAATTCTCCTATAATGAGAGCATCACTAAGATAAAGATGATTCCCTAAAAACAAAAATATATTACATGATTCAAATTGCCATGGAAATTAAATAATCCATGTATCTACAAAAATGAAACATGGTCTAGGATACACCCATAGGAACATAAAAATATGAAAAATATAAGATCCTAAGATTGGTTTTCCATAATGAACCAAAAGAAAAACATCCAGGCTTCCAAACCATCACTTCTCAATAGCCAAAGAAAGCTTCAATTTATCACATGCCTATAGGAAATAAAAAAACATGGGATATATCTTTAGATAAAAAATTGATAGATAACAAGGAAAACTAAGACCCCATAACTGGGATACCCCATCATAGTAAACCTAAACTAATCTAATCTGACACTAGTCAGTGCATAATTTCAAATGGTTTCATACCAGTCCAAGAAGCAATATTCTGCCTCTATAGTTCATCACATGTCTAAAAAATAAAAATAAAATTATGGCCCCTCTACAAGGCCATAATTACCGCAGATATTCAACACATGATGCACAAAGAGCATCTAGGAATGGTCAAGCCCAAACAATGACTCCCGAAAAAACCTCAAAAGAGAACCCACGAATAACTCTAAGAAGAGACACCTTAGGTTTAGAAAATATATAAACATATAGAGTAATAATCCTTGAGAAAAACCATCATCCCAAAGATACTGAGTAGACGGGTCCTCATCATGTCATCCAACTAATTTACCAAAGATTAACTATCATTATCTTCCTGATAAAATCAAATGGCTAGCACACTACAACCCCATAAAAAATAGAAGGGAAAATGAAACAATTTTCACTCACTTTAATTATAAGAATCATCCAAAATAATAATAGAGGAATTAACCCAAAAAGTACATTCATAATATTTACCAACACTCGTCCAAGAGGCATACACTACATACAACATAACATGTTCGTAACTTGGCTATGTTCTATACATCACTAAAAAATTTCTCAATCTACAAGAATGTAAAAAAATATAAAATATAAATAAAACAATGAATATCACCTACCGAACCCCTATTTTATTTAAAAAACCATCACATTTTCAAAAGAATAAAAACAATTTCCAAAAATACACGTGATTTTAAAAGCTCCCAATTCCCTATGAATGCTTCCAAAAATTTTCACAAACATGTATCCCTTCATTCTCATTAAATAAATAAAATGATTTTTTCCAAAATATTCAACTATATTTATAAATAAAAAAAATATTTTTTTAAAACCAAATTGATTCCCAAAAAAATTAATTAACCTATTTTAATCAAAAAGTTTGAAACTTTTCCAAAAAACCAAATTTAATTTTATAAACTACTAAAAGGATAAATTCTCAAACCAAAACCGGTTTCATGTATGAAATTTTTTTTAAAAAAAACTATAAAGGATTCTTTTCAAACTATATTTTTTGCAAAGTCCTCTTTTTACAAAAAATCCCATTTTACACAACAATAACAAAAAAGTAGTCACATCACAAATCCATCAAAACCTTATCTACATCATCAACATATCATAGGAACCACCTTGACTTATCAATCACCATTATGGATCGATCAAGAGTGGTCTAAACATCATGAAAAATGGGATTTAGAACAATTCCTAAACTGTATTCATGGTTTTAAGGACCATAGGATAGCCATGCATCAATTCTTATGATATTTCAAGTTCCAGCATTTGGTCAATGCCTCTTTTGATTATGTCAAAAAAACAAACCTAACACTTCTAAACCATTCTATGATTCCATCCAAAAATCCAATTGAGTCCCATGAAAATTCACACTTTCTTATTGAGTATCATAAAAATTTAATAGTAAATAGAAAAAAATATCAAACATATTATTCATAACCACTTCCCATGGATACTCAGGGGTCACAGAAAGAAGATTTTTCTAGGATATCCCTACACTTACCTCTCTAGTTCTAATAAAAAATATATCTTGATATTACTATGAAACCCCAAATAAAAAATGGGATTCCAAAAGTTTAGGCTCTTTTAGAAAAGGATAATGCAATCATCTGATAATTTTGTTCATGACTTGGCCTTCCAAAGGCCACGAACCAGGTCATCTGACCCCATTGGTCTCCTCTAATTCATTGTTTTTCTTCCTAGAACACTAGGCTATTACCCATGTGGGTCACTTATCAAACTAATGACTGTACCCACTGACCAAAACATGTTGTTTCATTGTGTTGTTTCTTTACTCAAACACACCCTAAGAAAATTCATAGGTGGTCACCCATCCCAACATTGATCTTGGCCAAGCACCCTTAGTTATGGATTTATCCTAAGATTAGATCTAGAAAAGAAAGTTCAACCTTGTTAGCATGGGTTATAACATTTATACTTTTAAGACTCACTTTTCTTGTGGTGCTACACTCTCCACTATTTGAAATCCCAATGCCCTAATTTTTAACCTCTTACCTCAATCCCAACCAGTTCCTCCGCACTCCTGGCTAGGTATAGATTTTGATACCATTTATAATGAATCGGTTCTGGACGTCCATCCAAAAGACTCCTAAATCAGAGTGAATATGATGGTAGGAATATAAAAAAATTGGTATGAACCATCAATATATCAGACATCCACAATGAATGAAAAAGGAAAAAATAAAATAAATAATGAGGAAAGAAGTAAATAACAATGAGCACAAAAAAACTCCCACACCACCTTAGTATCTGTCTCTTGTATGAAAATGATTCCCACAAGATTGATTTTATTCACCCACCAGAAGTTATAGTTACCCACCATCAATAGAAAAAAGTATAATCCTATGTGGGAAAAGAATATCCAGTAAAGATAAACATTCTAGGAATTCTAGGAACGATGAAATTTTATCCTACAAATTCACATAATTGGAATTTTTGTACAAATGCAATAAAATAAATACTAACCATAGATAAATAAATACTCATAGAGAAGTATGAAGGAGAACAAAAAACCCTCAATTGAGATGAAATATTTTTTATAACATAATAAATCAGTAGGTCAGGACAACCATCTAAACCTATGAAAATCCAATAGTAAAAAATATTAAAAAATTCTAGTTAGAACATTAGTATATAAAAAACAGGTTTACCAAAAAAGTTATAAAACCAAACCATATTATAATTTTCAAACACTAAAATTTTTATAAAATAAATACAAGTACTGTTATTTTTTTTTAAATTGAACATTGAAACCAAGGAAAATAAGTAAAAAATACCATTTTATTTAAAATTGTTAAATAAATACCCATAATTTTTTTAATTTTCACACTTGAGAACACTTTTTGAAAAGAATTTCTAAAATAGTTTCAAAAAACATTAAAATAATTCTATATTTTCCCCTTCTTTAATAAATTTAAAAATTACTTTTCAAAAATTTGAATGGAAAAAGACACAAAGATGAAGGAAAACACATAGTCATGAACCATTTTGTCAAATTACACAATAAGAATGACTAAATGAAAATAACGTAGGGGAAAAATAATAAATCAAAATAAGGTATTTACATAGATTTGATAGGTTGGTACATAATTAGTGTAGTCTAGGACTGTTTCACTCTAAGACCTAGGGTGGATCACATAAAATTTATTCCTTTTGTTGGTGGATTCATTTGTGGGATTTTTCTTTGTTCTTCAATTGGAATCCCCTTTTTTGATGGATTTTTTAGACCATATGTTCTTATAATTTATTCTTCCTTGTTATGTTACCAAACATAGTGGTTCTTGACTATCTGTATTCATCTTTATTAATGTGTTTTACCTTTTATATGTTTGTAAATGATTTGTTATTGGTTTTAATAAAGGAGAAAATAAAGTGTGATTTTAATGTTTTTTCAAACTATTATAGAAATAATATTGAAAAGTGTTATTAAGTGAGAAAATTGAAAATGGTTTGGTTATTTCTTCAATGGTTTGAAACATTTTATCTTACCCTTTACCCTTTAATTTAAATGTTTAATTTAAATTGTTTAACTAAAAATTTATTTATTTTATAAAAAGTGTAGTGTTTAAGAAGGTATATGTGGTTTAGTTTTTTAAAGAATGTGAAAAATCTATTTTTTATTTCCTTATATTCGAACTATAATTTTATAAACTACTTTATTAATAAATTTCCAAATATTTACTGGGTTTTGGTGGCCTTCTGAGTGCTTATGAGCTCATATATTTTTCACCTTAGTTCTAGGTTATTTTTTCTCCTTCAAATAACACTATTAGTTTTTATTGATTAGTGGTTAGTCTTTATTTTATTGTATCTGGAAAAAAATCATATTATGTGATTTAGTAGGAACTGATTTTATATTTCCCAGGATACCCAACAAGTTTTCCTTTACATGATATAGTTTGAAAACTTATTATTATACTGATTTCTATAGAATGATGGTAACTATAGCTGCTGGTTGGAAAAGTAAAACTATTTTTGGTTATCGTTTTCTTGTCAGATTGGGAGACTGGTGTGGTGGGGGAGGTTTTTTGTGATAAATATTTTTTTACATATGTCCTTGTTATCTGATTTGTTTATTTTTATACATTTTCATTCAGTGTGGATGTCTGATATACATATGAGTTAGGCCAAATTTTTATTATATTCCTGTTATCACATTTACCTTGATTATTAGGAGAAACCATTTACAGGTTTGTTCTTGTGATTACCATCCACTAGTTTTCTGCCTTTGGGGACTATAAAAGCCCTTTGGGCTAGTGGAGAGAAAAAAAGAGAATCCATTAGATGAACGGCATAGACCGGTTCATTACTCTTCATTATCAATTAGAGTAATATGAAATTACTATTAAACTCATCCACAAGCACACATAAAAAAAGGCACATCAGAGTTTATAAGGTTCACAACTCAATAAGAGTAGATAGTCGTTTTCATTATTTGGGAAAACTCAAGATCACATAACCCAATATAATCAATCATATGGATTACAATAGGGAGGGGATAATCAAGAAATCTTGATTCACCATAGTCTCCTGATGATGAAAGTTCACCCTACATAGTAATGATGATTTAGAATGTTTAAAAAAATAATGTATCCCCCAACCTCATACTTTAAGTATGTTGTTACTAAATTGATTATTTCTTTACAACTTATTATAGACAAAGTATTCCAAACTACTTCTTCAGCATTGTGTCTTGTACTGAGAAATAATAATTTCTTCTTATCCTTCCTTCTCTCTCTTATTTATTCTTCGATGCACTCTAAATAATATATTGCATTCTTTTTCAGTAACATCCACTCATCACTATTTATTTTTCTAAACATATGTATTTTTTAAATTAATCTCCATAATAATAATTCCATAGTTTTATATAGAAACTCGAGGATCATAGGAAGTGAGAAATCCTACTCTTTGAACTTATTCAACCATCTATAATAATGAATCAAGTCGTCCATTGAAGTATCCTTACGAGTCAAAATTTTAATTATTATAAAATATTTAAATATATAGTTCCACAACTTATCCATAAATTGTGTGAATTTAAGATATTAAAAATATTCTTGTTCATGGAATCAGACATCACTTGACACATAGATCTTGATCAGATTCTCCATTTCACAACAACATGATCTTTTCCACAAAATCCTCTTTGATTTTATATTGTTAACTCAACATATATTATTCATAAACATCCTTTCATGAATCAAAATTTCATTATTATGATTATTGAATGAAAATTAGTACATGTGAATATCCTAATTTTTATATCTCTATGATATATGAATTCTATAAAATCATATTTTTTCACCATGTAGATTCATCAAAACATCATTAAGTCTAGATAAACTGGATGAAATTACCATGACGGGATCAAACAGACATATAATATTGGATCATCCATAAAAAACTCTAATTAACTGCATGAAAAACCTTTAATTGACCATGATTCAGAATTTGTCATTTTCTCTAAGGGATTGATTGACTGTATTAAGAAATGGGGATCGACCATGTGAAGCATATGGTCATTAGATCACCAAATGAGTAAATTAAATCAACCATATAAACAATTATAATATACCCTAAGATTACATGGGTAGTGGATCGATTTTAGGTATAACATTCATATAAACTATGCCTATCTTAATCTGGAATTTCTAGATTTTCATCTTTTGAAACTAGAACATCTTTAAACGAGCTCCATTTAACCTAAAAAAAATAATTCCACTAAAAACATGTTTTAGTAAATTTATCTACATTCGATAACACTCTTACATTATTTATTTTAAGAATATAATAATAATAGAAAATTTTTTATTTGAATATTATTTAGGGATTGACAATCAAATCCAACAAAATTTACCATATCCACCCTAACATTCATTAAAACTATATTTATTAAAATATGGGCTCAAAAATATCCCCCTTTTGATCTTGTTCTCAACCAAGGACGATAAATCACCTTAAAACCTAACTAACTTAGATATGAATCATTATAAAGTAGTTATAATCATACTTTAGTAAACTAATTGTAACAAAAAATAATAGTGAACAATAATATCATAATTTCTATAAAGTAGTGATTTAAATTCAACCTCTTCGAGATATGATTATCTACATTAAACTTTTTGAAAACCTATGAATATAAACTTCCTACACATACTTCAAAAAAATATAAAAATATTTCACACATGTATGTTGTTAACATCATAACATAAATATTTTACTCCCATTAAGTACTTTCTCTTGCTGAATTAGTTAAACATGTATCTTTATTATTACCTCTATGTGTTTTTATTCCCATTTATAAATAAAATAGACAAATGCATAAGGAAATAAAAATTAGGAAATTTATATTATCAATTCTTCCCCTTTGAAAAAATCCCATATCACATGGTGAGAGAGAGGACATAACACCATACCTTAGCCTCATGAGAGGGGAGAATGAATGCATATTTTGAGACATAAAACTTTATAAGAATATTTTTAAAATCATTTTGTGAGAAAATCAGTTGTTTTATCTATATTAGTAACAAAATTATTGTCTTATATTATTTATCTCCTTGATCACCTTGATAAAGTGATATTTTATATCAATTCCTTGCTTCTTAAGTGCCGAACAATATTATTTGTTATGTTTATAGAACATTGATTATCATAGATAAATAGAATTTACAACTTCAATTCTAACTTGAGGTATTCATGCTGTGTATTTACCCAAATCCTTTATATAGGGGCTACAAATATTGAAATATACTGTGCCTAAACAATTCGCAAGGTCCAAAAATTTTACTTCTATGTGTGCCAAAAAAAAAAATCACAAAGAAAGTATACTCCCCCATATGTGGATTTTATTTCATCTACATTTTCTATCCAATATTAATTTAAATGTACATAGAAATTACATTCAGATTTTATTCTATATTCCAAACTAAAATCAATTATTCTTTTTATGTGTCTAAGAAAGCTTTTAGTATCCATAATATATGATATTTCTAGAGAAATCTGGAATATAGATCAAAGGGTGAGAACATAATATATATATAACCATGTAGATGTTAAGTATAAAATAATTCCAATCAGATTTCAAAATTATATTTGATCTAATTATTTGTAGTTTTTTCAATTGGTTATTATTTTCTATTTTCAAGAAATTACAAAGCATATTATTATTTTATGTGAAAATTATTCTTTACAGTCTCTCAATTTTTTATAAATATATTATGTTATTGTAATTTTATTTATGTAAATGCAATTTCATATGAAAGATAAAAAGAGTATATAACTTTTCTTAAAATAAGAATAAATTTAATTCAGTATATAAGTTATTTTCATATTCATCCAAACATGATACATGATATTGGTATGAACAATATTTTTTTCTGCTTATTGTGTTGTTATGTTTTCTTTTGTTATTTTTTTATAACATTGGATAAATAACTGAGTTTTTATTTCATTTATCCTTTTCAATACGACACATTTTTTTAAATTTCATTATAGTACATGGATTTATTAATTTTTAATGTCTTTGTTTTATCCATGTATGACTTTGGTGTATTTCTAGGATTATTTTCAAATTTAGGAACTAAGAAAGTCTAAGATTCTGAGGCTTGGATATCCTTTAATTAAATTTTGAAATATATTAATCCCATAAAATATCACACATGCATATGTTTCTTGAAAAGGTGGAATAAATCTTAAATAAGGGTTCAGATCATAATTATAAGGCCAAAATGGAGTTCATAGCATTTGTTTTATGCTAGGAATGGCATAGTCTATGTTGGATTTGAAGTTTGTTTTGTGCGCCTTCGTGGGTGAATAATTAATCAAGCCTAATTACATTTATTTATTTATGAAATTTAATAGCCTAAACTAAAGATATCTATAAATATGCTGATATGGACAATTTATTGGGTTAACTACATAACCCTACAAATTTTGATGATCTGTTTGAGAGGAGCATCAAAGGAGACCTTAGAAGTTGCAAATCGAATCAGATCAAGATTGAGGATCGTAGCACCATTAGAGTTTGAGGATCTTTTCATTAACTGTGATGTAGATTCATTCTTTATCAGTGATTGATCCAAATCATGGTAGTACATTGGTTAATTTGGGTTTATCCCTATTTATTATTTTAAAAAATGATGGCAAATCAATAAAAAAATGAAATTATTCACAGATCATCCATTTTCCATGTATGGGATAGATATTATCCAGGATTGGGCATTTCATTCTTGATTATGTTATATTTATTTGTTCATTATTTTAATAGAAACAAATCAAGTATAAAATAAACATTGGACAAGGTTCGTACCCCATGTTTCTGTTTTTCTAATTTCTTTTAAAATTCTTAATTCATTATGGGAAATTTATTTGGACCTCAGTTATATGAATACATAAAAATGAATCATTTCACACACATTTCTTGAACAATTAATTTATACAGCATATCTATGATTGAGTTGGTTATGATTTTAGGAAACGATGATGTATTAGGGTACTATAACTGCAGTTTGGTCATGTCACCCTGATGAGGGTTGGCAGTAGTGGTTCCCAAGACCCTAATACAAACAGAATTCCACTAGTAAAGACCAAAGAGGTTCGGTCAACCTCAGATTCATGCTGAATGGTGAAATTCACACTAGAATTGAAGGGATTATCGAATAGATTAATACACATGATGAATCCCATAGATTCTGTGAAAAAAAAAACTACACAATGTGTATTCCTATTAGAGCACATTGGGTTGTCTCTTTTTTGTGGTACTTGGGTTTGAGCATAGATATGAGTATCACATGTTGTGTGGATCGAGTCACATGCTATGTGACCCTTAACTGACCAGCTCTGTGTATATAGGGGGTACACACCCATGAGTCTACGTATTGTTTCACAGCATGTGTTCTATGTCACACGCTATGTAATATGTGGAAGATGGATCCATTTTTTCAAGGAGTACACGCCCAGGAGATCGAGTGGAGTCACCCACCTTGTGTGGTGGGATACTTGTTGTGTACTTAAGAATATACAAGGGCATGGAAAAAATAGTTCACTAAGTTCCAGGATGACATCTACAGACCATGTACCTCAAGGACACATTGTGTATTGAAGGAAAATTCATGAAAAGTGATCATGAGATATGGGAAGTTCCATATCTAGGGATAGACACAGTGTACCCTAGGGACAAACCAAGTACTCATTTTGAGTATAGGTTGGATTCCATTTTCATATTAGCTTATCTTCATTATGATCTTTTGTGAGAATTCCCAGACGAGTATTGGTTGAGTGTGTTCCCTTGATCCATTCCTATGAGGGTTCTATGCATGAATCCATTCTCATCATAGAGGGTGACCCCTATTCATCTTCATGGTGATCTCTATAGTGTGGGTGAGTTCCGTTATTTTGGATTGAGATTTCTATTACCACTATGACTACTAACACAATATATTGGTTCATGTATCCCTCCGAGATCATTAGAGTGATCCTCATTTCTTTATTTTCTTCTTGTACGTGGTTTTTTTGAATTTGTGTGAATAATATTTACAGGGGAACCTATCCACTATATTATAGGATGTTTCCTATAGGGTTTGGTGTCCCCCCAATGATCCATGGGTATTGACTCCCTATCTATGTATCGAGATATTATATTTATGAAGGTGTATTAATAAAATGGTGTGTACATATTAGATGAACCCTCTAGGTTTCCTGTGTTCTTATTCATGGCTAGATCTGATGATCATTACCTTTGGGATTAGTTTCACCAGTATTAGTATTTCTTATGGAGAAATTCTTCTGAGACGTGTGTTACCTTGGAACCGCACATTGGGAATATAGATAGAGGTGGTAGAGACCTATGAGAATAAAAGTATTTTATGAGTATATATAGATGTTTTATTATATGTCTCATTTTATGATCAACATATCCTATGATGGGATGACTAATCTTGAAGCTTTATACTTATTGATTTTGGGGTGTCCTACTGGGTATTGTTATACTAACCCATGCATGGGTTCTTCCCACACATTTCATTTCGTATACTGACGATATAACTATTTAATATGTATTTGGAGGATTAAGAACATTTGGATCATATATGGGATAGATAGACCGAGGTGAATTAAAAAGTTACATTTTACAATAGGCCTCCTCCTTTTGAGCAGATCAGACTTTGTTTTCCATTTTTGGTTGGGCTTGTATTTGGAATCTTTTTATGATTTCTAGAGATTTTTTTCATTCTATGATTTTGAGATTATAGGTTAATCCAATCATTTTTATCATTAATTCAATGTTTCATAATTTTATAGGCTTGTAGATGTGTGTGAGCGTGTGTTTTTGTTTATATGTTATTTAGTCTAATGCCCCCCATGTGTATGATATTCCATCTTGGCGCTAGTCGCTTGTGCCTTTCTTATTGAAGGTGGGCTTGGGGTAGTTGCAGATCAGACATTAGTGGGTTAGGTTGTGAAAAAATGGTATCAAAGGGTATTCTTAGTCGAAACTGTTACGCCACAACTTGGGTTTCAAACCATATTTTGGAGTTTCAATTTTCAAGATGCGAGGTTTGGTATGGGTACTAAGGAAACAACGTTAATATGTTTCAGGTTTTTTCTCAACCAGGAGAATCCAGTGTTTGGTTGGTAGCTAACCTGCCCATTCACGAGGACCCCAA
Source organism: Viscum album (assembly GCA_963277665.1). Classification (NCBI taxonomy): domain Eukaryota; kingdom Viridiplantae; phylum Streptophyta; class Magnoliopsida; order Santalales; family Viscaceae; genus Viscum; species Viscum album. The sequence goes on along the minus strand of OY728153.1, from coordinate 545,337,696 downwards.
TGACATATTTTTTTACTCAGTATATATACTAACTGATTTTAGTGAAAAAACTGGTACATGCATCACATAATAATTGGTTATGATTTCACTGTACTTGTTTCAGGATGTGTTTACAATTACCACCATCAAAATTTTTGTAGTAGAGTTGAGAGTTTGAACTGATTAATGATCAAGTGTCCATGTAGGGTCAGAGTAATGAGGTGATCTTTCTTCAGGATGGCCAGTAGGTGGAACTTTCTCTTATTGACTATTTCATAGAAAAACCTCCTATGGTACATATGGATGCAGTATGCTAGAATGATTCATGGATGGGTCTTTTAGTGATGTAAAATGATAAGTATAGTTCAAGAATGTATCATGGACCTCTGAGGATTGGATCATCTAGGATTCAGGGTCGAAAGGACCAATTGATGGCAGGCCTGTGATGCAATTCAATAAATGGGAGGATTCTTTACCGATCTCATGGAATCATGAGTTCTATAAGGTTCAGATATTTTTATACTTGTTGTAGGAGTGAAATATCACATGGTATTTTACTACCCATTATTCCATAGTTAGAGATATGATCAGTGAACAACCTCAGTATAGGTAGTGGCTAGAGTAAGGAGTTATGTGGCATAGGGAATGTGATAGAGGATCCCAGGAAGCAGTAAGAGGTGGTGGGTTCGTTGGTTTGATACCACCACCACCACCCCAAGGTGGACCAATCCACGCTCAAGAAGCTGGTGGCTAGAATCTTTGAATGCTGTAGGCATGGTAGGTTCTTTACCCGGATGATCCAATACTGTTTTGATGTTTGATCTATGTTCCCACTACTCTTTTTGTAGATCTATTTGGAAAAGGTTTGAGACACTATTTTTCTCCATTTTTGAGTTATTTTCCATGGATACATAGGGCATAGGGGATCCCTAGATGGTAATGTTTGGCATGGATTTGTAAATTAATAGATGTGAGGTAATTCCCCCACTGATGGGAATTCTTGAGAGGGGACCCAAAATAATGTGAGCAAGCCAGTTCCAAATAAAGTAGATATTATTTAGATGTAGTTGATGAGTTCCTATGACTTATTTTTTTGAGGTTTTTTATTGGGATAAGGTGTAGGAGTAATCCATGATTTTGGTAAAGGGAAGTAAATGTCCAAACTGGCATGAGTTTTCAATGGTAGTACGTATGTTTACCAAAAATTCAATGATATTGAAAATTTCAAGTTATAGTGTCCCCAATACCTGTTAAACTACCTCAAGAAGAGATTGTGTAAAAATTGAATACAAGATACTAATATATAGTGCATATGATGGTTATTCCATTATGCAATCATCATCATAATATTCCAGTTTTGGTCACTACTTTGGACATCAATGATATAACATTTAGTTTCATATATAAGTACATTGCAAGGAGAAAGTGAAGCAAGATAAGAATTAGATGATTACACTGGCTAGGTGCATATTGGAATTCATATCAATATTTTTCTTGTCATATCATTCCTACACCCATTTATTCATGTCTCTTTTTAAGAAAATGAATGGTATTGAATAAAATATTCATGAACTTTTAAGGTAATCTTTACAATGTAAATAATAATATATAATACATATTAATATTTAGTTATTGTGGACAAAAAATGAAATAAAATGAGAAATGGTCAATAGAAAGAGGAATGCCAAGGGATCATTTTTAATTTAATTCAATAAAATTAATATTAATATGAGGTTATTTTCATTGAATTTCAAGAAATATTTTTATTAATGTTTATTCAAAATAGACTCAATCAATGAATCAAGTACCTATTTCTTTATAAGGTATATTCATCAATATTAAAGTAATGTTTAAATCTTAATTTTTGGTTCTTAAATGTAGTATGAATTTCACATATGTGTATTTAACTATAGTAACCAATTAGGTATAGAAACATTAGTAAAATTCTGGTGAATTCTCTATGTGGCTGAGAAAGGGTGATTCATAAGTTAGTGGTGAGAAGTACACGACTTCTCTATTGTAATGTGAATGATTATTGTAAAAAAATTATTGTGTATTACCAAAAAAACTATCTCACAAGTCCTTTAGACTCAATGAGACATTATTACAAGTTCTAGAATGAATGCTATTTTTGGTATCTCATACTCAACCAATAGTTCAGTTTTACATGAATCATAGGCAATGCCTGATTAATATAAAATGATTTACTTTTATACCTAGTTGTGGAATGATAATTATTTATCACATAAGAATAAAAGTGGATGTCAATTATATACCCAGTTTAGTATTTAGTCTTAGTAAATATAAACACCTTTAGTATTATTGATGCCTTTAGTTTGAAAAAGGAAACAATTAGAAATAATGGCATGCCACCAAGATTTTTGAATTAGTTCAACAAGAGAGTGTAAACAATTCCAATGTTATGATAGTTGTATATATATATACTTCATATGATTACTTTAAGTAATTAAGAAATGTTAAAAAACATTATACTTATTCAAAGAATATATGAGTTGCTTTAGCCCTGCATGATGAATAATATCTTCACCAAGAATTCATCGATCAATATAATATATCATGTACTAATTACTAAACACAAATTACCTTATCTACATCCTGACATTGGTTCTAATGAGGAGGATGGATGGTAAAGTCTTACATGATAACATTGACAAAAAATTAGCATTGTGTAATTCTGAAACTCACATTTAATACATCATTGTTGTGTTGTAAGGTGAATCAATATTGTAATTTGTATAAAATTATTTTATATTTCATGATGTGGTTTTCAAATAATGGTGATGCCCCATGCCATATGCTAACTATAATGAGAAATTGATATTATATGAGTCATAGAATGATAGAAATCCATTATTTCATAGGAAATTTGTTTAGATGGAAAGTGTTTTTTTGGACATAAATAAAATTTCATCAAGAAAAACACAAAGTAAATATGATGTAATTATATTTAGGGTTGCTAGGATATTACATAAATCCGAATGATAGGTAAGTGTTAGTCGGGTGATAAACTACATTTCTATAGATGGATGAACATCTCTATTATAGATATTGCGATATAGAATTACTTGGGTTTAGTAAATTCTTTAGATTCATATGTAGTTGGAACAATAACATGTTCTAAAATTGTATGTGGAACATCAAAATTTTAGAGGCACACACTATATAGGAAGGATAAAACCATGGCGATGGTTTTGAATTCACCATGTCTAATGATACATTATTCATTATTAATAATAATTCCTAAAATTGTGTAGAATATTAAAATTATAGGAGATTGGAATGATAAATTAAAATTAAATAATGAATTCTATGTATCAAAATGGAAAGGGTCTTATTATTCTAAATACTATAGTTGGTATTCAAGTAAGATAATTCCTTGATGGTAAAAGTGTGGTAAAAATTATGCTTGATTGGTTATACCAAGTCATTCTTCACAAATCAATTAAAATATAAGTTATAATAGCTATTATCTATTATCATTATATTGAGCATTGGATATCGTGACCTCTATTAATGGACGGTGTTTATTCGATGCCACCAAAAAGCAATAATCATATCACAAAATACTAATAAAGGCTGTAAGTTACTGAAATTAAATTTAGGATTGAGTTAAGAAACAAGATCATAGAGTATTCATTTGGAATTAATGTTTTCCATGTGTCTACTAGTGGTTTGTGGGGGCACCAATGTTTTCCATGTGAAGTATGTTTGGTAACATATGGAAAACAGAAATTGGAATTACAATTAGTTAAGACCAATAAAACATATTTTTCAGTGATTGAATTAAATTATCTACCTATTTGATAGGGAACAATATATACCAAGGTAGATCTAATATTATTTTAGATCTAGTTAATCATACATATATTTACACCGTATTAAAAAATACAAGTTGAAAGAATTGAGGGAATAATTTTGTTTAGTGTTACATGTTATAATTTCTCAAGGTTGACGTGTCCGGGACATGGGAGGAGATTAATGTGGTGAGTTGAAATCCATATGGTTAAGTGATGGATTAATCACACATTCAATGGTAAGTAGAATATTTGATATTTCCAAGATAAAATTTATCATAGGTAAATATCCATTATATATAGGTTCACTATGAAGGAAGCTTTTAGAACTATCTGATTGTACTTTTTAATGTACAAGAGATATGTACATGGGATGTCGAGAAGAAATGATACTAGTTTTCGGGGGACACAAACTTGTCATTATTAGATCAATGTGATCTAATATCACTTTTTTGATAAGAATATGAGCGAGTTAAGATCATATAATCTACTGGTATCCATACCAACAAATACCCAACACGTTGCAGCTTATGAGGCTGCTAGTAATCAGTAAAAAATAATGATTTCTTCCAATTCATGAAATCACACATATTTAAAAATTTTTTATCAAAAAGTAAATATTGATATTCTTACTATCCAAGGTTTCAAGTTATGACAGCATAAGAAATGGATATAATCGAGGGTTATATCTCTTGATAAGATTTACAAAATGAGATTAGGTCGAAAATATGAAAATAGCCATGTGGAGGAAGAGTGGAAGACCTAGTAGCTAAAGTCGTAGATTGGAAGAAACATGATTTTGATCATGTGACATATAGAAAGGTTGGTTAGTATGTTGCTTCAAGTGCATGTGGGATTGTCATAATAGTGGGTTCACTAGACCCAACTAGGTAGTAATTTTTATTATCATTTCATGTGTACAGTTAGATATACATGATATATTATTACCATTATAGTGTAGATATTTATACATCCACTATTTAATAGTAATGTCCATATATTAATTATCATATAAAATGGTTATAGAAATATACCCGGCTATAACAGGAACCTTGAGATACTATGAAATTAATCTTTAAAAAAATTCACATGGTCATGATACGTTGTACCAACTAGACACAATAGATGTTTGACTATCAGGTGATGAGGGATCATAATAATTGAGACTACTTCTCCTGAATTATGAACGTGTAGATATCTAGTAGTGAGATAATGAGGATAAAACTTCCAATAGGAACACCACATGTTTTGGAGTCATTAGATGTTCCTATATAAGGACATGTCTATTTGTCTCCAGACATGATATCATTATCAATGTGTTTCATTTGATCACATACTTTAATGAATGAAAACAACCATGATAATGAAATTGTTGAAATGAATCTTTTTTTGGTGGGTCATTTGTGGTGTGGCCTTGGTTGAATGGTCAAGAAAGGATTTGTCACTTCCATGTTAATGAAGTAATATTTCTTTGGCCTTTTTGAATGGGATGGTACAAAATTCATAAGACCATGTCCATGGCAGTCAACGGTAAATTCATGTAGTTATATAAAAAATTAATAAATCAAGAAAAGATTATGATTCAAGTGCATGTCCAGCATTATGAGATATCAAAGTACAAAGAGATTATATTTTATAGTGTGTGTTTGTATGTTGGTATTCGTTTCTACGAATATATTTATCTATTTAGGGGCCGTGATAGGTTTCTAGTTACTGCTTTTGGTCAGTGAATAATATTCAATACCATCGAGGCAAGGGACTAAAGGGTCACACACAATAACGTATTAAAGAATCTACCCTATTATGTGGAATAAGTATATTAGACATGGTTGGACCCAGAATTTGGGTATGGGATTTGTACAAGGATATTTGATCACCAAATAGATAAATAAATTCATTTTATTCAAGTATAGACAAATTGGAATTAAATATATTTATTATATGTATTTACAAGTTTCAAATTAAATACGTGGAAAAATTAATTAAAACAATTAGTTCAAAATATTCAAGGTTCATTTAATATATTCATAAAAATGATTTTAGTTAATATCACACTAATTATAACAAAATATATTTATTATATTATTAGAAATTGATAATAATATATATGTCATAGTATAGTAGTCATAAAATGTTGTTTATAGTGTGTTAATTATTCTGGGGATCGAGAGGGAATTTTTGGTAATTTTATTACATGCTATATATAGAGGAGGAGAGGCATTCACCTTCAACTATTTATGGATTCTCTATATCTTCTTCTCTCTCCTCCATTATAGAGGTAAAGGCTCTATATCCAAGAGTTCATATTGAACTCCCTCTTGTGCATCACATGAAAGGTGATGGGGTGATCATTGGAGCATCAAAGGCATCGTAAGATCTCTATTCTAGAGCCTGTAATTTAATGATCGATTATCCAACAATTTCGTGAAATTTGTGTGGATGATCTAGAGGAATTAAGATTCGAATTATTCAAGTAGTTATTGAATATTAATAAAAAAAATCAATCATAGCTTTAGATCAAACCAGTTATTTTAGGGTTTTAATATTTGGGATTAAAACCCCTCACATGAGATCCTCAAATTATTCTAGGAAGTGATTCACTGTAGTCGATGAGTTCATGTTGATAATCGATGGGAAAATTTTAAAATCCCATATTTTAGGGATTCCAATGCATTCCTGGTAACATTAGAAGATGTACAAAGATATATTGACATTTATTGGATAGCTGAGGGAGTTGAGGAAGATTTCAATTTTAACTCTTATTATTTCATCTATCTGGGGGTGATGATGTGGAGATTTTGGGATACTTCCTCATGTAGGAGGTAGTATAGATTTGTGGAATTACCTTTAAAATCATTGAATATTGTGATGCTTACATCATGACATGATTTGGGATTGGATGTTGGAAGCCTCTGGGGACTCTGTTGTAGTTGAGAACATCGTTATAAAATAGTCATATGGCTAGGTAAAGTGGACCATTTCGGTTCTTATAAACATGTCTCTTGTTTTCATGTTGGTTTTGAGATATATTTGGAAGGATCATCTTCCATCATTGAGTTTTACGTAACATTCTGATAACCACTCCACCACCGAGGTAGCATATTTTCAATGCCTTATATGAGGGGCCTTCGAGGACACTATTATACCTATCAAATCTAGTAGGTGGAAACACGTGGGTCCTAGTTTTGGTTCTATTATGGTTTATAAAGGGTACAATTAATTCTGGAGAGGATAAGAACTACTCGGTAAACATAAAGAGTTCCCAGTGGACTGAAAATATAGGCCTTAGAGTTTGATATTTGTAGAGTTTATCTAGGGTGACAAACTATCTATAGGATTATTATTCCCTTTCATTTATGACTACTATGTTGGGTTTGTGTGGTGGTGTAACACATAACCCCATTACCACAACAATTTTGGTAGATTAGTGTTCTTGACATGTCGTAATTGAGGAGGTTTATGCATGAATCGTTGTATGATATTGACCTGGGTAAAATGGTACGGGATAGTGAAGTTTCCATTTCATGAAACCAATGGTGTTGGAAACAAAAAATGAAATACCACTCAAGGTAATGTGTTTTCCTTGGGTGTATGTTTATTGAAAACACAAGAAACTTCAGTGAGAAGTCATGCGAATGGGAGAATCTATCGAAAGATAAGTACCCCCATATTTTGGTTTATATTATGATTTTTGGGGTTGAAAATACTTGAAAGAGGGAATAATGTAATGTATTTGTTTTTTTTGTAATACATGTGGATATTTCTAAGAATATTTTCAGAGATATGTGTGGAGACGACATAATATTTCAAATCCCAATGATACCAAAATTAGTTTTTCAAATATTCTAAGTATATAAAACACCACACAAGTGATGTTTTTCTAAAATAGTATAATAACTATTAAATAGAGGCTTTGATAAAAAAATATGTGTCTGTTGTTGTGTTTAAAACCTAGGTTTTACCCTAAGAGGGACATATTCTATGTCAGCATCATACATTTGTCTTGATCACCTGAATGAGAGAAAAATTAAATAAATTTAATTATATTTATTTAATTATTTAATTAAAAGGACTAACTAATGATCTCTATTTAATTATATTTATTTAATTATTTAATTTACAGGTCTAACAAAGGATCTCAATAAATAATTTTCTATGGATAATTAGTAGGGTTCACCACAAAACCCTCAAAATTGTGAGGAACCATTAGAGGTGACCATTGGATAAGAATTTTGTAGACAACATCAAATGAGATTAAGATTGAGGATCATTATTCCATCTAAGATCAAGGATATCACCAATTAATACGATGAAGATTGGTTGTTCATCAATGATTAATCCAATTCAAGGGATAATGTTTTTTATTCGGATTTGTCTCCATTCATTTATTCCAATAATGAATGAAAATTAATCAATCAATGAAATGCTATTTATATTGTACGTATTGTGGGTACGAGATAGATATTATCCAATATTGGGGATTTATTTTTTGATTAGGTTACATCTCTTTGATTCTCATTCTAAATACAAAAAATCAAGGCCAATACAAACATTGTATAGGGACCATTCCTTATGATTGTGTTTTATTCATTTCTTTCCCTATTCTTTGATCATCACATGAAATTACATTAACTCAAAGTTCAATTAATACAATAAAATCAATCATTGGACATCTTTTTCTAGGTTAAATAGATTGATACCATAGATCTGGGTTCAGTTTGGTGATGAGATCATGCATGATAAAGGATCTGGTGACTATGACCATAGTTTGGGTATGAGACTCCAATGAGGTATGATAGCAGTGGTTTATGAGGACTAAATATAGCCATAATTTTTCAAATGACTATGAGGGAGCTTTGGTCAACCTCAAATCCACAAAAAATGTTGAATTCATTGTGGAATCAATGGTTTTAGGGAGAATAGTAATATTTGTGAATAATCTTGTGGATTTTATAAAAAACAGACTACATGGTATGTAGTCCTATGAACACAAGTCATGTAGTCCCTTTTTATGTAGCACTATGGTTTTGGTAAAAATATATATACTTCACACCTTGTGACTTGATTCACATGCCATGTGAACATTTTCGGACTACATTAACATGTATAGAAATACACACAAGATGCCATGTAGTGTTACATCCCACGTGATCCAAGTCACACAATATGTAATACCTAGCAGAAAACATGACATGTACAGGTTGAAAACTACTAGGAGATTGGGTGGAACCACATCCTCTGTGTAGTGGGATACATGCTGTGTACTTAAGAAAGCACATGGGCATGGGACAAATGACCCATCGAGTGCATTGGAGACATCAAACGTCGTATACCCCAAGAACACATTGTGTATTGAGGAAAACAGCATGTAGTGTGATAGTGACACACAGAGAGTCCTAGGATTAGTGAGACATTTCATGTACCTCCGAGACATGTTGTGTACTCCTTTGAAGGATAGGTGGGAATCCTCTTTCTTCTCAGCTCACCTTCATTTTGAGCTTCTGTGATCTTTCCAAAACCAGTATTAGTTCATTTTGTTTACTTTGGAGTATTAGTATTAGGGTTTAATGTATTATTTTATTATTTTCATAGAAGGTGACATCTCTATAGTATCCTGAGGATCTATAAAATGAGTGTGTGTTACCTTATTATAGGGTGAGTTGTCTAAGACAGCTTCAACTACTTACTGAAAGTCTTTAATATTTTATCCCTCTGAGAGGCCCATAATGATCCTTATTTCTAAATTTTTCTTTATTTAGTTTTTTGAATTGGCATGACCTTTATTTACATGAGAATTGATCCCTTATATTAGAGGATGTTTCTAGTAGGGTCTTGTGTCCCCCTAGTGAGACACGGGCATTGACCCCTATATATGTATTGAGATTTAATATTTTGGATGGGGTATTGTTTTGATAAAGTGTGTATCTAGAATGAACCCTCTCTATTTTCTATGTGATTTTTTGGTTAGACATTAAGGCCATGACCTTTGGGATGAGTGTTATCTGTAGCAGTATTGCTAGAGGATTAGTTCATTCCCGACGACTGCAACCTTGGATCCTCGTAATGAGAATATGGATAGAAATATTTGAGACCTTTTAGACATAGATTATTTTATGAGTATATATAGAGATTTTTTTATACGTATCGCTTTATGATAGACATATCCTACGGTGAGCCAAAAACTCTTGGTGAATTATGCTTAGTGATTTTGGTGTGTTCCACTAGGTTTTTGTTATTCTCATCCCTGAATGGGATCTTCCCACACTTGAAGTGTATTATGTAGATGAAGGAACTACTTAATAAGTCCTTGGAGGACTATGAGTAGGTGTATCTTACTTTCTCTAGATAGACAAAGGTGTATATTGGTGTCTCCTTTGATAGTAGTCCCCACTCTTTTCTAGCAGGTTGGTCTTTATTTTCCAATTTTTGATTGTCTTTTATTTTCCCATTTTTTTATTTCTTTTACTTTATGTCATATTCTAATTGTATGATTATAGATTTATACATTCATTTTTATCAATTTATTTACATTTTAGCATTTTATGAGCTTGGATATGTGTGCATTCTTACAGGTACATCAGGCTAATGCCTCCTATGTGTGTGATATTCATTCTTGGTGTTAGTCTCTAGCCAATAAACTATTAGAGGAATTCTTTGGGTATTTTTTGACCCCACCATGATTATATGGGTCTTGATATAATTTTTTTCCTGTGTTAAAAAAATGGTAGAGGTTTATAGAAAAGTTTTGGAATATTCATATTTTAAAATATTTTTTATTTCAATGATTTATCTGTAGATTGAAATAAAAATTTAATTCCATTTATTATAATTAAAAATATAAATTTTTTTATACATTTCATTCAAATACATTAAAGTCTAAAAATTTTATTTAGACACCTAAAAAATTGTTTGAATATCTGTAAAAGTACCACCATTTTTTCTATAATTTTCAGACCTTGTTTTTCTCATGTATTTTGATGATACCTCTTTATATATAATTCAGATTAATGATATTTTTTAATTGAAAAATTAATGAAAAAATATAAAATTATGTATTTTATATTGAATGGTAATTCTGAATTTTATATGGTCTAAAATTGACCTGAAATGTGATATCAAGTTGTTTTCCAAGTTTATAAGTTTTAATCAGCCTACCGTGTGATTATTTCCACCATACCCTAAATGTACTATCTCCATTATTTGAACTATTTTTTACCTTATCCAATGTCAACATAACAAACTGTGCATGAGTTTAATTGATGATTGAAAAAGATCGTCACCTTATGAAGCTTTTCAAAAACTTTCTCAAATGACTGATTTTTTTTAAAAGTCTCAGTTTTTTTAAACGAGGAGTTATATATTTTAAATTACAATTTAAATATTTATTAAAAATATAGTTATATTTTTTTAAAATAGTATTTAATTTTTTTTTAAAAGAATATTTTTTTTAAATTCCACATTAATTTTCTCTTATTTATCCCTTTTTTGATGTTATCATTAACTAATTGTATATTATAACTATTTAAAGTGGTTTATTAATTTCTAAAATTCTTATATATTTTAAAAAATCTATTACAATTGTTTTATAAATACTTTAATAAGTTTTAAATTTTCTTTAATTTTATTCATTATTCATACGTAGACTTGGAAAATATTTATGAAATATTTATGTTCTAATATTTTGAGTTAATTTCAATGAATTATTATTTTATAAATTAATTTTTAATGACATGGAATTTATTAAAACATATTTTTTATTTAATGTAGTATAATTAATATTTATATTTTATGTTGCATTAAATTAGTTTATATTTAATATTTGGAATTTATAGTCTAACTATCTTTTTACATTTGAACAATTTTATTGACTTATTAGTATGGGAAGTATTTAAATTATTTTATAGGTAATTTAAATTAGTCTGCATTAGTCAATATTTTTTGAATTCAAAAAATTATTGTTACAATTATTGTGGATGATAACTTTATATCTTTTAGATAATTATTATAATGATAAGTTCTCTCTCATTGAAATTTATTATTATTATTATTTCGAATTGTTTTACCCATGGGTGAGGTTTTTTTTGTGTTTGTATTTATGTTTTTAAAGGGAGGATGAAAATCCTTTCAAACAATATCTATAACATCTTGAAAACTCTGATTTTCTTCAAAAACAATGCTCTGAACTTCTCAAATGTTGTACATTCTACAATTCCTGTGCAATCATTTTTTCATAATCACGAAGATATATCAATTTCTGAATTATATCTTCATCAACTTTTATAACCTGGACTAGTCTATTAGATCCCCAACTCAAGAAATAGTATATGTTCTTTATTATTTTATATTTTACTTCTTCTCAATTTATATGTCTATAAATTTTTTTACTATCTCTAATGTACACTATATTTTTCTACTTATTTTTTTACAAAAAAAAATCATTTCTTTTTCTCTTATACGGGTTGTAAAAACTAAATTAAAATGTTCGAAATGTTTGAATTCTGACTCCTATATTGTAAATTTAGTGTTTTAATTGCTCTTTCATCTTGAATTTTCAGAAATGTATGTTATTTAAGTTTCCACTTAACCATCATTAAGATTTCTCTATTAGGCTTAGGCCATGGTGACTGGGCCATTAGGAAAGTCAGTTAAAAATAGAAGCTAGGATATAGGCTGGCTACAAGCCAAAAACATTATGTCTAATGGTTTTCCAAAACTTCCTACATGTTGTGAATTGGCCTTTCCTAGGGATGGTCCGAAATCAAGAATTACATGATGGTTATTGTATTTACATGCTATGAAATTTACTTTTTTCTGAGTGATGTACATGATAATTACACATAGTGTAAATTTTGTGGATAGTTCATAGAAAATGAGGGAATATACACTTTCTTTATAGAGAATTATTTCTTCCTACTACCCCACTAGGTGATATGTGAGCGATCCCTCCACACCTATGTAACGCTCTGACCCCAGCTACGGTGCATTACTTCGTAACATTGGCATGATCACAAAAGATCATGTCTCGAAAGACCGATTAGTTTAGTAGCCTTGGAAACACTAGATACATTCATAAATGCTACATTACATCATAAAGTAAAAAACTACAATAACAAAGTATCCATAGTCCACACTCATATCCTCTTCTGACTATCCCTGCAAGTCATTCATAAAATACTTCTTCACATCCTAGAAAATAATAAAACATTGAAAGGGGTGAGCTCAGATGCTCAGTAAGGATAACAATATTGCGGAAGCTTTTATAAATAAACATTAACATTTAAGTCAATGTATAACTAAAACAAAATCCTTTTTAAACTAGAACTTTAGCATAATATGGAAAAAATAAAATTAAATAATTCCATTTACTTACTCACATGGATATTCTACTAATCGAATAATCCCATGCAATATCAATAACCACTTTCATAATGATGGAATGCATAATGCCAGACATTCTGAAACATTTTGTCAAGGCCTCGGCCAAGATGTATAAAATGATTAAGGCCTCGGCCAAAACCATAAATCAAATTGGGAAAGGGCCTCGGCCAATTCCACGTCTAGCTGTCTCATGAGACCTACCGATGCAATTTATTTAGAAGATACTTATGTTTAAAATTTCTCAAATGTACTCCAGTGTTTTTTCGGAAAACATTATGCAAGCTTCTAAAAACAAAATAACAAATTCTGAGACTGCTCGACTAATTACAAGCCATGATGGGTCCACACCCAATCCCTTCCTATCCACCACACTCGAGAGTCGGGTTTTCTGAAAACATTTTTAAGCTTGCGTTAAATACGTATACATTTGCACTAGATTTTCATATAGTTGAGAGAAATATCTCTCTATTTTTTGAAATCATTTAAAAATCACATAATTATAAAATAAAACATTTTGAATAAATGTAAAAGTCAAAGGGGTTTATACACCATATAAAAGAAAATTTTGTATAAAACCAAATATTCCTCAATGAAAGGAGATTGAGACGAAGTCCTTAAAAAGATCATCTTTAAAATAAAATAGATCTATTATGTGTATTCACTATAGGTACACATAAATAACATAAAAAAATACAAAATAGGACATAATAATATCATGACATAATTTGAAAGTAGGAGATTAACCCAAAGAATGGAAGTTGGGTTAAGAAATTCCCTTACCTCATGTCTGACTTGACTCAACCATTCTTTAACCTCCTGAATAATAAACTAGAGTCAATATCTACTTTATTAAGAACCATTTTAAATTTCATTATCCTTTTTATATCAATTATTACAATGTTATGAACATTATGTAATTATTTAAGTTAATAACGGTCGTTTTGTCGATCTTTGGTACTTGAGTCAATAATAAACTTCTTATAATTACAAGTTTTTCATGTGGTGAAATATCCGTTATATCCAGAATTATATTCATGATATAGATATCATATATCTCATATATATCCAGTATATACATTCATTTATATTATTACATAACATTTAGAGGTAAAAATGAAATGCACCGTTCATGGAGACGGTAAGCCGTACGTACGCATGAACGCTACTTTCATTTCTATTTCATATTTAATGGAATGAAATCATAATTATATAAAGGTATAATATAGTTCCAGTATAATATCATATATAATATTATTTACTCTATCCTTTATACATCCCACCTATTGGATTAACGATTCACATCACTTTGAGGGGGCGGTAGTCCGCACTTCCTAAAATGAAATAATCGCGTTTACCCATAATGGAAATCAAAATGTATGCCATAAATGAGAAGTACATAAGCATAAGTAAAACATAAACATATTATATATCCTATATAAATACAGTGACATCTTAATGGCCACCTTTGAAGGTGTTATATGAGTGTTGAACAATCATCGTTTCATGAGGCAGAAATTCACCATCCACAGAAACCATATGTTCTTTAACCATTAGATGTAGGTGTGTGTAAGTGTAGCTCGAATCCTTATTATAAAAACATCCTAGTATATTGAGGATACTGGTGTTGTTACAAAAGAAATTAATAAAAAGAGTTTAGGGGGGTTGGAGAAGAAAAATAAAACAAAACAACATTAGAGAAGACATTACCTCAAAATCGGGTAACTCTTTTTGATTTGATCCAAAGGCTTCCTTGGGAAGCGTTCTGCCCAAAGTGAGGCTTCTATGAGTAAGAGGGGGAAGTTGGGAGAGTATTTGGGCAGAGTTTGGCCGAGACAAATGGCTTGAAAGTGTGACTGAGGTGGTAGAGGTGGGGGCCTTTTATAAGAGGAGAGGAGGGGCACTCTTGGAAAGTAAGAAAATTTTACATTATTATACAATGCTTTTCGGATTATAAAGGTCCCAAACTTATATAATTCGTGGATATGGTGATAAGGGTTCGAAATATACCCATCCAATAGTCTTTGAATTAGTGTAAGTCTTGGATTGTACATTATCTTTTCATTTTATTAAAATCATTAAATAATGAGGTCATCGCTGCATCTTAATGATGTTATAAATAATTCAATTTATTTAATGTCTAAAAATTATAAAAAATACTATGATGTAGTAAATATTTTTATCTTTCTAATGACTATTTATAGTCAAAAATATGACTTGTATAACCCCATGTAAAAATTGTTTTAGTAAAACATTTCATGTTTGTGTCATTTTTTACTTTAACATTAAATAAAAGTTATTTATGTCATTTTCTAACTAAAGTGGCTCCATTGGGTCCCCAAGTTGACCCATGGATTTTCTTGGTCGGCCATGGCACATACAATGAGGGTAGGACATGTGCCATGCTCATCTCATATTATGAAAACATTATTTTTACCTTAAACTACACTAATTACCTCTAATCGCGATTAAGAACTTAAAAGTTACTATTCACCAAAAATTATTTTAATCTCATTGAACCACATTTTACTTCTTAATGAAAACCATGTATGTCGGATTTTTGAAAATAAAATCATAGAAGTGGAATATTTCATTTAAACGAAAAATCAGTTATTTAACTACCACTTAGTGGTTTCACTATTCATCAAAAATTGAAGTTTTTCTGAACAATGCAAAAATTTCACCCTAAGCTATAATTGATATTCCGAATTCAAAAATGATGTCTATTTTACAAAATTCCAAACATATAAGTTGCATTAATTAATTTTATAATTAATTCCCTCTGTCACAAAAAATAGCGTGTTTTTAAGAAACAATTTATATCAAAAGA
Organism: Viscum album; assembly: GCA_963277665.1. Lineage (NCBI taxonomy): Eukaryota > Viridiplantae > Streptophyta > Magnoliopsida > Santalales > Viscaceae > Viscum > Viscum album. The sequence continues at coordinate 545,321,697 of OY728153.1, read as the reverse complement.
TTGGCAATTGTTTATGTCCAATTTCAATGTTAAATTAATTCTAATGACCACCAATAGATAAAATGGTAAAAATATATTATAATTATAATTTTAAACCACTAAATATTATAATTTGTCACTATAAATTATTTTGATTAAAAAAGTTGTTTTTAAGTATTTTTCACTATTCATAAAAAATTAGAAGTTCTCAGAAAAATACGAAAAATTCAACATAGGATAATATCTATATTCTTAATCCAAAAATGAAGTCCCTTTTGAAATATAAAATTTTTATAATTTTAAAAAGTGGTTATTACTATTCATAACGGCTACTTTGATTAGTCGCGGTGTTTTAGAACTCGAAGTTGCGTACAATGCAAGCTATTGCATTATTGAATGAGAAGCGTATTGTGGAAGCTCGGGGTGTTACATTCTCCCCTCCTTCAATAAATTGAGTCCTCGCAATTTGAAATTTTTCTTGGAAAATAAAAGGTTGAAAATAGAAAATACCTTTGTGGAAAACCCACATCGAAAATAAGATTAATAAAATTTAGCCTTAATAAGTGGGAAAGGGAAATGAAAAAGTCACCACCCAATTATGATCTCGATTAGGAGAACATTGGTGGAAATTAGAGACATATAATTAGAGGAAAAACGTAAATATTTTTAGGGATTGATTGAGGTCATCAATCACAATCAACTGTCAAATTGAGAGCCTCAAAGCCTTCAATCTATGTTGATTTAAAATATCATCAGTTCAACAAGACATAAGGTATTATGATAACACAATTTTTTTTGTTTTAATATCCCTTTACTAAAGTTTAAGAATTAACTTATTCGTTGAATAAGACATAGGTATATTTATATTTATGCTTGAAAATTAGAGTTTCAACCTTCAACTAATTTATACCACAAACTCATCTTTCATTCAAAAAGATAATAGAACCCAAAAATAATATATTTATCCTAATTGTATAATGTTCCAAATATTAAAACATACCATTTAGATTTTGTAATAACCAGGTAATTCCTGTAGGCTAGTGGTAGGAAATAAAGGCCGGTCGCACTATGGTTGTGGGTTCGATTCCTGCAGCTTTGTCCGACGTGAGAGGTTATGCCCCACCCTGCAGGTTGTCCTTTTCCTAAAACTATAGTATTATAATATTCCAAAAATAATCTTCATAAATTTTTTAACCTTAAACAATACTATCCAAAGATCAACTTAATCCACCCCAACTTTTATAGTTATCCAAAATACCTCTGTCCAGACTTTCTCTAAAATGTCTCTTAATTCCAAAATCAATTTATCAGATTCCCCAAAAAAAGTAAATTTTCCCTTATTGTAACATACTAAAAATATGATTACCTTCATAATATTAAAACCTTACTGAAACAACAAGTACTGCAGTACAATCCTTATATATATATCACATTATTCTAATAACCAGAATATAAACCATGAGTCCAAAAGTACCAATACATTAATTATTCCTCTTCAACTGTAGTAACAACATAAGATTGTCCTTGATCCCTTGGACTTTTCTGAGGTAAGTTTCCCTAATGCTTAGGACATTCATTTGCATAATGCCCCATTTCCCTACAATTGTAGCATTCAACATTGATAGCATCTTTCTTTCCCTTGCAATCACGCGCCTGGTGACCTTTTTCTCTACATTTATAACAAACTCCCATTCCTTTTAGGCAAGTACCAGGGTGATTCTTTCCACAATTATCACATAATGGAAAATCCTTCTTTCCCTTTTTCCCTTTATCTGTATCTTGTTCCACCATTCACTTCTTCTCTTTCTTTACTTTGTTGTCATAAGACTTATAGAATTTCTTTTCTGTCTTGATAGCACACGAGACTATATCTTCGTATGTTGAGAAAGATTGTGATACTAGAGCTCGATGGAGAAATGGTTTTAAACCATCAAAGAAACAATCAATCTTACCTCTTGGGTTACGTATATAATCTGCAGCATACCTCACCAACCTTGTAAAGTTAGCCTCATACTTTGCGACATTCTCATCCCCCTTTTGTCTCAGACTCAGAAATTGCCTTTCCATATCTGCTCGATGGTCATGAGGAAAGTATTTTTCTAAGAGAATCTCTTTGAACTCCCTCCATTCCATATTCGATACGTCATTATCTTCCTTTGTATTTTGAATCAATGACCACCATTGATCGGAATCTCGAGTGAGGAGGTAAACTGCCATGATAACCTTCTCCCTTTCGCTACTCCCCAAGGCGTGGAATATTTTCTATAAGGAGTTTATCCATTGCTCAACTACTAATGGATTTGTACCCCCATTAAAAGTTGGAGGTTGTTGCCTCATGAAGCAGTCAAAAATTGATCCTCCACGTTGCGGATCAGGGTGCTCCATACGAGTAAGGTTATTATTCATAACCTGAGTGAGTTGTCCCAGTATGGTAATAAGTTGATCAGCACCAGTTGTATGTCCAGATCCACAATAATTATCTTGAGCAGGAGGGAAATCCCTACACAGAGTGCGTGCATTGATACGATTTCCATTCCTTCAACTAGGCGCCATTTCTAAACAATGGCATAAACTAGATTAGTTTATGAATTAAAATACATAATTCCATATTTGTAAAACACTTTACATAAATTGAACTATTTATGGATATAATCCATAATCATAAAAAAAAGTTTTCTTTGAGGAATTATATACTCATAACCCTTCATAGTGGTTTGTAAAGAAAATGAGAATTATCCTAAGCATATCCCCCAGGAGTGTCGTAACCAATAGTGCAGCAAGGCCCGTTGTCGTGCACCAGTTCCCGTTCGAGTCTAGCTCAAAGCGGTGTTTTCGGGTTTTACCCCTAGGTACATCTGTGCCAGAGCCACCTCTACCTGCTCGTATCCAGACGGGGATGTATTGCTCGGAAAACTCACAAAATCTCTATAATACAAAAATTCTAGGAAGTTCTTCTATACTAATCCCCAAAGTCTATCTTTGGGCTATGTGCTCTAATCAGAGTTTATCTAAATCTTGCTTCCAAGGTTAGTACTAAACGGCCTCTGATACCAACTGTAACGCTCCGACCCCAGCTACCCAAAGTCGATGCATTACTTTGTAACATTGGCATGATCACAAAAGATCAAGTCTCGAAAGACCGATTAGTTTAGTATCCTTGGAAACACTAGATACATTCATAAATATTACATTACATCAGAACGTGAAAAACTACAATAACAAAGTCTCCATAGTCCACACTCATATCCTATTCTGACTATCCCTGCAGGTCATTCGTAAAATACTTCTTCACATCCTGGAAAATATTAAAACATTGAAAGGGGTGAGCTCATATGCTCAGTAAGGATAACAATATTGTGAAAGCTTTCATAAATAAACATTAACATTTAAGGCAATGTATAACTAAAACAAAAGCCTTTTTAAACTTGAACTTTAGCATAATATGGAAAAAATAAAATCAAATAATTCCATTTACTTACTCACATGGATATTCTACTAATCGAATAATCCCATGAAATATCAATAACCACTTTCATAATAATGGAATGCATAATTCCAAACAATCTGAAACATTTTGTCAAGGCGTCATCCAAGACGTCTAAAATGATTAAGGCCTCAGTCAAAACCATAAATCAAATTGGGAAAGGGTATTGGCCAATTCCACGTCTAGTTGTCTCATGAGACCTACCGATGCAATTTTTTAGAAGATGCTTATGTTTAAAATTGATCAAATATACTCCAGAGTTTTTTCTGAAAACATTATGCAAGCTTCTAAAAAAAATAACAAATTCTGAGACTTCTCGACTAATTACAGGCCATGATGGGTCCACACCCAATCCCTTCCTGTCTACCACACTCAAGAGTCGGGTTTTCTGAAAACATTTTTAAGCTTGCGTTAAATACGTTTACATTTGCACTGGATTTTCATATATTTGAGAGAAATATCTATCTTTTTTTTAAATAATTAAAAAATCACATAATTATAAAATAAAACCTTTTAAATAAACGTAAAAGTCAAAGTGGTTTATACACCGTATAAAAGAAAATTGTGTATAAAACCAAATATTCCTCAATGAAAGGAGATTGAGACGAAGTCCTTAAAAAGATCATTTTTAAAATAAAATAGATCTATTATGTGTATTCACTATAGTTACACATAAAGAACATAAAAAAATACAATATAGGACATAATAATATCATGACATAATTTGAAAGTAGGAGATTAACCCAAAGAATGGAAGTTGGGTTATGAAATTCCCTTACCTCGTGTCTGACTTGACTCAACCATTCTTTAACCTCCTGAATAATAAACTAGAGTCAATATCTACCTTATTAAGAATCATTTTCAATTTCATTATCCTTTTTATATCACTTATTACAATGTTATGAACATTATGTAATTATTTAAATTAATAACGGTCGTTTTGTCGATCTTTGGTACTTGAGTCAACAATAAACTTCTTATAATTACAAGTTGTTCATGTGGTGAAATATCCATTATATCCAGAATTATATTCATGATATAGATATCATATATCTCATATATATCTAGTATATACATGCATTTATATTATTACATAACATTTAGAGGTAAAAATGAAATGCACCGTTCATGGAGACGGTAAGTCGTACGTACGCATGAACGCTACTTTCATTTTTATTTAATATTTAATGGAATGAAATCATAATTATATAAAGGTATAATATAGTTCCAGTATAATATCATATATAATATCATTTACTCCATCCTTTATACATCCCACATATGGCATTAACAATTCACATCACTTTGTGGGGGCGGTAGTCCGCACTTCCTAAAATGAAATTATCGCGTTTACCCATAATGGAAATCATAAAGTATGCCATAAATGAGAAATACAGAAGCATAAGTAAAACATAAACATATTATATATCCTATATAAATATAGTGACATCTTAATGGCCACCTTTTAAGGTGTTAAATGAGTGTTGAACAATCATCATTTCGTGAGGCAGAAATTCGCCATCCATAGAAACCGTATGTTATTTAACCATTAGATGTAGGTGTGTGTAAGTGTAGCTCTAATACTTCTTATAACAACATCCTAGAATATTGAGTATACTGGTGTTGTTACAAAATAAATGAATAAAAAGAGTTTAGGGTGTTGGAGAAGAAAAATAAAACAAAACAACATTAGAGAAGACATTACCTCAAAATCGGGTAACTCTTTTTGATTTGAGCCAATGGATTCCTTGCGAAGAGTTCTGCCCAAAGTGAGGCTTCTATGAGTAAGAGGGGAAGTTGGGAGAGTATTTGGGCAGAGGTTGGCCGAGAGAAATGTCTTTAAAGTGTGAATGAGGTGGTAGAGGTGGGGGCCTTTTATAAGAGGAGAGGAGGGACACTCTTAGAAAGTAAGGAAATTTTACATTATTATACAATGCTTTTCAGATTCTAAAGGTCCCACACTTATATAATTTGTGGGTAAGGTGATAATGGTTCGAAATATACCTATCCAATAGTCTTTGGACAAGTTTAATCCTTGGATTGTACATTATCTTTTCATTTTATTAAAATCGTTAAATAATGAGGTCATCGCTGCATCATAATGATGTCATAAATAATTTAATTTATTTAATGTCGAAAAATTATAAAAAAATACTATGATGTAGTAAATCTTTTTATATTTACAATGAATATTTATAGTCAAAACTATGACTTGTATAACCCCATGTAAAAATTGTTTTAGTAAAACATTTCATGTTTGTGTCATTTTTTACTTTAACATTAAATAAAAGGTATTTAAGTCATTTTCTAACTAAAGTGGCTCCATGATGTCCCCAAGTTGACCCATGGATTGTCTTGGTCGGCCATGGAACATCCAATGAGGGTAGGATATGTTTCAAGCTCATCTCATATTATTAAAACATTATTTTTACCTTAAACTACACTAATTACCTCTAATCGCGATTAAGAACTTAAAAGTTACTATTCACAAAAAATTATTTTAATCTCATTGAACCACATTTTACTTCTTAATGACAACCATGTATGTCAGATTTTTGAAAATCAAATCACAGAAGTGGTAATATTTCATTTAAACGAAAAATCAGTTATTTAACTACCACTTAGTGGTTTCACTATTCATCAAAAATTGAAGTTTTTCTGAACAATGCCAAAATTTCACCCTAAGCTATAATTGATATTCCAAATTAAAAAATGATTTCTATTTTAAAAAATTCCAAACATATAAGTTGCATTAATTAATTTTATAATTAATTCCTGCTGTCACAACAAATAGCGTGTTTTTAAGAAACAATTTATATCAAAAGATTGGCAATTGTTTATGTCCAATTTCAATGTTAAATTAATTCTAATGACCAACATTGGATAAAAGGGTAAAAATATATTCTAATTATACTTTAAAACCACTAAATAGTATAATTTATCACTATAAATTGTTTTTATTAAAAACGTTGTTTTTTAAGTATTTTTCACTATTCTTAAAAAATTAGAAGTTCTCAGAAAAATACGAAAAATTCAACATAGGCTAATTTCGATATTCCGAATCCAAAAATGAAGTCCATTTTGAAATATAAAATTTCTATAAATTTAAAAAGTGGGTATTAATATTCATAACGGCTACTTTGATTAGTCGCTGTGTTTTAGAACTCGAAGTTTCGTACAATGCAAGCTATTGCATTATTGAATGAGAAGCGTATTGTGGAAGCTCGGGGTGTTACACCTAAGCTAGGTCTGTCTGAATATCCTCCATTCATGCTCTTTTTTCTTTGTCATCAGGTGTTTTGGATCCACAAGAGTAAATTATTTATTCCAATTCATTACCTTCATTGTTTATCTCCCAAATTTTTCTCTATTTTTGTGCAAGATCATATAACCTATTTTCAGGGATTCCATAAATTTTATTGATTTATACTATTCTATATTTAGTAAAGTACAAGAACATGACGAGGAGAGTGTTGCAGGTTTAAGTTAGGTGGTATATTTCTTTAACCAAATGTTTTGTTGCGTTTATATCATGCACCATTATACCACGCACTGAAATTATTCATTATCACCTCTATAAATACTATTTAATTACATTGGATGTACCTATATACTTACCACATTCATATTTTAATAGTTAATAAACACCTTCGGTTGATCACCCTAACAAAAGTTACATCTAAGGTATTTCCCCTCCATGAAGGCCTAAATTCTCTTTGCCTTAAATAGTTAAACCACCTTTTGTGGTATGTATTTTCCCTGGTAATAAATAATTTTTAATGTAAAATGATCCAAGGGAATTTTTGGCCTTGTGTTAGGCCCCTATAATTTTTTAAAAAATTTCCTTGATTTATTTAAATTAAATAGAAGACTTCATTAAAGTATTATGGTTATAACACCCTTTTGAAATGTTGTGTGTTCTTGATAGATAAACTATAATTTAATACATGGATGATGGTGATATAAGATTACCTATTGAATGAATTCATGGATAAGCTCATCATTATTTATAATTATAATTTATAAATGAATTGTAAATATTCCAGGTACAATACTTGTAACTCCTTAAATGGGATCACTAGGCCTACTATCTACCTCATTATGATTGATACTGGTTCCCTAGAGGAGACCCCATTGATGGGCTCAGTGGAACGATGGATATACCATGCCACAAGTGATACTCAGTCCCATATGTAAGATATTAGAGACGGGAATGAAGGCTATTATCTTCACACCATGTCGAGAGTGATACTTGGGATTCCATATATGGATAAGCTTGGTTGGACTTGTATTATCTTGGGAATTCATTATTACCCTCTATTGATACTTGAGATTCCTTTTTGGATCACCTTGTATGGGCTCAAGGTTACTATTATTATAATATGATGATGAACTTTATATTAATGAATAAGAATACACCTATATTATTTAGGGACATGTCCACTATAAAAATTAAAAATCTTAGGTTCGACGGATTTATTGATTCTTGATTTATGATGACCACTTTTTATTACACCAATATCATACATGTATAGGTTCACCTTAGTTCAAAGTCATCTGGCTAAGGCTGGAGTGGGTAGTATCAGTAGGGAATACATGAAGAACCTTTTCCGATATGTTTTATTTATTTATTTCCTCAGATTTTTTATATACCTACATACTACTCATTTTATATGAACATAATTGATTGATCTAGACACCGTTGGTGGTGTCCTACTGAGTATATCTCACACCCTACATGAACCACCCTTGGTACTTGAGAAGACCTCATTTTTGGACTCCTCGTGTATTAATAATGTTTTAATGATCACAAATCTCATTTCTAATTACAAATCTTATCATTGAACACAGATTTCATTATGATTTACCAATCTTAATAATAATTACAAATCTTATCATTGGTCACAAATGCCACATATCTTATTACTCATGTGTATTTATGTTTCAAGTTATCTTATACTATATAATGGTTAAGATCAATCCATTTTATTCATTTTACTATTTATGTTTGAACATAGTTATTTTCCAAAGTACAAGACACCATGAAGCTTTCCACAGTCAAACATACACATTGAGAAATACACAGACACCATGACCCTGCTATAGTGAAACATAACACCGTGAAGCCTAAGTCTCAGACACCGTGACCCATGAGACACCATGACCCATGAGACACCGTGACACAGTAATCCTGACATCGTGAATCCAGATAATATGAACAAGGCACCGGAAGCCAAAAACCGTGACTCAGACACCGTGAAGAACACACCGTAAAGGAGACACCGTGACTCAGACACCGTGAAGGACATACCGTGAAAGACACACAATGACACAAAGACACCATGAAGGGGACCCAATGAAGGACGTACCGTGAAGGAGACACCATGAAGGATACACATTGAAAGATGTACCATGAAGGAGACACTGTTTGCATAACCACTGTGACACCATTTCTTAACCTTTTGGTCGTTTTTCTATTAACTTTTTAACGGTCATATTTGACGCCTTTAATGCACTGACATATTTAATGTTATTTGTAGACATTGTATGAGGTATGATTCATGAAATACATGGTAACCTGTCGGCTAAACCTCATGCACTAGAAGATAAATAATAGTGTTCCCAGGAAGAATAAAAGACACAGATGCGAAAATACAGAATAAAAACGCGACAAGAGAAACACGCGAGTGCCCTGTACTAAACAGAAGAGCAATCCTGAGCACAACTGAAGAACACATTGAAATATCTTCAAGGTAATCTCATGAGTGAAATCCAAATATACTAAAGAAAACATAATGTATCAATAGAACATCTTCACTCGCGAAAGACACCAAGCTGAACCACGACACTCAGTTTTTCAATAGAAAAATTAGATAAGGAATCAGAAGCATTTCTGTTGAATCCAACAAGTCCAGAGCTGCACTTCCAATAAATAAAGATTTTCTAAACTCATTAATACATAATATTGAAGATTCTTTGTTTTACTTTAGAGCAGTGTGTGTAACCTATTTATTTTACACACACAATGTCTCCTATGCTGAACTGGAGGATACTAAATCTTCATTCCAAACTTTCTACACCTTCTTGTGTCCCACCGAGGATAGTGGTAGAGGTCAAGTAGGACCTAGACTGCCTGTTTACTATTGTCATTGTTTTCCCATGAAGAACAGTGGTAGAGGTCTTAGGACCTGGACAGTTTCTGAACTATTGTTAACCCTGATCGAGGGTGTGGATCAAATTTATATAAAATTTTTGAGAGGACTAAGTCTCGGCATGAGACTGAACCTCTTGGTTATACCTGCTGTGTGTTTTAGTTTATGTTTAAAGTATACAATATCTAATTTATATTCCACTGATGTAACTTTGAAATACAAAACTATTTTAATGTTACATTTATAGTTAATCTAGCAAGTGTTTTTATGTTTTGTAAAGTATTAGGTTAGATTCAAAAGATAATTAATCTTCAGATTAAATTAACTATGAACTAATAAATCTTTGATAACCTAATTGACCATTTACTAAAATATAATTTCACTACATATAATATTGTTATTCAATTTTAGGGATTTTAATATAAATTTTTTTAAACAAAATTTTTAATTGGAACTCAATTCACCCCCCTCTTGAGTTTCCTCTCCGACCAACATTTGGTATCAGATAGAGTTTTTATTAATAAAGGTTTTCAAAACATCCTGTTTTTTAACTGTCATTTTTGTTTCATCTTTAAGGATCTTAATTTTCTGTTAGTTCTAAATTTTATCTCTTTAAATATATTTTCAAAAATCTAGTTATGAACAATAGAATAGAAGGTGAAGCTACCAACATGCCAACTTTCTTTTATCGTACAAATTATTCCCAGTGGAAAGTTAAAATGAAAATTCATTTGGAAAGTATGGGTTTTGATATCTGGATTTCTATAGAGACTCAATATAAAATTATAGAAACTGAAAGAACAACATGGGATGAACCTAAAGAGACAGCTTACAAAAATAAATGTTAATATATTAATGCTTTATATTGTGAATTAGGAGATGAAGAGTTTAATAAAATATCTTCTTGAAAAACTGCTTATGAAATATGCGATACGTTGGTTGTTTCTTGTGAAGGAACAACCAATGTTAAAGAAATGAGATTAGACACTTATACTATTTAATATGATAATTTTGAAATAATGAATGATGAACCTATCTCTGACATGTATCTCAGGTTTAATGTGATTTTTAACACTTTGAGATCACTTGGAAAGGCTGTTTCATCAATGGAAAAAATCATGAGAATATTGAGATGTCTACAGGAATGATGGAGAGGCTCTTCTATTTCAATCAGAGAATCATGTGACATTGGTGCTCTGCCTGTTAAAGAGATTATTGGTAATCTTATGATGTATGAGGAAGAACTCAAGGTGAATAAGGAGGAAGATGATGAACCTAAAATTATGTCAGTGGCATTTAAGTCTACTGCTTGAAAGAGAAAGGACAAGGAGAAAACTCACATACCTACTGAAAGCTCAACAAGTGAATGTTCAAAATCTGACAGTGATGCAGAAATGGATCAGATGGCCAAGAGATATAAGAAAGTATGTACGAAGAATAAATTCTTCAGAAAATCAAACAAAAAAGGTAAATATGCCAAAAAAGGACACTAGAAGAAATATGGGAAGAAATATGGCAAGGGTGATGAGGTTGTTTTCTATGTTGCAAAAGAAAAGGTCACATTAAAGCAGACGTCCCAAAATTGAAGTTCAAGAATAAACATGACTACAAAGACAGTAAGTACAAGAACGAAATGAAAGAAACTTGGAGTGCTTCAGAAGACAACACAAGTGAATCTGAAATTTCTGATTTTGAAAAGAATCATGCCAACATGTGTTTTGTGACCAATACTTATGAGATACCTGTTTCCCCTATGCTGAATGATTATTATTCTGGAACTAATTCTGATTCTAAATCTGAAAACATTTCTAGTGAGGAACTGTTTGAATATTGAAACATGATGGAAGAGACATGTAATGAAATTAAGGACAAATACATTTAATTGAAGAAACAACATGATCTCACTGTCAATGTTAAATCTGCCTTCGATATAGAAAAGGAAAATAATGCTCAACTGTTGAAGGAAAATACTAAACTGAAAATGTCTAATGAGCAAATGAGAAAGGACTTAGAAAAGTTTACAATGGGAAATGATACAGTTACTCAAATGTTAGGTAAGCAAGTTGCACCAATGTATACTACTAGATTTCTCTATCATCCAGAAAAGAGATAGATCACTAAAACTATATTTATTCTTAAATCTAGACAAAATTCTACTAGTTCTAGTTCTGCAAATTCATAAGCTTCAACTAGTTACTCACATAGTTATAGATAAAATAGAGTTTATCTTTCAAAATATGTTGAATCTATTGATTATATGAGACCCATAAGACAAATCTGGGCACCTAAAGCTTTGCATGCTAACCTATCTGGACCTAAGAGAATCTGGGTACCAAAATCATTCTCTGTTTAAATGTTTTTTAGGAAACCTATTTGAAGAATTCCCATAAGAATATATGGTACTTGGAAAGTGGATGTTAAAGGCATATTTCTGGGGATTATTCCTACTTCAAGAACTTAATAAAGGTTGATGGTGGACATGTCACCTTTGGTGATAATTCTAAAGGAAATATCATCAGCCTAGGACAAATTGTTAACACTAACTCAGTTTTAATTTCTAATGTTTTATTTGTTGATGGAATTAAATATAATCTGTTAATTATTTCTTAGTTATGTGATGAGGGATTTAATGAAATGTTTGAAAATGATTCTTGTAATGTTTTTAATTCTAAGAATGTTTTAGTATTTTCTTCTTTGAGAAATTAACATGTTTATACAGTTGATTTGAATTCTTTATCTAAACAAAACATTACTTTTTTAAATGATTTTCACAAAGAATCTTTGATTTGTCATAGAATATTAGGACATTGTAATATACATTCACATAGAAATATGACTAGGAAAAACTTAGTTAGAGACTTACCAAAACTTGAGTTTCCAAATGACAAAGTTTGTAATCCCTGTCACAAGGGAAAGTAACACGAAATCTCTTTCAAACCAAAGAAAAAAGTGTCAAATTCTCAACCTCTCGAGTTGGTTCACATGGACTTGTTTGGCCCTTCAAGATTTTCTACTTTAAATGAGAAGCATTATGTATATGTCTTAATAGATGAATTTTCTAGATATACATGGGTATACTTCTTTTCTCAAAAAAGTGAATCTTATTCTTACATTATTAAATACTCCAAGTATGTAGAAAACCTTAGTGGACTTAAGATTAAGACCCTGAGAAGTGATCATGTCCGTGAGTTTGAAATCATGAGTTTGACTCCTTTTTCTCAAAAAATGGCTATAATCACAATTTCTCTTCCCCTAGGACACATCAACAGAATGGTGTAGTAGAAAGAACAAATTGAAACCTTCAAGAAATTTCTAGTACTATGCTTAATGAGTATGACATACCTATTTACTTTTGGGCTGAAGCTGTAAATACATCTTGTTATATCATCAATGGAGTCTTAGTCAGACCTGTTCTAAAAAAGACCCCTTATGAATTGTGAAACAATAGGAAACCTATAGTTAGCTACTTTAGAGTCATTGGTTGCAAAGTCTTTATTCCTAATACCAAGGATAATCTGGACAAGTTTTCTTCTAATAGTGATGAAGGAATATTTTTAGGATATTCTATAACTAGAAAATCCTATAGAGTTTTCAATAAGATAACCAAGTGTGTTGAAGAATCTGTTCACATCAAATTTGATGAAACTGATCCACAAGATCCTAAGTCATCTCTTGAAAATATTGAAGAAGATTTGTCTATTCTAAACCTTAATGATAAATTCAATAAACCTGCAATAAAGACAACCAGTCTTGGAAATATTTCAGAATGTTCTCCTAGTTAACCAGAACGTAGAGAAGAACGTGAAATTTCTAGTCCTACCTTTACTAGATGAACTAGGATTCTAATGAATCATCCTTTAGATGTTGTTGTAGGAAATATAGATAGAGGGACATAGACTAGAGATTCTCTTAGAAATCAGGTTGAACATCAAGCCTTCTTGTCACAACTTGAACCTAAAAACATTGATGATTCTATTAATGATGAATGTTGGGTAATTTGTATGCAAGAAGAACTTAATCAGTTTGAACGAAATAATGTTTTGAAACAAGTAAAAAGACCCAAGGACACTTTTGTCATAGGAAATAAATGGATGTTTAGAAATAAAGAAGATGAAGCAGGAAACATAGTTAGAAACAGGGATATTTTACTTACATAAGGCTATAGTCAAGATTAAGGAATTGACTATGAGGGGACTTTTTCTCCAGTAGCCAGACTTGAAGCCATTAGAATTCTACTTTCTTATGTCGCACATCTGAATTTCAAACTATATCAAATGGATGTAAAAATTTTATTCTTAAATGGGCATATAGCTGAGGATGTTTTTGTTGAACAACCCCCTAGATTTACAAACCCTCATTTTCCAAATAATATTTACAAATTATCAAAAGCTTTATATAGTTTAAAGCAAGCTCCAAGAGCATGGTATGATAGATTAAGAACTTTTCTAATTTTCTAAGGTTTTACAAAAATAATATATGATCCTACTCTATTTATAAAACAAATTTCTAAAGATGTTTTAGTTATTCAAATTTATGTAGATGATATTATTTTTGGATCTCCAAAAAATTCATTATGTGTTGATTTTTCTAACATGATGCAAAATGAATTTGAAATGAGTTTAATGGGTGAACTAAAATTATTTCATGGATTTCAAATCTTTCAAAACCATGATGTGATTATTTTAACTCAAAGTAAATATACTATAGAATTTATAAAACGTTTTGGATTGGATAGTAGAAAATGTAATGACACTCCCATGAGTACCACATGTAAGTTGGATCTTGATGAAGATTGTAAATCTGTTGATCAAACCACTTACAGAGGAATGATTAGAAGCCTAATCTGCTTAACAGCTAGCTATCCTGACATTATGTTTAGTGTATGAATGTGTGATCGTTTTCAAGAAAACCCTAAGAAATCACATTTAAATGCCGTAAAAATAATTTTCAAATACCTCAAGAATACACCGAATTTAGGACTGTTCTATCCTAAAGGAAAATCATTTGAACTAGTTAGTTATTCTGATGCTGACTTTGCTAGATGTAAGATAAATATAAAAAGCACCTCTGGAACATGTCGCCTTTTAGGAAAGTAACTAGTATCATGGTTTAGAAAGAAACAAAATTCTGTTGCATTATCTACTACAAAAGATGAATACATAGCTACAGGAAGTTGTTGTGCACGAATTTTTTGGATGAAACACACATTAATAGACTTTGGATATCTATTTAGACATGTCCCAACAAATTGTGATAGAACAAGTGATATTAACATATCAAAGAATCATGTTTCACAATATAGGACAAAACATATTGATGTAAGACATCACTTTTTGAGAGATCATTATCAAAAAGGTGATATCACTTTGGAATTCATTGGTACTGAATATCAACTTGCTGATATATTCACCAAACCATTAAATTTTGAGAGATTAGATTACATCATACATGATCATGGCATGAATAATCACAAATAGATATCTTACTTTTCTTACTGTTAAATATTTTTCTATAAATTACTTTACCATTTCATGCTCACTGTTTCTTGGTTACTGACTCATGTTTACGGTCTCACAGTTAACACTCTGTGTTCACGGTTGGTCACTGTCTCACCGTGACTAAACTGAACACTCATTATCTCACTGTGACGACCACTAAATGTCTCATCGTGATAACCGCTTATCATCGCACCATAACGAATACTCAGGGTCTCACCATGAAAATTATTTTTGTATTTATTTTAACCCGCATTGCGGTTATTTTTATTTGACCGCTATTTCCATTCCAGCATTTTTATTTTTGTGACGTTTGACATTCCAAAATGATAAAACATAAGGGTTTCACTCGATTCTTCACCCGAACTCTCTCTACCTACTCTTTCCAAACCCTCTCAATCATGAAATCCTTCTCTCCTTCTCTCTCTCGCCTGAATCTTCAGTGGATGCCAAGGATGAAGCATCCATTTTCACGCTTATCTGAGAAGTGATGATCTAAGAAACAGAAGAGGACTCCGAAAATAGCTCCCGAAGGACCCCTAAATCCTAACCTAGTAAGCCGTACTGTTTCTCCTGATAAGGAAATCTGCCCTGAGTGTCTTCTGTCCAGCAAGTCTTTAGTCCTGAATTTATTAAGAGAACAAGGATGGATCTAATGATTCTCAAGGAAGGACAGACCTATTTACCCAAGGTTGGTTGCACAGTTCTATCAGTATATAATGTTTTCCTTTAATGATGAAGAAAGCTTTATAGTGAAAAGTTGGATCAATGGTCAAAAATGCGCTTTCTCTTCACGGTTAGGGGATTCATGCTTAAGGATTCCTCATGAAGGGATTTGTGATGATTACCAAAGAGAACCTCCTCCTACAACCGACATTTTTGATCTAGAGAATGCCTTGGAAATTAACTGGAAATGGAACCAAGAGAAGGGCCATAACAGCTGAATTGGATGGGGAGACAAGGTTTCTATTTATGTTTCTTCAAAATTTGAGTAGCCCAAGGGAAGGAGAATTTGATGTTTTGAAGTATCAGGATGTCTTTATGATTCATCTGATGAAGAATGGCCATAAGATAAACCTATTCCAATATATCATTCACCACATGTGTGAATTGATTAAGTTAACTTCGAAATCCACTTATCTATTTTACTCAATGATGATTTCGTCTATGTTAGTCTCCATGGGAGTTGTTGGACCAAATGAAGAAAAGCTTGTGGATTTTGTGTACTATTTATCCAAGCCTACCATCAGAAGGATGAAGATAAACTAGAACCCATGAAAGAAGTAGTGGGATGAAGATAATGAAAAGGTTTATGAAAAGTTAAATCCTATGGATTATCCTATAAGGCCGAAAAACATTACTGATCCTGGTTTGGAACCAGATGAGGTGCCTGAGTATCCATAAGAAGAAGAAGAAGAAGCAGTTAGAGTACCTCATAGAGAAGAGGCTGAAATACCTCATGAGGAAGAAACTCTTGTTGAGGAAGAAAGGACTGATTTCCCTGCTGTTGTTCCTGCTGAAGTTTCAAGAGAAGAGGTTGTTGTTGAAAAGGAAAGGATTATTGGTCCTTATGCTGTTCTTGAAGAAGAAGTACCTCCTGGCCATGTTAATAAGAAAACCCAATCTGAAGCTGCAGGAGAGTTAGTTGTTTCTAAATCTGAGTTGCAAACGATGGAATAGGCTGTAGTGAAAGATCCTATTGTAGAAGAACTCCCTGCTGAAAATGAAGCAAGTCTGGATGCTCTACTAGAGGAACAATCTGATCCTGAGTACATAACCTCTTTTGAATAATGGATGGAAATTTCTTTTCAGTTGGAAAGGAAATAAATGGATGAAGAGATTAGTGATGATCCTGTGGATCATGACCAAATAGTTGAGCCTCTAGTTCCTGATATGGAAGCACCTCTTGAGGGGGAGGAACCTCAAAACCTTGAACCTAATACAACTGAGTCTGATGAATCTGAATCTGTTGGTATATCTCTTTTGTAACGCCCCGACCCCCGCTACCCAGAGTCGGTGTGTTACTTCGTAACATTGGCATGATCACAAAAGATCATATCTCGAAAGAACGATTAGTTTAGTAGCCTTGGAAACACTAGATACATTTATAAATGTTACATTACATCATAAAGCGAAAAACTACAATAACAAAGTCTCCATAGTCCACACTCATATCCTCTTCTGACTATCCCTGCAGGCCATTCGTACAATACTTCTTCACATCCAGGATAATATTAAAACATTGAAAGGGGTGAGCTCAGATGCTCAGTAAGGATAACAATATTGCAGAAGCTTTCATAAATAAACATTAACATTTAAGGAAATGTATAACTAAAACAAATGCCTTTTTAAACTATAACTTCATAATAATATGGAAAAAATAAATTAAATAATGCCATTTACTTACTCACATGGATATTCTACTAGTCGAATAATCACATGCAATATCAATAACCACTTTCATAATGATGGACTGCATAATGCCAGAATATCATAACCATGTAGCCAAGGCCTCGTACTAAGACCACAAATAAGATTTTGTCCAGGCCTCGTGCCAAGACACTAGTTTGTCTCATGAGACCTACTGATTCATCGAGGAGCTATAGCGGGCTCCACCCATCACTTATTAAGTCCAATTCATTCCTCATATGAACAGGTTTAAACATATCATAAACCATAACATAATTGTATCACATAAAACGTGCCTAAAGGAAACATAACATTTCCACGTTTCAATCACATGATATCAATACAACACATTGATATAATAAAAACCTTATCAAAACCATTTTTAGTACCAAAATAAAAGAAAATTAAAACATGGTATTTATTTTTCATTTAAAAAAAGTTATGGCTTGTAGAGGAAGCCAAAAATCAAATAATGGTTACGGCGGCGGAGAAGTCGTTGTCGCCACACACGTATGACAAGAAAAACATTCCTTTTTTTTTCGTTTAATAAAACGCTTTGAATAAAAAGATTCCGTTTGAATAATGGTTAAATTCAAAGGGGTTTATACATCGTATAAACGAAATTTCTGTATAAAACAAAATATGCCTCAATGAATGGAGATTGAGACAAAGTACCTTACAAAGATCATTTTTTAAATAAAATAGATATATTATGTGTATTAACTATAATTAAACATAATGAACTGACAAATAAAATATAGGATATAATAATATCATGACATAATTTGAAAGTAGGAGATTAACCCAAAGAATATAAATTGGGTTAAGAAGTTCCCTTACCTTGCGTCTGGTCTTGACTCGACCGTTCATTAACCTCTTGAATAATAAACTAGAGTTAATTTATAATTTCATAAGAACCTTTTTCACGTTTTTTATTCCTTTTATATACCATGTTATGAACATTATGTAATTATTTAAGTTAATAACGGTCGTTTTGTCGATCTTTGGTACTTGAGTCAAAAATAAACTTCTTATAATTACATGTTGTTAATGTGGTGATATATACATTATATACAGAATTATATTCATGATATAGATATCATATATCTCATATATATCCAGTATATACATGCATTTATAATATTCCATAACGCATAGAGGTAAGAAATGAAATGCACCGTTTATGGAGACGGTAAGCCGTATGTACGCATGAACGCTACTTTCATTTATATTTCGTATTTAATGAAATAATAATGATATAAAGGTATATTATAATTCCATTATAATATCATATATAATATCATTTACTCCATCCTTCATACATCTCACATATTGGATTAATGATTCAAATCACTTTGAGGGGGCGGTAGTCCGCAGTTCCTAAAATGAAAATATCGTGTTTACCCATAATGGAAACAATAATGGTATGCCATAAATGAAAAATAAAGAACCTTAAGTAAAACATAAACATATTATATATCATATATATAAATATAGTGACATCTTAATGGCCACCTTTGAAGGAGTTATATGAGTGTTGAACAATCATTGTTTCGTGAGGCAGAAATTCGCCATCTACAGAACCTGTATGTTCTTTAACCATTAGATGTAGGTGTGTGTAAGTTTAGATCGAATAATTCATATAACAACATCCTAGTATATTGAGGATACTGGTGTTGTTACAAAATAAATTAATAAAAAGAGTTTTGGGGGTTGGATAAGCAAAATAAAACAAAATAACATAAGAGAAGACATTACATTAAAATCGGGTAACTCTTTTGATTTGAGCCAAAGGCTTCCTTGGGAAGACTTCTGCCCAAAGTGAGTCTTCTAGGAGTAAGGGAGGGAAGTTGAGAGAGTATTTGGGTAGAGTTTGGCCGAGCCAAAAGGCTTTGAAGGTGTGAGTAAGGTGGTAGTGGTGGGGGCCTTTTATAAGAGGAGAGAAGGGGCACTCTTGGAAAGATTGAGATGTTACATTATTATGAAATGATTTTTCGGATTCTAAAGGTCCCACACCTATATATTTCGAGGATAAGGTGATAAGGGTTCTAAATATATTCATCCAATAGGTTTTTGACAAGTGTAAGCCTTATATTTTACATTATCATTTCATTTTATTTAAATCGTTAATTAATGAGGTAATCGCTGCATCATCATGGTCTCATAAATAATTTAATTTATTTAATGTCTAAAAATTATAAAACAAATATCATGGTGTAGAAATATTTTTAGATTCCTAATGAATATTTGTAAAGACCCGTAATATTCAAGGGAAATTTTTTCTTAATTTTCTTTAGAATTTTACAAGAGCGCGGTTTCAGACGGCACCTGATTCCGAGGCCCGGAGTGCCCGAAATTAATTTCCGAAGTTTGGCTCGGGTACGTTCAGTGAACGAACGAGCGGGAATTCCTAACTTTTGATCCGGTGCTCGGAATTGAAATCCGAGGGCACCGATGAACTCGCAGCGCCGATTTTCGCTTAAAGAGACCTTTTCGGGAGTTGCGTTTGTTGCGGGTTGAAAGTTAATTTTGGGGTTTTTAGTTTGAGTTAAATAAAATTTGTGTAGAACAAATTTTATTATAACTTGTTAAAACCTATCAAAGGAGGTTGGAAGTGGGACCCACACCCACTTAACCTCCCTTGGGAGGATTAAGTGTGGTGGGGCTCACACGAACCCCTAATCCTTTCAATTTCTCTCAACTTGCTTAACCCCTAATTAAATGACTTGAGTTACTTTTAATTATGGGAGTTAAACCTTTTGAATTTCAAACTTTTGAAATTCTAATGTGTTTTGTAATAATAAAATAAGATGTTGTCTTATTTTATTTTGGGTTATTTGTTTGTCTTATTGAGGGTGGAGAGCTCTTCTTCTTCTTCAACTCTGACGAAGAACTCGAAGAACGTTCATCTTGACGAAGAACGTTCAAGCTCCGACGAAGAACGCCGCACCTCCATTCTTCGTTTACCGTGTCAACGAAAGGGGACGCCACTTCTTCCTCGGACAACCTTCGTCGGCGTACAAGTTTCGCCAACGACGTGTCTCTTCGAACGCATCCCTTCGACATCGGATTTGACGAACGGCTACCGCGACGCCCGACCTCCGCGACGTCGTCTTCCGCAGAACGTTCACGAATCTTTGAACCTTATACCAAGTAGGGGTTGTTGTTTTATTCATTAATTATTCCATTTCTTGCTCGTGGATCGCATGTCTACGTGATGCTTTTGAATATTTTATATAAGTGTTATTGTTAACGCGAGGGGGGGCCGGACTGCACGAACACGGCCGAACCCCCCTCCATCGTTCTTGATTATTCTTGCGGGTGGCAGGAAGTGGCGTGGTGCCGTCGCACCACGTGGATAATCGTGCAATTGTTTTATGCGGCGCCGTCACGCCACGCCGAGGAAGAATCTTCAAGAATGCGACGCCGTCGCGCCGCGTTGAAAGGAATCAAGGCACGACGAAGGGGCGCGGTGCCGTCGCACCGCGCCGGATGACGAACGCCGCGGCCGGTTCCGGGCCGCGGCGGGACGAGGAGACCGCGGCCGTTTCCGGGCCGCGGCGGGAAGAGAAGACCGGCGGCCGGGCTGCTGGCGTCGGAAGCCGAAGGGGGGACCGGAATTTCCGGTCCCGTTGGAGAAAACCGGCCGGCCAGCTGGCCGGCCGGAAGGCATTAAACCGGGGGAATTAATCCCCCGGCCAGCGTGTAAAACCCCCCTCTTTAAGAGGGGGGAGGTTCCATGAAAGGGGGGCAACAGCCCCCCGGTTTTGTTTCCAGCCGGCCCCCGCGTGCGGGGGCCGTTTCTTGCAAATGGCGCGGCACAAAGGCCGCGCCGCCATCCAGTTAGCGGGGGAATTAAATTCCCCCGTGCGCAGCCTCCTCGCGGCGACAAGCCGCCGCGGCACCCCCGCGCCGCCGCGCCGCCGCGCCGCCGCCGGACGCCGCGCCGCCGCCGGCCGCCGCCGCCGCCGCCCCAGGGGGGGGGGGGGGGGTCGGGCCGGGTCGGCCCGGACCCGGACCCCCCCGTTTCGAACCAGAATCGGTTTTTGGGCCATATCTTGAGCCTCGAACCTCCGAATGACGAACCGTCTGCGGAAACGCGATCCTTGGATCGAGACGGTCGTTTCGGTATATCGCACTCAAGGTTTCGGTTTACTTTGAGTTCGCCCGGGTTGGTTCGTTCACGAAACCAACCGGGCCTTCGGAGCGGAAACACTCATATCTTGAGCTACGAACGTCCGATTGACGCGCCGTCAGTCGCGTTGTGTTCCTCTTAGTGAGACGGATCTTTTGGCATACTCCGCCCGAGGTTTGGACGCAGGTGGAGTACGGTCGGGTTGGTTTAGCCTTAAAAACCAACCGGGCCCCGGAGACGAAAATGCCAATAACTCTCAGACCGGGCGTCCGATCGACGCGCCGTCTGTTGCGTTGAGTTCCTATTGACGATACGGAACTTTTGGATACATCAACTCTGGTCTTTGTGACAGTTGATGTATCAACCTCTCGGCTCGTGGAGCGGACCCTCCGAACGAGCTTGCTGTGTACGGGAACCCTAGTGCTGGCTGCGACTGTTACTGCTACTAATACTGCTACGACTGCTACTGTGACTGCGACGACGACAGTACAGAGATCCTGTGTGGATTCGACGACGACGACTACAGCACTCAGCGATCCTACGTGGATCAGTGCTACAGGTCCTGTGTGGGCCCGATCCTGTGTGGGTCCGCGCTCAGCGGTTCTGTGTGAGCCAGCGCCTACAGGTCCTGTGTGGGCCCGATCCTGTGTGGGTCATTGCGGGGGTTAGTTACCTATCGATCCTTCGTGGGTCCGACGACTTAGATGGATCAGTGATCATCTTTATTGTCCTTAAAGAAGTATTCCTGTGTGAGTTGAATCCTATTGCTTTCCTGTGTGGATTGTGTTGTGAAATCCTGTGTGGATTACGTTTTGCCTTCCTGTGTGGAATACGTTTACTTTCCTGTGTGGACTGAGTTGTACTTGGGCTCGGAGGTTAGAGCGTATTTGAATTGATGACTTAGGTATATGTATGGGCATATACCTAAGCAGTGTCGATTATTACTTCGTGATTGTTACTTTTATCCGTGGTTTATCCTTTGTGGATTTGAGAGACCTTCAGGGGTCTCGGGGTCCCTACTGAGTAGCTTATACTCACCCCTGCACGGGCTTTGCCCGCACTACGTTGTGTTGGTTGCAGACGACGGACAGCGTTGACCTTAGCTGAGGCTTGCAGAGCGGGACGGTACCCGGAGGTGGACCACTGGGCGGGACGTGCACGGAGCGGACGGCGGGACCCGTGGAGCAGAGGAGCTATCTGTACCCACCCTTCAGGTGGGATTTCCAGTGGACAGCTCGGTGTAGCGGCTTTTACTTTTCAGTTGCTGTTTTCCCTTTCGAGTTGTACTTTACTTTTAGTTTGGGTTTGTATTCTGGCCCATTTATTTTTTTCGCACTTTCAGTTGTACTCTGCTTTGTTTAGTGTTTACTTTCATCTTGCGTACTCTGTGGTGTTTGTATTACTTTTCAAAGGCAATGCCTTCCCTTTTTACTGGGATTTACGCCTTGGTGCTAGTCGCCAGCCCCTGGCCTATGGAAGGTGGGCTTGGGGTAGTCACGGCACGGACCCCGAGGGCGGGTCGTGACAAATTGGTATCAGAGGAGTTCGGTTCTACCGTGAACTCTGATCTTTTCTATGTGAAGCAATAATGTTTAGCGTATTGAGTGTGGATATCGGTCCAGGGAGTCCAGTGTTGGTGCGGCGGCCGACGTATCCGTACACCAGGACCCTGACTTCTGATTTCCGACTTAATTCACGAAAACATTGATTGCGTGTGTGTTTCAAAGTTTTCTTTGTGATTACTTATATCAGCTCACCAGGTATACTGTTCTGACCGTGGCGCACCTGTTTCCTTTTCAGGATGGCCCCACGACGGCAGCCAGCTAGGGTTCCGAGAGTCGAGTGTGACGACAGCCCACCGAGTGACGAGGCCTCGGTGCAGGGCCCTTTTCCAGTAGTGGCACCGGCGGTAGCTTTACCCGCCGACCCCCCGATGCTTCCAGCAGCAGCCGCTGACGATGCACGTCGCCTCAGCGCACTTCATGAGTTTCAGCGCCGGCGACCGCCCAGGTTTCGCGGGGAGACGGATCCCCAGGCAGCAGAGGACTGGCTGGAGGCAGTGGTTCGAGTGTTTAGGCTAGTGAGGACACCAGCAGACCTCATGGTGATCCTCGCTGCGAGCCTACTACACGCAGCAGCAGGACGATGGTGGAGCTTGATGCTCCAGGTGCACGATGAGGCATCTCTACTTTGGACGGACTTTGAGAGCCTCTTCCGCTCGGAGTTAGTCCCATCCACCCTTCGTGCGGTTCGTATCCAGGAGCTTCTACAGCTTCGACAGGGCAGCATGACAGTCGCTCAGTACTCGGCGAGATTTACCGATCTCTCGCGCTACTCGACCGACATGGTACGGGACCCATTCTTCCGGGCCCGGACCTTCGAGCAGGGTTTGAGACACGAGATCAGGGCATCGCTGATCTCCCTCAGCATACTGACTCAGACAGGAGTACTGGAGCGGGCCCTTCTGATCGAGAGCTTCCTTGCTGAGTCTACACCAGCACAGAGACCCACCGCAGGGCGGCACGTGGCAGAGTCATCTGCAGCAGGCAGTCGACGGATGACTCAGGGTCCAGACAGATCAGACCTTCGGGCAGACGACCTCAGGACACTGGCTCAGCAGTGCGGGGCACACAGCGCGAAGCCAGTCTTACGAGAGGCAGACAGTGCTACTCGTGCGGCGGGCAGGGCCACATGGCTCGTGACTGCCCGACCCGCCGTGCCGAGGAGCAGCAGACGGTTGAGGGACCACCGAGGCAGAGGCAGAGGTTCGACCGTGGCGGTCCGCAGGGAGTAGGCGGACGAGGCAGAGGAGCTGGACGAGCAGCCGGTGGTGGCCGACGCTTTGAGGCTCTACCACCACCACCACCAGGAGGTCCAACCCAACCACAGGGAGCTGGCGGGCAGCGACAGGCACAGCTCCAGGCAGCAGAGGCCTACGACCACGGTGCACCCGAGATGATTCAAGGTACTATCTGTGTCTATTCCACCCTTGCTGCAGTTCTTATAGACACATGAGCGAGTCACTCTTTCATAGCCGCTGCCCTTGTTCGGAGCTCGGAGATTCCGACAGAGCCGTTGGCTCGATCCTTACGGCTAGAGACTCCTACGGGAGCAGACTCGACGATTACGCACTGGTGCCGGCAGTGTGATCTTACTCTAGGAGGCGAGAGCTTCGGCTGGGATCTTCTTGTAGCAGCGTCGAGGCCTTACGACGTCATCTTGGGCATGGATTGGCTATCTACGGTCCATGCACAGATTGACTGTTTTAGGCGCAAGGTGCGATGTGTACGCACCGACGGGAGCAGGTTCACCTTCACCGGCGAGAAGGGAGCCTTAGCAGCACAGGATGGACTTCCGCGGAGGAGAGGACAGCCCATCACTCATCAGTTGGCTAGCCTCATCCTTGGAGCAGTTGACGTGCGGAGTCCTGGTTTTCCTGCAGTGGTGGATCAGTTTGCGGACGTTTTTCCCGACGATGTTCCAGGGCTACCTCCTCGCAGAGAGGTAGACTTTTATATTGACTTGTACCCCGGGACAGCCCCGATATCCACTCCAGCATATCGGATGGCCCCCGCCGAGCTTCGAGAGCTACGGGTACAGTTGGAGGACTTGCAGGGCAAGGGATTCATCCGACCTAGTGTTTCACCCTGGGCTTCACCGATATTGTTCGCCAAGAAGGAGGACGGGAGCTTGCGACTTTGTGTTGACTATCGTCGCCTGAACCAGGTGACAGTGAGGAACAAGTATCCGCTACCGAGGATTGATGACCTCTTTGATCAGCTCAAGGGATCACAGTGGTTCTCGAAGATAGACCTCAGGTCAGGCTATCATCAGCTCAGAGTCAGAGACGAGGATGTGCAGAAGACGGCCTTCAGATGTCGGTATGGCCACTATGAGTTCTTGGTTATGCCTTTCGGTGTAACCAATGCTCCAACAGTGTTCATGGCTCTCATGAACAGGATCTTTCAGCCATACCTCGATCGGTTTGTTGTGGTTTTCATCGACGACATTCTGATTTACTCTACGACAGAGGAGGAGCACGCCTATCACTTGCGAGTTGTCCTTGACACACTCCGAGAGCACCAGCTTTATGGTAAGCTCTCGAAGTGCCAGTTCTGGATACGTGAGGTCCACTTTTTGGGACACGTTATCTCTGAGGCGGGAGTTGCAGTGGATCCCGCGAAGATTGAGGCTGTGTTAGCATGGGAGCCACCCAGGAGCGTGACTGAGGTTCGGAGTTTCTTGGGACTAGCTGGATACTATCGGAGATTTGTGCCGAACTTCTCCAGAGTTGCGGCAACACTCACAGCTTTGACGAAGAAGGGGAAACCCTTCGTGTGGTCAGACAGTTGTCAGCAGAGCTTCCAGGAGCTGAGACAGAGATTGACTAGTGCACCTATCTTGAGGTTGCCTGAGGAGGGAGTAGGGTACGTAGTCTACTGCGATGCATCAGGGACCGGACTCGGATGTGTTCTGATGCAGGAGCGGGCAGTGATCGCCTATGGATCACGACAGTTGAGGCCGCATGAGCAGAACTACGCTACCCATGACCTGGAGTTAGCAGTAGTGATCTTCGCTCTGAAGACATGGCGACACTATCTGATGGGAGGGCGCTTTACAGTCTTTTCCGATCATCAGAGTCTCAGGTATATCTTCTCGCAGAAGGACCTGAACCTGAGACAGCGATGATGGCTCGAGTTCCTCCAGGACTATGACTTTGAGATAGTCTATACTCCTGGGAAGGGGAACGTAGTAGCCGATGCCCTCAGCAGGAGGACGGGCATTCAGCTACTCGAGGAGGTGACGGAGCAGCTAGCCTCTTTGCAGATATCCTTCGTGGATAGAGATGGAGCAGCCTTTCTTCAGTCTCTCACAGTCACTCCTCCACTACTGCAGCGAGTCAGGGAGGCACAGCACGGGGACGTTGACTGTGAGACGCGGCGTGCACAGATATCCTCGGGATAGGCACCTGATGGTTTCTCCCTTGGAGCAGAGCACGACATCCTTTTCAGAGGACGTACCATGGTACCAGTCGCATTGCGAGAAGAAGTGCTGAGGGAGTTTCACACTTCTCCTTTGGCGGTACATCCTGGAGTGGTGAAGATGTACCAGGACCTCAGACGACAGCACTGGTGGCCGGGTATGAAGAAGTCTGTAGAAGAGTTCGTTTCTTGATGTCTCACCTGTCAGCAGGTGAAGGCAGAGCATCAGGTACCAGCAGGCTTGGTACAACCCTTGGAGTTTCTGGAGTGGAAGTGGGACGGCATATCTATGGACTTCGTGACTGGACTTCCACGCACTTCCAGAGGTCACGACTCCATCTGGGTGATTGTTGACCAACTCACCAAGTCGGCACACTTCTTACCCATCAGAGAGCAGGTCTCAGTGGAGAGCTTGGGATGTCTCTACGTTCAGGAGATTTTGCGGCTCCACGGCGTGCCATCATCTATCGTTTCCGATCGAGATGCCCGCTTTACTTCCCGGCTTTGGAAGGGGTTACAGGAGGCATTCGGTACGCAGCTACGTCTTAGCACAGCCTTTCACCCTCAGACGGATGGTCAGACGGAGAGGACCATTCAGACACTCGAGGACATGCTCTGTGCCTGTGTCCTCGACTTTGGTCGTAGCTGGGAGGACCACCTACCCTTTGTGGAGTTCGCGTACAACAACAGCTACCACTCCACCATCGGGATGGCACCGTACGAGGCGTTGTACGGCCGACCATGTAGATCTCCTTTGTAGTGGACAGACCCTGGGGAGTCAGCACTGGTGGGACCGGAGATGGTCCAGGCCACGACAGAGAAGGTCCAGGTCATCCAGGAGCGGATGAGGACAGCTCAGAGCCGGCAGAAGTCATATGCTGACAGGAGGCGGAGGCCACTGGAGTTCGAGGATGGCGACCACGTCTTCTTGCGGGTCTCACCTCGACGTGGTATTCAGAGATTTGGCCGAGGCGGCAAGTTATCTCCGCGCTTCATCGGACCCTTCCAGATTCTCAGCAGGATTGGCGAGGTGGCTTATCGCCTGGCTCTACCACCTCAGTTGCATCGGGTGCACGACGTCTTCCACGTATCCCAGCTGAGGAGATACGTGCACGACCCGACGCACATCATTGACCATGGGGAGCTTGACGTTGACGATGGGGAAACTTTTACGGAGGTCCCGGTGGAGATAGAGGATCGACAAGAGCGGGTCCTGCGTGGGCGATCGATTCCTCTTGTGCGCATCAGATGGCAGCACGGGAATCTCCAGGAGAGCACATGGGAGCGGGAGGCTCAGATGCGTGCTCAGTACCCTCATTTGTTTCCCTAGTTTTTGATGTATCTTTACGGGGACGTAAAGCCCTGAGGTGGGAGTAATGTAAAGACCCGTAAAATTCAAGGGAAATTTTTTCTTAATTTTCTTTAGAATTTTACAAGAGCGCGGTTTCAGACGGCACCTGATTCCGAGGCCCGGAGTGCCCGGAATTAATTTCCGAAGTTTGGATCGGGTACGTTCAGTGAACGAACGAGCCAGAATTCCTAACTTTTGATCCGGTGCTCGGAATTGAAATCCTAGGGCACCGATGAACTCGCAGCGCCGATTTTCGCTTAAAGAGACCTTTTCGGGAGTTGCGTTTGTTGCGGGTTGAAAGTTAATTTTGGGGTTTTTAGTTTGAGTTAAATTAATTTTGTGTAGAACAAGTTTTATTATAACTTGTTAAAACCTATCAAAGGAGGTTGGAAGTGGGACCCACACCCACTTAACCTCCCTTGGGAGGATTAAGTGTGGTGGGGCCCACACGAACCCCTAATCCTTTCAATTTCTCTCAACTTGCTTAACCCCTAATTAAATGACTTGAGTTACTTTTAATTATGGGAGTTAAACCTTTTGAATTTCAAACTTTTGAAATTCTAATGTGTTTTGTAATAATAAAATAAGATGTTGTCTTATTTTATTTTGGGTTATTTGTTTGTCTTCTTGAGAGGTGGAGAGCTCTTCTTCTTCTTCAACTCTGACGAAGAACTCGAAGAACGTTCATCTTGACGAAGAACGTTCAAGCTCCGACGAAGAACGCCGCACCTCCATTCTTCGTTTACCGTGTCAACGAAAGGGGACGCCGCTTCTTCCTCAGACAACCTTCGTCGGCGTACAAGTTTCGCCAACGACGTGTCTCTTCGAACGCATCCCTTCGACATCGGATTTGACGAACGGCTACGGCGACGCCCGACCTCCGCGACGTCGTCTTCCGCGGAACGTTCACGAATCTTCGAACCTTATACCAAGTAGGGGTTGTTGTTTTATTCTTTAATTATTCCATTTCTTGCTCGTGGATCGCATGTCTACGTGAGGCTTTTGAATATTTTATATAAGTGTTATTGTTAACGCGAGGGGGGCCGGACTGCACGAACACGGCCGAACCCCCCTCCATCATTCTTGTTTATTCTTGCGGGTGGAAGCAAGTGGCGTGGTGTTGTCGCACCACGCGGATAATCGTGCAATTGTTTTACGCGGCGCCGTCGCGCCACGCCGAGGAAGAATCTTCAAGAACGCGACGCCGTCGCGCCACGTTGAAAGGAATCAAGGCACGACGAAGGGGCGCGGTGCCGTCGCACCGCGCCGGATGACGAACGCCGCGGCCGGTTCCGGGCCGCGGCGGGACGAGGAGACCGCGGCCGTTTCCGGGCCGCGGCGGGAAGAGAAGCCCGGCGGCCGGGCCGCTGGCGTCGGAAGCCGAAGGGGGGACCGGAATTTCCGGTCCCGTTGGAGAAAACCGGCCGGCCAGCTGGCCGGCCGGAAGGCATTAAACCGGGGGAATTAATCCCCCGGCCAGCGTGTAAAACCCCCCTCTTTAAGAGGGGGGCGGTTCCATGAAAGGGGGGCAACAGCCCCCCGGTTTTGTTTCCAGCCGGCCCCCACGTGCGGGGGCCGTTTCTTGCAAATGGCGCGGCACAAAGGCCGCGCCGCCATCCAGTTAGCGGGGGAATTAAATTCCCCCGCGCGCCGCCTCCTCGCGGCGACAAGCCGCCGCGGCACCCCGCGCCGCCGCGCCGCCCCAGGGGGGGGGGGGGGGGGGTCGGGCCGGGTCGGCCCGGACCCGGACCCCCCCCGTTTCGAACCAGAATTGGTTTTTGGGCCATATCTTGAGCCTCGGACCTCCGAATGACAAACCGTCTGCGGCAACGCGATCCTTGGATCGAGACGGTCGTTTCGGTATATCGCACTCAAGGTTTCGGTTTACTTTGAGTTCGGCCGGGTTGGTTCGTTCACGAATCCAACCGGGCCTTCGGAGCGGAAACGCTGATATCTTGAGCTACGAACGTCCGATTGACGCGCCGTCAGTCGCGTTGTGTTCCTCTTAGTGAGACGGATCTTTTGGCATACTCGGCCCGAGGTTTGGACGCAGGTCGAGTACGGTCGGGTTGGTTTAGCCTTAAAAACCAACCGGGCCCCGGAGACGAAAATGCCAATAACTCTCAGACCGGGCGTCCGATCGACGCGCCGTCTGTTGCGTTGAGTTCCTATTGACGATACAGAACTTTTGGATACATCAACTCTGGTCTTTGTGACAGTTGATGTATCAGCCTCTCGGGTCGTGGAGCGGACCCTCCGAACGAGCTTTCTGTGTGCGGGAACCCTAGTGCTTGCTGCGACTGTTACTGCTACTACTACTGCTACGACTGCTACTGTGACTGCGACGAGGACAGTACAGAGATCCTGTGTGGATTCGACGACGACGACTACAGCACTCAGCGATCCTACGTGGATCAGTGCTACAGGTCCTGTGTGGGCCCGATCCTGTGTGGGTCCGCGCTCAGCAGTTCTGTGTGAGCCAGCGCCTACAGGTCCTGTGTGGGCCCGATCCTGTGTGGGTCATTGCGGGGGTTAGTTACCTATCGATCCTTCGTGGGTCCGACGACTTAGATGGATCAGTGATCATCTTTATCGTCCTTGAAGAAGTATTCCTGTGTGAGCTGAATCCTATTGCTTTCCTGTGTGGATTGTGTTGTGCAATCCTGTGTGGATTACGTTTTGCCTTCCTCTGTGGAATACGTTTACTTTCCTGTGTGGACTGAGTTGTACTTGGGCTCGGAGGTTAGAGCGTATTTGAATTGATGACTTAGGTATATGTATGGGCATATACCTAAGCAGTGTCGATTATTACTTCGTGATTGTTACTTTTCTTCGTGGTTTATCCTTTGTGGATTTGAGAGACCTTCAGGGGTCTCGGGGTCCCTACTGAGTAGCTTATACTCACCCCTGCACGGGCTTTGCCCGCACTACGTTGTGTTGGTTGCAGACGACGGACAGCGTTGACCTTAGCTGAGGCTTGCAGAGCGGGACGGTACCCGGAGGTGGACCACTGGGCGGGACGTGCACGGAGCGGACGGCGGGACCCGTGGAGCAGAGGAGCTATCTGTACCCACCTTTCAGGTGGGATTTCCAGTGGACAGCTCGGTGTAGCGGCTTTTACTTTTCAGTTGTTGTTTTCCCTTTCGAGTTGTACTTTACTTTTAGTTTGGGTTTGTATTCTGGCCCATTTATTTTTTTCGCACTTTCAGTTGTACTCTGCTTTGTTTAGTGTTTACTTTCAGCTTGCTTACTCTGTGGTGTTTGTATTACTTTTCAAAGCAATGCCTTCCCTTTTTACTGGGATTTACGCCTTGGTGGTAGTCGCCAGCCCCTGGCCTATGGAAGGCGGGCTTGGGGTAGTCACGGCACGGACCCCGAGGGCGGGTCGTGACAATATTTATAGTCAAAAATATGACTTTTATAACCACATTTAAAAATTGTTTTAGTAAAACAACTCTTGTTTGTGACATTTTTATTTTAACATTAAATAAAAAGTTATTTAAGTCATTTTCGTACCAAAGTGGCTCCATGGGGTCCCCAAGTTTACCCATGGATTGTATTTGTCGTCCAAGACACATCCAATTGGGGTAGTACATGTTTCAAGGTCATTTCCTATTATTATAGCATTATATTTACCTTAAATTTCACTAATTACCTTTAATCGCGATTAATTAAACTCAAAAGTTACTATTCACTAAAAATTATTTTAATCCCATTGAACCACATTTTACTTAAAAATGACAACCATGTATGTCGGATTTTTGAAAATCAAATCAAAGAAGTGGTAATGTTTCATTTAAATGAAAAATCAGTTTTTTAACTACCACTTAGTGGTTTCACTATTCATCAAAAATTGATGTTTTTTAGAACAATGCCAAAATTTCACCCTAAGCTATAATTGATATTATGAATCCAAAAATGATGTATATTTTACAAAATTCCAAAAATATAATTTGAATTAATTAATTTTATAATTAATTCCCGTTGTCACAACAAATAGCGTGTTTTTATGAAACAATATATATCAAAAGATTGACAATTGTTTATATCCAATTTCAAAGTGAAATTAATTCTAATGACCACCATTGGATAAAATAGTAAAAATATATTCTAATTATACTTTAAAACCACTCAATAGTATAATTTATCACTATAAAATATTTTTATTAAAAAAGTTGTTTTTAAGTATTTTTCACTATTCATAAAAAATTGGAAGTTCTTAGAAAATTACAAAAAATTCAACTTTGGATAATTTTGATATTCCGAATACAAAAATGAAGTCCATTTTGAAATATAAAATTTATATAATTTCAAAAATTGGGTATTACTATTCATAATTGCTACTTTGATTGGTCGCTGCGTGTTAGAATCTCGAACATGCGTACAATGCAAGCTATTGCAGTATTGAAAGAGAAGTGTATCGTGAAAGATTTGGGTGTTACATTATTTCCTCCTTCAATAAATTGCGTCCTCGCAATTTGAATTTTTTCTTTGAAAATAAATGGTTGAAAATAGAATATAACTTTCTGGAAAAACCACAACGGAAGTAAGGTTAATAAAATTTAGCCTTAATAAGAGGGAAAGGGAACTGAAAAAGTCACCACCAAATTATGATCCCAATAAGGAGAACATTGGTGGAAATTAGAGACATATAATTGGAGGAAAAACGTAAATATTTTTAGGGAGTGATTGAGGTCATCAATCACAAACAAGTATAAAATTGAGGGCCTCTAATCCCTCAATCTATGTTGATTTAAAATATTATCAGTTCAACAAGACATAAGGTATTAGGATAACACATTTTTGTTTTAATATCCCTTCACTAAAGTTTAAGAATTAATTTATTCATAAGAATAATATATATATATATATATATATATATATATACTTGACAAGTATAATTTCAACCTTCAACTAATTTCTACCCCAAACTTGTCTTTCACCCAAAAGGATAATAGAACTCAAAAAAATATTATATTTATCCTAATCGTACAAGGTTAAAAATATTAACACAAACCATTTAGATTAGAAAAACTATTTTGTAATAACCAGGGACTTCCTGTAGGCTATTGGGAGGTAATAATCGCCTGTCGCACTATGGTTGTGGGTTCGATTCCTGCAGCTTTGTCCGACGAGACGGGTTATCCCCCAACCTTCAGGTTCTCCTTTTCCTAAAACTATAGTATTATAATATTCCAAAAATAATCTTCAAAAATGTTTTAACCTTAAACAATACTATCCAAAGATCAACTTAATCCATTCCAACCTTTATAGTTATCCAAAATACTTTTGTCTAACTCACAGTCCAAATTTTATAAGGATGGTAAACATAATAAAGATCCTTTTTTCCACATAACAACATGTGATCACCTTCATCATGTATTATTTTAAAACACTGCAACATACTGAATTTCCATAAATCCTTATTAATTACATTCGTGATCCCTTATTCCTTATATAATACTAGATATACTCCTTCTATCCAAAAAAGTATACAAATCATTAATCAGTTTCAAGGAAGTTAAGAATATGCAATATAATTTATCCAAATAAATCATGTATTATTCCAAAATCACTATCTTAGTATTAGATCAATATTATTGTTTATCTTTCTCTCAACCATATATTTTCCAAAAATTTAACCTTCTGTGGAGTCACTTTTCTTGGTTCCACAAAATCTCATGTCCTTAATGAAATAGTACTGCAGTACAATCCTTATATACTCCATAATTATTATAACCAGTACATCATTGATACAACACTCAAATGGCAAAATTATTTAATAACAACATAAGAACTCTAATCATTCCTCCTCATCTGTGGTAGTTTCATAACTGGATTATTATCCAATGACATCATTTGGGGCATACTCTGATGATTTGGGCATTGGTTTGCGTAGTGTCCCCACTCCCTGCAGATGAATCATTGTACATTTGAAACATTTTTCTTACCCTTGCAGTCACACACTTGGTGTCCTTTTTCTCCACACTTATAACAAACTCCCATTCCCTTCAGGAATGTTCCAAGGTGTTTCTTCCCACAGTTTCACATATTGGAAAATTCTTCTTTTCCCTCGTCCCTTTATCCATCTTTCTCTCTTCCATCCTTTTCTTCTCTTTAATCCCTTCAAATCCATAAGACTCGGAGAGTTCTCTAGTTATCTTATTAACACAAGATACTATTTATTCATATGTTGAGAACACATGGGAGACTATTTCCCTTATAAATGTTGGCTTAATACCGTGAAAGATATGATCTTTCTTACTCTTTGGATCATACGTATTGATGGAGTTCACATTCCTTCTACTGGGCTCCATTTCTATACAATGGAATAAACTAGGTTAGTTTATGAATCAAAATACATAATAACAAACTTGCAAAACACTTAACATAAATTGAACTATTTATGGATATAATCCATAATCATAAAAATTGTTTCTTTTAGGAAGTATATATTTATAAACCCTTCATAATGATTTGTAAATAAAATGAGAATTATCCTAAGCATATCCCCCGGTAGTGTCGTAACCAAGAGTGCAGAAAAGCCCGTTGTCATGCACCAGTTCCCATTTGAGACTAGCTCAAAATGGTGTTTTCGGGTTTTACCCCTAGGTACATATGTGCCAGAGCCGCCTCTACCTGCTCGTATCCAGAAAGGGATGTATTGCTTGGAAAAGTCACAAAATCTCTATAATACCAAAATTCTAGGAAGTTATTCTATTATAATCCTCAAAGTCTATCTTCAGGCTAAGTGCTCTAATCAGAGTTTATCTAAATCTAGCTTCCAGGTTAGTACTAAACTGCCTCTGATACCAACTATAACACCCTGACCCCAGCTACCCAGATTCGGTGCGTTACTTCGTAACGTTGGCATGATCACAAAAATCAAGTCTTGAAAGACCGATTAGTTTAGTAGCCTTGGAAACACTAGATACATTCATCAATGTTACATTACATCATAAAGTGAAAAACTATCATAACAAAGTCAACATTGTCCACACTCATATCCTCTTCTAACTATTCCTGCATATCATTAATACAATAATTCTTCACATCCTGGAAAATATTAAAACATTGAAAGGGGTGAGCTCAGATGCTCAGTAAGGATAACAATATTGCGGAAGCTTTCATAAATAAACATTAACATTTAAGGCAATGTATAACTAAAACAAAAGCCTTTTTAAACTTTAACTTCAACATAATATGGAAAAAATAAATTAAATAATTCCATTTACTTACTCACTTGGATATTCTACTAGTCAAATAATCACATGCAATATCAATAACCACTTTCATAATGATGGAATGCATAATGCCAGACTATCATAACCACGTAGACAACGCCTCGTGCCAAGACCACAAATAAGATTTTGTCAAGGCCTCATGCCAAGACACTAGTTTTTCTCATGATACCTACCGATTAATCTAGGAGCTATATTAGGCTCCACCCATCACTTATTAAGTCCAATGCATTCTTCATATGAGCAGGTTTAAACATATCATAAACCATAACATAATCTTATCACATAAAACACGCATAAAAAAACATAAAATTTCCTCATTTAAATCACAAGATATCAATACAACACATTGATATAATAAAAAACTTATCAAAACCATTTTCAATACCAAAATAAAAAAAAATTAACACTTGGTATTTATTTTTCATTTAAAAAAAAGTTATGGCTTGTAGAGGAAGCCGAAACTCAAATAATTGTTACAGCGGCAGAGAAGTCATTTTCACCGCACACGTACGACAAGAAAAACATTAATTTTTTTTGTTTAGTAAAACGCTTCGTATAAAAAGATTCCTTTTGAATAAATGTAAAAGTCAAAGGGGTTTATGCACCGTATAAAAGAAATTTGTGTATAAAACAAAATATGCCTCAATGAATGGAGATTGAGACAAAGTACCTTACAAAGATAATTTTTTTTAAATAAAATAGATATATTATGTGTATTCACTATAAGTAAACAAAATGAACTTACAAATACAAGATAGGATATAATAATATCATGACATAATTTGAAAGTAGGAGATTAACCCAAAGAATAGAAATTGGGGTAAGAAGTTCCCTTACCTTGCATCCTGTCTTGACTCGACCGTTCTTTAACCTCCTGAATAATAAAATAGAGTTAATTTATAATTGCTTAAGAACCTTTTTCAGGTTTTTATTCCTTATATATCACTTATTACCATGTTACGAACATTATGTAATTATTTATGTTAATAACGGTCGTTTTGTCGATCTTTGGTACTTGAGTCAAAAATAAACTTCATATAATTACAAATTGTTCATGTGGTGATATATCCATTATATCCAGAATTTTATTCATGATATAGATATCATATATATCATATATATCCAGTATATACATGCATTTATAATATTCCATAACGTTTATAGGTAGGAAATGAAATGCACCATTCATGGAGACGGTAAGCCGTACGTACGCATGAACGCTACTCTCATTTCTATTTCGTATTTAATGAAATCAGAATGGTATAAATGTATATTATAATTCTAGTATAATATCATATATAATATCATTTACTCCATCCTTTATACATCCCACATATGGGATTAACGATTCAAATCACTTTGAGGGGGTTGTAGTCCGCACTTCTTAAAATGAAAATATCGCGTTTACCCATAATGGAAACAATAAAGGTATGTCATAAATGAAAAATACAGAACCTTAAGTAAAACATAAACATATTATATATCATATATATAAATATAGTGACATCTTAATGGCCACCTTTGAAGGTGTTATATGAGTGCGGAACAATCATCATTTCGTGAGGCAGAAATTCACCATCCACAGAAACTGTATGTTCTTTAACCATTAGATGTAGGTGTGTGTAACTGTAGCTCAAATAATTATTATAAAAACATCCTAGAATATTTAGGATACTGGTTTTGTTACAAAATAAAATGAATAAAAAATTTAGGGGGTTGGATAAGAAAAATGAAACAAAATAACATAAAAGAAGACATTACCTTAAAATCAGGTACCACTTTTGATTTGAGCCAAAGGCATCCTTGGGAAGACTTCTGCCCAAAGTGAGGATTCTAAGAGTAAGGGAGGGACGTTTAGAGAGTATTTGGGCAGAGTTTGGCCAAGCCAAAAGGCTTTTATGGTGTGAGTAAGGTGGTAGTGGTGGGGGCCTTTTATAAGAGGAGAGAAGGGGCACTCTTGGAAAGATTGAAATGTTACATTATTATGAAATGATTTTTTAGGATTCTAAAGGTCCCAAACTTATATATTTCGAGGATAAGGTGATAAGGGTTACAAATATAGTCATCCAATAGGTTTTGGACAAGTGTAAGTCTTAGATTTTACATTATCTTTTCATTTTATTTAAATCGTTAATTAATGAGGTAATCGCTGCATCATCATAGTGTCATAAATAATTTAAATTATTTAATGTCTAAAAATTATAAAAAAATATCATGATGTAGGAAAGCGTTATAGATTCCTAATTAATATTTATAGTCAAAAATATGACTTGTATAACCCCATTTAAAAATTGTTTTAGTAAAACAACTCTTGTTTGTGACATTTTTATTTTAACATTAAATAAAAAGTTATTTATGTCATTTTCCTACCAAAGTGGCTCCATGGGGTCCCCATGTTGACCCATGGATTTTCTCGGTTGGCCATGACTCATCCATTTAGAGTAGGACAAGTGTCAAGGTCATTTATTATTACTATAGCATTATATTTTCCTTAAATTTCACTAATTACCATTAATCGCGATTAATTAAACTTAAAGGTTACTATTCACCAAAAAATTATTTTAATCCCATTGAACAACATTTTACGTCATAATGAAAACCGTGTATGTCAGATTTTTGAAAATCAAATCATAGATGTGGTAATGTTTCATTTAAACGAAAAATCAGTTTTTTAACTACCACTTAGTGGTTTCACTATTCATCAAAAATTGATGTTTTTCAGAACAATGCCAAAATTTCACCCTAAGATATAATTGATATTCCGAATCCAAAAATGATGTATATTTTAAAAAATTCCAAACATATAAGTTGCATTAATTAATTTTATAATTAATTCCCGCTGTCACAACAAATAGTGTGTTTTTAAGAAACAATATATATCAAAATATTGAGAATTGTTTATGTCCAATATCAATGTGAAATTAATTCTAATGACCACCATTGGATAAAATAGTAAAAATATATTCTAATTATACTTTAAAACCACTCAATAGTATAATTTATCAATATAAATTTTTTTGATTAAAAATGTTGTTTTTAAGTATTTTTCACTATTCATAAAAAATTGGAAGTTCTCAGAAAATTACAAAAAATTCAAATTTGGATAATTTTGATATTATGAATACAAAAATGAAGTCCATTTTGAAATATAAAATTTATATAATTTCAAAAAGTGGGTATTACTATTCATAACTGCTACTTTGATTGGTCGCGGCGTGTTAGAATCTCGTACTCGCATACAATGCAAGGTATTGCATTATTGAAGGAGAAGTGTATCGTGAAAGCTTGGGGTGTTACATATTTCCACTGAGTCATACTCTCTGTACACTCGGTATGAATTCCCTAGCTTCTATGATGTGACTGAATCTCTGTAGGTGACTGCAACTAGGATTGATTATTCTTCACTATTTCAATTGAAGTGAGTCACACACCCTGAACCTCAACCTCAACCTGGACCTCAATCTAAAACTGAATCAGAATCTGAAACTGAAACTGACTCTGAACCACAACTAGACCCTGAACCTGCCCATGGACCACTTTCTTCATGTGAATCCTTACCTGATCAGCAATCTTTTTTCAGTAAAGAATATTTGAAAGTCTTTGGAGAGACTATATTAGCTGGAGTGGAGAAGATTATATCCTCTCAACCACATCGTGTAAATCAACTAAGTCAGAAAGATGCCTCGCTATGTTTGGAAAACATTATTCATCACATTCAACCCAGGTTGATCCATGAAATTCAAGAAGTAAGGGTTAAAAACAAATTGCTTAGTGCTGATGTTTTATCCTTGAAAAGTATGGTAGAAGACATGCAGAATGAACTGTCTTTAAGACCAGAGCCGGATTTTGCTTCTGCACCTGTTGTTACTTCCCCTGAACCTAATATTTCCAACATTTATTGAGATATCGTATCTCAGGTTCATCCATACATTCTGTATTTTTTTGAAAAGATTGGAGAAAGGAACACTCAGATATTGCTCCGAAAGAGAGAGCTAGTGGATATATTGAATAAGCCTACAGATGAATACACTGACTGTATTCAAAAGGTATTGAAACAACTCAAAGCTTTAACCGTAGCTGTCAAGGCTTCTCCTCCCTCTGGTCAATCCTCTACACCTTCTTTGGATGATTCTATGCACAGATCTTTAATTAAGGAATAGATTTAGAATACCTTCAGTGGTTTTGATTTGTCTCCTATAACTGAATTTGCAAAGAACAGTGATAGAGAACTTGGCCTAATTCGAATTCATTACAGGATTTCCAATGATGCTCATCAGGAGATCACCAATAAGATAGATTTGTATCTCAACATAATTTTCACCAAATATTATATGACCAATCACTTTATGTATCTTGTGGAAAATTTGAATATACCTCATGTGACTCAGGCTTTCAAAACTCATGTTTAGAAGCTCACTGAGTTCACCAGATTGATGGACAAATTCATAGAGAATAAAGATGATTTTGAAAATGCTATGCAATATGGAGGAGAAATTATCACAGAGTTCATCAACCTTCTGAAGCCCTATCTCCATGTACAAAGTACTGCAATAGTTGCTCCAGTGGCTTCCCCTCATAGACCTGGACTACTTGCCTTAGCCTCCAATGTCATGTTAGTTAGCCAAATTCTATCTCAGATCAGGCCAGTCATACTTGATCAGCCACAGACTTGATCTTCTACAGCTCCACCTTTGGATCCCTCTATCTTTTAAGGTTTACCTTTACCTTATTTGTCTACCATCTATATGCCTTCCACATCAACAACTGATAAAGGCAAAGAAAAGGCCAATCCCTGAAGAAGTCCAGTGACTACTTTCCTTTTGATGGGGATGTCTTTGATTTATTATTGTTTGTATTTCTACTGTATGGTGTATTATGAACATTTTTAATGCAATATGCACTATATTCCCTCTCTTTGTTTTACTTTTTGATAATCCCAAAAGGGGGAGAAAAAATATTCTCTGTTATACTTTATTCTAGAATACGTTATTCCATATGTCACCTTCTCTATAGTTGCATTTAATTTATACTTTGCCTATACGTGTTTTGTGATCATCAAAAAGGGGGAGATTGTTGGAATCCTCATGTATTAATCATGTTTTAATGATCATAAATCTCATTACTAATTACAAATCTTATCATTCATCACAAATCTCATTATGACTTACCAATCTTAATAATAATTACAAATATTATCATTGGTCACAAATCCCACATATCTTATTACTCATGTGTATTTATGTTTAAAGTTATCTTATACTGTATAATGGTTAAGCTCTATCCATTTTATGCATATTACTGTTTATGTTTGAACACAGTTATTTTCCTAAGTACAAAACACCATGAAGCTTTCCATAATCAGACAGACACATTGAGAAAGACACAGACACCGTGACCCTGCTATAGTGAAACCTGACACCGTGATGCCTAAGTCTCAGACACTGTGACCCATGAGACATTGTGAACCATGAGACACCGTGACTTGGTAATCCTGAGACCGTGAATCCAGACACTATGAAAAAGGCATCAGAAGCTAGAAACTGTGACTCAGACACCGTGAAGAACACATAGTGATGGATAAACCGTGACTCAGACACTGTGAAGGACATACCGTGAAGGACACACCGTGACACAAAGACACCATGAAGGAGACATAGTGAAGGACATACTGTGAAGGAGACATCATGAAAAAGACGCAGTGAATGACATATCGTGAAGCAGACATCGTTTGCATAACCAATGTGACACTATTTCTTACCCTTTTTGTCAGTTTTCTATTTAACTTTTTAACGGTCATATTTGACGCCATTAATTAACTGACAAATTTAATGTTATTTGTAGACATTGTATAAGGTATGAGGCACGAAATACATGGGAACATGTCGGATAAACCTCATGCACTTGAAGATAAATAATATTGATCCCAAGAAGAATAAAAGACACAGACGCGCAAAAACAGAATACACACGTGACAAGAGAAACACGTGAGTGCACTATACTAAACAGAAGAGAAATCCTGAGCACAACAGAAGAACAAATTGAAAGATCTTCAAAGAAATATCATGAGTTCAATACAACTCTACTGAAGAACACATGATGAATTAAGAGAAGATATTCACTTGTGAAATACACCAAGTTGAACCACAACACTCTGTATTTCAACAGAAAAATCTGAGAAGGACTCAGAAGCATTTCTGCGGAATCCAAAAAGTCCATAGATGTAATAAAATTCACTAAAGATTTTTTAAACTCATTCATACTTACTCTTATTGATTCTTTGTTTTACATTCGAGTAGTGTGTGTACCCAGTTTATTTTACACACACACTATCTCCTTTTCTGAACTAGAGGATACTAAATCCTCATTCCAAACTTTCTACACCTTCTTGCGTCCCACTAAGGATTGTGATATAGGTCATGTAGGACCTGGAAATCCTATGTGTTATTGTCTTTTTATCCCATGAAGAAAAATGGTAGAGGTCTTAAGACCTAGACAGTTTATGAACTGTTGTTATCTCTGATCCAGGATGTGGATCAAATTTATATAAATTGTTTGAGAGGACTAGGTCTCGGCTTGAGGCTGAACCACTTGGTTATATCTGTTGTGTGTTTTAGTTTAAGTTCAAAGTGTACAATATCTAATTTATATTCCACTGCTGTTCCTTTGAAATAAAAAACTCTTTTAATGTTACTTTGATAGTTAATATAGCAAGTGTTTGTATTTTTTGTAAATTATTAGGTTAGATTCAAAAGTTAATTAATCTTCAGATCAGATTAACTAAAAACTAATCAATCTTTGAGAACCTAACTGACCCTTTACTATAATCATAATTCACTATAGATTATATTGTTATACAAATTGTGGGGATTTTAAAAGAAATATTTTTAAACAGAAATTTTAATTGGAACTCAATTCACCCCCCTCTTGAGTGTCCACTCCGACCAACACTCATGACTGCAGATGAAGATAGAGGTAATCGACCAGCTTTCGATGTATTATTTTCAATTCAAGGATGAAGTATATGAGAGGATGATCAAGCCTTTGCTCATGATTCGAGTAGAGGTATACTTTGGATTTTTGTATTTTTTTATAGAATGTGGACATTTAGATTTACCCAATATACCATATTTCCACTTTTTGTA
The DNA here is from genome assembly GCA_963277665.1 of Viscum album. NCBI lineage: Eukaryota > Viridiplantae > Streptophyta > Magnoliopsida > Santalales > Viscaceae > Viscum > Viscum album. The sequence goes on along the minus strand of OY728153.1, from coordinate 545,279,324 downwards.
TAGATATTTGATATGATTATCATTATTCCGTATTTAGTTATTATTTAGATTCTGAATATTTACTTATTAGAAGATTTTTTATTGTCATTCAGCTACTTATTACTTATTACTACTTTATCCATTACCATTTTCAACTTACCATTGTGATAAAATATGAATCACAAGACAATAATTTCTCTACAGACACACCATAGTCCCTCACTTCTAGTTTGTAGCCTTTGTTATATGGGTAGGCATGCATGAGGTCATGTGGCCAACTATCACAGGGAACAACCTAGTGGAATTTATGGAGTGACACTAAAAAGTGGTATCATAGCTCATTTTCCTTTTGTATTACTTTATTGGTATTATCTAGGAGAAAATGATATATTTGAATTTTGAAATGAGCTAGTTCCAGAGAGTAGATAACCCAATTACATGGGAAACTGAAATTACATGGGATGGGTTATCGTTGTTGTTTTTTATGCCCGTTATAGTTGAAATGATTTCACCATTAGGAGACAATTTTTTTTATAATGTCATCATAATTTTTGTATTACTATTATGGGTTTCTTTTCCTTTTCCTGGTATGGAAAGGTGGTATAATCTCATGCATTATTTTAGGCACTTGAGGATTCACATGTCATGAACAATTCCATTCCCTATCTATATTATTATGTTCATTTTCAATAATGGATGTGATTATTTTTAAATCCTTGATTGTTATACATTGAATCATTCTAATGTTTATTGTAGGGATAAAAAAAATTTGATTAATTAAATCCCCTATATCAATCTAAAAGATATTCTCTAATAGAGATTGATGATGAGACCATAATTAACCAATTATGACATGTTTTATCCATGAACCATTGGTTTTATGGTTTGAAATATTATTTGATTTGATTAATGAATTAAATTTTAATTTATAAATCACGTACTTCTATAAATTGGTAATGGTAGTTAATTCAATTCAATCAATATTCATGACATGATACATCCTGATATAAGACATAAAGGACAGGTTGCAGTTACTTGATGTGTCAATTGCAATTTATAAAGAGATTGTGCCTTTATTAATTGGGAACAGTATTTCATATAACTAGATTATGATATTTCTATAAATATAAATGTGTATGAACCTATTTAGATTTAATCTTTTAAATGAATGGTTTATCTCCAAATGGGGATGTCAATTTCAAATTAAATGGTGTTTTCCTCTATTCCTTTTAATTGAAACTCCATATATCAAAACCTCTATTGTATTCATTTGGGTTTTCTTCCAACTATTGAACATAGAGTACTTTGGTTTTATCTAGATGATCATGATCAAGAATAATCCATTAATCATGAAATAAGTGGAGCTTATTGTGATAAAGGAAAACCTCAATATTTTATGTTCTTCATAATTCATGTTTCTTTATTGATGATTGACTAGGAAATATAAATGAGTTTCTTACACTTCCAAGATCAAAAGATGATCGATAATAATCCATAACTGGTATCATAGGCTTGACCATCAATGGATTAACATGTTCTTCTAATATTTTCATGAAGGTGATGTTTATAATAATCTTACTAATGACATATTACAATGTATGATATTTTGTAGATTAATGAAATGAATTGGATAACCTGACATTGTAATGTATGATATAATAATTCTATTTTATCCTAGTCATAGGGTGCGAATGATACACTTCAAAAAAATCAACATGTTGTGAACCCAAAATTTAGATTTGTGTATTAGCTATGATATATGAGATATCATATACTACAATAGAAACCCAGGATTCATGAAAAAATAGTATCAAATCATTATGATGATATATAGTGTATCACCAATTATTATTAGGCCATACATAAGAAATTTACCAAATTTCCGAGCCCTTCTATTGTTGAAAATTTTAAAAAACCACTTACTTATGGGTTAGTCAGTGTGTAATGGTTTTACTTTTGAATGTTAAACTCTTAAAAAGGAATTACTCAATGTGTATGTTGTTTCCCTTTTCATTATAAGCTCTTATGTATGGCTAAATAAATATGTAAATATTTTTTCCTTTTTTATTTAAATGATTATCTCTTATGAATTTCTTAGACAATATATAAGGGTTTTTTACATTGTTTCATAATAGAACTATAATGGAAATCATTAATTCTGTTCATGAATTAAAATTTATAATTCCCTATCAATCGTAAAATAAAACATGAGTTAAATATGGGTAAATTTAATATTATGGCTAAACTAATTATATTCTAAAAGTTTTTTTATAAAATGAAATTTTTATTAATTAAAAATAGGATATTTTTCTAACTAAATGTAATATTAAATGTTATTATTTATATTTATCATTTGAAAAATATATAAAAACTTTATTTAAATTTTATTCCATTTTAGATAATAATATATACAAGTTTCTTATATAATTTAAATATTATGTACAGATTAGTTTAATAGAATCCTTATTACATATAGATTGTTAAGAAATCATAGAGGAATAAAACATGAGATATGAAAGATTGAATAATACGTAATAGTTATGGATATAATATGCCTATGATGTGTATTATATTAGTGAAACTTAAATGGAATAATGTATAGTTTATATATAAAGTATTTATATATAAATTATATGTGTGGTTTATAATGTGTTCATAAATTTAAAAAATTGGCCAAATATAAAATATATTATATTTAAAATTATAAATTGTTCATAAATATTTATTTGAATTGTTCATATTAAAGACCTTTTTTGAGGAAATTATTTAAACCAAATGAAGAATTAGTTTTTATAATTGATATGTTTAAAGATAAAATAATAATTAATATGTGATATTTGTATCATATAAATTGTTTGTATAATATAAATTAAAATATATAATGTTTATATATCATGTAATATCATATATTTCTTTAAAATTATATATAACGAATAATATTAAAGAGTTCATATTAGGAAAATATTTAAAAGTCTTTATATTCAAAAGTATGTAATTTTTACAAGGTTATATAAATTCTAAAAAGTTTTTTTTATATTTAACTGTGAATTTTTCACAAGTGTTTATCCCATGTTTAAATACATGAATTTTTCATTTATCTAAAAATGTAATCCCCACTTTATTCATATATATAAATTGTTTATATTTCTAATATGTGTGTGATTTTGTGTAAAGTTTTAAAATTTATTCTAGTTTATCACAGATGCATCTAAGGAGTTAAATGATTGTTATGATAATAGATTTAGTTTTCTTCTACCTAGAATATTTCTTTAATTAAGTTATTATCTTGAATTAAGTAGTTAATTATGAATTAAACATATTAGTTTTTATATTTTTAATGGAATTGATATCTCGCTTGGGTAACATATCCCAACATAGAGAAACTTTGTGCTTGACTTTCAATTGGCCTAAAGGCTTATGCCTTTTTCTAAAAAGGCATGGGTTGTCTATATGTAGATCCAAGCTTACTCATGTGAAGATTATTGATTTCATATAATTATAATCCTTTACATTATAGGGTTTGATTCACCTTATTCATTAGATGAATTTAGATATGTGTAAATATTTTTGGATTTAAATTTAGTCTAGTGACAAAAGTTATAAGTTTTTTAAAGAGTTTCACATAAATATGATTTGAACATATTGGTTTAGTGGAAGGAATATTATTCAAAAATAAATTATTAGAATCATTAATACATGAAAAATAAATAATAAGAGATTAGAAAGTGATATTAAATCCGCATTAAAATACCAAGAGTCAAATTCCATCCATTGAAACACTTTCTAAGACCTCGATAAACCAAATGGGTATGTAATGATACAAATGAGTGTATAAGGGTTATATTTTGTTAGGAAATAAAGTAATTGGTGTCCCTAATAGTATTATACGTATGTTATACTTATTTTCCCTCAATTTCACATAGATAGTATACCCTAATGGGATTATGTTACGAGAGTAATAACATTGATTGAATCCATTTATTGTAATAAGACAAAGAGTTATAAAATCAACTATCCAAGATTCATATATTATATCCTACCTAAATATCTATGTTATGTGATAAATTCTAAAGAAGCCCAAAATCTTATTAAAATATTGATCTTGGGACACTAATGGCTACAATGGATTTTAAAAGGGTCATCATTTTAGTTGGAGAAAATTTAATAAAATTACTTATTAAAATATTATAAAACTTGATAAATATTTAATAAAATATTATTTTTTAGAGAATTACGTCATCATAATCAAAGTAAATATTTTCCCAAATCATGGGTTTTTCTATTTTTAGTTTTTTATATCAGGTTTTGAATAGGGTTAGGACACACAAAAAGCCTTTCTGGGATGGGCCATCCAATAAATCCTACGTTCCCAAATAACCTTCAAAACTAAAACCATATTTTAAGATCTAAATAAATATGATTACAGATAAATAGATATATTCTATGTGTTATAGTAACCCCTTGTTGAGTAACAAAGTGTTGAGGATGTTCAATAAGTGAATCTAGATGTTTTTGGAAGAATATATTCATTCACATGAGGATCCAAAAGAATTAGATAGAAAATTTTCTAATGAATTTTAGATTAGACATATATAATGAATATGATTGAGTATTATAATGACTTTGAGGGACTGAAGGGTTCCTTTGAAGGATTTTTTCATCTATGGAATTCATCATGTCATTCTTAATGTAAATGTTCTGATAATGTGAATGTGTTCTAGAAAAGTTTACTGGATATTCTTAACGTGTTGAGGATAGTTCAACTAAGAATGTGATGTATAGGTTTTGGTGCTATATCTACAACAAAAATAGGCAATAGATTATATCAAAAGAAGAAAAGTTAGTTAAACATTCCAAAAATATTGTTTCAAGTATTCATTCAATGTCACTGAAATATAGGTAAGAGTTGACAAAAATATATACATACAAATTGTGTGAGTATATAAGATTTTAAAATATAGGTAAGAGTTGATAAAAATTATAGTATGCATTTATGTGATAATAAAAATAGTTGTATCAAATATTTGAATGTATATAAATATATCATGATCATTTGGATTGAATAGGACGTATATTTTATTCTCATTTATATTATATTATTAGAGAAGTTTTTGGTTAATAATTAGTATTTTTAATGAATATGAGATGATGGATTCTGATACACATGGTTTTGGATTCATTAGATTCTATAAAGTGTTTGAAAATGAGACAAGGATAATATTTTTTGTCTTGAATAAAAGATTTTTTCAAGTTGTTTATTCAAATATGAAGAATTAATATTACAAAACCATCAATGAGAAATTTTAAAAAATAAACTAACTTCCAAGGAAATGATTTAATTAAAAATAATAACATATTATATAATAAAGAAATAGTTTATTTGTTAAAGACTTCCACTAATAAGAAATTATTGTTTTTTATGGAACATAATGGAGTTTCTGTATCATAGCATGATATTATGTAGAGAATATAGAGTATTCAAAGATATTGGGAGTATTTTTGGTCTTAGAAAAGGTCAAATTGAACAAATAAAAATTTATTTCAATGAAAATTCAATGTGAATTTTACATAATATCCTAAAATGGTTTAGGACATAATGATAAAGAGAAATTTAAAGAGTTATATTTAACTTCTATAATAAAGAAAATGATAGTTTCTTTATTAAATGTTTTAGGGTGTATTGGTACTAGATAAATGTACAAGTTATATAATTTAATAGAATATTTGAAGGAAAAAATTTATGGAAAGGGTTCCATGATTGATGATGATGAACTTATAAAGATTTCTACGTAGGCAAAAAAAGTTATTAATATCATAAGATTTGATGTCATAGAGTTAGTGAGATTGAATATGTTAAAGAATTTGGACATTAAGAATATGATTCATATGTCTCACATTCATTTAAATTGTGTCTCTTAATAGATGTTACTCACTAAATAGTATAATGGAAGGTTTTTTTTAGATGGACACAAAGAAATGTATAGTGATGTAATGAGTTTAAAAAACCCCTGAAAGTGTCGTAAATGTAAGGATGATATGGTAGTTTATAATATATTATATGTTATAATTGTTCTTGTTTATGTTTTATTAAGTATTAATGAATAGGTTTATGGAAATAAAATATATCTTGTTATATAAAAGAAAATATTTACTTTACCATTCTTTAACTTTGTATGCATATTATGTGTGAAGTGAAATAGTAATGATATGCTCAAAGTTTGAATTTGAGTTGTCCCCGATAAGAGATCATCAAAATGTATTATGTGTTTTTATGATATGTTAAGGCCACTATTAGTTAATTTTTTTCGTTGAGACAAAGGATTTGGTATGATATACATAGAATGTACTCATGATGTAATAAGTATGGACTTATTATTTATACTTGATCAAAAAATTAAAAAAATGGAATTTAATATGATCATTGATATACATAAGGTTATATACTTATTATGAATCTTGATGACCTATGGTTTTAAAGATACCTAGATAGAGAAAATTGATACTTTGAAACCTTTCCAACAAAATCCCTATGGTTTAGCTGACCAGGGGGTGTTTGGGAATGTTGCTGATCATGTCGTTGGATTCAAATCTACCAAGATGATATTTTTCAACTCATATAATTAGTAAAGCATATGGTACTTTTATTTAACAATACAATTGAAATTAAAGAGCATTATTAGATGAGTAACATGTGATTTTAATAGATACTTAGATGAGGGGTGTGTGACTTTCTCATCTACTAGATGAATGACATGTGATACATTCACCAGCCTAGCCACCATATTAAAAAGAATCAAGAATATATGTGGTATACCTATGGGTGCAGTTAATTCCTAATAGGTTAATGAATTTATAAATTTATAAACATGAAAACAACAAACTTCTAATCTAAATAGTATTATATGAATTTCATGTCTGAGGTTTCACGCACGTAGATAGGTTGAAGAAAGTATTAATCAAATAAAATAAAGCTAAACTAATTATTATTTGAAGTAAAATAATCTAAGATAAGGACCATTGGATTGATTTATATGGTGGTGGAAGAAAATATAAAATGGGTGCCAGGAAGCAATTATTCCAGGTTCATGGGATGATAAGGTATAAAATAATTAATTTATAATTATACAGTCATTAGAATCAGGTCCTAGAGAGTTTAATGGTGATGATAAATGCACTACACCTCTAACTATCCTTTTCTCATGGACAAGTAATTCAAATGGAAAAGGATGGGGAACCCGAAATCTATTTTAAACATAGATAAAAGACAATCCTAATGGTTATGGAGGAAATATCAACCCTAGAAATCACATTAAAAAGTGTTATTTATTATACATAGGCAATGGTCATACTCAAAGAAAGAATGAATTTACATCATTTTCCTAACCCCGCTCACAATGGTCTTATAAGAAGAATTAGGGAATAGATAGAATTGATGAAAAATATGGAATCCCATCATTAATTTCTTTAAAATATAATATAACTCATACATTATGTGCACTTTCATCACGCATGCCTCAGAACAAATAAATCACCCGCCCATGCTAACCATGAAAGGGTGTAGAAAAATAAATAAATACAAAACCAAAAGAATATGGTGGTAGAAGTAGTTGAAAATTCATTCAGTAGGTGTCCCTTCTCGAGTGTCTGTCTAGAATACTCAAATGGTGTGGCTGAGGGTCTTTATTTTGATGCTTTGACTGGGTCCTGCCTTAGTCTTTTCATGACGTGTAATGGGATGACATGTTTTGTAATCTAGATCTAAGATTCCCTCTTGGATTTATTAATATTTACTAATATCATACATGAATTTGAATCATTGACTCATTTCATGGCATAAAAGATGGACTCATGATGTGTAACCTTTGAATCATTAGATCTCATGAATCTTGGCATAATATTCTCCAAAAAATATCTCAAAATTGTTATGTCATGTAATGAGGTTACATGACATGTAACTACCATACACAATGTGTACCATGGTCATGACTTATCCAGAATGGAAAATTCATTTGAAAAGTTTCCCAATGTTTAATGACCTTAAACGATGTGTAATCAATGTCTGTCTAGTTTCTGGCTCCGCTTAATATTCAAAAATCCAATGTCATTCCTTTTTTGCTCAGATTTTATCCTCTCTTCATTAATTTTTAAAATATATGTTGTTTACTCCAATAAAACATAAATCAATTCAATTAATTCCAAAATTGAAAATAATATTCAATTAAATAGAAAATCAGAACATTAAAACACACTAAAATATATACATGAAATACACTTATCAATATGGGATGAGTAAAAAAAGATTGACATGATCCTTGTCTAGTGGTCCCTAAATGTCATGGAAAATGGGATTATATAGGTATAAATATTATATATATGATATAATTTATGGTAGACATATTCATATAAAGATATGAGTATGCTTAATAGAGATCACAATAGACCCCTTTGTAGCTTGATTAACACTGATGTTTTAATAAAGGATTATCTATACTTAGATCTATAAAATAGAGATTTCATATTTTCAATCAAATATATTAAGGATGTTAAGGAGACATTTTTAGGTTTGATAAGGTGGATTATATTTTTTATATAGTGTTGGTAAAAACATGAAGGGTTTTTTTATAAACATTATCAAAAAGAGTTTGGATGGGCTTACAATTAGGTGTAATTTTTTACAATTATAATTATAAAATATTAATAAAAGTGGAAGACTTTTGGATATTCCAGAAAATTGGTATATCATAATATATAATATACCCTAGTTCATATCCTGTTATATGGCATATATATTCCCCTATAGTAGCACACAATTGATAACTATCATAGTGTAGTAATGGTTAACAATATTGGATATTGAGTGCATATACATTTCCATTTTTATCATACAGTTTCCTTTGATTATACATGAATGGGTTGATTAATTTATAGTTGTTCAAAAATATAAAAATTATTAATGTGATTAATTATTATTAAACATGAATTGTCATATGGTATCAAAATTTATGTTATTTATTATGCAATGGTAGCCATAACTCAACTACCTTAGTTGAATGAAGGGAGCCTATATATGTATATGATGTTCCTTTTAGGGTGTGAAATTCTCAGAAGCCATAATGGAATCACACTTCTTACCAATTCTATATTTATCATTGATATGAAGGTGTTATCAAACCATTGTAGTTTTGGGGTCTTATATTTATGTATATAGATTACATTGGCCAGTGTACAACAAAGGGGTGGAGAGACCATTGGTTTTCACTAGGTGATCATGATAAACTTTCATTCAACAAGAATGATAGAGATGGGGATTATTATGATAAAGTTATTCCTTCATATTTTTGTTTCTTAACACTACATTTTGCTTCTTTTTATGATAGATCAACATAATTAAATGGGTTTCTTCTACTACCATGATCATAAGAAGGTACACAAGAAACCATCATGTAGCCCCCACTATGATAAATATTCTTTAGTTTTTTTAACACCAACCACCCATTCAAAAAAAACCTAAATCCTTTTTAACACCATCATTTAATTTCCCTAAATAATGTAGGATTTATCTCTATCTTCATTTCTGGATTTCCTCTTCAACATGCCACTGAACATACCATGTATCATGTCCACAACTCCACTAATTTTAACCCATTATTATGAAAAATATACCATTAATCCTATAAAATATAATATATTATAATACATTTGAATCTAGTGATATAATCACAATTGAACTCTATCAATAATTTATCTTCTAGAAAGTCTGGTATTATTAATCTATCATACTCCCACAGGAAACAATTCAAAATATAATTCCATTGTTTAGTGAAACCACAGAAAGAATGGTTCTGTTGACCCACTAAATACCATCATTTTTAAAACCATTAAAGGATTCTAGATCATTATAAATAACATTAAAAAACCATGATGAAATTTTAAAATTAATTTCCACATATTTAGAAATGCCAAAATCTTCATCACCTCCCTTTTGTAAAGAAACACATCCAAGATTTGTGGTTATCCCTCTTCCAACATTCACATATATGTTGTTGAATTTTACAATACATTGAAGGTGAGAGATAAAAAACCACTTAATTCTATATTGGGTCTATCCCTTCAATATCCTTCCCTAAACATAAATACACTCCATGATACCAAATTATAGGGTTCTATGTACAATACCGTCAGAAATTTTTGACCAAACACCATCCAATATTCCAAAAATAACCCTGATTCTGAACTCTCTATCTCCATACCATCATCCAGTCCCATTTTCCCCAATGGTTCTATAATGATAAGGTTTTAAAAATTTCATACTTTTATCTTGATAAAATAAAACCCACACTTTTGTAATGAATCTTTACTAAAGGTACAAAATAGAATGGCCTTGTGTAAATAGTCAGAACTAGACAAGCTTTATAGTCCTTGGTGCCTCTACATCTAGGAAAAGATAGTGTCATACCATATGAATTAAATGAGAATAAGTTGCCCATGACATAAACAATTGGTTCCCGAAGTCTATTCACTATCATGTATACTCTATTGAGAAATACCTTCCAAGAAAATGTTCACATACTTTTCTATATTATCATCAGAAACTAATGAAAGTCTAAATATGTATCACATGCCATGTACCATTGAAATAAACCATTCTAAAAATAAATCAACCAAAATTATTATTTTAACTCCCAAAAAAATCTTCCAAGAGAAACACATACACCACCCTCTTGGATTTTATGTTATGAAAACATAGATCCAAAAAACTTGGCTCAACTGGATTGGATGACAATTGATAGTGAAGAAAAAAACCCTCACAGCTATGGGATTTATAGAACCTACAAAAATTAAACATTTATAACATACATTTATATTTTAACAGTCTCCTTATAACCATTTCCATTAAGAATTCCAGATACGAATATGGGCACCGGTTGAATCCCATTAACTCAATCTTAAAACTCCATAAACAAATTATTATGATTTACATATTCCTTATTATTAATACCCCATCAATAAGGGATAAAACTTTAAAAAATTACCTTAGGATGGTTTTTGTAGAATTCCATTCCACCAATAATCTTTCTTCCAACTAACACCTTTAAACGAAACATCCCAACTCTCTAAAAGATGAAAAAACATTTTTCCAAAAAGTTAAAAAATTCCCCTAATTAAAAATTTATCTTGACCTTACCCATTTGTAACTCCATACTATAAGAATAATGAACTCCCACTAAATCTAAAAAAACCTAAGGTATTAGGTATGTATTCTGAATATCACCAACAATATTCAAATCAAGATTTCAATGCCACTTCAATACTGGAAGACACCACCATACCGAAGGGCATGGAAGTATTTTGAGAAACCCAAACACCCTAGTACCATGGTATATTATGGGTGAAATTATTTGGCTTTGTAAACCTAACACTAGGAACTGTTAGGTGATTTTATAGCCAAGTCTTGAATAACCATTTTTATGACATCAGTCCCCAGAACAACACCCTTTCTCTGATACCACTTATTGGGAGATTTTTCCCCGATGAATGAATAAAAAACCCATGAATCCCACACCATTTTTGAAGTTCAGAACCAATGAAAATGAATAAGCTAACCACCTATCACCAGAAGTTTCCTTTGGTTCTCACATGTAGAACAAGGCCACCAGAATTTCTGAAATGCCATTTCACACCCCTAAAATTCAACATATGGAACTAGGAAGACCACTACCCCTATAAAATGTGTTTATAAACACTTAAAATGGATTTTTGTTCCCTATATTTCCTCAAAATATTTATCCACTAAGGGAAATGATCAGGGATGAATAATCAAATAATCATAGAAAACATAGGAATAAAATAGAGGAATAACATGGTTCAGAATTAATTATACTCAATGGGAGATCAAAATTCATCTTTCATTAAGGAACATATGACTTATAAGGGAACTATTTACCAAACCCTACCTAGATACAAATGGAATAAAATTATCAGGGCCTCCAGAAATCTTCTTATTTCCAAAAAACTCTTTGGGGAATTACCCTCATGGTGACATATACTATACTATCTTATTTCTGATTGAATCTTACCTGATCTCATTATATTATAAAATTGATATCATGTCTTCTACATATTTATATTCTCTATAGATTCCAATATATTCTTACAATTTTAACACATTCAAAACATTACAATCATTCCTATGTTTGGTCAAGGAAACTAACAGAGAATCATCCCCTTAACTAGACCTTTTGATAAACTGTTCACACTTTAGAATATCTACCAATATACTTGAATTCATATGACAGATTTAGGAATTTTATCCTTGAAATTTTATAGTCCATGTTAGTATCCAGACCATCCTCTACATCTCTAATTTTTTTAATTCCATCTAGATTAATCCTATAGAACCTTGGAAATTCCAAGGATACTCCTACATAAGTCTAGCAAGACACTATATTTCCCAAATCTAAAAAAATGAAATGTCTTATAAATTTAGTTGGTTCCTCTAAAATTTTCATACCTCTTAGAGAACATATTATTTTATCATTTCCTTTAGAATAGGGTTATTGTTTCAACTATTACTACTCTAAATCTATACATCCCAGATAAAGGTGAACTTCTCCAAACTATTTTTTCAACTATCCTTATATAATGGAATGTTCTAGAAATTTGAAAAACATAAGCAGAACCAAATTTTCACAATAAAACACAACAATCTACTAGTTGACAACCATTATCACTTGTTAAACTTAAAAATATCCCACATGAAGATCATTACAATGGATTTAACCAAATTTCAATTGACAAACTTCTGAATGATATATGACTCTGACCGCTCATTTCAAATATCCATGAACCTTTTGAATTCCTAAATATAATTTAACCTAAGTAGAAAACCTATAAGAAAATTGATAATAATTGATGTTCACATTAATTTTCTTTAAAAATTACCTTGTCTACGACCGCACTCCTTTAGGCCTCTGTATTTGAAATTTGTTCATAGAGCCTCTAAAATCCAATAAATTCTAGTATATCTAACTCTAAAAATTAAAACCCAACCAATATCATTATGAATCTTTACTTTATCAATGTATAATATCATTAAACTATCATACTATTACTAAAACAAATCAGAATAGAAGTCTATTATTTACTGAAACCAATGAAATCATGGTCCTTTTCCCCCAATGTATCCCAGCTTAGTTCCGAGATATCAAATGATATCCTCCAATTATAGATGATATTACATAACTATAAAAACATATCTACAGTTGTTTACAAATATTTGGAAACACTAAATCCATCATTTACACTCCTTTGAAAAGAAACACACTCAGGACCTGGGTTCATTCCACTTGTTTAATACATGTGGTTATGATCAAATTTATAAATACGTTTGAGGTGAGAGAAAAAACAATTCCATTTCAACATTATATTATCTTTGGAAAATCCTACCCAAAATAGAACTATGTTCACCAACATTAATTTTTTTTCAGCCAAAATATCATAAAATATATAGAAAAATCACCTGTAGATGTTTTAGAACTCCCATACCTTTAAACTATCATCATATAGATTATCACATGGTCACATTTTTCACCACGGTTCTTAATTGACAAGGATTTTGTGACTTCAGAGTTTGTTCTTAATGAGAAAATTCCTAATAATTCACATTTCATCATCATAGAAGGTAAAAAGTATAATGAACCAATAAAAAACTAAAAATGGTCATGTTTTGAATTCATCGATGCCTCCCCTTCCGGAGTAAGAATACCATCCATCATCTCACATACAAATTAACAAGATTCCAATTATATAAATTCCTTGTTCTGGAAGTATTTATACAATATGCATTACCTTTTAAGAAACACCCATTATGAAACAATGTATTTATTTTCAAACTTTTCTATAACAATTATGCATTATATGAATTTCACTCCATTTGAAAATCTTCACCAACTTCCCTAGATGATAATCATAAACATATAAATTCCTAAGAATGACTTGCACAAAATTCACCCATAAAAGACTTTGTTTTAAAAATAAAACCATCACCTTGATGTAGTATTATGATCATTCCCAATTGAAGGTTCCTAAAACAAACACCTACTCCCCTTCTGGGACATTATGTTATAAAACCCTAGAGCAATCAATCATAACTCAAGGGGTTTGGTAAACACTTGGTAGAAAAGATTACCATAGCCTCTCAGCTATGGGATTTCCAGAACCATCAGAAATGAAACTTATGGAATACAGATTTTGGTCTTAGTAGTATATTGTAAAACATTACCTTCTATAATTACAGATGAAGATCTGATAACTAACCACATCACATTGACTCGTTATTCCAAACCCAAAAAAAAATTTCATTGATTTACATATTTCATTCGGATTATGAACCATGAATCTTGACTAAACCATCTACATCATTCTCTTGTTTTTTGAGGATTTTAATTCATCCAATAACCTTGCTTTTGATAGACTCAAATCATAGAAACATATAAATTTTATTGGATTAAAAAAATACCATTGTATAAAGATTAATGTTTTCTTCTATTAAACTTTTATCCAAACATTACCCATTTTCATCTCCTTCTTTTAAAAGCTATAAAATCACACTTAATTTGTAAAATATAATTTATTAGAATATTCCTCTAGAAATATCCATTAGTCTTCCAAATGATCTCTAAATTCCACCTTGATAATGAAACATTCCAAAATACAGAAGGTTATATACATATTTTTGAAAACTCAGAATCTTTGGTACTACTTATATATTAAGTAGGACTTTCTTTTAGAATCAATAAACTAGTAATTGGGACCCACAAGGCAGTTCAACCACTAAATATATGATACCACCTATTATGGTATCAATCACTAGATAAACACTATTTCCCTGATAACAATTTTTTGGAAACTTTTCACTACCCCATATATATAAAACCGATGTTCTCCATATGAATTTTTGGTATTATAACATGTGAAGTGGAATGAGAAAGATTCTTTCCCATTGATGTTTTTTATAGTCTAAAAATACAGAAGAAGGCTGAAGTAAATTCCAAAATAGTATGACACGCCCCTATAAATTCAATGTCAAGATATAGGTAGGATAGACACCCTATCAAACTTATTTATTTAGACGTTTATTTGATTCTGATTCCTATGACTTCCTTTGATAAGAAATTCTTCCAAACTATAATGAATTGGAAAAAACAAACACATAAAAAAAGTAAACATGAGAATAATAGATATGTATAGTATCATTTAGTTCATAAGATAATAGACTACATCTTTCTTAAATGAAAATTTTTGTTACAATGGAATCATATTCCAGACCCTACCTAGATACGTCTCAACTAATAGTAACAACACCCCCAATGACCATATTTCAACCACAAGTGATCCAGGAGAAATACCCCCATAGGGAAAGATATTATTTAATCATATTCAATATCAATTCTCACTTGATATCATCACATTAAACAAGTGATACCACACCCTATATTTGTATTAGTTCTCTGACGCTACCATTAGGATTATTCAGTTACACAATCTTTTAGACTTTTCGATCATCCCCTATTCGATCAAGGGAACGGGATAAGCATCACATTCTTAGCTAGCTCTTCTAGTGGACTATACATAGTAAAAAAATCTCCACTAATATTCCCATATTAATGTTCCTTCTTCCAAAAACACATATTATATCTTATTTATATCATACTAGAATTTGGATCATGTAACACTTCCCAGATAAATATTTTGAATCCGTTAAGATTAATTTTACCAAGCCTTTGAAACCCCAAAGACACTCCTATACAAGACTTGTTAAATCCTATGTCTCCCCCATCATTATAATTATTTTTTCTATTGAATTCCACCACATCCTGTAGATATTTCATGCTGCTTTGAAAATAATCTCATGAGTCACTCACTCAAGAACATGGATTATTCTACAATTAACTCATGTTTTAATTCAAATTTCTTTTAGTAATGGTGAAATTCTTTTTTATATTTTGGAAAATGTTATTCTAGAAAGATAAGTTTAGTAAATTTAAACAACTTAGAAAAAACAATTCACACAAAAATCCCACAAAACCAAGTGCCTTTAATTTGAGGGTGTCTATAGGCCATAAATTTCAGGGTGACCTAAAGTCCATATAATTGAGAGTAGAATAGAGGTGTTACATTTAAATGTGACCTAGAGGCCTAAAAAATTGAGGGTCAACTTTTCTTTAATCATAGTACCTGTTTATGATTGGTACTGCTTGAGGATGATAAAACTATCCGTTGTAGTTTATTAATGAATCATTTTCATGGGGACTCTCAACCTCATTATGTTTTTACATATGTATGGCACATGGGATTACATAGTTCATTCCCCTAAAAAGCTTTTCAAGTCAATAACTCACTATATCTAGTTAATTTTTTTATTTAAATTATGAAATAAAACTTAAACAAATGACGTTTGAATATTGGAAATTCAATACTAAAATTAAACATGGATATGAAATGAAAACACAATGAATACAAATAGAATTTATTTATATGTAAAGAAGATATTTCTAAGAGTAAACCCTCAACTGAACAATCAATATCTTATTATTAATTTCAAATTTACTTAATGTAAAAACTCCATCGTATCTATGTGAATCATATTATTCCTATGGTTTTGAATATATAGTGCACTCAACTGAATACAGAACATATCCACCAACTAAATTGATGGCTACTATTATAGAAGAAAAATTAAAACATTGGTTGGAATGTGTAGACATAAACACCTTTTCCACTTTGAGCTTACTTGGTATAACTCTAATAAAATAAGAAACATTAAGAATTAATTTTCAAAGAGTTGGGTTCATCAATAGATTACTCTCCCATGAACTCTATCCACTTAGATACTATTGATCATGCTCATAAGAGTTCACAATGAAGAATAAAATAAGGAGATAAAATTAGAGGGAGAAAGAAAAAGAGAGAAATGGTAACACAATAACTAAATCATGCAATAAAATAATAGGATGAAATGATAATAAACCCTGAGAATAAACTAAAAAATAAATTATTACAAATATTTAGTGTAGTGGTTTATCCCTTTAAAAGTCATGAAATTACAAATTTATATTGATATAAGAGAAATATTTTGGCTAAAAAATATTTCCTCTAAATTTAATATGTGTTTGGAACATTCTATAAATTAATTGAGAAAATTTATCATCATAAATTTTGTTCCACTCTATCTTGCATGATTGAAAAACAATTCTTAACATCATTTTACATGTGTAAAAAATGTTAAATATCATTTACTATGAATATTCATTATGGAATGGATGACTATTTTTTTCTAACGCATCGTGTTCCCATTCAATTATTACCATTAAATAGATATGAATTACGCATGGAAAAAATTATAGTTTTTTTGTGGATTTTGTACATATCCATTTTTAATTTTATGTCCATTAGGCTATCTATTTGTGAGATATTGGTCTATATTAAGAACATTGAAATATCTATCCAATGATTTTGATGTCTGACTTGTGAACTTATTTTGGGCCTCTAAATATTGAATTCAAATCATTTATTAATTTTATTAAATATAGCCCAACAAATATAGAAGCCTAAAAAATTAATTAAATAATTTAATTTTTTATAGAAAATTTTATGGCTCAAATATAGAATAAAATTATAATATTTAAAATCCAAAAATTGGGTAGTTTTCCAATTAATCTAAAAATTCATCAAAAACTAAAAAAAATGTTAAAATTGTGCTAATAATAGTACTATGGTACGATTAAAACCATTGAAAAAAAATAAAATTATTGAAAATATTTGTCTATCAATTCCCACACACTTAAAAATTGAACTCCTATGAAATCATCTAATACCAAGCTAAAAATAAATTTCCCAAAGCATAAATGACAACACAACTCAATTATCATATAATAAAATAATCATGCCTCCTACATGGATAAAAATTTCAAAAATCCTCAAAAATTAAAAAAATCCATTCAATTCCATGTTAATCTTCATGTACATATCATACCTACCTACACAGGAAAATATTTTTCTCTTCCCTCAAGATTTTTTTGTGGAGTTTTTATCATTCCCATGATCGTGTGTGATCTTCATAAGCTTGATATAATCCTAATATCTTTAATTAATTGAGATGGAAATGTTTGAATAATGGTGTATTCTACATGTTTTTTTCTCAGTTTGAGATTTTTATGGTTTTAAATATAAAAACTCCAGAGGCAGAACTAGGAGGGTTTGAATATAAATTGAAGTAAATGACCGAAAACATTTTCCCCAAGAGTTGTGTGTTCCTCAATCATCTTCAAAATGAGTCACCTTAAAACACCAAATGAACTTTTCAGGAAAATTACACGTCGAATTTCAGAAAAAATGATAAATTTATTCCAACTTCCCCCCATTTGTATAAATTCCTTGCGTGAGTTTAGATATAGATTTATCCTTAAAATCATTTTTTAGGAAAAGAGATGTTGATTTTGATCTTTAATTAGTTCAGAAAATCCCTCAGTAGATTTTTAATTACATTTTTTCCAAACATCAATCCTTTCATGATGAAATTTTTCCACAAGAGGATCAATAAATAAGACAATTGTTTTTTTTTCATTTTACCTCAAAAAACTTCTTTTGGAATGGAAAATAAAACTAATTTTATCCATCCCCCACTCTTGGGTTCTACAATAATCATGATTTTAATGTCTATAAAAGGTTTAGAAGGTATAAATGTATTTTAATGTGGATTCACAATAAGTTATTTCATGGATATTAGGGAACTAATAATTTTACTATTAAAAGGTATAAAAAATTAGAGTTTAGTGTAAAAATGGATTTCAAAGTGGTGCCTCAAGTATACCTGAAACATTCCATGAACTCTAATAGAAAATCACATAATAAATCTCAAGAAAATAATGAAAAATATAAATGTAAATAATATATAAAAAATATTAAAAACCTATTTGATTTGTAGATATTTTAAATTTGGATAACAATTTTGTACAAGAGTTTAACAATCAATCAAAATTCATCAAATGAAAAGATTGAAAATAATAAAATTAAATCCATTAAAAAATTATTTAAAAAATAAAATATTTAAATCATGAAATGTTACAAAGAAACTATGATGGTTTGGATTTTGCAAAGTATTTGACTTATCTTAGGAATCCAAAAAACACACTCAATAAAAATCAAAACATAAAATATTTAGAAATATAAAATCAGTAAAAAAAATTTAATCACAAAAAATTACAATGAATATGTCTAAATCCACCCCCATAATTATTAAATTTACTAACCTCTATGTTTTCAATTTAGATATTTTTTTCATGCATAATTGTAATTGGGAGGAAAAAAATAATAAAAGTAAAGACATACCCTAATTTATTTTCCTTTGTCACCATCATGTTGACATCCTTATTCTACCACTTTAAAACTACATGAATTAAAGAACAATATATAATAAAAAGAAATATAAAAAGATAAAGGGAAAGAAAAGGGAAAATTCTTGGTTTAGACCTCCCAAGATAGTGATAGGTTTTTACTACCCTAGTTTGGAAATTGTAGTGGATTATCAAAAATCAGATTGTGGGTGTGGTTTCTTTGAGATGAGCCACCACGTGTGAATTTTCCCAGATTTCATGCGCTGACACTAAGATATCAGAATCCAACAGAATAAAAAAAATTTCCAAACCCCAAGTAAGGATATTGAGATAAGTTTAGGCCCATAGGGGTATAGAAAAGAAGATAGGGGTCCTCCCGGATGACTATCATGATGTCCTCCTCTATATGGTATACATGTTATTGTAGAGGAAGTAGTTTCACCACCACATTCTCCCTTATCTATTATTCTATAGAAGATTAATTTATGAATAATTCTTTAAAATTCATGTCTATATTATGCACCATTTTTGTTGTGTCGGAAATTTTAGAAAAGGAGAATTCATAAAATAATTCTGTTTAAATAATGCTAAAACATGAAGAATATATAAAGAAATATTTCCATTCAAATATGTTTGCATGAAATTTATCTCTTATGGAAGGAAAATTGGAATCACAATCTAAATAGGTGCATCCTCATCATCATATTACAAATAAATTTATATGTATAGAGGTTCTGGTTTTTAGTTTTCTAGGATGTGAAGATCATGTTTCAGGTTATCTTTAATAATAAGATTCCTGGAATATTCAAAGAAATATTGACCTCCAATAAGTATGTCTTCTGGTATTTTTTTCTTCAAATACCTCATTAGAAATATTTTATTAATGTATAATGTTATTTATTCTCTTAATATCTCTTTCTCAACCTCCTCATGTGTTTTTGGAAAAAAATCACTAAAGGTAACATTGATGCATTTCTGGGTCAATTGTGTTTTTTGATAGTGGGTTTCATTGGTCAGTTCTATAGTTCCAAATATAATTTTGACAATCTCTGTGATTAAGGATCCATGAAAAAGGAATTGATGATCTGTAGGTGCTAAAAAAATATCATATTCAAGGTGTTGTTGTTTCCTAGTGTTTGCCAAATTTTTGGGTCCAAAAAATTAGAGAAAGAAAGAAACGTTTTTTAATGAAAGTGGTGAATAAATGTTTTAGGGGTTTTTAAATTTTCATGATATACATTTTTCAAGATTAGTACCAAAAAAATATAGAAAAGTAAACAGGGTCATGAAATTTATGGATTTGCCGTGCAAGGTGAGGTTGTACGAACGTGAGACTTATGCATTTAGGGTGAAGTTGTGTTCCACATGCATAGTGTTTCTAAAATGCATTTAAATAGAAGGATACCCACCTAATTATATATTAATATAAATATTTAGAGAAAATAGGATCTCTGGTTTCACGAGTGGTAGAATGTGGGGTGAAAATAGAGAGGTTCACTCTAGAAGGGAGTTCTACACCAATAGTGAGTTGGGCGTAAAAAATGTGTGTCATGAATGTATTGATTAGTGCACAAATTTGTTTCTCAAGAAAAAGGTGAATCTTTCTTTCCATGAATTAATGGATCATGCAAGTCAACCCTAGGTTGTACAAAAGATTGATGTTTCCTTGTACATATGTGGTAAAGAGGTATTCAACATTTGATGAAAGTGGGTCATTAATAGAGTATCTATCTATAGTTGAAGATACATGCATTCATGGAAATAAAGGGGCATATAGGTCCATACACTGTGAGTGGATCCATTCCAAGAGTAGTCAATAAAGGAATAAAAGGACGGTAATCCCTTACAATAGCAGTGATCCAGAGAAAGCGAAATAGGGAGAGGCCCTTGGGAATGTAGTGTGCATACCCTTAATATTTTAAATATAGTGAGCCTAGGTATAGAAGTGATTTGGCTTGAACATAATTGTTGGCAATGATCCTTTGTTAATTTGGTTCAATAATCACATTGCCTTTGTATGCATCTTGGATATAGCCTAGTGAGGGTGAACCAAGTAAAAATATATATTTCCTTATGTTTTCAATATTACTTTACTTTTAGTACATTATTATCTGAAAAAATTGTAAAGGAATCTATCAACATTAACATGAATGATCATAAGAACTTACCATTGTAATAAAGAGGTAAAGATCCAGTGGGGTAGGAAGAAGTATTCCATACCCTAATTCACCCCTCTCTTAGATTATCTGGGTCCCTTTTAGACCTAAGTAGTTTTTTAACATAAAAAATGATTGGGGAAGTCTCTTCCACCATTCATTGTGGTTATGGTGCTGGATCAGTTTCTATTTTCTCTTGAAATTCATGTAAATATCCATATATCTACTATATTTTTCTCTATAGGGTTTTTATTTCATCATTAATCCTTTACAATTGAGATTAAATATCCTTTATAACTTCGTATTTCACTTGATATTCATTAGTTTATGAAGAATAATATCAATTAAAATACATCATGGATAAGGACAATTTTTTAATTCTGGAAATTTCGGATTTTTTTATTTTTATGTAAAACAATGTGTCAAGGTGTTGTGACTCCATATAAAAGTCTCCAATTTGGTAAATAATTTATTTTTTTATCTCAAAAATATTTATAATTTTTACTATGTTCAGTATAGGGGATGACATATGTCATTCTCTTGGAGAGATGTTGCATTCAATCACTAACTAATTCTAATTCTAATTTAATTTTTTAATCTCTTTATTTATGTAATAAAAAAATAATTTATTCTTAGGATGTGAAATTGATGTTTTAAAATTAAACATGCATATAAAATGAAAACAAAATGAATACTAACAGAATAAAGTTAGTACCAATGGAAATATTCCAAAGAGAATAACTTGGAGTGATCCATTACTTTATTATTATCAATTTTAAACACAATTAATGAAAATACTTCAAAATATGTGTTAAAATAATATTTTTTCGATTGGTTTTGATTATAAGGTGAAATTGATTGACAAAAATTAATATCCGCCTCCTCTATCATGGGAAAATATTATACACATTAGGTGACAATTGGGGACATAAAGGCAACTTTTCCACTAAGACTCCCTTATCATAATTGTAAGAAGATAAGAATCATTAAGAATGAATATTTAGAGATTTGGTTTCATCACTATATTACTCTCCTAGGAACTTCCTTGGGCTATTCACTCATTATCATGAGCATAAGAGATCATAGGGAAGATGACAATAGAGAGAGAGAGGGGTATAATAATAGATAAACAAGAACACTAAAACTAAAACCTGAAATTCCATTATAGAAGAAAAATAAAATAAAAAATGTAAATAAACAACAACATAAATTCATCTAAATATTTAGTGTAGCAATCGATCCCTTGAAAGGTTTTGAAATTAAAAATTTTTATGGATTGGAGTGATATACTTTGGCTTATAAATGTTTTTAGAAAACTTTATGAGTATTATAAAAATTAAATGAAACATTTTGGAAAAGTGGTATTCTGAATAGTTGTTTCCATATTTATCTCACATGTGATCACAATATTTTAGCTTAATTTTCCACATATATAAAAAGTTAAATCTCATTTACTCTGAATTGTTTTGTTATGGCTACCTATTCATATTCTAAGGAATCTAGTTTACATTAAATTATGACCTTAAATTAAAATGATTGACACATTGAAATAGTTATAAAATTTATTCCTATGAATGATCTCTATATTAGTTTTTATTTCAACTTTATTGGGATAATAATTTTAAGGATATAGTCCCATATTAAAAAAATATCACAATCTTTGGACAGATTTCAAGTAATGAATTTTGAGATTATTTTGTGCCTTCAGATGATAGATTAAGATAATGGTCCATTTTTATGAATTATATCCCAAAAAACATGGAATATTATAAAAAAAGAACTAAACAATTTAATTTATTATTGAAATTATTATGTCTGAAATATAGAAAAAATTATTTTAATTAAAATCCAAAATTATGTCATTTATTAAATAATGCTCAAAATTATTAGAAAACAATTAAATTTTGAAAAATTACATAAAAATAAAACAATGATGGGATTAAAAACCAAATAAATTAAAGGTAAAAATATTGAAAATATTTTATTTATCATGGACCAAAGATAAACTTTTGAGGCCAACTGGATGGGGATCTGGAGAGGAATTTCACTATTACAGTTACCTCTATTGTACCTTATATAGTGCTATTATCATTCCATGAGAATTACAACAACCATCATGGATTGATCCAAAAAAATCTGGATTGCTTTTCACCCTTTCCCTCCACTGAGATATGGTTCATTGCCTTGTGTAATCCATATTATATGTTGTATTATCATTTTTTACATAACACTTATTTTAAAATTTTAATTATTTATTAAAATATTATGTCATTTTTTCTTTACGAAATAATTAAATTTTTTATTATGTGTTATAATTGTTATTTTCTATAAAAATTTATGAAATTATAAATATATATAAAAAAATATATGTTTTATCATAAGTTATATTGCGAAATTTCTGAAAAAATATTAAATTTCATGTTATAACGGTCTATATTTATTATATTCATTTCTAAATATCTTTTAAAAAATATTGAAATAGCTAACAATAAAATTAAAAATTGATTTTGAATAAAAAATTAGTTTCGTTAAAAATATAATTTTTCTGTTCATTTTTATTTTATCTTTAACTATATATTAAAATATAATTTTGAATTAATTATTGAAATATTTTGTCTTTTATATAATTAATGATATATTTTAAAAAATAATTATACCATTATATAAATAAATTTTTTCACAATAATTAATAATTTTTATATAAAGTTAATAATTAATTATATTTTTTATATACAAGAAATACACATCTATATAATCTAGTATTAGTAATATGTATATGTATAAATTTTAAAATTTTTAAATCTATTTCAATATAAATATTAAAATTATTTCCTTTAAATTTTATAGTTTTATAATTAGTGATATATTTTGAAAAACATTTATAAATTTATATTTTTTAGTTTGTTGATAAAAATAGATTATATTATTACATATTTAATATATATATATTAATAAAATTAAAATAATTTCGTATTTTTTAAACATAGATAATAGTAAATTAGAATCTATTATTATGTAACTTAAGTTTAATCTTGCATAGTGGTCTATATCAATGCAATGTTTAGCTCTAATAAAGGAATATGTGTAATATTAAACTGAAATTTTATAAGAATTACTCTCAATGAATCATTATTTTAATATTATACAGAGACCATTATCAATGCTAATTTTAGTACCGATAAATCTCCCTATACTAGAACTAAATTTAGCAATGACAAAGGTATTTTAGTAAGACAATACTGAAAATTTGTAAGAATAAATTCAAATTTTGGAAGATTTGGTAATGAAAATAGGAATTATCAAGGATAAATTTTCCACTTATAATGGTCCATCTTTTCTAGTGATTAAAGTGACACTGATAAAACATTAAATTATCAGTTCTTATGATTTTCACACTAATAAAATTCCTTTATCAATTATTTTTAGAAAGCGATGTTTAATCCCTTTCCATATTTATAAAAGACCCTAACTGCATAGCAAACCATACCCATCATTTATGTTATTCTAAAATCCACACACTACCACCCCCTGCATCATTTTTTGTTTGACCCCACTTTTGTAACTGAAAGCATAAATATTTCACTAACCAATATGTGTATTTTAATGATTTTGGATTGTTTTTATGTAAAATGATTCCGAATTCAATCACAAAATTTCTCAAAATACTCATTTATTATTTTTAGAAACCTTTTATAATTTATGTTTTTATGAATGTTTTATGTTGTTTGATCTCCCATTAAAATTATTACTAGTTGTTAATTGAATTTTGTATTTTTTTTTCTATTGGTGGTTATTTTTATTTTTTCGAAGTAAATGTGTTTGAGACTATCTACCTTTGAAAGGTATAGAACAAAAAATGATTCATAATTTTTTTAGATATGACTTTCTAATTGAAAATATATATTGGTTGGTGTTTTGATATAACTATTTAAAAACAAATATTTTAAGTGTTTTTTAAATTATAAATCATTATTTTTATGGATAGGCTTGAAAATAGAAGTTTTATTTGAGTTTTTTGTAGGTTAGTATTTGAAGGGTATTTTTTTAATGATTAATAAAATCATTGGTTTTTTTTATTGTTAAAAAATTAAACTGTATTTAGAATTAATAGTTTTAAACTAGAATTGTTATTTAAGTTTAATTTGATTTGAAGAGTGGAACTGTATTTTCGGTGTTTAATACTTCCTTTGATTTTTATTTTAATTTAAAGTCATTTATTTTCACAATGAATTGCTTGAGTTTTGTAATTATGGAATTGAGATAAATTTTGGTTTGATTTAATTGAGTTAGAACTTTTTTTGTTAAGGATGTGTGTTCTTGGATTGTTTTTCATGGAATTGTATGTTTTAGAATAATCTTAAAATTTTATATGGTTATATGTTGTTTTGAGTTACACATAAATTTAAAACTTTTAATTCATGTTTAAACCATTCGTAATATGCCCAAATAGGAAAATTGGGATTTGTGTGCATGATGTTTTCCTACTAATAGTGATCCAATTAAGGTATTTAGTTTTGAAATGATCCTAACCAATTCAAACTGATAACAATCCAAAAAAAGGAATGGATATATAATAAAAATCATTGATGGAATATTGGTATTAAAATAAAAGTTACTTATCATAATATGTAGTCTAAATATGAAAAATAATTTTGAAGGAATTTTATTGGAAATTATAATTTTTTCATATATTGTTATGGTCTACCATTGTTACCAATATTTAAAGTGATGAAATAATAAAACATTAAATATTTAATATATAATAGAAATTAATTTTTTTGTGTGGTGGAATATGTGTTTTAGAGAACAAAAATTAAAAAATAAATTACCTAAGGTTATTGATTTAATAAGAACAACAATAAAATTTTAATACATTATTTGAGAGCAATTATAAAATCAAATACTTTATAAAATAAATACCATTACAATTTAGAAATATTTAACTTTAGATTTGGAAAAAACTAGTTAATAAAATATAATTTCTTTTAGGACTAAATCATTCCTTTTCACAGGGTCAAACCCATAAATTATCTCATCATCAATGTAATTATTAACCAAGGTTAACTATTATTTTTTTAATTATAATTCATATATATTTTTGTGGAAAAATTACATACATTATAATTAAAAAAATTATTAGAATGAATTATTAATTAAAGTATATTAAAAGTATTCAAATTATATATTTTAAAACTAAATTAAAGTCAACAGATAAGAATCAAGATAATTTAAAATTAATATAAATTAAATATTAATATCCTTTCATGGCCGAAGGACTAATAAATATAAACATTTTTCTTGTTAAATCAAAATTAAGTCAAGTGATATAATCCATCATGATAAAAAATACATTCTATTCTGGGCTTTAAAAACATTCATGGGTTTATAAAAATTATAAGAATGAATGTAGCATCCTATTGCTATTTTACAGAACTCTTCAACCCTCCTTTACTTCATTCTTTGGTAAGGTATCATTTAGGGTTCTTTAGCTGAAAATTTGGAAAATTATGGAAGTTTCTGGGATGTGCGTGATTGGAACGCAGTTTTCTGAAGCTATTCACCCACCCAAGTTAACCAATGGGAACCCAAAATGTGGGAATTTCATGGTTGGCACATAATTTTACAAACAATATTCCCACCTAGTATTAACTATATACCCCTTTAGAGGGGTGAACAATTAGGGAACATAGTTTTACAAACTATGCGGCCTCCTCTAGGAAACCGTGCATGTATATTTCTTAATTCTAAATATTAAAGATAAAATTCCCCCATATCAACCCCCTCTCCACCCTAACTCAGGATTGGACGTATTTAAAATTATTTAGAGCTTCAAAGAACCTATTTTGGATCCTACAAACCAATTTTTAGGTGGATTGAATGTTGGATTATATCATTTAATTCCCCTATAGTAAGAGATCTACTTTTATTCTTTCTCCACCTCTATCTATAAATCTCATCCTTTGGTTTTTTAGATCCTATAGTTTCTGAAGGATCTAAAATCTTTTTATTTGGATCTTGAATATATGTTTGATTCCTTGATCTCCACTATTTACAATATTTGTTAACAAATCCCATTACGGGTGTTGTGATACTTGATCTGTGTGATAAATGTAGGTGGTTTCCTTGAGAGTATTCATGATATAAACCATTGATATATTGATTTAAATTAAATTTATTTCATATGAATTAGGAAAAAATAATTCTATATGGATTGGGATTTTAATTTCATTGGCATGTATTTTGGGAAAACCCCCCAATTCTGATGAAATTTGGAATTTGGGGTTTGATTGGAATTTGATATAATTTGGGAAATTGATTTTAGAAAAAATAGATTAAAAATATTTTACCAAAATCCATGATAAGATTTATCTTGAAAAGGGAATGAATTGATTAAAAACCCATGTTTGGGTTTTTTAAATGGGAATT
This sequence comes from Viscum album, assembly GCA_963277665.1. Lineage (NCBI taxonomy): Eukaryota > Viridiplantae > Streptophyta > Magnoliopsida > Santalales > Viscaceae > Viscum > Viscum album. Next base: position 545,251,369 of record OY728153.1, on the reverse strand, counting down.
AGCATAATCAAACTGAGAATGGGTTAAATGTATTTTAAATAGTATTAAAATAATTTTACCATTATTCACTGAATTATTGATAATATTCGGGCCTAGGTAGGTAATGGGTTATTTGGGACAAACACATAAGGATGGGAATGTAATAGAAAGATATTCATGCTTTACAACTCCAAAAAAAACTAGTTTGGATGATCTTAACCCCAATGGGATATTGATGAGTCCCCTTTTGACAATTTCTTACAAGTGTGTGTGTATATTTGGGTGATCACTGATATGAGATGTAAGAGTATCCCATTTATTGGAACTATAATAACCACTGGAATATGACCATGTTGAATATTGTTATTATGTTGATATATATATATGCCATTGATTATGAACTGATTTACTACTGCCTTGTTATTTATATATATTTTTTAATAAAATGTTTAATTAATATATTGTTTAAAATGTTTCCATCATTTGAAATGAAAATAATGTATTTTTTAATTATGTAATTGTAATGTTATGCCTATTTTATTTAAAATTAAAAGGATTATTTTTTATTTACTATGGAATCATTTATAGAACACTTATTGTGACACTTATGGGATTTTAGCTTACACACAACCTTTTCCTTCAAGAATTTGTATATTTCCTTCTACCATGTTCGAGCTTTGTTGAAATTCTACTTAGAGGTGGTGGTGGTTTTTGTTCAATTTGGGCGTGGAGTGTTGTGTCCCTTGGTGCTTAGGTTGTTTAACATGTTCTTATAGTAATTTTTTGATTTTATAATAGGGTTATGTTTTACTTGGTTAACTTCTTTTATTTTATACTTAAAGAGTTTTCTTTGAGCATACTGACCTGTTTCTATTTCTTCTACTATTTTTAAGAAACTTTTTTCCCATTTTTTGATTGTATGACTACAAGTGGTTGTCACTAGCCCATAGGGATTGGGAAATCCCTTTATAATCTTCCAATGTCAACTCGGCTATCAAAATACCAAGTTATCAAGGATGGTTTTTTATAATTTGGTATCAGAGGGAGGTTAAGAATCATTCCTTGATGTCAGTATGTGTTTGTCAAATATTATAATGACATAGGAGGGATTTATGAGTGAGTGACTTTCTATCTCTTCTCATAATGAGCCTTAACTCTCCAAGGGTTGATTGGAAAATGCATCTTGAGGTTTTGGTCTAGCTTTCCCTTATTTAGATTTGGATTGGTTGAAATATAAATATTTTTTTCTATCTAATGAAATTAATTTAACTATTTATCTTGATGAGTTGTTGTTCTCTACAATATTATAATTTATTCAAGGTTTTATTTGATGTGTTCTAGCATCATGCCTCTAAGAAGATGTTAAAATATGATCTAGGAGGATGATGCTGATGAAACACAATAATATTATCCTAATGTAGACAAAAATTTGTATGAGGCTATTGTGCGTGATTTATATACTCTGTGACAGACTCCAGCACCCATTCTTATATAGGTTTAAACTATGGAACATCATGGGGTTTAGTCTCGAAATCATGATCCATAGATCCTTATCAAGAATCCAAAAGTGTTCCAAAGTTCAAATGATCCTCAAGAGGTTGATGATTTATTGATGAGAATTGATCTTATTTTGAGTTCCAAGAAACACATGATCCAATCAAGGTGGAATGTGCCACCATCAAGATTGAAGGACCTAACAGCAGATAGTGGGAAACAATGGAAAAAATAAGGAATCCTAATGTCTTAGAGTATAAGGACATTAAATTCATTATCGTAGACTAGTTCTATTGAGTGTTTATGGTGTTGGATATGGTTATGAAGTTTTGTAAACCTGAGTAGACTAACAGGACCATGAATGAGTATTCAAATTTACTTCATGATCTTGTGTAGTTTTCACCTTATATTGTATTAAATGATAAGATAAAGATTTGATGGTTCAAGATGGGACTTATATATGATATTCGTTCTCTAGTTTTTTTGTTGAATATCACTTCTTTTGATGACATGATAGATAGATATTTTATGGATGAGATTCATCTTGCTGGTATGTTGGGTTTGATGTGTGTTTCTTTTTCTACTAGTGGAGGTTCTATGTGTTTTTAACAAGAAATAGAATGTGTGGTAAGTGTCATAGTTGTTATTGAATGTAGGATTCTTCTAGAACTCATATATACTATACATTGGCCTTTTGATTTTCTACATGTGTTTTAATATTGGGCACTCAAAATGGGTTTTCAATGAGGCACCAAAGATTTTTTGTTTTACAGACACTCAAGTCACTAATAGATGTTATTTTATGTCCATTCTTATCCACCTAATGGAATGGGATCCTATGTGTATAAAAGGGCTGTTGTGAAATCATATGCTTTGCGATCAAAGGGGTTCCTTCTATGAGCATCTAGAATGATGTTTCTTCATGTAACGGAAGATTATCTAGAGGAAGAAGATAAGATTATAGTGACTATGATAGGTACACTCACTATTGCTTCATATTTAGTGAACACATTATTTTATACTATAAAATATCATTCATTCATTTATAATTTTATTTTTAATCTAACAAATATTACTATGTAACATTTATCTTAAGTGGTGGATATCAATACACCCCTCTAAATTAATAGAGATCATAGTCTTCATTTGGTAGGTATTAGATCTTTGGTAATAATGCATGAGTTGAGTGTTATATTTAATAAATCTCTTTTACTACCCCCAATGGGGTGCGTTGAATCTTTCAGGTAGAATGATAATCGAGGTTGAGTAGAGTTCGACCTTAATATCTAGATTTGGGGAAATTAAAATATGTTTTTTCATTTGATCTAGAGTGAGAGTCCTTGAGATATGATATCCCTCTAGTTTTCACTGAGTTTCCCAATATTTTTTTCTTCGGAATTCTCTTGTTTTCCACTAGTATTGGAGGTGGAGTTTTCTATTGATTTAGTGCCTAGTACTCAACCAGTATCCATTAATTCTTACCAATTCAATGAATCTGAAATAAAATATTTGAGTACTCAGTTAGAGGACCTATTAGAGAAAGGATTTATATTTTTGAGTGTGTCTCCTTTGGTGTTCCTAATCTCTTTTAAAATAAATCTTATTTAATATTTCTCCTTTGTGTTGACTATCAAATAATCAATCAATTCATGGTAAATAAAAAATATATCTTACCATATATTAATGATATTTTTGATCATTTGAGAGGGGATAAGTGGTTTTTAAAGACTTATCTTCAATTTGGTTGTCATCAGTTGAGAATAAAAGAATCTAATATTTAGAAACTTCCATTTAAAGATGTTATTTCCATTATGAGTACATTATCTTACCATTTGGCCAAACCAATTATCATATAGTCTTCATGGATTTAATTAATATGACATTTAAAGAGTATATTTAAACTTTCATGGTGGTGTTCGTGGACGATAAACTTATTTAATCAATGTAACAGGAGGATCAACTATGTCATATGAGATAAGGTATGTAATTGTTAATAAATTAATAAATTTATTCCACTCTATTGAAATGAAATTTCCAGATTCAGAATGAGAAGATCTTTGGAAACCTATTGTTGGAACATGGTGTCTCTGTTGATCCTCAGAATGTAAAAGATTCTAGGACATTGGAGAAACCGTGGAATGTTTTTGAGAATCAGAGATTCTTAGGTTTAAATGATATTATCACTGGTTTATAAAGTATTTGTAAATGTCAAATTCTATAATGAATTCTCCAACTAAGAGGAGAGTAATTTCTATTTTTGGTGAGAATTGTCATAGTTTTTTTCGGGATAAAACCTCTCTTGATTAATACACAAGTGTTTACTCTTCCATAGGTTGGTAAGGGATACATGGTATTTAAGGATGTATTAGTTTTAGGGTTTGGGATGTGTTCTTATACATGATGATCATTTCATTAGTTATGGCTCTTAGTAGCATAGGGGACACATTAAGAATTATCTGACACATGATGGATCAAAGATTATATAAATGGTCATCCCAATATCTACCAAAGATGGTATAAATATTTAGTGGATTCATCTGATAAAGTTGGTAGAACATAGCTGCTATAAATCTTATGCTAATATTAAATATATACAGTTATAATTCACAATTAGTTATCATGATTTCTTGACGGTTTCACCTCATTTGGGTCGTCAACAGAATGGGAGGAAAGGTAAGATTTCTCCTCATTTTTTGGGACCTTTTTAAGGTTTTTTTGTAGGTGGGGATAGGGGAATTCCATTTATAACTTGCACTATAGTTTACATTCATACATAATGTGTTTTATATATCACAGTAATGAAAGTATTTTTCCTAATCCATTTCATGTTATGAGCTAGTGGGATTGTGATGTCAAGCTTGATTTATCGATGACTGGGAATCTATTCAGTATAATGGATATTTAAACTAAGGAAATTCATTACATGAATATACCTTTAGTTTGAGTGTTATGGAATCATGGTTCTGATACACATGAGACACAGTAGATAGAGGAACTGATGAGAAAGCTGTAACCTTGTCTTTTTTATAGGGATAATTCTCAATATGATTTTAGGGGATAGAGTGTTTCAATGGTGGGGAGTTTGTAACATCCTATAACTTTTTCAAAGTACTCATTAACCCTCATTTTTATCATTCTTTGGTCGGGTATTATATATGGGTGCTTCCGGTGAAATTTCTAAATTTTTTGGAACTTTCTAATCTGTTCACACTAGGCGCATGGTATGTCAAATCATGCATTGATTTATGGTAAACCATGAAGAACCAAAAAGTTAATGTTCTCATAGTTGGCATAGAGTTTTAAAAACTCTAGTCCCATATTTTAGAAACCACTAATCTTATGATAGGTCATACAATTAGGGTGAACAATTTAATAAACCATGTGTTGCCCTCTAGGAAATTGTGTGTAAAAAACTTTTTTAATGATGAAAATTAAATTAACTATTACTGAACACTCATATGAACCACTTCTTGACCCTATCTCAGGAATGGATGTCCTCCTAGGATTTTGAAGCACCCAAGAACCCATTATTTATCCTCCAATCCTATTTTGAGGTGGATCAAATCTTGGGTAACATCATTATATTTATCTCCCCTAGGATATCTACTCCCCTTCATTCTCTCCACCTATATCTCTCTTATTATAATCTTTATGGGTTGTTAGGTCATCTAGATTTTTATGGATCTAAACTTCTTTTATTAGGATATTTAGTCTATGATTGATTTCTTGATCTTTTTTTCTTACATTCTTCATTCACAAATCCCATTTCGTGTGTTGTGGTACGTGATCTTCATGATAAAGGTAGGTGGTTTCATTAAGATTTTACATGTTATAAATAATTGATTTTCTAAATTTAAATTAAAAAATATAATTTGAATTATGAAGAAAATATTCAATGTGTATATGGATTTTAATTTATTTCTCATGTATTTTTAGAAAACCCTAAATTCTCATAGAATTGGAAGTTTAGAGTGTGACTATAATTTGATATAATTTGTGAAATTTATTTGTGAAATTTATTTCAAAAATATGGATCAAATTTATTGGATAGAATCTTAGGATATTTTTACATTTAAAAGTGGAATACTACGACTGGAAAATGTGAATTTGTTTCAAATAGTATTAAAATGAATTTCCCATTGTTTATTGATTTATTGAGCACATGTGATCTTGGGTAGTTTGTGGGTTATTTGGGAAAAACATGCTAATGTGGGAATTGAGAAGAAACATATTGATGCTTTACAAATAAAAATAACATATTTCATAAAATATTTTCCCCTATGGGATATTAATGATTCATATTTGGGTAGTGTCTGAGGGACATGTGTGTACATTTCTAGGAACATCGATATGATATCTTTAAAGATTTCATATCCTGGAATAATCTTACCCCTAGTAAAATGACAACATTTCTTGATGGTACTATGTTGATATATATATATATATGTTTGTGTGTGTGTGTGTGCCATTGATTTTGAACTGCTTTACTCATTCCTAGTTGTTTATATAAATTATTTATAATTTTTTTTACTTAATACATTGTTTAAAATTTTTCCATAATTTGGAATGAAAATCATGTTTTTTAATATTAAACTATACTTATATTCCTATTTTATTTAAAATTGTAATCTTGATTTGGTTTATTTGTTATGGAATCCTTTATATAACACTCAGTGAGACCCTACATCACTTTAACTCACACCCTTCTTTATCCTTCGAGAATTTTTAGATTTCCTTCTACTATGTTTTAGTAAAGGGAAAGAACCACTTAGAGATGGTGGTTGTCATTTTTCCTTTTTGGATTGGAGTGCCATGTCTGTTGGGGCTTGTGTTGTTTATCTTGTTCTTATTGTACTTTGGTTATGTTATTATTGGGTATTATTACCTATTAGACTTCTTGTACTTTCTTATTTGAGATTTTTCTTTGAGAACTCTAATATGTTTTAGTTTCTCCTTGTGTTCGTGTGGGAAAAAATGTTCTCATTGTTATCTTTTATGATGTCAGGTGATAGTCTACAACCTATGGGGATTGGGAATTACCGTCCAGCTATGTCGGTTCCCACTTGGGTTTAAAATTACCAGGGTATCTGGGCAATCTCATAATAATGAAAATATAAAAATGGAAGCATATAATCAATTAAAGAACTCCAGAACACACACTCAGTTCATGAAACAGAGAATTTTAAAAAAAGAAAACATACTGAATGGAACTTAAAAACGAAAACAAGAATAAAAATATAATTATTCGTTGAGAACAATACTTTAACAAATTTTATAATACATTTATGAACATATAAGGATTTAAAAAAAAATCCAATATAAAAACCCATTATAATATGTTAGGATATACTTAATCAAAATAAATCATTAATGAGAATTGAAAAAACATTATCAGAAACCAATTTTTCATACGGTGTTAAATCAAGGTTTTAATGAAAGATGTATTAATGAAGACCCATAACATAGGATCATGTAAATTCCATTTAAAACCTTTAACTGAAGTATCAAATTATAATTGAAAAAAAACTTATTCAAGTCACATTATTTATTTTTTTAATTTATGTGAGATACACTAAAAATATCCCATATGTGCATATTATAATTTATAATAATATTTTTTTGATGATATACTTTATGTAATTTACACCTATAAAAAATAATACATTATATGCATACCTTAGGTTTATTTAAGGATTAATTGTTAAATTTGAATATTATTGAACTAAATAAGATACATATGAATTAAAAATTATTTAATTCTAACAAAATGATAAAAGAGTATGAGTTTGGTTTAATGATATCACCCAATTTTAAAAAGAGTGTGGAAATAACCCTTATCAAATTATTTTTCTGTCTTCACATTGTTGTTATTAAAGAAATATTTGTCTATATGTAGTGGAAGAATAATTGATTTTTTTGTAGAGTAGATAATATTTTCAAATTTGGGACTAATCGTGGGGAATAATTGAATATAACCAATGAATTGGATAACAATAGTTCATGGATCGTCTGATACAAGTACATCTCTAAATGATGATTGATATCATATCCTAGAAATGATATGAATAGTTTTTTAGGACCATCATTGTTATCAAAATTTATTTAAAAGTTAATGATCCAAAAAAAGATTCCATTGTATGCTTGTTTTACTCTATTTATGAAAATTTATGTCCTAATATAGCTACATAATTCAAAAGTTGTAAATAGATGGAGCTACACCAAATTTACATAACTACAATCTCTATTTAATAATATGTTAATAAAGGATAATAAGCCATATTTTTAAACATATTACACTGAATAAATGTTATTTTCAATGGTTATGATCTCTGAAAGAATACATGAATGTACAAATGATTGTATTTTTTTCAAGGATTATAAAGCACTTAAAATATTCCCTTCATCTGGTGCATAATGATATATGATAGAAAAATAAAGATCTTAATTTTTTTGGTACATTACAATCATTACAAGGATTAGAATACTGTATAGATGTGAGGAGACTGTAAGGAAATTGATTTGGCATGTGAATTCAATAATTTAAGATGGTAAAATTAATCACTTAACATACTATCCTAAGTGGAAGAAAATGTATGATGAGTATCCTAAATTAGGAAACAAGGTTAAAAACATATTCCTTACACTATCTATTTATTGAATGAATTGTTTTGGTGTACAAAGTATCTCTCATTATACATGGATGGTTATTTCCATAAATTATTAAAAATCATCATAGTTATTAATAAAGAACAAGTACATTATATTTTTTATTATTACATCTGAAAAAAAACAAGATAGTATTGATACTGATATTTATCTTCACCCATTGATTGGAGATATAAAATTTATGCGGGATTTAGGTGTTTTTTTATGGTTCTCATATAAATGAATAGTTAACATCGAAAACCAAGTTATTTTGGGGTGATAAATGACTTTCTTGCATATGGAATGTTTTTAGGTTATAACATTAAATTAATATTATGGTGTTCCATTTGTGAATGAGGTTCACACTTAGTTAGATTGAAATATTCCTTAAAGAAAGTGTTTTTAAGACACCATAATTTTTTACCCAGATGATATAAACACTAGTGTAAACAAAAGTCATTTCACGGGAATTTGGAAGATGGTGAATCACATTCTCCATTAATAGTAATGAAATATTTGAGAAATAAAATGAAAATTTCACAATATTTGGTAAAACCATTTAAAAAACCATACAGGAACGGGTTGGAAAAAGTAATCAGTTTTTTGAACTACTATTTTAGAATAGTTTATAGGTTAAAATTGTTTGTTATGTCATTTGTTATAACAAAAACTGTTTATTCTAAATGGCCCAACCATTAGACCTCAGGGGAGAAAGAAGTTTACCAAAAGGGCTTAAGGTTTTTGATGCCATGGAAGATGTATTTGGATTTAAAAATACACACAAACACAACCAGAAAATTCAACCAAAAACCATCTTAAAAATCAAGATACTCTCATAGAACAAATTAAATATAGAACATGTAATGAATTGAAGTAATGAAACTATCAATAGAACATAAAGAATTTATTTTGTTCTAATAAAGTCCAAAACCAAGGGTAACAAATACATTACAAATGTTTAAACAAGAGAATACCAAATAAATGGTTACGTTTAAGTAAAAATACAATAAAATATTTATCTTAATAAATCACATTAGTGTAAATGACCTCAATACCAAAATTATAGAATCTCCCTTCTGGTAATCCTAGTTCCACATCCAAATGATCATCATAGAATATATGCCTCATGGATTTGATCTTCTCAGGATCCCTTCTACTAGTTCAGCTGAAATATCTTCCACAATTGCATCCATTGGTGAATAATGGGTGATTATAAAAGACTTTACAAGTTACTATTAAACTTAATTAGGATTAAATATTTTATATTTATATTACTTCTTCATTAAATTAGTTCTTATATTAGTTCCAGCTTTCAGAACTCATACAATATCTTATAACACTATCTTTTATGACCAGAATCGCTATCACCATTGCTATTGATGCCAGTAAATTTTTTCTAAGATAACCTCTACCTTTTATTCTGTATAATTCCAATGTTAGAAAAGTTAATCCTTTATATGATCATTAGTACATAGACAAAAAATAACATTTGACACAATTTCTAACAATTGCACACTTGAGAATAACTTTTTCAAGGTTTATCACCATGTGCTATGGGTTACAAGTAATAACTATCATATCTCTATTCTTCACTTCAATTATTTAATTTTATCAGGTAATTTGAGATCCTAAGATCTCCAATTTATCAAATCCCCACTAAATCATAAAAAGGATATAGAATTTCCTATTTTATCATTGTAGTAAAATTTACATCACGACTCTTATTCCCATAAAACTTTAATATTTTTCACACCCTATCATCTATAAGATTCCAATGAAGTGGTATTTTAATATAATATGATATTTCTATGTGAAATAATAATTTATTGGCTAATTGAATAACACTATGGATATTATAATACAACATGATGATATATTTCCTTCTTCTGATATCCTCCAACATACATTTCAACCAAACCAAATCCTTATCTACTTATATAATTGAAACAGAATCAAATTTTGTGGTTGATGATATAACTACTAGTTTTAATCATTATATCCATATCATGGAAATTTCTCTATATGTAAACCAAAATCAAGTCATTATATTTAATTAATTACAACCTCATCCAATGTAATTGTCAAAAAACCCTGAAATGGTATTATCTTTTATGATATAGAGTGAAAGATCCCCTAATTTTTTTGATATTTCATAAGATATGCTTGATAACCACCCAATGTTACTTTCTCACATTCTCCATGATTCTTATAACCAAACGTACCACTTAAGTGATATCAGGACCTCTAAAAAACAAAGAATACAGCAAACATCCCATAGGTGATGTATATAGATCATTATCCATGTACTTAAACACATCATCCATATTATATGTCTTATAATTTGAAATTTTTAACTATTATACCATGGGAGTACTCACCAACTTTGACTCATTTATCTTGAATCTCTCCATTACTTTCTAGATGTAATCTATCAATAAAGAAACAATGTCATAAAAATAATGTCTCTTCAAATTGTTATAACTAGAATAAACTTATCAAAAAAAATATCTATCAACTAGAAAATTTTGGTTAATTCACACTTCAACTCTTATACCCTTTCTTCCACATGTCTTGACAAGAGTTAGTCATTAAACAAGAGAAGAAAACTAATGAAATTTTTATCAATATAATCCTTCTGGTATCAAAAATTATTCACACTACTATGGATTAACTTTTTTTCAATAATTATGTTTTCTAACTTATGATTCCAATTACATGGTATATAATTGAGCCTATTTTTATTTCTCTTGAGATTTAACACTAGGCCCTTGATCCTTTCTAGTATAAAACCTTATTTTTATCCATGTATATTTCTTTATCAAAATCATCATAAAATTATTTTATCTTGAAATCAAGTTGTTCAAGAAAAAAACATCCATGGAAACTATCCTGAGCGCTATTTGAGTAGTTATATTTTTCACTGAAGGAGAGAAAATATCACCGAAATAAACATCTTCAAATTATTTGAATCCCATATCAAAAAATTATTCCTTGTACTGAGTGCTACCATCCACCAATTCCTCTGTAAAATAATCCCATTTCTAAAGTTCACTCTTTCCTTCCAAAATATATGTTAGTTCCCATGTATCAAAAACATGAAAGGAATCTAATTATTTTTTATTTGTAACTAAAATTATAATGATTCACTCAAACATTTTGTTTCCCAATGGATTTATGTTCTAAAAAATCTATGTGATTTATAATGTTCATCATGGAATCAAACCTTTAAACTATTTGTCACGACCCGTCCCCTGAGGCCCGTGCCGTGACTACCCCAATTATTCCTTCAATAGGCTAGGGGATGGCGACTAGATCCAAAGGCGTATTCCCAAATACTGGGAAGGTAGTGCCTTTATAACCTGTAAGAACATGAAACCAAGAACACAACAAGATATGAAACTCAAGTAAAATAAATAGTAAATAGAGTGAGTGGAATAAGTTAAAGGGGCCAAAATACAAGACCAACTGGAAAGTACAAATACAACTGAAATACAATACAACTGAAGAAAGAGAAATAGAACTACTGTGTCGTCCTCTGAGGTTCCTACCTGAAGGGTAGGTACAGATTGCCTCCTCAACACTCCATGTCCACCTGTCTCCTCTGTATACCAACACGACATATGGTCCATCTCCGAGCACCGTCCAGTCCTGGTACTCTCAGCCTCGATTAGTGCTATCCATCAACTGTACCAAACACTACGAGGTACGAGAATATCCTGTGCATGGGAGTGTATAATGATACTCAGTAGGGACCCCGAGACCCTCAAGGTCTCACATATCCCAAAAAGATAAACCTCAAAGCATGAAGTAAACTTTCAACCCAACATAGGTATATTCCCATGCATATACCTTAGTTACATGTTTACCCATATCAATCTTGAGGAAACAGAAGGTCCAACCCAAAAGCCCAAAGCTCAACTGTTCAAGAAAGAAAGTAAAACCACAATGGAAAGTTCCACACATGTACGCCACAAATGAGAATACCACCAAAGTATTTCCACGAAGAAATGTACCACACATGTATGAAATCATGTCACAGCAAGTATAACTTATATATTGTAGAAGAGATGATTAAAAGTAACTAATGAATCATCTAACTTTATTGAGAGGTAGACCCACACAGGATTACTCAGTGCTGACCCACACAAGATCGCTCAGGGCTTACCCACATAGGATGACTAGGTGCTGACCCATATTGGATCGCTCGGTACTGACCCACACAGGATCGCTAGGTGCTCACCCACACAGGATCGCTCGGTGCTCACTCACACAAGATCACTCTTCATTGTTCACGTCACATCTAGCTACATGGTTCCCACACTATGCTCTCTTGTCTCTAGAAGGGTACGATACACAAGCCACTTCTCGACACTCCAACTGCCACTAAGTCTCACGAAGAGGTATCTCAAAGTACCTCCACATCATAGGGATCTCAACGCAATAGATTGTACATCAATTGGACGCCCGGTCTGTGAGATATTACCCATTTTGTCCGGAGGGCCCAGTTGGATTCGTGATCGATCCAACCCGAACGTACCTCAACATTATCCAAATATCTAGTGGGGTATACCAAAGGGACCATTTTTCTCCAATGTTTCGGGTGCTACCAACGGTCTCTCAAACGGTCGCCCGATGCCAAAGATAAGGCTGAAAATGTGTAAATGGGTCGAAGTGGGTCTGGGTCCGTTCTGACCTGATCAGACAGACCCTGCCTGACCCGGCCTAGCCCGACCCTATTCAGGTTGACCCGTCCTGACCCATTGTGTCCGACTCAGCCCGTGATGGGCGGCCTATCCCGTGTGGGCTGTGAGAGGCCGCATGGGTCACAAAGGCCATGAGGCCTTGAGGGGGGCTGCAGAGTGCCACGGGTGGCACGAGGCTATGGGGTGGATCAAAGGGCTACGAGTGGTAGGTCTAGTCCATGGACGACGTGTGGCTGCTAGGCAGCTTCGAGGGTCATGGAGGCTCAAAGGGCCGCAGCTGGCACGGCAAGGCCGCGGTGTGGCGCAGCCATGGGGGCGCGGTGAGGCCATATGCGACAGTGGTCGTGGGAGGTGGTGGCTATGGGGAGGCTTCGATGCCTTCATCACCTTCGTCCATTGCGTAGAACACTCCAAAGAAGCAGAACAACCGAGGGGTCAGTCCATGTTTTTTTTCCCGCACCCTCTGCATTAGAGCGGTAGCAAGTGGTTCAAAAGCGTGAAACAAGAACATGTATGAATGATATTTAAAAACATCAATACCCACAACCCTCTTCAATCACTATTCCAAATCCCGGAAGATAAATATAAGGGATGAACATGGGATGTTATACTCTCATAGAAATAAACCCATACCTCGTTTGTTTGATTCGTTGAATATTGCCCGCGGGGAAAGAGACGATGTCATTTGGAATTGACAAACGTTGGTGACGTTAGAGCTTCCTCGATCATCGGTTCGTTGACGTTGAAGTTTTTCATCCTCAATAAATGTCCCAAGGAAGAATTTGGATTCAAAGTTGACGTTCTTCTTTGGCTTCGTCGATCATGGGTTGGCTTAATTAATTAAGGAAATGGGGTAGCATAACTATGTGGGGAAGCTATAGAGGATTCGCCCCACTTAATAGCAAGTTCAAGAGGTTTCATGCCTCGGGTGGTCCCCACCACCATAACCTCTCATGGGAGGTTAGTTTAGGTGGTACCCTCCATGATAACCTCTCGTGGGAGGTTTTGTTTAGGTGCTCCGCACCTATGAAACATCTACATGGAAGCTCAAAAAAATAAAATAAAAAGTTACACAATTTTTATTATATTTTATTCTTTCACGAAAAAACACAAAATTAAACTTTCACCCTCGATCAACTATCATCGAGTTGAAAGTCTCATTAAGAAAATACCGGAACTATGAGTTCAATAGTGTCCTTGGATTTTAATTCTGAGAACTGATTCAAAAGATACATAAACCTTCTTGCACGTTTACTGGACGTACCTGAAAAAAAGTTTAGAAATTCATTCCGGGCACTCCGGGCCTCGGAATCACTCGCCGTCAATTTTCACGGAGTTGTAAATTTTCAATTTATTTAAAAAAATAAATTGAAATTTCTGAGTCATTAAATTCTCCCCACCTCAGGGATTTACATCCCCATAAGCCACATCACAAAACTAGGTAAACTAGAGGGGGTACTGAGCACGCATCTGAGCCTCCTGATCCCATGTGAACTATTGAAGGTTTCTGTGCTGCCAACGATCGTGTACCATTAGTATCAACGGCCAAAGAAGGACCCTCTCCTGTCCAGCCTCAATATCAACTGGATCCTCTGTAAATGTTTCCTCATCATTGATATCAATCTCTCCTTGGTCGATGATGTTGGAAGGGTCGTGCACATATGTCCTCGGCTGGGATACATGTAAGTCATCGTGCACCCGGTGCAACTAAGGTAGAAGAGCTAAGCGGTATGGCACCTTGACAACTATACTGAGGACCTTAAACGTTCCGATGAACCTCAGAGATAACTTTCTTCCTTGGACAAATCTCTGTAAAACTCATCGATGTGAGACTCGTAGATAGACGTGGTTTGCATCCTCGAACTCTCGAGGTCTCCGTATCGTGTCAGCATAAGACTTCTTCCAGCTTTGTGTAGTCTTCATCCACTCCAGGATGATCTGCACTTTCTTTGTGGTAGCCCATACCATCTCTAGTCCCACTAGTGTTGTCTACCCTAGGTTTTTCCATCACAAAGGCGATCTTCAGGGTTTCCCGTACAACACCTCCAAAGGTGCCAAACCAATTGTTGAGTGATAACTGTTGTTGTACGAAAACCCCACCAAAGGAAATTAATCCTCCCAGCTTCAACTGAAGTCGAGGACGCAAGCACGTAGTATGTCCTCAAGGGTCTAAATGGTCATCTCAGTCTGACCATCCGCATAAGGATGGAATGCGGTGCTCAAATGATGTTGCCTCCCGAAATCCTCCTGCAACCCCTTCCATAGCCGAGAAGTAATACCTGTATCACATTTGGAGAAAATCATCAAGGGTACTCCATGTAGCCACTCAGTATTATACACATATAGGGGTCCCAAGATCTCTATTGATCCCTACTATATGATCATTAGGAAGTGGGCCAACTTGGTGAGTAGGTTAACCATCACCATTATAGAGTCATGACCACAAGATGTGCGTGGAATTCCCGTCATGAAGTACATTTATATTTCACCCCAATTATATGGTGGGGCCTCTAAAGGTTGAACCAAGGCTACTGGTACCTGATTCTTTACCTTCACTTGCTGAAAATGGAGGCACTGAGAGAAAACTCTGTAGATCCTTTCTTCATTTCCAGCCACCAGTACTGTCGTCGAAGATCCTGGTACATATTTTCCACCCCTGGATGTACCGCTAGGGGGATTTGTGGAACTCTCTCAAAACTTCCTCCTAAAGTGATACCAGTACCATGGTACGTCCTCTTTAAAGGATGATGTGATCCACACCTTCCAAAATACATCTGGTGCCTGCCATGTGGATATCTGAGCATAGCGACCCTCGCAGTCAGCATCCCCACGCTGCGCCTCCCGGACTCGCTGAAGAAGTGGGGGAGTGACTGAAAGAGACTAATGAAAATATGATCCATCCCAATCTACAAAGGATATATGTAAAGAGGCCAGCTGCTTCGTTGCCTCACTAAGAAGCAATATACCTGATTTCCTATTGAGTGTATCTGCTACAACATTACCCTTCATAGGAGTATAAACTATCTCGAAGTCATAGTACTAGAGGAACTCGATCGAACATCGCTGTCTCGGGTTCAGGTCCATATGAGAGAAGATATACCTAAGACTCTTCTGATCATAGTACACTGTAAAATGCTATCCCATCAAGTAATGTCACCACATCATCAAGGCGAAGACCACTGCTGCTAACTCCAGGTCATGGGTTGTGTAGTTATGCTAATGTTGTCTCAACTGTCGAGAACCATAAGCGATCAGTGCTCGCTCCTGCATCAGGACACATACGAGCCCGTTCCCTGATGTGTCGCAGTAGACTACATACCCTACACCCTAATCTAGAATCCTCAGGATGGGGGCCCTAGTCACCCTCTTCCTCAGCTCCTGATAACTCAGCTAGCATCTCCTCGACCACACGAAGGGTTTCCACTTCTTCGTCAACCCTGATAAAGGTGCTAAAAATCTGGAGAAATCTTTCACAAATCTCCAGTAGTATCCTGCCAAATCCAGGAAACTCCATACCTCAATCACACTCATGGGTGGCTCAAAAGAAATTACTGCCTCAATCTATTTTAGATCCACTGAAATTACAGCCTCCAAGATGACATGTCCCAGAAAGTGAACCTCTCGGATCTAGAACTGGCACTTTGAGAGCTTACCATAAAACTTTTGCTCTCATATTGTGTCCAATACTACCTGAAAATTATAGGCATGATCCTTCTGAGTATCCGACTATATTAGAATGTTGTCGTTGGAGACTACTACAAAGAGATCAAGGTATGGCTAAAAGATCCTGTTCATTAGTCCCATGAACAATGCGGGAGCGTTGGTCACACCAAATGGTATAACCAAGAAATCATAATGGTCATACCGAAATATAAAATACGTCTTCCGAATATCCTCATCTCTTACTATGAGCTGGTGATAACCAAATCTGAGGTCTATCTTTAAGAACCACCGAGATCCCTTCAACTGATCAAAGAGTTCATCAATCCTAGGAAGTGGGTACTTTTTATTCACAATCACCTAGTTATGGAACTGATATTAAACACAAATACTCAAGATCCCATCCACCTTCTTGGAAAAAAAATCCGGGATGGCTAAGGTGAAACACTGGGATGAATGAATCCCTTCCCCTGCAAGTCCTCTAGCTGTACTCGTAGCTCACGACACTATGCTAGAGCTATCTGATATGCTGGTGTAGATATTGGTGTCATCCCAGGGTACAAGTCAATGTAAAAGTCCACCTCTCTATGAGGAGGTAGACCCATGAAATAATTAGATAAAACATCTGCGTACTGGTCCACCACTACAGGATAACTTGGACTCTCCACATCGACTGATCTGAGGGTAGGGCTAGCCAACTGATGAGTGATCAACTGCACTCTCCTCTGGGTAAGTCCATCATGTGTTCCAAATTCTTCCTTCTCTCCAGTGAAGGTAAAACTAGTCCCATCCGTACAGACACACCACACTTTGCGACTAATACAGTCAATCTATGCATGTACTGTAGACAACCAGTCCATACCTTAGATTACAATGTAAGGCCTCGACACTGCTACTAGGAGATCCTAGCTGAAGCTCTCGCTTCATAGAGTAAGCTCACACATTCGACACCAGTGCATAATCATCGAATCAACTCTCGTAGTAGTCTTTAGCCATAATGATTGAGCCAATGAGTCTGTCAGAATCTCAGATCTCCGAACGAGGGTAGTGGTAACAAAAGAATGACAGGAACCTGTGTCTATAAGTACTACAACTAAGGTGTAGTAGAAAAATATAATACCTCAGATCATCTTCGGAGTGACATGAACAAAGGCCTCATCTTCCTGGAGTTGATTTATCCCATGTCCTCCTGCTCCTTGTGGTCGAGGTGGACCTCCTTGTGGTGGTGGCTGTAACATCTCGAATCATCGCCCACCACCAGCTGCACGGTTAGCTCCTTTTCCACGTCTTCCTACTCCCTGTGGACCTCCTTGGTCGAACCTATTTCTCTGCCTAGTAGGTCCTTCGACCATCTCTTGTTCATATGTATGGAAGGTCAGATAGTCACGAGCCATGTGACCATGCCCACCGTATGCATAACACTGCCCTCTCTGGGCATGAATGGATCTACCTCGTGTGCCCCACATAATTAAACCTGAATCCTACAGTTGTACACTTGTATTTATAGTCCTCTTGGACCCCTGTGTTATCTATCTAATGCCAGCTGCATAAGACTCCTCCACATGATGACTGGTTGTGGGTCTCACTGCATGTAATTTATCAACAAGAAGACTCTCCACTAAGAGGGATCTCTCAAACACCCCCACATGCATCAGGATGCTGAGTGAGATCTTCGATGCCCTGATCTCCCATATGAGCCCCTGCTTGAAGGTCCAAGACCCAAAGAATGGGTCCCGCACCATATCATTGGAGTAGTGTGAGAGGTCGGTGAATCTTTTCGAGCATTGTGCCACAGTCATGATTCCCTGCTATAGATGAAGTATCTCTTGTATGCGCACTGCGTGAAGAGTCTCTAGGACAAAAACTACCCAAAACATGCTCTTGAATTCTTCCCATTGAAGCATCTCCTATTCACGATCCTGAAGCATCAAACTCCACCGTCTGCATGCTTCTTCATATAGATGGCTGGTAGCAAGGATCACCATGAGATCATATGGTGTCCCTACCAGTCGAAAATCTCTCAACATGGCCTCCATCCAATCCTCAGTCACCTGTGTGTCTGTCTCTCCCCTGAACCTGGGTGGCCTCTGGCACTGGAACTCATGAAATGCGCTCAAGTATCGTGCACCCTCTACTATTGGGGCTAGTGGCATCGGTGGCACAACGGGTAATGGTACCATAGGTGGCACCGTTGGTGCCTCTACTAGAAGAGGGCCCTACACCGAGGCCTCGTCGCTCGGTGGGTTGTCAGTGCGTACTACATCCGAAACCCTAACTGGCTATCTGCATGGAGGCATCCTGAAAATAAATAGGTGCGCCACAGTCAATAAGTTATACCTGGTGAGATGACTCAATGAGTTTACAAATAAAACTCTTGAAAAAACACACACAATAAATGTTTTCGTTCCTTGAGTCTGAAATCAGATGTCAGGGTCCTGGTGCATGGATACGTCGGCCGCCACACCAACACTGGATTCCCTAATCTAATAATCACACTCACTACACTTAACACTATTGTCATTAAAAATATCAGAATCCAATATTCAATAGTATAACAGACTCCACTGATACCAATTTTTCATGAACCGTCCCTCAGGGCACGTGCCATGACTACCCCAATCCAGTCTTCCATAGGCTAGGGGCTGGCGACTAGCACCAAATGCGTATTCCTTAAAATTGGAAAGGCATTGCCTTTATAACCTGTAAGAACACACAACCAAGCACATATCAAGATACAAACTCAAGTAGACTGAATAGTAAATAGAGTGAGTGTGGTAAGTAAAAGGGGCCAGAATACAAGCCCAACTGGAAAGTACAAGTACAACTAAAATTCAATACAACTGTAGAAAGATAAAGAAAACTATTGGGTCATCCTTTGAGGTTCCGAAATGAAGGATATGTATAGACCTCTTCCTCAACACTCCATGTCCACCCGTATCTTTTGCGTATCGACACGCGGTATGGTCCACCTCCGAGCACCATCCAGTCCTGGTACTCTCAGCCACGATCAGTGATATCCGTCATCTGCACCAAACACAACCAGGTGAAGGAATAGCCCATACGGGGGTGAGTATAACGATACTCAGTTGGGAGCCCGAGACCATCAAGGTCTCACAAATCCAGAAAGGATAAACCTCAAACCATGTAGTCAACTGTCAACCCTACTTAAGAATTTTCTCATACATATACTTAAGTTATCAAGTATACCCATCTAAATCATGAGGAAAAACAGGGTTGAACTCAAAAGTCCAAAACTCAACAGTTCCACAAAGGATGGAAAACCATAAAGGCAAGTTCCACACAGGTACGCTACCTAAGAGAATACCACCAAAGTATTACCATGAAGGAAGTTACCACACATTTACAAACTCATATCACACCAGGTATAACTTTAGTACAGTATTAGAGATGATTAGATGTAACTACTGAATCACATTACTCTATTGGGAGGCAGACCCACACAATATCACTCGGTGCTGACCCACACAAGATCACTCGGTGCTGACCCACACAAGATTACTAGGTGCTGACCCACACAGGATCGCTCGGTGCTGACCCACACATGATCTCTAGGTGGTGACCCACACAGGATCGCTCGGTGCTACCTACATAGGATTTCTCTTCATTCTTCACGTCATAACCAACTATATAGTTTCCGCATTTTTCTCCCTTTTCATTGAGGGGGGTCCACTTTACAAGCCACTGGTTGATACTCTAACATCCACTAAGTCTCACAATGATGTATCTCAAAGGACCGCCTTGTCACAAAGGTCTCAAAGAAATATATGGTTCATCAATTGGACACTCGGTCTATGAGTTATTGGCCTTTTTGTCCCAAGGGCCCGGTTGGATTCGTGCTCAATCAGACCCGATCGTTCCCCATCTTCATGAAAATCTTCAGTGGGGTATACGAAAGCGACTGTCTTCCTCCATGGTTTCTGGGGCCATAGAAGGTTCGTCAAACAGTCTCTCGGTGCCAAAGATATGGGAGAAATGCGTAAATGGGCCGAAGTGGGTACGGGTGTAGTATGACCCGGTCAGACCGTCCCGGCCCGATACGGCCTAGGCCAACCCGGTTCGGGTCAACCCAGCTAGCCCCGCGCTGGGTGACCCAGCACGCACTGAGTATCCTAACCCGAGAGGGCTGTGATGGGACGCAGGGGTCGCAGAGGTCGTGATTCCGTGAGGGGGGGGGGGGCGCAGAGGGATGCTTGCGACGCGAGGCCGCGGGGCGGCTCGGAGGGTCGAAACAGCTCGGAGGGCTGCAGGCGGCGTAGCTAGGTCGCAGACAGTGCGAGGCCATGGGGAGGCTCGTAGGGCCACAGGCGGCAGGGCTTGGCTGCAGGGAGGCGCAGACAGCCGCGGGGTGGCGCAGCCATGGGGTAGCGTGACGAGGCTGCAGGCGGCGATGTCTGTGGTTGGCAGAGGCCACAGACGGGGGAACCGCAGGCGGTGGTGGCTGCGGGGCAACGCCATTGCCTTCGTATCCTTCATCCATTGCATATAACACAAAAAATATGTAAAACGACGAAGGGGTCGGGCCATGTTGTTTTAGCCCGCACCCTCCATGTTAGAGCAGTTGCAAGTGGTTCACAAACTTGAATCATGAACGTGTTTGAAAGATATTTAAAAACATCAATCCCCACAACCCTCGTTAATCACTATTCACAATCCAGCAAATTAATTGAAATGTTGAATATGGGAAGTGATAATGTAATTGAAATAAACAACTACATCGTTTGTTTGATTCATTGAACAATTTCTTTGGGGAAAGAGACGATGTCGTTGGGAATAGACGGATGTCTGTGACGTCGGCATTTTCTCAATTGCCAGTTCGCTGACGTTGAAGCATTTCCTCATCAATGAATGTCTTGAGGAAGAAGTCGAAGTCGAAGTTAGAATTATTCGTTGGAGTTCTTCGTTGGAGAGCTTTCTGCTATGAATCCTTCCTCTCAATTCCACCAAAATGAAGAGATAACCAAAATAATAGATTATTCTATCTATTATAGTGTTGGCCTAAATTCAAATTGGAATAATTAATTAATTGAGTTGGTGGGTTGGCTTTATTAATTAAGGAAATGGGTTGGCATAATTAAGTGGGGAATCTCAAGAGGTTTCTCCACACTTAATAGGGTGTTCAAGAGGTTTCAAGCCTTGGGTGGTCCCCACCACTATAACCTCTCATGGGAGGTTTAGTTCAGGTGTTCCCAACCTATGAAACATTCACACGGAAGCTCAGACAAATAAAACAAAATGTTACACAATTTTTATTTTATTTTATTCTTTCACGAAAAACCCAAAAATTAAATTTCACCCTCGACCTTCTACCATCGAGGTGAAAGTCTCCTTAAGCGAATACTGGGGATATGAGTTCAATAGTGTCCTCATATTTCAATTCTAAGAACTAGTTCAAAAGTTTCAAAAACCCGTTCGCAAATTTACTGAACATACCCTAAATTTTTTTCCAAAATTCATTTTGGGTACTTCGAGCCACAGAATCACACGTCGTCAATTTTCACGGACTTGTATAATTACCATTTATTTTTAAAAAATTACATTGAAATTTACTAGTATTTATACTACCATCATGACCTTGTTAGACTACCTCAAAACCTAAGGTTTATCTCTTTATGGAAATAATGCTTCCAAAACACTTCCCTAATCATTCACTATCATTGAGAGCTATAGTATATAAAACGTCACTACTATTTTTTATTTTTATTTTCACTACCTATTCTACAACATGGTTATAAATCTTAGACCTCATAATAAGTATTACTTAAACAACCCAACACCACTCAAACTCTCATCTAATAAGCCCTATGTTTCTCTTTTGGTTCCTTTATTATAAAATAATCTTTCAATTGGTTTCAATATTTTCACAATATATATTTATTGAATAGGATGTTCCATAATTTGGTATAGGTTCACCTACTATAATCCTAGTGTTTGAAATGAAATTATTTTTCACCGTAGTCTGTATGTAAACATTTCCAAGACATAATACCGAACCTATCACATATCATTATAATCAATATAGGAATAATTGATATATATATAAATTAAGGAAAATAAAGACCACATTATATTTAATCCAGATACCATCTATAAGTTGTTGACACAAATGGCTGGAAGGACTCCAATTCTAAGGATAGGCTATACATTTACCTATTTTTCTCCGATATTCCTTTAAAAACCATAACTTAACCTCATTATATAATCTCTCGCATTAAGTGTAAGATTAATTCATTCAAAAAATTGTTTTGATCAGATTCTTCACGAAGAATCTTCTCCATTAAAATTCAATTCATCTAATGAATCATCTATAATTCCATACAGTTGATCTAAATGGTATTACACAATTAGTCAAGAGGATAATGAGTTGAGTTTTAAAAAAATATTACCCCAAATAACTCAGGACCTTAAACTATTCTTAAGTCATTTATTAAAAGGTAGTATATATAAAAATAGAAAAGTGAAGAATAAAACATAGTGGTTTTTCTAGGAAGAAGAATCTCCCCTTACAATCCACTAATTATATCTCCATGAGATTGATGAATTTCACTCTGCATTTATTTACATGGACCTTGATAGTTGAGTGTTAGAAATTGAAATTTGTTACAAAAAATGTTCTATGATATTTTATCGAGATCTTCCTTTTTAAAATACATATTCAAAGTCTTCACAGAGGATAAAGGTATAGAATATATATATAGAATAAGATCACAATTTTAAGATGAAACTATAAAAAGATGATTTCTTATTCCATAGAATGAATTCAGAATCAATAATCATCATTATATGGTCTCTCGACTGAAAAAGATATAATATTCAAAGAATAGAACCCAAAAATGTCACTTCTTTGGAAAAGACATTGAATAGAGGATATCCATGAAAAAACTGAGTATTTTATACATTATTCACTGAGTACTATATTTTATGAGTGTTCCTTAATTATTTTTTTTTGTCTTTCTATTTTCTCTTGTTCACTCTTTTAAATTTGAATTCAAAACAAGATATAAACTCAAATGGTTAAGAGCATATAAATGTTTCTAAAAGGATAACCAATATTCCCTCATGGGACCTTTAATTTTCAAAATTGAAACCATATATATTTATGTTTATTGTAATGATAGTATTTATGGAACCTATATTAATTATTATAAATATATTTGTTATTTAATTTTCCTGTCTTTATTTATTTTTCATAATTTTTAATAACCAGAAAATTAGGAATATAATACACTGAAGTTTATTCAATCAATACTTAGAAATGGTGAATAAATACTCTCAAACTACATGATTTGAAGAAATTTTATTTCAGATGAAATTATCTTATTCATAGGTTATTAATAACTTCACAACGTCATACGATTTTTTGAATTTTCTAAATTGGAAAATAAATTAAAAACAATTCTTTGGGATATATTATTTAACTTACTAAGGTAATATTTTATATATTAAATTTCATACATTCTTAAGATAATATTATATCTGTAAGAAAAATTATCTAGAAACCCTAATCTATAAGATAAATTCTATCTTCATATGATGTTTTTCATCTTTGTATGATAAATCATCACTTTGTACGATAAATGCATTTATCAAATATCAATATTCCAATTTTTTAATCATATAATACAATTTGATTATTTATATGATAATTTAATCATTATATGAAAAATGAATTTCCCAAAATAATGTCTCATAACACATTTTTCTACCTCATATGATAAATTTCTCTTGTAAGAATTTTGTAAGATAATCTACTTATATTGGAATCATATTTCCATCATAAAGATGTATGTATGCTACTGTGATTATTTCCTTTAAAAAAATAGAATTCATGGAAATGGAGGAGAAATATCTAATTATATGATAAATTATCCCCCCATATAAAAAATTATCTGTTTGTATGATATTTTCCTTTGAATGCTTATTTGAACTTGAAAAATGAAATTTTAACAATAATATTCTTAAATTAAGTTATTATTTTATGAAAATGAATAATTTCTGGAAGACACTTAAGCATGGTTTATTAATAAAACAAATAAATACATTGTTTATCATCAAAACATATGAAATATTGAGATATATTATAACACCATTAGTTGGTCACTTAATATACCACAATTTTCTGATCAAAAAACCCAATATAAATTAAATATAAAAAATGGTAACATTTCATATTAACTATCTTCTACCCCATTTTCTAATATCAAATTGCAATTTATTGGAGTGAGATAAAACAAAGTTAATATAAAACAATGAATTATGAACATGAAAGAATATGGAGTAAAAAGTGGAGAAAATTTGACATTATACTTGGAGAATGAAAAGTGAATAATATAGAAAAAATAATGAAATTTGATACTAAGAAAACAAAATGTGTATAATGAAATTAATTTATATAATATAAATACATATTTATATCTAATATTTCTAAAATTTAAATCATTAAAAAAATATATTGTTCATTTTATTTGGGGTATGTATTTGAAGAGATAGAGGAAAGATAAAAATTTCAAAGGATATGAATAAATAAGGAAAACATAGTAACATATGAACTAAGACCAGAATCTTCACCAGGTGAGTTATTAAGAATAATCATAATATCATTATTAATATTATTGAATCATTTAAAATAAAAAGTCACATTAGTAGATAAAGGAAAGTGAATCTAGAAAAAAAGAATTTTCTAATTAGAGATACAATCACCAATATAAATTTCATATTCTATTGCAATATTATATCAATGTATTGTGATAGGAGGAGGAAATAAACCATGAATACATTAATGTATATCCCCCAAATAAATAGGAATCTTATTCCATAAATGTCTCCTTCCTCTAGGATGAAAAAAATTATTAACATTTCTAATATTGAAACAAGATAATCTTGAATTAATTTTAGGAGAAGAAAAATTTCATTCTTCATATCATCTCCAATATAATGAAAAATATTACACATATCATATTTTGAAACTCTATTCATGTCATTCATGTTATCCTCAGAACATGAATACACTTTTAGGTAAATGAAAACAGATCTACTGGGCTATTGAGAGACAAATACCATCAACTAAAATGATATTTGTTAGAAAATATTATTTCCATATTATAATAACTATATCCACATTTCCAGTCTAGTTGGTCACTCACTTGGTTCAACTATTTTATCAATTTTATTAGCTGTAAAATTTTATGAATAATAATCTTAAACTTTCTTTAGGATTTTTTCTAGTGAGTCTTTCATTGTAGGTATATTCATATTTAAATAATATTCCAATTGATTAATCAAATTTCAAAACCTCCGTGTAATATATCATGTCTCCACTAATGATTCATTGATAGATATAAAAAAACATCAATAATACCAACCATATTTTCTTATTTCTTATTGATTTATTCTCTTTCTCTTTGAGAATCAACCATGAAATGATTTATATCCTAAAATATATATTTACTTATGTATTGAATGAAGTCCAATGATACTATATCAAATTTTATCTCCTATAATATTCTATCTAATATCATAAATTTTGATTATAAATATTTCAAATGATTAGATGTCTAACTGGAAATGTTTTTAGATAAGATAAAAATTGAATGAATAATCTTAAGAAATTCAATCTATGAAAACAAAACATTATCTAAATAATAAATATACATTTTAAATTGATTTATTTAATATTAAATTGAAATATATATGATTGAATAAACAAATGGAAGATTCATAATAATATTCATTTGAGCATTTAAAAAATATTTCATCCAATTGAATTCTAACTTAGAAACATAATTTTATTTTATACTAGTCATCTGATACTTAATTCCATCAAATTTATATTTCATAGAGTTAAAATCATGAAGATTCATATCTATAAAATTATATATAGGTTAACCTTCTTTAAATATACTAGTCTCCCCATGATATGATCTGTAAATCATCTTCTATATAACACCATAAGTGTTGGTTCCTCTTGTAGTATTATCCTACTAGAACTATAATCATTAATGGTTCTTCACAAAATTCTTCTTCTTCATATGAGCCAATGAGATTATAAATAGTAAGTCTTCCTATACTTTCATCCTTTACAATATAACGAGACTGATCAATAAACAGTTTATCTAGAAAAATCATTTCCACTATATTTGGATGATAATTTTTTGAATATACATAACTTTGAAAAGAAAGAGTCATGGAATCACAAAATTCTATAATAATTAAACCTTTAAAAAGAAATCAATGGATTACTGGGATTATTTAATATATAGCTCATATTTATCTACAAAAGCTTCATTCATTACTTTTTGAGGTATAGAAACATCAATGATAGGTTCTTAATGCTCACCTTAATAAATAAGAGAATAACTTTCTTATATAATTATAGTTTTCTCAGAAGCATTGATATTCATAATAAATTATACCTCATTCATGAATTTAGAAACAACAAGAGATGAAATTTATTCAGAATAAATTCTCCTCAATCTTCTTGTCACATCTATGACCTCTTCATTTAAATTGACCTCTTAATTTAATTTATGAATATGAGTATTTACAATAACAACCTATCACTAAATTTAATTTGGGTTTTAATATATTTATTCATCACTAGTAGGAATTTTTTTTCAAAAGGTGTATCCCAAGAAATTAAAAAATTATTAACTAAATGATCTCTAAGAGTATTTAGTCCATGTCACTTAGTTTTCGTACCATTACATAGTATTACTCTAGTATTTTCATATAGAAGGGTTAAAATCCTCCCATAAGGATAAAACATATAAATATTTCTAGAAGGTACAATACATATATAAAAAAAATTAAAATTAATATTTATCATATTCTCATCTATCAATATATAGAAAATATGAATATTCTGTTTCTGAATTTTCTCAAACTATCCATTAAAATGAATGATCTTTGTTTGAATGAATTTGAATAAATTATTCTTATCAGCTTCCAAGTATTTAACATGATTTTTATCCATGAATGGGGGTCGAAAGAAAGATTTAATAATATAATATGACCATATATTATCAATATGAATAGGTGATGAAATAAACTCAAAACATACTTAATGAGGATAACAAAGGGATTCATCAAATTCCACAAATGATATTGATAAGATCTTCCCATAAAATATTCATATGACAATATATTCAGCATCACTGATACTAAAATAGATATTTTGTATAGAAATATCTAACAATATTATCATTAATGAAATTAGTTCTAAATTTATAAAATAATAATTCCCATCCTTGGAATTTCACACTTTCATCAATAATAAATCAGTCCACTCTAACCAAGAAAAGTTAATAGCTTTTCCAATACGAAATTCTCATAGAAATCTCATCTTCATTGGTATTTATTAAGAACTTTAAAAACTTATATATGATTTTACCACTCTCAAAAAAGAGATAAAAATATTGAGGTTAAAAGGATTTAACGAGGATAGATAGGATTTGAGATTTAAAGGTTAATATTTAGAGGTTTTTTAAATGTACAATGGTTTCAAGTGGTTTATTATTTTGTCTTGGAATGTACAAAGATTGATTTCATAGGTGACATGATAAAATAATATAAAATATAAAATTAGATGGAGTGAAAGTGACTTTAATATATAATTGATAAATAAGGTAAATTAAACTTAATATTGTAAAATAAACACATTACATAAGATATTAATGAAATATACATAAATATATATCCCATCATATAATTAAAACTAATGTTAAAATGAAATTGCATAAAATTAAGTAATCTTAATTCAATTTTAATAAAACCTAACTAGTTATTAGGTATTGTTTTAGTAAATATGCATGATTACTAATTTTCTGAACAAATAAATTCAATATACATATTTCCATTTTGAGAATTACCTCTTAAGAAGTGATTTTTAAAATTAGTATTCTTTTTCCATGAATGATTTATCATATTTCTAGAAATGGTGATAGTACTAGTGTTTTTAAATTTTACTGGGACATAAATAAAATTAAATCCAATGTCCTTTAAGTTGTGTCTCATCGACATAACCTATGCCCAAAGAATACCATCTATAATGTATTCATCTTTATGAGTTGATAATGT
The DNA here is from genome assembly GCA_963277665.1 of Viscum album. NCBI lineage: Eukaryota > Viridiplantae > Streptophyta > Magnoliopsida > Santalales > Viscaceae > Viscum > Viscum album. The sequence continues at coordinate 545,222,795 of OY728153.1, read as the reverse complement.
GACATAATATTTCTACTTACTTAACCGAGAAACTGGAGATTTTTATAAAATGTGACAAGTTCCTAAATTAATTTTTCTATATATTCGAAAACCATGAAATTTTGTATCAAAGATTGATGTTCAATCAAAATATGGATTTTTTATTAAAAAGGAAGATATGCTAATTATTCATTAATAATATATTTATATTCATCTAGATACTGTTAAATGTCATTCCTTGGTAATATCTTGAATTATTTCACATGATAAATATTAAAACATAATATTAGGTCTAGAAATATTTAGATAAAAATGATCCAGATTATTCTTCAATTAAAAATGTTTTCAAATATTTTTTTAGGTTTATCCAAGTCATAATTATTGTTAGAACTCATTGTATTTGAACATGTCTTACTTATTTTTAGTAAAAACCTTTTTAATAAATCATAATTTTTTTTACTTTAATTCAAAACGTTCTCAAAAATACTTTTTGTAAATTTGAAATATAATGATATAATTTAACTCACCCATCATTATCATTTTTAATTATTTTTTTATGAATTTTGATAATTGATTAGATAGTTTTTTGATTTATGGAATAAAAAATAAAATAATAAAAATATATATATAAAGATAAGATATTTTTTATGAAATTTTTCTAAAATAATGTGGTTTCTCTAAAATCCATAGTAAAATCACTTAATAAAAGAAATGAAATATTTATTTCTTACCAGCTCTAGTGATTCTTGAGACTATACAAGTCCTTAGTAAGTTTAATTTTTAAAAATGGGGTCCTTCAAAACATATATTTTTTCAAAATATAGTTTCTATGGTAAAAAATGATTTCAAAAATACTATTTTACATCAATATGATATAATTTAAAATAAATATATGATGAATTACATAAAATAATTATAATTTCTTATAACCTAACAATCTTGGTGAACGATTATTCATGGTCTATTCCATCTTCTTGATTATAATATTTGAGAAATTATCTGGCCTTATTCCAAATGATCATATATTGATCATCCTAGTTATTTATAAATCACAAATTATTTCCAGTAATAGGTTAATCTAAGGTCCTATCATCTAAATCGAATGCCATGTAAATTTTAAACCGCTTTAATTCTAATTTGATAACAACCACCCAACTATTATCAAGTATGAATTATTCTATAGTTTTAGGTTCATTTTTTTTAAAATGAAATCAAATCATCAATAATACCTACACTTATTATATTCATAACTTCTTTGTCTCCATTTCCTATAATAGTTTTTTAGAAGATGGTTTTTAAGGGTTTTAGGACCTGTAGGCAGCACACAATCAGGTTCATTTGTTTTTTCCCTTTTAGGGCCAGATTGTTCTTAACCGTGTACCAAATCACATTTATTTTTATTATTTAAGGGAGAGTAATGTATCATGTATTCTAAAGAATCATTTAACCCAACATATTGATTCATTAAGTGGTAAAAAAGATCACTTTCATAAATTTTCACATGACATGATTCTTTAAAAATTCCCAATCTTTTATTAACAATAATATTGGATTCATAAGTAGTAGAATATCCAAGGAATATTCCATTACCATCAATTAGATTATAATTACCAAGATTATCCATAGTGTTCATAAAATACACATTCCTTCAAAAAAAGTAATGTATACAACCATTGGTTTTATATAATTCTATAGCTCATTGGGTGTTTTATTCAAGAAATACCTTAATAGAACTATTGATGAAATAAAATTATTTGACAATAGATTAAACCCAAAAATTTGTAGGTGTACTATATTAACTCATATTTTTTTCAGATATATATTTCAATGTCATATTTCTACTGAAAAACCTTTTTTGTGGTTTTCAGGGGTAAAGAAGGTTTCCTTAGCTTAATGATTTTATGAAAATGTATAAAATTCAGTAATCTAAAATTATCCACTATTCAAAATTCCTAATGAAATAATTTTAGTGCCTTTATAATTTTTAAAAATACTTAACAAAATTTATGAACAAAACACAAGCATCTATTTTATATATTAAGAAATAGATCCATGTAAATACGGAAAAGAAATAAAAAATAACAATCAAAAAATATTTAACTCGTAGGAATAAAGTTCTAGATGTTCTAAAAAAATCTCTATAAATAAATTAATGTGGTATGGATGGAGAAACTTATTTCTTTATTTTGAAAGATGATTTGTGTTTCCTTACCATTTGGAATGCATTATATATTTTCATTTTATATAATTTTAATTGAGATAAGAAATCATATATTTATTCAAACATTTCTTAAATTAATAAATAATAAAATAAAAAATCCTCCTACTACGGAAAAAATATTTATCAATTTCATGAATAATGGATTTTGAATTTTTTTAACACAAAGAATAAAGATCTATGGTGTAAACATTTTTAGTTCTTGGTGCACTAAATTTAAGAAAATTAATATTTAAAACAGAAAAAACATTATTAGAATGATCAACTAAATATCCATCATCACAATGCAGTGAAAAAATTATCAAGTTGTGATATATGACTTCAACAAAAATTATGTTGTTAATGAGGATTGAATAAGGATCTCCAGTAGATCAGAGAAAAAAATCATTCCTCTTGAATTGTCACCTAATGTGACATATACTCCACCAATTTTAGATAGCAAGTGAAACGTGAAAAATTATCCCTTTGAATGTCTTGAACAACCACTTTATATACACTATTTTTCATTTCTATTAATATGGCTTATTCTCTATGAAAATTAAAAATGAAAAAAAAATTTGTTACTCTTATTATTTTGCGTAGTAGTGTAAGATATAAATTTTTTGGAACCCAAATCATCTGATATTATCCAAAAATTTACTAATAATAATTATATAAATTTAATAAATTAAATTATTTTATTATCCCACATATCCAAGGATTTATTAGGAAATAATATTTTTCAAAATTAACATTTTCCCCAATAAAAACATGTGACATCAGATATATTTATTTTTGTTGAAACTATATACAAACTAATTCTTCTACAACTTTTATTCTTATCTTTTTCTTTGTATTCCGTATTTTTCGTTATTTTCATCATTTTTAAAATGAATTTTATTTATATATACCCTAGTAAAAACACATGTAACTCTTTTTAGTTTTTTATCGTTGAATATGAATTATTTTATTTTATTGTCATGGAAAACACAACTAGAATCAGACTAATCTAGTATAACTTTTAGTACTAAAATATGTTTATTTAAAACTAACTTTTTATTGAATATAATATCATATGATTTCCTTTAAGTCTTTTTATTTTTAATCAATGAAAAATAGTGTTCTTCTTACATAGAAAAATAGCCATTTAATTTTAGTTAATAATATTTTTCATATTCACGTTCAAAATAAGAATAAAATTTAGAATTTAACTAATTTTTTTATGCTAAGTAACACTTTATTTCCTTCTAATTAAATATTCAGAAAAAAAGTTAATTGAATCACTCTATAGAGCCTTCACAGTTTTCTTCTTCATATTATATTCTGATTTATTTTTCTACTTCTTTTCATAATTTTTATTATTCTTATGATGGGGTAAATTATACGTGATATGAAAAATCTTCTTACACAAATAACATCTAATTTAACTTTTATTTCTATAAAATATCTTTTCATTTTTGAAGGATATATTTAATACTCTTCCCTTTTGGATAAATTTTTGAACTTCCTATCAAATTGAGGAGGTTCCTCAATTGAATCTGAATTTCTTAAAGTATCTTCATCACATGAGAAAGAAAATAATGTATCTTTCTTTAATATTTTATTTTGAAGTAGATTAATTTAATAATATAATGATCTTTTATTCATATTTTAATCAAATTATGCTCTTTTAATCATATTATTATATCATTTAGTCATCATATTCTCTTTAACCTTAGAATATATTTTGTCCCTGTACCACATGACGAAACCATTGATTTTTTTTTTGAAATATTTCGTTATAGTAGATTACCCAATGTAATTTTAAATTATAATCTAATTGGACTATAGAAATCTACTAAATTTAAGAGTATGGTCGGGATTAGAAAATATGAGTTCTTATGGGAGACACATTGTTTATGAGTTTAGTCAAACTTCCATTCATCTGAGTGATGATCTCACCATCAATCAATATAAATGTATCAAACCTTAGTTTCATAATGTTGTATCTAATATGTCTTATATTATCAAAACCTTCATAATATATAAATATATTTTTCCACATTTCATATGTTATACCACATTGATAATGTCTATCAAACTCATTTAGTCTCAGTCCACATATGATGACATTTATTGATTTGTATTTCTGATCATATTTGGATTCTGAAGTAGATTCCCATTTTTTTATAAAATTTCCAAATTTTATAAGTCTTGATGAATTTAAAGTAAACCACTAGACCAATGTTTTTAAAATTGAGAATAATTAGATAATAATATCATTTGTATTATTAACCATTGATATTGGGATCCCTTATCATTTAAATTCAATCAATATTTTGGGTCATTGTAAACATTTGAAAATTAACTTCCTGAATTAAAAATTTTATAGTTGAAAAATCTGGAGTTTTATCCTTTGATACTAATTATTGACCTGAAGGGTGTTACACAACATCTCAAGAGTGGGGGGGGGGGGGGGGTGAATCGAGTACTAAAAAAATTAAACCCAAAAAAATATTCAGCCTCAATATATTCTTATCCATTTTATAAAAAGGAACCAAAAATACAAAACAAAATAGTTGAATAGTTCACAATGGTTTTATTTGGGTTTGAGGCCCAATATCCCTCAATTCTTCTCCACTGACACTCTCTTTGAGATCTTGATGACTATCACAGTGTAGATATTTTTTCTAAGGACCTTGATAATTGAGTGAAAGAAATTACAAATTGTTACACAAAAGTTCCATGATATTTTACTAGAATGTTTATTTTTATAGGACTTATTAACAATATTCACATATGATAAAGGTATGTAAAAGATATTTATATCCAGCTCATAGTTTGAAAATGAAAATTCCAAAATATGATGACTTATTTTAGAGAAATGATTCAACTTCAATTATTTACTTTCGGAGGTTTCTAAACTATTGAAGATATGATCTTCAAAGAATAACTGTATTAAATTTTTATTTATTAAAGACAACAGGGAATGATTTTTTTGTACAAGAAATCAGAGTATCATATACATTATTCATAGAGTACAATATTTAATTATTATACTTTCATTCTCGGTGGTTATATCTTTGTTCAACCCGATTCTGTCATTTAAATTTGAATATGAAACTCTATATAAACTCCAATAGGTAATAACAAAAAAATGTTTTAAAAGTGTAGGATTTGTTCGTTAATGTGATCTTTGATTTTAAAATAGTAATTATTGAGATTTACATTGAATATAATGATTAGATTTGTTAGAAATATATTAATTCTCAAAAAATATACATATTATTTAATTCAGATTTCTTTATCCATCCATCAAAATTTTTTAAATGAAAAGAAATTTTTCTGTAGACTTCACTAAAGTTTCTTAAATGTTAATAAATAACTCAAAAGACGTAATAAATACTCTTAAAATAAATTAATTGAATAAATTTAGCATTCCACGGTATTATGTTTTTTGTAATACATTTTTAACCTCATAACTTCATAAGCAAAAAGAATATCCAAAATTTAAAATTCAATGAATACATTTTCTTTGATAGGAAATATTAAACTTTTTATGATATTTTGTTCCATATAATATTTCAACAATTCATAATATAATATTATATTTTTATGATAAAATAACTAGAAAAACTATTATATATGATATATTCTATCCTCGTATGATGTTTTTCTATCTTCGTATGATAAATCATAAATTCATATAAATATTTCTTTTGTTAAATATCATAATACTAACATTCTAAGCTTGTAAAACATTACAAAATTTGTAAGATTATTTTATTTTTATATGATATATTCATGTACCAAATTCACAGATCATGAGAAAATTTTCTACCTTATATAATAAATTTACTATGTAAGACATTATTTAGATAATTTTCATAACTAGGAATCTAAATTCCATCATGAAGGTGTCTATATTAACATTTGATTACTAAATTTTTCTACAAAATAGAATTCATGATGCACTGAATAAGAAATATCTATCTATATGATAAATCATACAATCATATGTTACTTTATCAGATTGTATGATATTTTCCATGGAAAATTTCTTCAAACATGAAACACACATTTTTAACAAAAAAAAAATTAAATATATCTTTCATGAGAATTTGGAGTGGAATGGGAACACTTAAAAAAATTATTATTAAAACAAATGGAGATTTTTTGAGAATCAAATTATATGCGATATTTAGAGAAATTTTATAAATATTTTTATTTCTAACACCTAGATCTATACTCAACTCCATTATCACACCAAATGCATTTTGACTTCATTCTAGTCTTGGATTCCACCATGGATCAAAATCTGACAAAATAATAGAATACATCAAACTTTTTTAAGGAAAAACACCCACACCTTCAATGAGGAATAATTGATGAAGGTATTGTGATACAATATTCTCCTATGAGATTAATCTAATGTAGGTACCCATATATCAATATAAACTAGCTTGAACTTCTCACCCTATAATGCCCACTATCCAAATTGAATGAAACCGTTCACTAATTTCCTTGGATGTAACGTTTTCATGTTATATACTTAATGTGATAATTCTTCAATAATCCATTAGTAGAAAAAGTATTCAAACCTTTATCACCAATTTGATTTTGATGGTCATTCTATAATACCTTATAGAACCCCATTTTGGTATAACGTTCCACCCATTACCACATTTTAAACCACTATGGAACCTTGTGTGAATTATACACAACATCCAAAAACAATTCTGCATCCCACATCATCAAGCTGTCAATTAAAATTACATCCTTCTATAATTTGATTATATGTCAATTTCCCAAGAAATGTAGAAAAATATGTTCTTAGTTTGAATGCTCACATATCCTTTTCTAGTAACCTCAAGTTTATGGAAATCCATAAGGTGATCCTTGAAATTTCAACACAACACATTGTTTCTCATGTATGCACAATTTAAATTTGAGTGAAATTAGGCTATGAAATTAGGAATCCTTGGGTCTATTAAATTCGTAACACATAGAACTAAATTTTTTACCCTACACATTAGATGTGGAGTTTGTGTATGATCTAGAAGAATTATTTTAGAAGTTTACGTGCCTCCCTCACTAGTAATTCAATAAGTTTCTCCTACTTCCACTATTCCAATATGAGAAGTCCGAAGGACCAACCAACATCCCATCTCTCTAATATCATATGTTTCATTCATTCATATAATAAATTTTTCAATTGGAGTGTCCCTTACCTTATATAATAAATTACCTTTTATTAGAACTAGAAATATCATTATATTATATCTCTTTATTCCAGATTAGATCATATATTTCTTTAAATACAAAGTTATTTTTTCTACTAGAATTATTCACATTTATTACTATTTCATCTCATGATTTCAAAAGAAAGGAGATAAGAAGCAAGTCCCAAATGCCTTCAATGAACATCAATCCGACTAACTTTAGCTAACTGAAGAAGACATTAAATTAATTTAGATGATTATCCATCAAACCTTATTCCAATATCATTATTACAAATATTTTCCATAATAGGAACACTTTTTTATCATGGAGGTATTCTCATATAGGTTAACAAGATTGACCATCAATTATATAGTTCTAACATTATAGATATTGAATACCCTATTTTGAGCCACCTTGATGTGAATAACACCTTGTGCATCACAATAAAATCTATCCCAATCCAACTTTTCCATTTCTTACAACTTCATCTTGATGAAAAAATATTGAGATACTTATGTTATATATAGTCTACACCCATCATCTTCTAGAATACAAATTTATACCCATTGAACTAATATAATATAAAATTTACCATATCTAATTTGAACATCCAAATATATAAAACTCCTACTTTATTTGGAAAAGGGTAAATAATAAGTACATATCACATTACCAAATTTTCTATTTGAGATTATATATATAAAAATGAACCAAAATTTGATATATATTACAACATTAGGTATAATATCTTTGGAATAATCTAACCATGGATCCTTAAGTCCAGAAGTCACTATTTTTCAGGAATTCATTGAATTATTTAACAACTACCTATCTGATGTGGAAAAAATTGGTCACCCAAAATCTATTCAAAATGGGTAAATTAGGGGAGATAGAATTTCCCGAATATATGTTGTCTCAATTAACATTACCAAGTGAGGTCTGAAATTCCTTTTTATTTTACATAATGTTATATAGGACTTACCATATGATTAAAATAATAAAAGTAATTCTTATTCCTTTTAATCAATAAAGTAATGAAAAAAATATAAAATAAAAATAATAAATAGTTTATAGGAAGGTTTTAAGACTATATTTTAAATATGTTACCTTAAAATATAAGTTCAATTTAAAAAAACATTGATATCTAGTTAGAGGAGAACCTGTACATTTGTTATATTATAATGGTTATGTAGTTAATAATTATATATTATTTATAATGGATCGAAATGATTAAAGTATGATGAAATATAGTGTAATTAATTTTAGGGAATATTTTATGAATGTATTTGGTACTGACAAAATAATCCATTTTAGATTAATATTTCATAATTTTTCTATATAAAAACACATGGGAGTTGGATTGTACAACATTAAAAGTTAGGGTTTTTAATGAAATTGGGTTGATAATAGGAATACATTATATATTGATGAATTTGGATTTTTGAAAGTGAATTTCAGTAAGTATGAGAACAAAAATGAGCTATTTATAATGACACCATAGGTAATCATGTAATTTATGCCTCAGATCCTAAAAACCTAAATTGGTCAATTGTTATGTTTTTTTCTAAAAAACTATAGGTTCACATGAAAATTACATTTTGGTTAACCCTATAATTTAGAAATATAAATATTTTCCTAATTTTCAAATATAGTTGGTGTCTTGTATTTTATATGGGACCACAAATAGAGTATTATGGTACTTTATAGAAGGGATAAATCCATTCAAATATTAATGAAAATATTGGATTTATTGAAGAGATCATGTTTGTTTGATTATTTTTTATCTATATTTTTTTTATAATATCATTTGTTAACTATTTTATTTAAATAATCTAAATTAAATATCAATCTACTTATGTATATGATGTCCTTTACACATGTTATTTCTTCCAATCGTGAGGAACAACGTATTAGGAATGTTAAAATTTAGATAATATTATATTGTTGACAATATTATAGAGGTAAGAAACAACCAGATGGTGAGAAATTGAGAAAAATAAATATGTTTGAAAAAGTGTAGAAGTGATATAATGATGCGTAGTTAGTAAAAATTATTTAAGTGAGAAGTAAAGTTCAAATAATCAAGATTGGATAAAATGCATGTGGTCCAACTATTGACCCCATCAAGTTGATTTTCATTAGTTATTCTAGGTACAATACTCAAATTCACATTTCAATTGATATAAATATAGGGAATAGTGGTGTAACTATTTTAAAAGAGACAATTTGGGAAGAAAACTGGGTAAAATCATCATATACTTTATATATTTTATTGAAAAGTTTAATTATTAAATATTGATTTACTTTTCAATAACACCTCCTAATTGTATTTTTATTAAAACATTCTTAGATAAAATTCATACAAATGTCCACTAGAAAAATTTATTTGTAATTTATGACACTTCTAACAAAACATAATATTTAGGCTATTGAGGGGAATAGAAAACCAAACCCACTAACTATATACATAGACATCTTAAATGAAAAAACATCATATTTTTTTTGGTCCGACGTGAGGAGGAATATATATCAACATGTTACTTTAACAAAAAAATATGGGTTTAATATTATATATTTCAACATTTTTACATTCCCATGATCTTTTGGGTTTATAGATTTGAAAAACAGGTAAAATAATACACAAAAATGTGGACAATTGTTCATAGTCTATATTTTTTCTATAAAAATAGGATTTATATTTACACCCCCATCTCATTTAATACATTTTTATTCTTTTTAGAAAAACCCAAATGGGAAGGTATGACCTTTCTATAATTACTATTGATCCTTATATACTATGAAAAATAATTGAAAATTTGGGATGGACAAGAAAATATTATTAATAGACACAAAAATAAAGGATTCTCATTAGTCTAGTGAATACCTTAAAATCGTTGAAAATATTTACATTTTTTTAATAAAACTATTAATAAAAAAATAAAAAAAATTATTCATATGAAAATAAAATATAATATTTGAGAACCAACCGTTAGTCATAGAAAAAATATGATGGAATGTTGAGGAATGTGGGAACATAAGATAATATTTCATTTAAAAACAATCCTTTTATATTTAAAAGATCATAAACATTCCTTACCTAATGAAATCAAAATATATACATAAAACCACTTATTGTAAGAATAATATAGATTACTTAGAGCATTATATTAATAAATTAGTTACACTCTCATTTAACCCATGTTAGGATAATAGGATCATATTTTATTATATAGGAATAAATAACCCAATTATCTCTCTTATTCTCGAATTTGAGAACTACATCATTAACTAATGTATTAGAGAGCTATATCGATCTCACCCATCTTCATGAGCTGTATCAGGCTCAGCCATCCTCTATTATAATGATAAATTTACATATAGTGAACTAATTTATTTGATTTATCACATTTTCATTATAAGAACCTTGAAAACCTCATTACAACCCATAATAATACCACTATCCATTTTCACATAATCATATATAGAAATATAAATTTTCCATAAAAACTCTTAAAAATAAAATATTACTAGAAGATGAGGAATATGATTTAATTTGGAAAATTTTGTTAACTTCCAGTGGATACATGATAATAAATAAGGAAAATGATTGATGGAAAAGGAGTTTAATCCATATACATTTAAAAAAAATTATTTTTCACTACTGTAAAAAGTTGTAAATAACCCATATATATGAAATTGAAATGATTTTTTTTAATTTTTAAAAAAATTAATATATATTAAAAAATTAACTATATCACCTTTTGATTAATAAATATAAAATTATTAAAACACATAAAATAACAATGAAATAGATGGAAATGTCTTGGATTTTTTTTAATAAATGTTTTCTTAAAATAAATACCATTACCTTAAGTCCCATATAGCGTTGAATGTTCTATAAATCCTGAATAATTAAATTATATTAGTTTTATAATTCATTAAAAACATTTTTATTGTTCATTAAATTATAACAATTTCATTTATTTCATTCATTAAAATATTTTATTCATTGGATTAGATGGTTAATATCACGTTTGATGTTTTGGGGTCATTCATTTTATAAAAAAAAATTTACCTTAGTACAATGAATTTGGTCAAATGGTTTAAGGTTAAAATACAAAAATAATGTAAAACCTGTTATAATAATTATATTTATATATTAAATAATATTTTAATACCATACCTATAATGTATTCATGAAAATGATTCACACCATTCCATGGATATGGTAGTTTTTATGTATGCATGAACTACAACATCATTTTTCTACAAGGAGGAAGATAAACAAATTTGTAAATATTTTAATTTTATAAAATCATAAATATCTTATAAATATCATATTTTTTCATTATTTCTATACTTATGGTGATCCTTGTATGGTGGAAATGAAAAATGAATCACATTGCTGCGTGGAGGTGGTAATCCCCACATATACATGGGAATAGTTTACATTTTACAACAAATTGAATGGTAAGAAGGTATGCAAAATGTTATATTTAAAGAATCGTAATTATTTAATAAATTTAATATATATTTATTTTATCAATCATTTTATACATCCATATGATCTATTGACGGGAAATGGAACAGATCACATCGTAGAGGTGGTAGCCCACACGTACACCCAAGCAATGTTAAAATTTTTCAATGTATGGAAGGAGATGTGAAGAGGGTTTTACCATAATAATATATTTTTTAAAGTGTATGTATTATCTAGATGTTATTATTTAATAATGGTTTACTAATAATTTATAGATTTAGAAAATTAATTAACCTGAAACAATTGGTTAAGAATTATACATATTCTTTGGAAAACCTCCCTTGATAAGTATATTAAGACTTTATAGGTTAGTATTTTGATGAGAAAATAACCTATAGGACTTGGGGGCAGGGAGATTTGTTATGTATTTAGGAATAAATTTTTTCATCTAGAGTGCTCAAAATGTGTGAAAAAGATACGAGATAAGGTTCCCTTCATTAAGTAAGTTGAGTGACGCACTTGTAAATACATAATTTCTTTTGAATATATTATATGCCTTTCTCAAAGGAAATTTGAAAAAATTAAAAACATTCATGTATTATATGAATGTGAATTTAAATTAACTCATAAAAAAATTAATCATGTTTTTTGATATTTTAAAGCATATCTCTTAGTGATAAACCCTTCGTTAATTCTTTTACCCATTACCATAGTGACAAAGTTTTATGAAGGTTACCATTCATAATCAATAATAATAAAATTGAACATGTTACCAAATTTGAACCTCATGATTCAAAATATTGAATCCAATTTTAAATATTCAATTTTATAAGTGGAAGAAATTAATTTTAATATAAATACACTAACCATATAGATTTTTTTTCAAAAGACTTCCTTTTAAGAAAACAAATACTATAATGCCAAAAATAAAATATAACTCTGATTACTAAGTATTTAATTGGAATATAATTATCATATGGGGAATAATTTAAATTTTAAACCAATCCAAAATATAATGTAACATTAAAAAATCTAATAAAAAGACAATTTTAATAAAAATTAGTATTTTTTACTATTCAGCCAAAAATCAATCTTTTCATAGAAATTCCAAAAAATTAACCCTTAGGTAAATTATAAATGGTAAATAAAAAAATAAAAAAAATTTTATAAATTTAAAATTATAAAATTATAAAATTATAAAATTATAAAATTATCTTTTTATTAAAACCATATAACGCATGGAAAAATAATTTATGAAAGCACTAATTTTTTCAACAGAAAAATTATATAAAGTCGATATAAAAATATGATGAACATTAATCCATAAAAGTGAATTCTTATAAATAAAAATATTTATTTATTTCCTAGATTACTTGGGATTTCATAGAATAATTTAAGGAAAATTTTAATTGGTAATATTTTATTTAGCATTACATGTATTAATAACTTTGATTCTGAATTTTTAATTTATGAAATAGAAAAGGAGTTTTAAAAATAAATAGAATTTGTTGATATCAATATACCACTAATTTAATGAAAACATGGGGTAATATTCAATTTAAAAAAATATATTTATTTTAAATCTATATTAAAAGTTTATGTGATATAAAAAATGATATAATTACGTTTCTTTATTTATATAAAAATTAATAAATCAAAATCTCAAGACACCACCATCCTGTGTGATATTATTGGAATGGAGGATCATGTAAATAAAAATATTCATATAACAGATGAAGACACATATAATTTATGTGGGTCCTGTGTAAATATGACATAATTTATATTTCATCTTCTTTAAAACAATATTACATAACGATTACAACTTATTCAACTATATTGTTTATCTGCCTTAGACATGAAAATCATCATCTATTGTACATGATTAATGGATAATTTTTGTGGATTTGGGGTTTCTATATTATAATTACCACATTAAATATTTTTTTATAGTTTCACCCTAAGAATAATTTGAGAAATAAAGGACACAAGGGGATATTGATAATAAATTGAATTAAATGCTGGAAAAAATAGAATATCTTACTAAAAACATTAGTTGGAAGGATAATTTTTTGAACTAGTTTCCTGAAAAGGATTTTAAAGAATAAGAAACATAGTATAAAGAACAAAATGAAGATGCACCCCAACCTATTTTTGAGGCTATCCATTCCCCTCATTGTCCTGTTGTACCTAATATTATAGATTTTTTCATTAATTTTTTTTTCTAAATTTGAATCAAACAACAAAGAATAAATTAATTATACTAAAATTATACAGGATTAAATTGATATATATTTATATTTATCATCACTCCCTTATCCCTTTGTAGAAAGATATAATGTCCACAATATCCAAGGGGGTATTCTATAAAACAAACAACATCAAAAAGAACATGTGAGAGTAGAAATTAACATATCTTTTGAGTCAACCATCAAGCTACCTATTTCCATTGATCATCATCATAATTTTTTTATTTTTTATAAAAAGGAAAAAGTGAGTTACAATCAAGGCTAGTACGATAGGATCCTAAGGGGGCCTAAAGTAGTGAAACCTGAGGGAGCCTTGGTTTTGTGTTTATACATATGGTTTATTTTCATATTTGGTGTCTCTAATAATTAATATAATATGTTAATTATAGTTTAAATATATTTATATATTATATAGGAATTTATATCATACCAATGAAAATATAAAACCTTTTGAAGACAATTTTGGATTCATTATACCTCAAGTCACTTCTATAGAAGAAAAATTGAAAAAAAGATGAAATTTTAATATAGACACACCAATTTGCCATTATATTGGAAAATAAAATAAAATAAGGAAAAATTTTCATAATAAATGAAATGTAGGGTTAAAACATTACCCTCCAATAATATAAATTATATTTTCATTTTTTTCAATTACTACTTTTTTGGTATATTAGGACTCACTAGATCCCTATTTTGATCAATTAAAATACTCAAAAGATATCTATTTTTAGATCCAAAGCACAAATATCTAATAAATCTATAATAAATTATTTTTATTAAGAATTTGTGATACACTATAATAAACATTATAGAAATAAAATTTAAATTATATTTTTTATGTTTTGTTTTAATAAGAATTATGTTATGATTGGGTGATGTTGATTTATCATCCGAACCATTGTATAAGGATCACCAATGTTCATAATTAACCTATGGATTTTTTCAAATGTATGAGTATTATGGAATATATAATAATAATTGAATATCAAAACACGTAACAAAATAAATTTTTATTTTGATCAATGTTATAATAGTTTCCAAAACAATGTAATCACATCAATTATGGTTGTTATATTTAAATGTTTTTGAAATATATCTTATTACATAGAGAAAACGTCATCATTGAGAAGGTATTTGTGAATTTAATTATAATAATTTTAAAATAATTAGTAATTTTTTTTATCTATATTTTTTAGACTTCCCGAAATATTGAAAATCCACATTTTCAAAAAAGGAAATAGATTTGTTTCAAAATTAGTTGCCAACTTATATAGTGTCATAATGTTTGAAATCATCTTGAAGATGTGGTTTCCTATCAGGTTTGTAGTTATTTTAATATCACATATATCTCGATAAGGAGGTTTCTCTAGTAATTATTTAGACAATTTTCTTATCATTTTAATATGTATTTATGGAGAGAGACATTAGAATTGAAAGGCTTAGATCTTAGTATGGATAAGAGAGGATATATGGAGTTTTATATTAGAAAATTACTATATAGTAATATATTAGAAATTAGTTGGGAGGCCCTATTATTTCAAAATTTCATCAATTTTTATATTTTGTTTCATTTCTACAATGTGATGCATATATTGATGCATAAGTCTCTCATATGATTCAAAACAGATATGTAAAATGGAGAAATGATTTTTTGGTGCTTTATGATCATAAAATACCTTTTCAATTGAAGGTTAATTTTTATAGGACTATTATTAGACAATATATTTTATATGCTAGGGATTATTGGCCTTTTATAGGAGACGTTGAATAAAGAATAAGGTTGGTATGAATGAAAATTTTAATATAGACATGTCGGTATACTAATACGGATTATATTATAAATGAATGTGATTGAGAGAAACTTTTAGTGGCATTAATTTATTAGATGATGATAGATACGAGATTAATATGGTTTTAACATGTTATAAAAAGTCCTATGGATAGAACGTGAAGTGCCTAGTAGACTATGAAGCTACACTAATTGGATGGGGGTGAATTACTTTTCTTCTATTTTACCATATTTTACCTTTTATTTTAATTATACCCTATTTATATTTTAACCACTGTATCTATAAATATTTATTTATATTTTACTGATCTCTCAACTATCAACAAAAACTATAATGAAAAAATTAAACAAAAATAATAACACACTAAATTTTTTAAAAGGTTCAAATCCAATGAGGAAACATACTCATTGCTATGTTAAAATCCCTTAGGGACAAAAATTAACACTATTAATGTTTTAGTTATTAATACTTCCTTATAATGAAAAAAGATAGGGTAGAAATGTATCATCCAAATCCTTATAGATGGTATCATCCACTTTCTTTAAGATATCTGTCGAAATATTTTTAGTTACATGATTGGACTGAAGCTATTTAAACTATAACCATGAGTCTCTAATTTTCCATCAAATACTACATGAATTAGATATTCCTTACAGTCTAAATGTCACAACACCACCATAACTAGATATTATTTCCCAACAAATAGTTTTTCATCAAAAAGAATATGTTCAAACACAGTTCATGAAATTCGATCTTATTCTTAAGCTCGATATCACTATGATCTTTAAATACAGTGGTTTTTTAATCTTATGAAGGCTCAAAAAACCATAAACATAAACAATAAAATTGAATATCTCTCTAAAAATTCTTCTATAATATAGGAATATCATATGTATTATCCTCCACCTTCTTCTCAATCATCTTTTTTGATAGTAGGGTATCGTAGGACTCTAGTTTCTTCTTCATCAAAGCACATGTGATTCTACATGGATGTAATAAAATTATCCCCTAAATACATATATTATATCACATTATTCAAATATAGTATCAGGTTCTATGCCCAAAACTATTACATTATTCACTATTACAAAATACGGTTTTATCAGTGTAAGAAACTACTTTTAACAGTGCTTGAAAAGCACTGTAAATTGCAGTGAACATAAGGGGGGGGGGGGGGTCCCCTTTATCATAGCTAAGAAAAATCCCGGATAAAAAGAATAAAAATTTAAAAAAATATACATGAAAACAAATATATAATACAAGGAAATTATAACGGTGCTTGACCCCCACTTTTATCAGAGTTTTCCCCTTTTATCAGCGCTAAACGGAGCCCCCCCCCCCCCCCCACCCCCTACACCACAAGGTGCAGTTGCCTGTGCAATGACCTCCCTTTTAAAACAATATCCCCTAATGAACTTGCCCACACACGACCCCGCTTCCACTATAAATTGAACCCCAGACCTCCCCCATTACATGCCATCACCTTTACCACTAAGCCATTTAGGTTTTTTTCAATTTAATGATATTTTTATTTATTTATATATATATATATAGTTATATTTATTCGTATATTAATATAGACTCATATTAATATAAATTTATTTATTTATATTAATATAAATATATATATATTCGCATATTAATATATATATATATATATATATTCGTATATTAATATATATATATATATATTCATATATTAATATATATATATAGTTATAAATTTTTATTTGTATATTTATGAATATATACGTATATATTTGTATATAAAAATCCCTAAAATGTTTAAACGACCATAACATATAATCTAGAAGAATATTTCAACTCCAAAACCCGTCAGATCGAAGAACATGAAATGATATTCGATATGATATGTGGTACATTACTAATGGACATCCAAAGCATAAGTTATAGCAGTTTTAATGTTAAAGAATCAGGGTATCCTTAATAAAACATTAGTTTTTGAGTACTTATGGGCATTTTATGGCCCCAAAAAAGTGTGACAAAAGGTTCCCTTGGGTCACTAGCACATAGAGCTCGTCGCATGATTCAATTTGATATGTTGTAAAGCCCAAACAGACACATGGATCAAAAGTTAAGGCCATTTGAAGTTTGAGTTGCATTTTCAACTTATTTTAGATCTTTTATTAATTTTTTTATTTATATATTTTTAAACTATTATTAAATGATTATTACTCGATAAAAATTTCAAAATTTTTAATTAAATTTTTTTTATAATTATTTTATAAGCCTCTTTTACTAAATATCTTATACATTAATTTTATTTTTCCATGTATCATTATCTAAAACATATTTAAAATATATTTATTATATTTATATCAATATAATGTATATTTATAGACTAATATATTAATATATGATTTTAATGTAATTTTTTTTGAAATTTACCCTTAATCAGTGTTTTTTTAATGCGCTGATAGGGGGACTTTATCAGTACTTTTATAAAAGAGATGATAAAGGGGGTAAACTTTAATATCCCTTGTAAAAAGAACTATTAAAGGGGTACCTTTATCAGTGATAAAAAGCTGATAAATGAGAACTTTTATCCGCACTTTTTTAGTTCTATTAATATCACCCCTTTATCAGTGCCTTTTTACTAGTGCTGTTAAAAGTGTAACGCCTTCCATGTCATGTTTTGTGGTAGTGATTTTTATCAAATTTATATATTCTCAAAATCATGATGACATTATTTCCATATTTGTGCTTTAGAAATCTCCCATTTTTTTTATGGAAGAGAATATTATCATTTAAACTGGTAAATAATTCGGATTTGGAATCTCATATAAATTTCATTTAAATCCCAACAAATATCTTCATTTAATCTTCTATAAAACCCATGATATTTTCATCTTCAAACACACCATAAAATATATAGCTTATTTTAAATTATTTCTATGCTGACAGGAATGCATGAAAGAATAGGGATTCATAGTGTGAAAAATATCTTTATGGTGAAATTGGATTTTATTCCAAAGAAAAATATTTTGATTTTTCTTCAATCTCAATTTGATCACAACCCTATTTAATAATTGGGATTTTTATTCAGTAAATATCAACATAACATCATCCCAATTTAGTGTTATCAAAATTTTGTTACGTGATGATTTTCATGAAGTAATGGAACAACCCTTATGATATTGGGATGTGATCCTTACAAAATTCGAGTCATTTAATTTACCATTTTCATATTTTCATTTCAAATATATTTTAAGGTTAAAGATGAATCTTATGATGTAGGAAATCCCTAAAATTCTTGACCATAGACATGTAGTTTGAGTAAATGATAGTTTTCTCCTTTGATATTTCATTTCACAACCCATTCTCACATCAACTGAAATTCCAAAAAAGAAAATTAATATTACAAAATTTTTATGGCCCATAAGATCCCCTCATGGATCTTATAAACAATCAACTACTATAACATAATTGATATTGACTCTTATGGAGTAATTAATGACTTTTATAGAGCATCAAATGACTCTTTGAGAATTGTAATTCCACTTAAAATTATCCACTATATGTCTGGTATTCACTTATGGCGTATAATATGTCTCTTACATAATTATAATGAATCTCATGGGAAGTCCAAATGATTCTTATAGAGTCAAAAATACTCTTATGGAATAGGATTGCCTTTGCTGATTTTCTATTCAATGATAGAAATGACTCTTACGGAGTAATCATGATTATTCATATTGAAATTATACTTAGACAACATTATATAAATATAAAATTCTATACTTCATCGAGAAAGCTTATATTCCGTTCACTTCATTAAAGGTAATTATCAATAATAATGAATCACTTCAAATAACTTTCAAATTACCATAATATTTCCAAACATCTTCATCTCAATCTCTTAATTCTTATATCTTATAAATACCTAATATAGGGTATTTTGATAAATTTTTAATTCCTATTTTATTCTATTATATACTCCTCTTACCCACAATATCATCATTGTAAAATTCTTATACAAACATTGAAACCTTTATTCTCAATGGTTCAAGTCTGGTTTCTACAACTTCAAGCTGGATTATCACTCATTTAATCACAACTCTTCAACCCGTTTTCAATATCCAACATACTCTCTCTCTATAAGATATATTTTTTATTTCTTGACCCAAACTTTTAATATTTCCATGCAGACCATTGTCCAGTTATAAAATATTTATGGTTTTATCCCTTTTTTCCATTAAAATCAAGAAGAAAAATACCTCTAAAATCATTTTCTAAAATGTAAATTTATTTTCAAAAGTACTTGAACTGTATGAAGATTCATATTATCATAAAATATAACAAAAAAATTATTTATAACTTTATTTATTCTCAATATTCCTTAAATTTATGTGATCATTATCACCTCTTTACAGATTAAACAACACATATTGATAACTTCACTTCATGAAGAAATCCTTTCTTAGGGACAACAAATACAACCATAAATTCTCCATTGGGATCTTAAATCCACCCATTTTATTTTTTTCAAAACCATTAAATAACTCCATGTTATTATGTGTCTTTATGAGATCTTCTCTTATCACCCTTTTTTACAATAAATGAAATGGTGAAAGGATATAAGAAAAATACTTATATGTTTTTTCGAAATAACTTATTATCCCCCATTTGTTCAATGTTACAACCTAATCCAATACTATTAGATAATTATTGAATCATATATTTCATATAAATTAGGATTTAGTTAATTCACTCTTTGTCTATATAATAAAAACCATTTTAAAAAACTATAATTCTTAATATAGTCCACATTTTTATCCATAAACCATAAAATATGTGATACTAACTCATATTTATTTATCAAAGGTTGTTTAAAAAAATCATCTATAAAATTTTAACAGGTAATCTTCTTTAAAAAATAGATAAAAAATATTTCTGTTAAAAACATATAAAACCCCATGGAACATATATTTTGTTCATCAACCATCACACCCTTAAAAATTATATTTTATATCATCAATGATAGGATAAGATCATGGTTTTCTTACCCAAATTATAATTTTGGTGGGTGTTTTATAGATTCTATATTAGAAATATATATATTTAGTATCTTATTCTTTATGTTATACCCTCTAAAGGGATTCACTCCATTCCTCTCCATGGTTGTTCCTGTTTAAAGGTAAACTTAAAGAATCCTTTTATTCCCCTTGAAATGCTGCAAGGAAACATTTTTCAATCCATGTTGAATGAAATTTTGTAGCTATATGATTATTATAACTTCCAACCAATTATACGTTTTCAGACATCATATTCAATTACCTCCATGAAAATACATTAAATAAATATTGGTGAATAAGGTGAGTTTTCCATCTACTCCTTAGTAAGAGAAATAGTAATGAGACTTGTATCTCAAACTAGAAACCCTCTTTGATAAATCTATATTCTTTATATTTATTCATGGTTGTACTCTATTTGACTCTATGAGTCTAAACGTCCTTGGGAAATAATAATTTCTTGCTTTCTTTGACCGGATCCTTGTGTGGAGTTTTCTTCTTCATATCATCTAATATATAAAGTATATCAACTAGATCATTCTTTATCTTTTTAACTAATTACTTTTTAGTTCGTAGGGTATTAATAAAATCCATTACCACATGTACATATTTATTACAAATTCCACATATACTTTTAATAAGTCTTAGTAGATCCCTTTTAGGTAACCACTCATGAAATTCTAGTTCTTATTTATGTTGAATGACCTATTTCCCATTATCACTTTCAATTTCTTATACTTTAAAATTCTATATATCCATATATAATTAGCCTTCTAAAATAGTAATATGTTTCTTTTTAACATACACAAAATTATTTATTTTCCACATGGTATCCTAGAACCTTTTTGTTACTTTTTATGGAATAAAACTTAACTATTCCTCTAGGGTTTCAACTATAAACAATTCCTCTTTTCACTCTTCTTGATTGATTCCCAATTTTATTTATCTTGATTCATTTAATTAATATTTATATAGATTTTTTTAAATGGTTCATTTTGTGAAATTTTATTCAATTATAGAAGCATATCCATATTTTTTTAATCCATTTCATTTTTCATCTTGGGTGTATATTTCTCTACAACCTTATTTTGTTTAACACCTTTCTTCACTTGCTTAAATCCAATAGCATATTTACCTTTATTTTCCATCATATTTTTCTCATATAGACTTATATTTTCATCATTATGTTAATTGTTATTGGTTATTACATAATATAATTCTTCTTACATACAATCACATTTACTACAATAATTAAAAAAGTAATCCATTAATTCGAATATATTCTTAGTGAATAAATCTTTTTTTTTCTGAAAAAAAAATTCATTCAACATGTGTTAGTTTTTATTTCCACTAAAATTACCCATAATATATGAATTATATATTCAATGTGAGTTTATATATTATTCCGACATTCAATTTAATTTTTTACTATATCTCCTACAACACCAATAGTGGCGAATGGATCTCTCTCATACTTGTAGATACAATCTGTCTTGATATTTTAGCTTTTCCATGTCACTATATTTGAGTAGGAAAACAACTATTTTGGTATATTCTAAATGAAATTATCTCATTGTATATAAGGTTTAAATTAATAGAATAATTTCCTTTCTCCAAGACTAATAATGGATTTATATTATTTCATCAAATAAATCTTCAGAACCAGATGATAACAACCCTACAAGAATTGAAGAGATGGAATTTTCATATATAATTTCTAAATAATTTATATAGAAAAGAATTTTCATATCTAGAAACAATTTTTTTATTTTTGAATTACTTATCCTTTTCTTATCATTTCATTATTATGATGATGGATCCAAGGGTAGAACCCCTTCAGTAGTATCAAAATATGGTCCCCAAACTTCAAACTATTGTTATAAAATCTCTAGTTACCGGCATATATATTCCTAATCACATTCATCATTATTCATTGATGAAAAAAAGTAACCCTTTTATACATTAAGGAATATATCTAGTTCTCTCAAGGGCTTTAGGGGAAATATGATATTCATTTCTCCTTATTCTTTAGGGTCTTAGAGAGGAGATTCTAACTATAGATTAAGGGAATTATCTAGGGAGAAATGTTGTGTAAAAAACCATTGTCACTAAAAATTACATAAATCCAACTATATACTCAGGTCATAAAATTAGTTATTTCACAAAGTTCATTAACCAATATATTAATTTTAACTATTCCCCGCATCAAATAAAAATAATAATATTTTTATTATTTCCCGTATGTGCACTAAAGTCATTGATATTTACATATCATCTCTTCCAAACTCGTAACTCAACCAGTCAACCCTCTTAGACATTTATCAAACCTTTAATAATAGCTATTTATTTATTTAAATAAATATTAATTTATTTCTCATTTAAAAAATACTTATAAAATCAATATAACCTGAATAATTATTATTATCTGAAACTCGATAAAAGAATTATTCTGTTATTAAATTCAAATAGAATTTAATTGTGGTTCTAGAGAGACTTAGTGTATGGCCCTCTCATCTAATTGTTTTAAAGATAAAGACTAAAATCATGCAATATTTAAAATCACCCACAGTGAAATAATTTAATGTTTCAATTAAAATAACCCCTACATAATCTCACTAGATAATGTAATCCTTTTATCATGATATATCAATAATTAGGCTACATACTTTGTACCACCAACCTATATTCTCATTATATCATTCCCTAATTTCCTAAAATGTACACAATGACACAATACTAAGACCATAGATTTATTATAACGTTCCAATTCAATCAAAAGTAAAAATATATATACATCCATTACCTTGTAAAGGATAAATCCTATCTTGACTTATTCATTAATTTCGTATCACTTGTGACATACCCAATTTATCGTACCTCTTGGTGATGATTTTTAATCCTGGTTTTTATCAATACATACAAATACTTGACTCATGGTATACATTAATAATAATATCATGTGAAAATACCTATAAACACATCCATAGATAGGATTATCCAATAACACATATTAGAGGTGGAATTCCAATTGGTGATTCGATTCTCATGACCTCCTCCCATAAATATTACCAAGTAAAACCATCATGAGAAGAAGTATAAATGCATTATGAGTCTCTAACATAGGATAAACTAAATCATTAATATCTAGTAAACATATTTCAACTTTTCATATAATAAATATATTTAAGAATATCATCATAATAGTTCAAGGTTCTTATAATAGTAGGGAACTATTATGACATTTACGTAGCATAAAAACTCTAAAGACATTGTCACATAAATTTCACATTGAAAATCACACAACAAGTTATAATATATTTACTAACATTCATGTAAATAAATATATATATATATATATATATGTAATCAAAATTTAAGTATAGTTGGTTCTGGGTAACCAACTACAGCAGACTCTAACCTGCTATAGAGATAACCATTATCAACCTTTTAGTTCACTAGTTTCACATGATATTCAATATTATTTTGAAATATAGTTATAGATGTTGGTATTGCCATTTTTCGGTGACTATTTCTCTTACTATGACTAAATATCTCTAAAAAATCCTTAAATAGGTGATATCACTAAGTATAAAAAGTTTTTAATTAGTTAAGACATGAAATCTTATCTAAACAGCATAACATTGATCATACTATTACTAAAACATATTTTTAATACACATTAGAAGCAGCAACATACACATTCTTTATATCCATCACAACCACTATATTCAATAATATTTTCTATTATAAATCACCATATCATAACTATAAAACTAGATCAAATTCATATAAAGGAAGATTAGATCTATTTTCTTGTTGGTAACTACTAATACAATTTCACTAATAAAGAGGAACTAGTCATGTTTTACTTTCTCAAGAACCATTTTAAAAACTATGTACTGGAATTTTTAGTTCACATAGTTTTGTTTGATATTCACATACTATGTTTTACACATAATGAACATCCAAAATTATTAAATATCATGGAATGTGAGATTAATTTTCAAATTATTCTTTGGTAAATGTGTTCTATTTATCACAAGAATTACCACTTGTGTTTTCACACATTAACTGGGGGATATTTCATTCCATGTGACACTAGAAAATAATTCCTTTTAAATTTTTGTGCCTTTTATTTTTGAATTACATGTCAATGTATTTACTAGAAATTTATCTAAATGACCAATAGACATATGTCTATAAATATTGTTCCCTAGAACTAGGTTTATACTTAAGTTATTTTAAGATAAATTATCCTAATTGTTAATTAACCATGGAACTTATCATCTGTTTTCCATATGTTATCAATCATATTTGTATAGAACTAATTTTGTGCTTCTAATAACGTATTATTGACACAAGACAGACATTATTTACAAAAAAGTAATCTATAAAGATTGATGGTGTCAATAATATATAAAATTTTAATGGATTTTAGAAAAAACAACATGGTATGTGGTTTTCTTATAGACTATATCTTAACATAAAATGAGCCTTAAATAACCAATTGAGGTCTATTAGAAGTGCCTTATACCATCCATTCTGGGTTTCTCTTGACCACCCAACAATGGATTTATATCAACTGGAGAAGCTATAAAATTATAGAACTAGATTTTGGTACTTGGAATTAAGCATTGAATTTGTTTAAAATTTTTAGTCATATATTTTTTCCATTTACTACTTCATTGATGGATTAATTATTCATATAAAATAATATTTCATCAATTTTTAGTTAATATGAAACCATAAATATGGTTCTAACTTTCTTATCAAATATGCATCTCTAGAAAAGAACCTCTGACTAAGACTTTTAGAGTTTTGTGTTCCTATGACAACTAATGTGAAACGAGATAATTGATTTAACATTATGTATACATTTACCCTATTGTATCAAAAGATATACCTAAATAAAATTTAGTATTGAATACTATTTTTTTATCTTGGGGTTGTCAATATCTTCAGTTGTTATAGGATAAATAACTAAGATGCACTTTTTTGTTTTTTTCTTTGTGTACATTTGAAGATTAAACAATATTTAATAAATTATTCCCGCCAAACACCTATGGTTGTGACATAATGGAATTATATATAACTATAAATTTCATGACATCTATTTTTCAAGCTAGTTTTTGTATGGATAGATGTTACAATTATTTTTCAAAATATTTCTGGATTGGAGTTACATATGACTTGAATATTTATAATACACCTAATTAATGTTCCATGTTCAAGAATCACCACTTTGATATGCCTAAGGTAATGTGAGTTTATAAAAAATTAAATTTAAATGATTAGTGGATAATTGGTTAAGATATACTCTAACAAGAATACTTGAAGGATCCTATATATTTTTCCAAGTTAATTCATTTTTCCCCTAACCCTTCCTAAATTTTCTTAATTTTATCACGTGATGTTTATGAGTTTACCACAAACCTTTCCTTAGAATTGTCTACATGGTCAACTTGAACTAAATATAGATTATATATGGATTACCTTTATTTATATTGCATTATTTATCTAAAACATTATTATTGATCATGTATAAATACATTCTAATTTTAACTCCAATGCGCCTAAACTTCTTTTCTGTATATCTTTGACATTCATAGAGTTATCAAGATTAAAATGAATATATGTCTTATATTTTATATTCATCATTCATTTTTGTTTGGGTTATATATTATTGATGTATAATTAGACTATTAGTTTAATAATAAATAAAATAAAATAATCATTCCAAATAGGAAATAATTTCTCATATTATCGAATGATACACTCAAGTGAATGTTTGGTTAATATATAATAATATTCAAAGTATAATAAATCCACTAGGAAAACAAAATCTATTTTCTCATCTTGGATGAATTAGTAATCATACATTCTCACCCTTCAAGGAGTAAACATTGATTATTTAAATGCTTTGATGCTCCTTGGTTTCTGAAGTTGATATTAATATTAACTCATTATTTTTTCCTTTTTATTTTCCTTTCCAATGAATATTAATACCTGATGAGAAGTAGATAGTATTATATTCATTACCCTATATCTAAATCTTTTATCCCATTAACCAATTTTATAAATAAGAAATTGAATTTAGAAAAATCATGATATTTTCAAACCTTCATTTCATTTCATTCATCGTAAGGGCTGAAGAACAATATTCCCATCAATCCTTATATTCCCAGAGAATCATATACAAGAGATTCATTAGTGGTTAATATATCATATTCATCCTATAATTTATAAAGAATATAGAAATCACAGTTCTTATGGAAGACAGAATTATATTAATTGAAAAATTATTTTTTTATATGGAAGCATAACTTCATTAATTGATAAATATATCTAAATTATAAACTAATTATCATTAGATACATTTTCTTATTCTAGTTTACACTAGCATAACTGAGTGATAATATCAATTTTCCTATGCCTATGATTATCATTTTCAAGTTCAAGGAGATGAGTTTTCGTAGTGTAAGAATCTATATCCTCTTGATATAGAATGATTTCTTCTTAAATAGATGATATTGTAATGAAATAAACATAAGAATCATCCTCCATGAGTATTTAGTTGGCTTATTTTTAAAAATTTCTTGTTTGGTGAGGTGGATAAATAGGTTTATGGGGCTCTAGAAGACAACAAAAATTTTCATGTAGTGGTGCTATATATAAATAACTATACCAATTTGGGAAATTTTTTCTAGTAAGGATATGTTATTCTTCCAAAAATGATCATAGTGATTCCATGAATTTTATGTCTATTTTTATATAATATGTAAAAATAGGTTTTATTATTTTTTCTTGAATACAAAATGTGATGTGATAATTTTTATTTATTATCCTCCCACTGTTTTATCAAATCCCAATATCAATCACCATTGGATTTAGAATATCCCATCACATTCATATTTAATGTCTTTCCAACTGTATGAAATCAAATTTCCTAGAACTATTGAGTGGAATCCCAAATCCTAAAATCCTGTAATCATATTTCATTAACAATTACATCCTATTTTCACCATGTATTGTTGTGAAAATAAATCCAGAAAGATAAATATATTATCTCTACCCAAAACATTTTTTAAAACACTGTAATAATTTAAAACACCCAGATGGGGGAAACATGTACTATGAAATATGGTTGTTTTCTAACCCAATTAAAGTCTTACTGAAGTAATATTTCATTGAGTTTTAACATATGATAAAATTTATCTTTTTGTTCTTTTAATACATGTTAATATAATGTTGATTTTATATAATTTATTTAACCATGTTAGATAAGATAAATTATTTACAATCCATTTATTTTATTTTATTTTTAATTCTAATTTATTTGTTTATTTTATGTGACTATATTTAAATAAAGAGGACTCACATAAATTATTAGACGCGAACTTGATAAAATAAAATAAATATATGGAACTACCACTTATTTTTTTATCAAATAGATGATAAATAAACACTTGACCTTACGAAAATACTATTGGAAGTGATATGGGTTCAAGATGCACCCAGATACCAATGATATTTGTACCTAAATAACGTATTTTATTTTTCCACATATTACTTAATAAAATTATACTGATTATTTTTAGATCCAGCTATTGAGATAATGTGGGATTCTGAGGCATAGTGAGCTGAAAATTTATATTTGAAAAATATTAAAAATATTAATATCATTTTCATTCACATCTTTTGAAAAAGAGGAATAACTCCTGAACAGAGGCTTGAATTGGATATATGAGGAATCTATTGAGTTTAGAGTGTTTTATTTACTCTATCATGGTCAGTTTTCGGTATTTCAGTAATGTGACATCACCTACGCAAATAATTAAAAAATTTAAATTAATTACATTATTTCTTTATTTCAACCCAATTTCTCTGAGTCCTCTATTCAAAAATGGATATGTCTAAATCCCTAGGGTTAACCTGAAAACCTAGGGATTAAGTGGATATGTATTAGAGGATCCATTATAGGATCAGTGTATGGTGACATCAGATGATATCTAGATCTATGATCACTACGCCATCAGAGATCATGGATCTCTCCAATGATTATAATACACGAATGTTATTTATTTATGAAAATAAAAAAATCTAGGTAGGATGTTGGATTTATATTATTCAATCCATTCATTTTATATTGGTCATATCAGGATCAATTCAATGAATAAAAATGGATTCATGCATCAATGGTTTATTTATTTATGGCAGATTTATTTTTACGTTGTTTATTTACCTCTTTGTTCATCTAATTATTCAACAAGGTTTCTTGTAAGAAATGAAAAATATTCAAGTTTCATTACTTATATTTTTGTATTTTGGATTTCACCCTTGTTTCTTTTCATATTCATCACTGTAAAATTATTTATTCTACGGTTTGATGAACATTGGGTATATGATCATTGTGTGACTATTCTTTAGTGCTATAGATCAATACCTTGAATGTAGTTCATGATGGAGGTTGAGATCTAGGAGTGGGGATAATGTAGGATGATAGAAGGTAGATAATAATGGAAAAACAGTTCTCATTATTTTTGTTTCGATGTGAGAAAGTGACAATAAGGGTCGAACATGGTGTTTTCCAACTGGATTCAAAGCCATAATTTAGATCTATTGGGATGGGACTGTCAGACGAACTCAGATCCATGATTCACATCTAAGTTCATAGTTATGGAGGAATGGATAGATAATTTAAGGGAAAATATGGGGGTTCTAGAAATTTTTGAGTTACACGGTGTTTCATAAGATATCGCACACCATGTGGGGTCCCGGATGTGGCGTTAGGGTTTTTGAGAAGAAGAAAATATCACATGCCATGTGAAACTACTGACACACCCTATGACTCATAAAAGTTACTAGAAATGTGTATCATAGAATACAGAAGCACATGAATCTTTTGGTAAACATGTATGGTTAGAGTACATGAGAAGATCCATGTACCTGAACACAACCAGGTGTACATTGGAACGAAGTGGTATACATAGGTTGGTACATGGGAACGACAAGAAGTACATGGGTATGAAAAGATGACATGGGCAGGTTACTAACATACTTGTACATGCTATGTATCCTTACATACAGACTATTTATTTGGAGATCGACATGTTGTGTGAGATGAAATCACACAATAATCCCAAGAGTGGGCTAGAAATTCTGTATACCCCTAGTATGTTCCGTGTAACTCTTTTTAGGGTCTTTGTATCCCTTTGTTTCATTAACTTGGACCATTATCAGTTGAGTGTGTTCCCTTGGTCTATAACCTTGAGGATATACTATTTCATTTCATCCAAAAATATGTATTGTGATCTTCTTTGGATGATGTGTCTCAAAAGGAGTATGTGGCATTCCTTTGTGAGACTAGAGTATGATCCTCTATCATTCCTCATTTTACCCTTCATAGGGTTTGTGGAATTAGAATAACTTCCTTATGCAGGGCATTGATTACCACATCTAGAAAGTTGTTTTAGTAGAGTTCATAGTATCATTGTCATAAAATCTTCTATATAGAGGACTAATTCATATTGGGGTTATAGTGTCCCCCATCAGTCTTAGGTGTGATACCTTATCTATGATTTGAGATATTAATAGGCGAGTGATTTTTCTT
Organism: Viscum album; assembly: GCA_963277665.1. Taxonomy (NCBI): domain Eukaryota; kingdom Viridiplantae; phylum Streptophyta; class Magnoliopsida; order Santalales; family Viscaceae; genus Viscum; species Viscum album. Next base: position 545,192,252 of record OY728153.1, on the reverse strand, counting down.
GGGTGGGGCCCAAATATAAAAATAACTTGAATAAGTTTATATAGAGATAGAATGTCTTATGTATTTGGTTCTCCTAGAATGATAATTTCCTAGAAACACTGATTAGAATACTTTTGATAGATGTTTTGTTGAGACTACCTGGAGGTGTGGTGTCGGTCATGAGGATATCAACCATTGGGGGATGAACTAGGTTGGAGAATCTTTTTTTTCAGGGTTTTTTTTGAAATATTTATTTCTAAGAGCCCATTCAGTTTCTAGATTTGTTGATGTCATTATTAATTATGATCATAAGAATATCTATGATTATAATAGGTTGGTTGAGGAAAAAAATAGTCGTGTATCTTTGGGATCAACATCAGTAAAATTTAGTGGCCAGAACTATAAAAAATAGTGCATAAAAGACATGGGATGGATAAATGGGAATAAAGACCTTGTATAAAAAGATTCTCTGTAATATTAAATTAATGGTATGGATAATGAGAAATAAATAACTACATAAATATGTTAATGTCGATATAAAGGGTGTGACCCTGGATTCCAAATGTCAGTACTATTTTATATCACATCATGAGTAAATGTGGCACATTTGTTTTGAAGGTGAGTGGGTTTAAAGGATATAGAATGGTATTTTTATGGGTATTAATATTCATGAACATGGGAATTTAATGATGTAGTCAATCAAGTCTTGGTTTTAGGGTACTAGATAGCATGGAATTAAGATTAAAATTTTTACAATGTATTTTCATATATGTGTTGGATTCATTAGGAATCTCTAAATAAGGTAATTGATGGAATAATGTATTACTTTATTTTCCTTCAATTTTTAGTGATGTAACTTATGGTGGAGATAAGTAATCTATTAAATGGTGGACTTTCATCATCATCTTTAATATGTTTCCTACCAAGGCTTTATTCAATGGGGGACGGTGGTAGAGGCGGCAATGGTAGATGGGTCAAATGTAAGGAACCTAACTTGGGATTGAGACTGATAGTGGATGGATCATGTACCTATATATAAATGAAATGTGGTAGGATGGTAAGAGACAATAGGGGTTCAGACATTCTTAGATTAATCTCATTCTATGGTTCATATTGCAGAAGTCGATTCTGATTCTAGTACTCTAGTTGGGATCCTTAAATAAAATGACAGATCACCATTGGATTTGGATTCTATTATTTGGATTATATTATTTCGAAATGTGTATATTTACCTAATTAGGTAATTCATGTTATCCACACATAGAGAGAAGGTAATTTCTTGGTAGATGTGTTATCTTACAAAAGGATTCATAGAGATACCATTATCATATATAATAGTTAGGGGTATTTACCTGAGTACTATATTCCATTTATGAATAGAGAAGCTCTTGGTATCCATCACTTCTACCCCCCCCCCCCCCTTCAGTTGAGAGAATCATTGTTTTTATTGTTTTTATGATAACCATAATATGTAAATTTATAGTGAGTCAGACATTTGATAGAAGAACCATCCTTCTATGCAGGTTGGACTCTCTGATTTTTTTGTTGTGAAAGTATGTGGCCCCTTTATTGGTTTTAGTACACTATTAATGTACCCTGATTGTGGAATTGTAGAAGTATGCACACATTGGTTTCAGTTCTGTTACTTTTCATCATTTTATGGGCATAGATATGGTTGTGTGTGTAGGAATAATAGGATAATTCCAACCATGAGTGGGATATTCCAACTCAGCGGTAGCTGGAAGCCCTGGTCCTATTGGAGTTGGACTTGGAGTAGTCACAGATCGAGCCCCAATGGGTCGTGTCATGATAGAGTGGAATTATAGATGTTCATTCAACATTAATATAGGAGTATGTGAAATTGGTTTTGGATTTTTGGAAACATTGTTAAAGTATTTTGAGTTTATATTTAATCCTAGGGACCCCTGTGTTGGTGCAATGGCCGACATAAAAATGCACTTGGACTAGGAAATCCTTCTCATTTACTAGGTACATGTAGAAAATTATTTATAGGGAATCAATGGTATATACATAATGTAGGAATGGTTTGCGGTTTCAATATATTTCCTGAGTCAAATCCTAAAAAATACTCTTGTACCATGGTTCATATTTTGTTTATTATAGGATACCCCTCAAAATATAGGAATCCATGATTCAATTGTGTGATCACAAGGAAAATCCCCTGAGTGACGAGGCTTCAATAAAGGGGAATGTAACAGAGAGAGTACCTATGAGTAGTTTACTAGATATATAACCACCCATTAATATTCTGTTAGAGAAAACAATACTAGATGTAGATGTACAAAGTATGGGTGCACTGCATGAGTTCTAGAGGCTTTAAACTCCTTGGTTTCAGGGTGATCTAGAACCCGAAGTGGCTGAGGACTATCTAAAGTTAATCACTCCATTTTTATTCCTTGTAAGGAAGCTTTTATATTAGATGGAATTCATCATAGTGATTCATATTTGGGAATAAATTGGGAAATGGTGGATCCTAGTGACTCAGTAACATTATGATATGACTCTCATGAAGTTATACATAGATAAACTCTTTAGATATGAGTTTTATCTGAACATATTTCGATCAGTGTACATCTGGGAGCATCTACATCTACAGTAAGGATGCATGACCATGGAGTAAAATTCAGTGAGGTTTGCTGATCTATCATGGAACTCCACGGATATGGTTCAGGTTCTATTCTTCAGATCATGAACCTTATAATAGGTATTTCAAGGATATATTAGGTCATGAGTGATATCTTTTTTCATTTATATCTTTTTTGGAGTTCTTGAGTGGTCATTAGTATTGGAGATCTTCCTGAAAGAGCCAAAACCGATAGTGGGTTCTAGTTTTGGGTAAACAGGAGATGAAACCTTTGTAGTAGGTATATGAAAACTGTCATATGGATCCATGCATGTCATATATGTCTGAAAATTATCTTTGGATTACGGATCAGTGGTCAATAGCTCTCATTATTGATCAAGTCAACAGAGGGAGTGGTAATGTCTCTCTTGCACCAATTGGGGAAATCTTCCATGGGATTGTATGAAACATAATAAAAATGATTGAAAGATGGTTGAGGGACCACCTAGGAAGAAACATTGACTAGAAAAAGTATTTTCATATGGTTTAGGATGTGGAAGAAGGGTTGGTAGAGTAGTAGGCGGTGGTCGTATGTTTGACCTATTCCCACCACTACTCCCAAGTGGTCCACACCAAGATAAGAGATGTAGTTGTCAGGGATGGGGACAACTATAGGCTATAGAAGTCTATGACCCTATAGATTTGGGGATGATACATGGTATGATATCTGCCTTTTCTACCTTATCTATAGTAATTATAGACACATGTCTGATTGATTCTTATATTTCCACTTATCTTGTTCAAGACTCAAAGAATTTAGCTGACCAATTGGATTGATCCTTATGCTTGGAGACTTCATCAATAAGAGACTCTTCATTTGTACATTTCTATAGATAGTGAAATATGATTCCTAGACATGAGAGCTTCATATAGGATCTCTTTGTAACAACGATGAGGCATTATGAATTCATCATAGGTATGGACTAGCTCGTTGTCCATACTTCACGGCCAAATGCACTATTTTATTTAGAGGGTGTGGCATATCCATTGTGATGGGATGTGGTTTTCATTTTTTGGTGAAAAGGAATACTTGATAGAGTAAGATATTCTCAATAATTGGAGAGTTTGGATGATTACTCACCATTTGGAAAGCATGAAACATGGACAAGTGGATGCTACGAGTTACCAATTTCCTAGAGTGGTGGAGGAGTATGATGATGTATTCCCTGAGAACATTTTAGACTTACCTATTCTCCAAGTGTTATAATTCTACTTTTATTTACACATTGGGATGGATTTTATATATACACCATTATATTGGATTCCCCAAGAGATTTTTGAGATGAGGATGTAGTTGGAGGACCTGTTGAAGAAGGTATTCGCGAGACCCGGTTTTCCCTCCATGGTAACCCCAATGTTATTCTCTATGAAGGTATATGAGAACTTGAGGTTACGTGTGGAATAATGACACTTGGAATTGGTGACTATAATGTATAAATATCCACAACTAAGGATCAATGAACTCTATGATTATTTGATTTGGAATCTATGGTTCTTGAATTTTTACCTCAATTGAGGTTATCAACAGTTGTGAGTATGAGATGAGGACGTATTGAAGAGGACATACATAGGTCAGTATGGTCACTATGAGTGGTTTGTGATTCCTTTCAACATTATTAATTCACCATCATTGTTTATGGTACTTAATAAATGAATCATTTGGTCTTTCTTAGATTGGTTTGTGGGGGTGTTCATAGATGATATCCTTATGAACCTGATATCCATGGAGGAGCACAAAAAATACTATTTGATGGTCTAGGATAGACTCTAAAGCCACTCGCTTTGTGGGAAGATCCTAAAGTGTCAGATTTTGATTTGAGAGGAAAAATTCATGGGACATGAAAATTGATAGGTTGAGTAAGTTCTATCTTTTGATCTACCTGAGAGTGTTTCCATGACATGTATTTTCCTTGGGCTGTCAAGGTGTTGTTGGAGGTTTGTGGATTATTTCTACAGAGTAGTCGCACCATTGAATGATTTGAACTGAACGAGGAAATATTTTGTGTAGATGGAAAGGATCATGTAGTGTTTTTTGGAGTTTTGGTAGAGGTTGACAAGCACCCCTATCTTGAGATTTATGGAGTAGGTTGTTGAGTATGTAGTGCTCTATTATTCTCCAGGGACCAGCCCTAGTTGTGTTCTGATGTATTTTGTTCCTCCAGGACTATGTCTTTGAGATTTCTATACTTTTGGGAGGGGGAATGTGGAGGTAGATTCTCTTAGTAGTAAAAACGTATTCCAGTTGTTGGATAAAGAATCAATGTAGTTATCATCATTACACTTTTCCTTAGTGGAAAAGGATAGTGCTTCATATATTTAATCAATAAATGTTACCCCACCTCTTTTAATGCTTGTCGGGGAAGATCATCATAGAGATACTGACTTTGGGACCTTATGAACTTAGATATACACTGGACATGCTCTTAATAGATTTTATGAATGTAGGGAGCACATTATCATTTATTGAGGAAGGATTATGGTACCAGTGAAGTTTTAGTTTGATGTGATGTGACATTTTTATACATCCCTTTTGGTTTTATATCTTGGTATTGTGAAAATGTACAAGGATATCCCAAATTAGTTTTGGTGAAAAGTCAAGAAGATATTTGTTTCGGGATTTTTCTCTTAGTGCCTCACTTTTTAGTAGGTGAAGGATGTGCACTTGGTTCAAGAATGCTTAGATCAAACCCTTGAGATGCTATAATGGAAGACGGAAGAAATATCCATTTATTTTTTGATATATTTTCTACATACATTTAGAAGGCATGAGGCCATATAGGTGATTTTATGTCAACCCAATTCCTAGATATTTAAGTGTGGAGTTCAGTGAATATCTTGAGATGCTTGTACTTGCAGGAGGTAGTCCAGCTCCATGTAGTTACATTGAAAAATTTTTTAAACTATGATGCTCACTTCACATGTCAATTACAAAGAATATTTCAAGAGAAATTTGGGAGAAAGTTGTGTTTTGGCATGGTATTTCACCCGAGATTGATGGCCAGGCATTGAATACCATTAATCTCTTGGGGGAATTGTAGTGGGATTTCTTGTTAGATTTTGGACATAGTTGGGAAGATCACATACCCTTGGTAGAGTTTGTATATTGAAATAACTACCATTATTTCATTGGTATGAAACCATATAAGGCCTTGAATGGGAAGGCACATTGGTCACCACATTGTTGTACTAATCAAGGTGAGTCAGCACTTATGGGCCCATAGTCAGTGCTATCAACTAGAGAGATGGTGGAGATGATCCAGGAGTTGATGAGAACTATGCAAAGATATCACAATTCCTAGGTAGATTAATAATGGATTCATTTGGAGTCTGAGGAGGGAGAATATGTGTTCAACAAGGTCTCACCCTAATGTGGATTAAATATATTTGGACGGAAAGGAAATATATCTTCAAGATTCGTTTTACCTTTGAAAATACTGTGTAGAATTAGAGATGTGAGAAATCACTTAGCTCTACTTTTTCATTTAGACTAGGTATATGGAATATTTTACATGTCACAACATTGTAGGTACTTTCATGACTTGTTTCATGGTATTGACTAGGGCGAGAAGTACATTGGGGATAGGGATACGTATACTCAGTACCATGTAGAGACAAGGGATCAATAAGAGAGGATTCTTTGTGGCTGATTGATTCTAACAATGTCTATCTGGTACTAGCATGAGAATCTTTAGGAGAGAACATGGTAACAGGAAAACCAGTGGTGAGCTTAGTACCCTCATCTTATTGGGTAGTATTCAACTTTTCGAGAAAAAAATCCCTATAGTGGTGAGAATTTAATAACTATAATTTGTTCATGTAATAATTTAAAAAATTATATGGCTTAATTTTAGATCTAGGTGATAATATTACATTATATCCTGAGGCTCGGTGACCAAATTATTGATATTTAAAAATATTAGAAATATTAATATCACTGTAGAAACCCTTCTCTTTATTTCACACTTAACCATAATTTATTGTAACGCCCCGACCCCAGTTACCTAGAGTCGGTGCATTATTATGTAACATTGGCATCATCATAAAGATCATGTCTCGAAAGACCGATTAGTTTAGTAGCCTTGAAACACTAGATACATTCTTAAGTTTTACATTACATCATAAAGTAATACAAAACTACAACAATAGCTTGTCTTCATATCCCCTATTACTATCCCTGCAGGTCATTCAAAATATAATTATTCACATCTTGGAAAAATTAAAACATTGGAAGGGATGAGATCAGATGCTCAGTAAGGATAACAATATAGCGGAAGATTTTATAAATAAACACTAACATTTAAGATAATGTAAAACTAAAAAAAAGCCTTTTAAGCATGAACTTCAGCATAATATGGAAAAAATAAAATGATATAATTCCATTTACTTATTCACATGGAAATTCTACTAGTCAAATAATCACATTCCATATCAATAACCACTTTCATAATGATGGAATCCATAATTCCAGGCTATCATGACCACATAGCCAAGGCCTCGTGCCAAGACTACAAATAATATTTTGTCAAGGCCTCGTGCCAAGACACTACATTGTCTCATGAGACCTACCGATGCATCGAGGATCTATAGCGGGCTCCGCCCGTCACTTATTAAGTCCAATGAATTCCTCATATGAACAAGTTTAATCATATCATAATCCATAACATAATCGTATCACATAAAACATGCATAAAGGAAACATAACATTTCCACATTTCAATCACAAGATATCAATACAACACAATGATATAAAAAAACATTCAAAACCATTTTCAATACCAAAATAAATGTAAATTAAAACATTGTAATTATTTTTGATTTAAAAAAGTTATGGTTTGTAGAGGACGCCGAAACCCAAATAATTGTCATGGCGGCGGAGAGGTCATTGTCGTGGCATACGTATGACAAAAAAACATTATCTTTTGTCATTTATTAAAATCCTTCATATAAAAATATTACTTTTGAATAAATGTAAAATTCAAAGGTGTTTATACACCAGATAAAAGATGTTTGTGTATAAAATAAAATATGCCTCAATGAAAGGAGATTGAGACGAAGCCCCTTATAAAGAATACTTTTTTAATAAAATAGATCTATTATGTGTATTCACTATAAGTACACATAAAGAAAGTACAAATACAAGATAGAACATAATAATATCATGACATAATTTGAAAGTAGTATATTAACCCATAGAATGGAAATTGGGTTAAGACGTTCCCTTACCTCGTGTTCGACTTGACTCGACCGTTCTTTAACCTACTGAATAATAAACTAGAGTTAATTTATAGTTTCTTAAGAACCTTTTTCAAGTTTATTATTCATTTTATATCACTTATTACTGTAACGCCCCGACCCTAGTTACCCAGAGTCAGGGAATTATTACATAACATTGGCATGATCATAAGAAAGATCAAATCTCGAAAGACCGATTGATTTAGTAGCCTTAGAAACACTAGATATATTCATAATTTTTACATTACATCATAAAATGAAAAACTACTACAACAACATAATGTCTCCATAATCCACACTCATATCCCCACATAATATCCCTGCAGGTCATTCATAATTTACTTCTTCACTTCCTGGGAAAAATAAAACATAGAAAAGGGGTGAGCTCAAATGCCCAGTAAGGATAACAATATAGCAGAAACATTCATAAATAAGAATAAACATTTAAGGAAATGTATAACTAAAACAAAAGCCTTTCAAACATGAACTTTCAACATTGTATGTCATAAATAAAATTAAATAATTCCATTTACGTATTCACATGGATATTCTACTAATTGAATAATCACATGAAAAATCAATAACCACTTTCATAATGTTGGAATGCATAATTCTGAACTTTAATTTTTTTGTCAAGGCCTCATCCCAAGACCTTGGGGATAACTGTAACCGGAACCCAACCCAGAGTGCCTCTAATAACCGGACACCAACCCAGAGTGCCTCTAATAACCGGACACCAACCCGGAGTCCTTCTAATAACCAGAGACCAAACCGGAGTTCCTCTAATAACCGGAGACCAAACCAGAGTTCCTCTAATAACCGGAGACCAAACCGGAGGGCTTACTTTTACCGCTCCCCAACCCGGAACATACTTGTCTAACACATTCATCTGAATGAAAGGTTGAAATATAACATAAAAATTTGGATTAAAAATAACTTATAAAATGTCAATACATTAAACAAAAACCATGAGTGACATAAGAATAACTTATCCACAGTCAAAAATATCACAAAACCTTCAATAAAATAGGGATGTTTTGTATCATAATAAATCAACTTCAAATAAGCTTAAAATCCATCAAAGGATGTTGACATAGATGAAATCAAAACTATTTTAGATAAATATCTATTTTTTTTAAATCATTTTAAAAGTAACATAATTATAAAATAATACATTCAATTTGAAAATATTCTTATAAGCTTGTAAGGGAAGCTTTGACGATTTTATTACGGTGGTAAATAGCCGCACCCGCCGTATAAGTTAAAAAAACATTCTTACCTTAAATTTGTCGAAAAGGTTAAAAGTGCTTTTGACGGAAAGATTCCTTTCGAAACACATAAGGGTATAAATGAATTTAACCCATATTCTTGTAAATAGTAAAAATGTTTTGAAATACATTATTAAGAAACATGGATGTGGATGATAAATAGGTCCCAGTAGATAATTACGTATAAACAACCTCGGATAATGAAGAGATTGTGAAATAACCCTTACCAATTTGGTAACTTATGAAACATACAACCCATGAAAGAGGTATAATACAATGAATATGTAAATACACATAAATTATAGTGTATTACAGAAAGAATATAATTATGGGCAGTACATACACCACACAAAAGGTAATGGTGGCAATGTGGCATGAATCTCACGGGAATAAGGAGTGAGATGAAAACCCCTTACCACGTTAATCAACTAATTCGTATGGCCAAAAGTTAATAACCACCAAATGATTTACAGAATAACATGAATATAAATAGAATCATGATAATATATATCAAATGGCAGTACAAAATACACCACTTTAAATAATTTAGTGGAAAACAATGGAAATCTCACGGAATTGAAAGTGAGATAAGAAAATCCCTTACCTTGTACTTTTCCTTGGTTGGTGTAGGTTAACCTGCTCTTCTTCGGGCTCTTCCTTTTGATTTGATCAAAAGGGATCCTTAGGTTGGCTTTCTGATCAAACTAAGGCCTCTAGGTTGTAGTGAGGGAAGTTGGGAGAGTATTTGGGCAGAGTTTGGCCGAACCAAAAGGCTATGAAGGTGTGAAGAAATGAGAAGGAGGAGTGCCCTTTTATAAGAGGGGTGTGGGGCACCTTTGGAAAATCTAGAAATATTAATTTATAATAAATTCATATTCGGTTTCTAATGGCTCCAAAGTTGATTATTAAAAGGTTAAGGTGGGGATAGGTCGAAAACCACTCAACCAATAGAATTTAGAAAGGTTTGGGTACTTATATTAACCTTATCTTTATGTATTAACTCTAAGTTAATAAGTTTCACTTTTACAATGTCTCTTTGTATTTTTATATAATATGGTTAATAAATTTACTATATACATCCAAGAGACCCCCAAGTGGTCCATTAATGATGAAACTATCATGATATAAGTCTCTTGGCCGAATCATAGATTTTTAGGAATTTAATATCAATTAATAATATAATATTTGTTTTAAGAACTATTTTATGTCAATTTTGACACTATTCAATAGTTGATTTTTGTGAGACCCATAACAGATTGATTATTTCGAACAAAGTCAATTAAATCAATAATAATATATCATATTATCCTAGAAAATTAGTTTAATTCATTAAAAGTTTCATATTATATTTATTTGGGTATTTATAATATCAATTATTTTGATTTTTCACTATTCATCAAAATATGAAAGTTATCCGAAAAGTACCAAAATTTCACCTTAGGCTAAATTCGATATTCCGAATCCAGAAATGAAGTCCATTTTAAAATATAAAATATATATAATTTCGAAAAGTAGGTATTACTATTTATAACGGCTAGTTTGATTGGTTGTGGTGTGTGTTAAAACTCAAGGTTGCGTACAACACACGCTACTGTATTATTCAAAGAAAGCATACCGTGAAAGCTTGGGATGTTTCATTTTAAATTTTTGATGTCCCCATTTAGTCAAAAAGTTTAAAATATTGTATTTAAAAAGGGTTCACTATTAAAAGTTGATAAAAGTGAAATACTGAAAATGAATTTGTTCTTGCATTATATCTAAGAAACTCATAATATGGATTCTAAAATTATAAGGATTATATAAAGTTTAAAATTTAGATAATACTATTTATAACCACTTTTGAATGGCTTTTTTTTGTAAGTCATGGTGTGATTGAACTCGGTGTTGCGTGTAGTGCAAGTTATTGAATTATTTTAAAGAAATAACACACTATGAAATCTTGGGGTGTTACATTCTCCCCTCCTTCAATATATTGCGTCCTCGCAATTTGAAATTGTTCTTCGAAAATAAAAGGTTGAAAATAGAAAATATATTTTTGGGAAAACCCACATCGGAAATTGGGTTACTAAAATTTAGTCTTAATATGAGGAATAGAGAAATGAAAGGGTCACCACCAAATTATGATCTCAATTAGGAGAACATTGGTGGCAATTAGAGACATATAATTGGAGGAAAAACGTAAATATTTATAGGTAGTGATTGAGGTCATCAATCACAAACAAGTATAAAATTGAGGTCCTTAAATTCATCAATCTATGATGATTTGAAATACCATCGGTTCAACAAAACATAGGGTATTATGATAACACATTTTTGACGTTTCAAAATATCTTAGTTGAAATCCCACATCAAAAAATGAATTAACGAGGCCTCTATTTAAAATAAATAGTCGAATGTATGAAGATTACCGAAAATAACACATACTAGGGTTCCATGTAGGAAAATATGGATATGGAAGAAAAATCTAACCATCAATTATCTGATGGAGAGTGGTAGAGAACATGGCTATGAAAAGGCCAACAATCCCAAAGCCATAAATTAGTGATGATTTAAGGTACCATCTAGGAAAACATTTTTATACTAATTTTCTTTTCTTAATATTGAGGAATTTATTTATGAGATTGGATAAGATCATAAAGAGATATACTTACTTTATAATTAGAGTTTTATCCATTAATAAATTTCTACCACAAACTCATCTTTCACTCTAAAATATAATAGAATGTAAAAAAAATTCTATTTACACTATTCGTATAGGGTTCCAAAATAAACGAATTTATAATTCATCTACAAGATCTTTTAATAAAAAATACATTATTTAATCCAGGACATCTCATGGGCCAGTGGTAGGTGATACACCCTTGTCGCCCTTCGGTTGTGGGTTCAAGTCTCGCAGCCTTGCCGGACGCGACGGGTTGCTGCCCGACCTCCGGGTTGTCCTTTTATGGAAATCCAAAATAATCCAAACTAGAACTATCCAAAATACTTCTATCCAAACTCACATTCCAACATTTATAAGGAAGGTAAACATAATATAGATCCTTTTTACCCCGTAATAGCATATGAATACCTTCATCATGTATTACCATATTCCTTATTGATTACATTCATGATCCCTTATTCCATATAGAATGCTGGATATACTTCATTAATCCAAAAATGTTTTAAACCCTAACAATGATGGAATATAAAAATCATTAATCAGTTCCAAGGTAGTCAAGAATATCCAATATAATTTATCCAAAACAATCACATATTATTCCAAAATCACTACCTCAGTATCAGAACCATATTATGATTTATCATTCTCTCAACCATATATTTTCCAAAAAATTTATCCTACTATTGAGTCACTTTTCTTTGTTCCACACAATCTCAAGTCCTTAATGAAATAGTACTGCATTACAATCCTTATATACTCCATAATTATTATAACAATTACATTGTTGATACAACACTCAATTGACATAATCAACATAAGAACTCTAATCATTCCTCTTCATCTGCGGTAGTATCATAACTTGATTATTATCCAATAACCTCATTTGCGGCATATTATGATGACTGGGACATAGGTTCTCATAGTGTCCAAACTCCTTGCAAATGAAGAATTGTACATTTGAAACCATTTTCTTACCCTTGCAGTCATGTACTTTGTGCCCTTTTCCACCACACTTACAACAAACTCCCATTCCTTTCAGACAAGTTCCAGGGTGTTTCTTCCCACAGTTATCACATATGGGAAAATTCTTCTTTTCCCTCTTCCCTTTATCCGTCTTTCTCTCTTCCATCCTTTTCTTCTCTTGCTTCCCTTCAAATCCATAGTACTCAATAAACTCTTTACTTATCTTATCAACACATGATATTATTTCTTCATATGACAATAATACATGGGAGACTATTTCTCTTATCAATTCTAGCTTAAGACCATGAATGATATGATCCTTCCTTCTTTTTGGATCATGTGCATTTCTGGAGTTCTCATTCCTTCTACTGGGCGCCATTTCTAAACAATGGCATAAACTAGATCAGTTTATGAATCAAAATACATAATCCCATACTTATAAAACACTTAACATAAATTGAACTATTTATGGATATAATCCATAATCATAAAAATGTCTCCTTTGAGGAAGTATATACTCATAAACCCTTCATAATGATTTGTAAGGAAAATGAAGTTATCCTAAGCATATCCCCCGGGAGTGTCGTAACCAAGAGTGCAGCAAGGCCCGTTGTCGTGCACCAGTTCCCGTTCGAGTCTAGCTCAAAGCGGTGTTTTCGGGTTTTACCCCTAGGTACATCTGTGCCAGAGCCGCCTCTACCTGCTCGTATCCAGACAGGGATGTATTGCTTGGAAAACTCACAAAATCCCTACAATACCAAAATTCTAGGATGTTATTCTATACTAATCCTCAAAGTTCATCTTAGATCTACGTTCTCTAATCAGAGTTTATCTAAATCTAGCATCCAAGGTTTGTACTAAACTTCCTCTGATACCAACTGTAACGCCCCGACCCTAGTTACCCAGAGTCGGTGCCTTATTACATAACATTGGCATGATCACAAGAAAGATCAAATCTCTAAAGACCGATTGGTTTAGTAGCCTTGGAAACACTAGATATATTCATAAGTTTTACATTACATCATAAAATGAAAAACTACTACAACAACATAATGTCTCCATAATCCACACTCATATCCACACATAATATCCATGCAGGTCATTCATAATTTACTTCTTCACTTCCTGGGAAAAATAAAACATAGAAGAGGGGTGAGCTCAAATTCCCAGTAAGGATAACAATATAGCGGAAACTTTCATAAATAAGAATAAACATTTAAGGCAATGTATAACAAAAACAAAAGCCTTTCAAACATGAACTTTCAACATAGTATGTCATAAATAAAATGAAATAATTCCATTTACTTATTCACATGGATATTCTACTAATCGAATAATCACATTCAAAATCAATAACCACTTTCATAATGTTGGAATGCATAATTTGGAACTTTAATTTCTTTGTCAAGGCCTCACCCCAAGACCTTGGGGCTAACTGTAACCGGAACCCAACCCAGAGTGCCTCTAATAACCGGACACCAACCCGGAGTGCCTCTAATAACCAGACACCAACCCGGAGTCCTTCTAATAACCGGAGACCAAACCGGAGATCCTCTAATAACCGGAGACCAAACCGGAGTTCCTCTAATAACCGGAGACCAAACCGGAGGGCTTAATTTTACCGGTCCCCAACCCGGAACATACTTGTCTAACACATTCATCTGAATGAAAGGTTGAAATATAACATAAAAACATGGATTAAAAATAACTTATAAAATGTCAATACTTTAAACAAAAACCATGAGTGACATAAGAATAACTTATCCACAGTCAAAAATATCACAAAACCTTCAAAAAAATAGGGATGTTTTGTATCATAATAAATCAACTTCAAATAAGCTTAAAATCCATCAAAGGATGATGACATAGATGAAATCAAAACTATTTTAGAGAAATATCTCTTTTTTTTGAAATCATTTTAAAAGTAACATAATTATAAAATAATACATTCAATTTGAAAATATTCTTATAATCTTGTAATGGAAGCTTTGACAATTTTATTACGGTGGTAAATAGCCGCACCCGCCGTATAAGTTAAAAAAACATTCTTACCTTAAATTTGTCGAAAAGGTTAAAAGTGCTTTTGACGGAAAGATTCCTTTCGAAACACATAAGGGTATAAATGAATTTAACCCATATTCTTGTAAATAGTAAAAATGTTTTGAAATACATTATTAAGAAACATGGATGTGGATGATAAACAGGTCCCAGTAGATTATTACGTATAAACAACCTCGGATAATGAAGAGATTGTGAAATAACACTTACCAATTTGGTAACTTATGAAACATACAACCCATGAAAGAGGTATAATACAATGAATATGTAAATACACATAAATTATAGTGTATTACAGAAAGAATATAATTATGGGCAGTACATACACCACACAAAAGGTAATGGTGGCAATATGGCATGAATCTCACGGGAATAAGGAGTGAGATGAAAACCCCTTACCACGTTAATCAACTGATTCGTATGGCCAAAAGTTAATAACCACCAAATGATTTACAGAATAACATGAATATAAATAGAATCATGATAATATATATCAAATGGAAGTACACAATACACCACTTTCAATAATTTAGTGGCGAACAATGGAAATCTCACAGAATTGAAAGTGAGATAAGAAAATCCCTTACCTTGTACTTTTCCTTGGTTGGGGTAGGTTAACCTCCTCTTCTTCGGGATCTTCCTTTTGATTTGATCAAAAGGGATCCTTAGGTTGGCTTTCTGATCAAACTAAGGCCTCTAGGTTGTAGTGAGGGAAGTTGGGAAGTATTTGGGCAGAGTTTGGCCGAACCAAAATGCTTTGATGGTGTGAAGAAATTAGAAGGAGGAGTTCCCTTTTATAAGAGGGGTGAGGGGCACCTTTGGAAAAGCTAGAAATATTAATTTATAATAAATTCATATTCGGTTTCTAATGGCTCCAAAGTTGATTATTCAAAGGTTAAGGTGGGGATAGGTCGAAAACCACTCAACCATTAGAATTTAGACAGGTTTGGGTACTTATATTAACCTTATCTTTAAGTATTAACTCTAAGTTAATTAGTTTCACTTTTACAATGTCTCTTTGTATTTTTATATAATATGGTTAATAAACTTACTATATACATCCAAGCGACCCCCAAGTGGTCCATTAATGATGAACCTATCATGATATAAGTATCTTGGCCGAATCTTAGATTTTTAGGAATTTAATATCAATTAATAATATAATATTTGTTTTAATAACTCTTTTATGTCAATTTTGACACTATTCAATAGTTGATTTTTGTGAAACTCATAACAGATTGATTACTTCGAACAAAGTCAATTAAATATATAATAATATATCATATTATCCTAGAAAATTAGTTTAATTCATTAAAAGTTTCATATTATATTTATTTGGGTATTTATAATATCAATTATTTTGATTTTTCACTATTCATCAAAATATGAAAGTTATCCAAAAAGTATCAAAATTTCACCTTAGGCTAAATTTGATATTCCGAATGCAGAAATTAAGTCCATTTTAAAATATAAAATATATATAATTTCGAAAAGTAGGTATTACTATTCATAATGGCTAGTTTGATTGGTTGTGGTGTGTGTTAAAACTCAAGGTTGCGTACAACACACGCTACTGTATTATTCAAAGAAAGCGTACTGTGGAAGCTTGGGATGTTTCATTTTAAATTTTTGATGTCCCCATTTAGTAAAAAAGATTAAAATATTGTATTTAAAAAGGGTTCACTATTAAAAGTTGATAAAAGTGCAATACTGAAAATGAATTTGTTCTTGCATTATATCTAAGAAACTCATAATATGGATTCTAAAATTATAAGGATTATATAAAGTTTAAAATTTAGATAATACTATTCATAACCTCTTTTGAATGGCTTTTTTTGTAAGTCATGGTGTGATTGAACTCGGTGTTGCGTGTAGTGAAAGTTATTGAATTATTTTATTGAAATAACACACTATTAAATCTTGGGGTGTTACAATTACCATGTTATGAACATTATGTAATTATTTATGTTAATAATGGTCGTTTTGTCGATCTTTGGTACTTGAGTCAAAAATAAACTTCTTATAATTACAAGTTGTTCATGTGGTAAAATATCCATTATATCTAGAATTATATTCATGATGTAGATATCATATATATCATATATATCTAGTATATACATTCATTCATAATATTATGTAACATTTAGAGGTAAGAAATGAAATACACCATTCATGGAGATGGTAAGTCGTACGTACGCATGTACGCTACTTTCATTTATATTTCATATTTAATGGAATGAAATCATAATTATATAAAAGTGTATTATAATTATAGTATAATATCATATATAGTATCATTTTCTCCATCTTTTATAAGTCCCAAATATGAAATTAACGATTGAAATCACTTTGAGGGGGCGGTAGTCCGCACTTACTAAAATGAAATTATTGCGTTTACCCATAATGGAAATCATAAAGGTATGCCATAAATGAGAAATAAAAAAGCATAACAAAAACATAAACATAATATATATCATATATAGAAATATTTTCATTTTAATGGCCACCATTAGAGGTGTTAAAAGAATATTGAACAATCATCGTTTCGTGGGGCAGCATTTAGCCACCCACAGAAACAGTATGTTCATTAACTATTAGACGAAGTCGTGTGTAAGTTTAAATCAAAAACTTCTCATAAAAATATCCTAGTATATTTAAGATACTATTTTTGTTACAAAATAAAGTAATTAAAAGATTTTAGGGGGTTGGAGAAGCAAAATAAAAGGAAATAACACAAGAGAAGACATTACCTTAAAATCGAGTAACTTTTTTTGATTTGAGCCAAATGCTTCCTTGCGAAGACTTATGCCCAAAGTGAGGATTCTCGGAGTAATAGAGGGAATCTTAGAGAGTATTTGGGTAGAGGTTGGCCGAGTAAAATGGCTTTGATGGTGTGAAAAAGGTGGTAGAGGTGGGGCCTTTTATAAGCGGAGAGGAGGGGCACTCTTGGAAAGTAATGAAATATTACACTATTATTAAGTGATTTTCGGATTTCAAAGGTCCCACAATTATATATTTATTGTATAAGGTGATAAAGGTTCTAAATATACACATAAAATAGGTTTCTTACATGTGTATTTTATATATTTTACGTTATCTTTTCATTTTATTTAAATTGTTAATTAATGAGGTAATCTTTGCATCATCATTGTGTCATAAAAAGTTTAATTTATTTAAAGTCTAAAAATTATAAAAAAAATTACCATGATTTAGGAAATATGTTTATCTTTCCAATGAAAATTTATAGTAAAAAAGTTAACTTATATAACCCATTTAATAATAGTTTTAGTAAAACAACACACGTTTGTGACAATTTTATTTTTACATTAAATAATAAGTTATTAATGTCATTTTCTTACCCAAGTGGTTCCATGGGGTCCCCAAGTTGACCCTTGCATTGTATTGGTCGGAAATAAGTCATCCAATAAGGGTAGGACAAGTTTCAAGATATTTTCATAATTTTATAATATCATTTTTACCTTAAATTTCACTAATTACCTTTAATCGCGATTAATAAAACTTAAAAGTTACTATTCACCAAAAAATTATTTTAATCCCATTTAACCAAATTTTTCTTCCTAATGACCAACATGTATGACGGATTTTTGAAAATCAAATAACATAAGTGGTAATGTTTCATTTACATGAAAAATTAGTTTTTAAGCTACCACTTAGTGGTTTCACTATTCATCAAAAATTGAAGTTTTTTAGAAAAATACCAAAAATTCAACCTAAGATATATTTGATATTCCTAATTAAAAAATGATGTATATTTTACAAAATTAAATAAATATATGTTGGTTCAATTAATTTAATAATTAATTCCCGCTGTCACAACAAATAGCGTGTTTTTAAAAAGCAATATATATCAAAAGATTGACAATTGTTTTTGTCCAATTTCAAAGTGAAATTAATTATAATGACCATCATTGGATAAAATGGTAAAAATATATTATAATTATAATTTAAAACCACCCAAAAGTATAATTTATCACTATAAATTATTTTGATTAAAAAATTTGTTTTTAAGTATTTTTTTACTATTCATAGAAAATTGGATGTTCTCAGAAAATTACAAAAAAATCAACTTCGGATAATTTCGATATTCCAAATACAAAAATGAAGTCTATTTTAAATTATAAAATTAATATAATTTTAAAAGGTGGTTATTACTATTCATAATGGCTACTTTTATTGGTTGCGGTGTGCTAGAACTCGAGGTTGTGAACAACACACGCTACTGTATTATTCAAAGAGAAGAGTATCATGGAAGCTTGGGGTGTTACATTATCCCCTCCTTCAATAAATTGAATCCTCACAATTTGAAATTGTTCTTCAAAAATAAGAGGTTGAATGTAGAAAATACCTTTGTGCAAAACCCACATTGGAAATAGGGTTAATAAAATTTAGTCTTAATAAGAGGGAAATGGGAATGAGATAGTCACCACAAAGTTAGGGTTTCGAATAGGAGAACATTGGTGGAAATTATAGACACATAATTAGAGGAAAAATGTAAATATTTTTAGGGAGTGATTGAGGTCATCAATCACAAACAAGTGTAAAATTGAGGGCCTCAAATCCATCAATATATGATGAAAATATCATCAGTTCAACAAAACATAAGGTATTAGGATAGCATAATTTTTTAATATCCCCTTCCTAAAGTTTAAGAATTATTTTATTCATAGAATACTAGAGAGGTATATATATATATATACTTGACAAGTATATTTTTAACCTTCAACTAATTTCTACCACAAACTCATCTTTCACTAAAAATGATAATAGAACTCAAAAATATTATATTCATCTTAATCGTACAAGGTTAAAAATATTAACACATACCATTTAGATTAGGAAAAATAATTTGTAATAACCAGGGACTTCTTGTAGGCTAGTGGTAGGTAATAAAGGCATGTTGCACTATGGTCGTGGGTTCTATTATTGATTCTTTGTCCGACGCAACAGGTTATCATCTAACCTGCAGGTTGTCCTTTTCCTAAAACTATTGTATTATAATATTCTAAAAATAATCTTCATATCTATTTTAACATTAAACATTACTATCCAAAGTTCAACATAATCCAATCCAACCTTTATAGTTATCCAAAATACCTATGTCCAGACTTTCTCTAAAAGGTCTCTAAATTCTAAAGTCAATTGTATCATCAGATTCCTCAAACATAATAAAGTTTCTTTTATTGTCACATACAAAAATGTGATTATCTTCATCATATTAAAACCTTAATGAAAACAATAGGTTCTGCAGTACAATCATTATATATATCACATTATTCTTATAATCATAACATAGTTCTTGAGTCCAAAATCACAAATACAATAATTATTCCACTTGAACTTTAGTAACAGCATAATATTGTCCTTGCTCCCTTGGCCTTTTCTGAGGTAAGTTTCCTTGGAACTTAGGGAATTAATTTTCACAATGCCCCATTTCTCTACAATTATAGCATTCAACATTGACAACCTCTTTCTTTCCTTTGCAATCACGAGCCTGGTGACCTTTTTCTCCACATTTATAACAAACTCCCATTCCTTTTAGTCATGTACCGGGGTGATTCTTCCCACAATTATTGCATAATGGGAAATCCTTCTTTCCCTTTTTCCCTTTATCTGTCTCTTGTTCCATCGTTCTCTTCTTCTCTTTCATTACTTTATTGTCATAAGATTTAGAGAATTCATTTTTTGTCTTGATAGAACACGCGACTATATCTTCGTACGTTGAGAAAGATTATGATACTAATGCTCGATGGGGAAACAATTTTAACCCATAAAAGAAACGATCAATCTTACTTATTGGGTTACATATATAATCTGCAGCATGCCTCGCTAACCGTGAAAAGTTAGACTCATACTTTGCAACATTCTCATCCTCCTTTTGCCTTAGGCTAAGATATTACCTTTCCATATCTGCTCAATGGTCACGAGGAAAGTATTTTTCTAAGAAATCTCTTTGAACTCCATCCATTACATATTTGATACTTCATCATCTTCCTTGGTGTTTTGAATCAATGACCCCCATTGATCAGCATCTCCAATGAGGCGGTAAACTGCCATGATAACCATTTCCCTTTAACTACTCCCCAAGGCATGGAATATTTTCTCTTAGGAATTTATCCATTGCTCGACTACTAAGGGATTTTTACTCCAATTTAATGTTGGTGGTTGTTGCCTCATGAAGAGGTCTAACATTGATCCTCCATGTTTCGGATCAGGGTGCTCCATACGATTAAGGTTATTATTCATAACCTGAGTGAGTTTTCCTAGTACGGTGATAAGCTGATCACAACCAGTTGTATCACCAACTCCATTATAATTATCTTGATTTGGAGGTAAATCCATATATGGAGTGCGTACATTGATATAGTTTCCATTCCTTCCACTGCGTTCCATTTATAAAAAATGTCATAAACTATATTAGTTTATGAATCGAAATACATAATAACAAACATTCAAAACACTTAACATAAAATTGAACTATTTATGGATATAATCCATAATCATAAAAATGTTTTCTTTGAGGAAGTATATACTCATAAACACTTCATAATGGTTTGTATAGAAAATGTGAATTATCCTAAGCATATACCCCAAGAGTGTCGTATCCAAGAGTGCAGCAAGGCCCGTTGTCGTGCACCAGTTCCCGTTCGAGTCCAGCTCAAAGTGGTGTTTTCAGGTTTTACCCCTAGGTACTTCAGTACCAGAGCTGCCTATACCTGCTCGTATCCAGATAGGGATGTATTGCTCAAAAAACTCACAAAATCTCTATAATAAAAAAAATTCTAGGTTGTTCTTCTATACTAATCCTCAAATTCTATCTCAGGGCTATGTGATCTAATCAGAGTTTATCTAAATCTAGCTTCCAAGGTTAGTACTAAACTTTCTCTGATACCAACTATAACGCCCCAAACCCAGTTACCCAGAGTCGGTGCATTATTGAGTAACATTGGCATGATCACAAAGATCAAGTCTCGAAAGACCGATTAGTTTAGTAGGCTTGACACACTAGATACATTCTTAAGTTTTACATTACATCATAAAGTAATACAAAACTACAACAACATCTTGACTTCATATCCCATCATACTATCCCTATAGGTCATTCAAAATATACTTCATCACATCCTGGAAAAATTAAAACATTAGAAGGGGTGAGCACGGATGCTTGGTAAGGATAACAATATAGCGGAAGCTTTCATAAAAAAACATTAACATTTAAGGAAATGCATAACTAAAACAAAAGCCTTTCAGACTTGAAATTCAGAATAATATGGAAAAAATAAAATGAAATAATGTCATTTACTTATTCACACAGATATTCTATTAGTCGAATAATCACATGCCATATCAATAACCGCTTTCATAATGATGGAATGCATAATGCCAGACTATCATAACCACGTAGCCAAGGCCTCGTGCCAAGACTACAAATAAGATTTTGTCAAGGCCTCGTTCCAAGACACTAGTTCGTCTCATGATACCTACTGATGCATCGAGGAGCTATAGTGGGCTCCACCCATCACTTATTAATTCCAATGCATTCCTCATATGAACAGGTTTAATCATATCATAATCTATAACATAATCGTATCACATAAAACATGCCTAATGGAAACATAACATTTCCACATTTCAATCACAAGATATAAATACAACACATTGATATAAAAAAACATTCAAAACCATTTTCAATACAAAAATAAATGTAAATTAAAACATTGTAATTATTTTTCATTTAAAAATGTTTTGGCTTGTAGAGGAAGCCGAAACACAAATAATAGTAATGACGGCGAAGAAGTCATTATCGCCACATACGTACGACAAAAAAACATTCTCTTTTTTCATTTAGTAAAATGATTCATATAAAAAGATTCATCTGGAATAAACGTAAATGTCAAAGGTGTTTATACACCATATAAAAGAAGGTTGTGTATAAAATAAAATATGTCTCAATGAAAGGAGATTGAGACGAAGTCCCTTAAAAAGAATTTTTTTTAATAAAATAGATCTATTATGTGTATTCACTATAAGTACATATAAATAAAGTACAAATAAAATATAGGACATAATAATATCATGACATAATTTGAAAGTAGGAGATTAACCCAAATAATGGAAATTGGGTTATGAAGTTCCCTTACCTCTTGTCCGACTTGACTGGATCGTTCTTTAACATCCTTAATAATAAAATAGATTTAATTTATAATTTCTTAATAACCTTCTTCAAGTTTAATATTCCTTTTATATCACTTATTACCATGTTATGAACATTATGTAATTATTTATGTTAATAACTGTCATTTTTTCGATCTTTGGTACTTGAGTAAAAAATAAACTTCTTATAATTACAGGTTGTTCATGTGGTAAAATATACATTATATACACAATTATATTCATGATGTAGATATCATATATATCATATATATCCAGTATATACATTAATTCATAATATTACGTAACATTTAGAGGTATGAAATGAAATGCACCGTTCATGGAGACGGTAAGCCGTACGTACGCATGAACGCTACATTCATTTATATTTCGTATTTAATGGAATGAAATCATAATGATATAAAGGTGTATTATAATTCCAGTATAATATCATATATAATATCATTTACTCCTTCCTTTATACATCCCAAATATGGCATTAACGATTCAAATCACTTTGAGGGGGAGGTAGTCCGCATTTCCTGAACTGAAATTATCGCTTTTACCCATAAAGGAAATCATAATGGTATGCCATAAATGATAAATACAGAAAGCATAAGGAAAGCATAAACATAATATATATCATATATAAAAATAGTGTCATCATAATGGCCACCATTAGAGGTGCTAAAAGAATATTGAACAATCATCATTTCGTGAGGCAATATTTCACCACCCACAGAAACAGAATGTCCATTAACCATTAGACGAAGGTGTGTGTAAGTGTAAATCAAAACCTTCTCATAAAAAAATCCTATTATATTGAAAATACTGGTGTTGTTACAAAATAAAGTAATAAAAATATTTTAGGGGGTTGGAGAAGAAAAATAAAACAAAAGAACACAAGAGAAGACATTACCTTAAAATCGGGTAACTCTTTTTGATTTGAGCCAAAGGCTTCCTTGGGAAGACTTGTGCCCAAATTGAGGATTCTAGGAGTAATATTGGGAAGTTTAGAGAGTATTTGGGCAGAGTTTGGCCGAGAAAAATGGATTTGATGGTGTGAATAAGGTGGTAGAGGTGGGGGTCTTTTATAAGAGTAGAGGAGGGGCACTCTTTGAAAGTAATGAAATGCTACATTATTATAAAGTTCTTTTCGGATTTCAAAGGTCAAAAAATTATATATTTTGAGGATAATTTGATAAGGGTTCTAAATATACCCATCCAATAGGTTTCTTACAAGTTTATGTCTTAGATTTGACATTATCTTTTCATTTTATTTAAATCGTTAATTAATAGGGTAATCGCTGCATCATCATTGTGTCATAAAAAATTTAATTTATTTAATGTCTAAAAATAATAAATAAATTACCATGATGTAGGAAATCATTTTATATTTCCAATTAATATTTATAGTAAAAAAGTTTAACTTATATAACCGCATGTAATAATTGTTTTAGTAAAACAACACTTGTTTGTGACAATTTTAGTTTTACTTTAAATAAAATGTTATTAATGTCATTTTCTTACCCAGGTGGATCCATTGGGTCCCCAAGTTTACCAATGGATTTTCTTGGTCGGACATGAGCCATCCAATAAGGGTAGTAAAAGTTTAAAGATATTTTCATATTTTTATAATATCATTTTTACCTTAAATATCACTAATTACCTTTAATCGCGATTAATAAAACATAAAAGTTACTATTCACCAAAAAATTATTTTAATCCCATTTAACCAAATTTTTCTTCATAATTACAACCATGTACGTCAGATTTTTGAAAATCAAATCACAGAAGTGGTAATGTTTCATTTACACGAAAAATTAGTTTTTAAACTACCACTTAGTGGTTTCACTATTCGTCAAAAATTGATGTTTTTCAGAAAAATACCAAAACTTAACCCTAATCTATATTTGATATTCCTAATTCAAAAATGATGTCTATTTTAAAAAATTAAAAACATATAAGATGGTTTAATTAATTTAATAATTAATTCTCGATGTCACAACAAATAGCGTGTTTTTAAGAAGCAATATATATCAAAATATTGACAATTGTTTTTGTCCAATTTCAAAGTGAAATTAATTATAATGACCACCATTGGATAAAATGGTAAAAATATATTCTAATTATAATTTAAAACCGCTCAATAGTATAATTTATCACTATAAATTATTTTGATTAAAAAATTTGTTTTTAAGTATTTTTTACTATTCATAGAAAATTAGATATTCTCAGAAAATTACAAAAAATTCAACTTAGGATGATTTCGATATTCCAAATACAAAAATGAAGTCCATTTTGAATTATTAAATTAATATATTTCAAAAAGTGGTTATTAATATTCATAACGACTTCTTTGATTGGTCGCGGTGTGCTAGAACTCAAGGTTGCGTACAACACACGCTACTGTATTATTAAAAGAGAAGCGTACCATGGAATCTTGGGGTGTTACATTTATTACATAAAATCCTCACATTATTAAATATATATGATTTAGAGGTCTAGTGACTTTGGGGATTAGGGAAATTACATAACATCTTATAACATTAAATACACATCTTTATTGAAAATGATTTTTACATGACCACAACATTCCTTCGGACTTTGCATTACTTGGGATAACCTGAGGACATGCATAAGAAAGGGTGAGATATAATGCCCAGTAAGGGAGTAAAAACAGGCATAAAATGAAAAATATAGTACATGTTAGTCAATACGCATATCAATGGATCATAAGAGAAACATGATCATAAAGGCATGGTATAACATGATCATCTTAACATAGAAATGTGGAAACATCATTTTAAATGATATTAGCATGTGCCAAGGATCATTGAACTTGTAGCATGAGTAAAACCTAATTGAAATTGAATTATCATGAGTAAGAACTCATTTCACTTGAAGTATCATGATACTAAACTTTACCCAATGCAATGGAGCACTATTAGGCCACACCCTTCTTCATCATTTCATTTCATGCATAAGTGTGCCACAAGGATCTTATAATAGGGATTAATTAATCATCATACTTTATTAAACAAATAAAATAATTTGGAATTAATACATGAAAAACTAAAATAAATAAGTAAATTTTCATAAATTTGAATACCCTTAATAGAGAAATGATCATGGTGTTCACTATATAATAACTTTGGCTTGGAAAATCACTGTGAAATTTTGGTAGCATAACCACCTGACATAAGAATTCCTAAAAATGGTTAATGAGAGGGAAAGGTTTGTCTCATCATATGTATATGAAATGGATTTCCCAGCATATTTAATGGAATTTAGATTCATAATACATAATAATTTATTGAATGTAAATGAGAAGAGAGAAATTCCTTATGAAATTTTAGCATGCTAACAGGTGTAAATGAGAGTTATTGTTGAGAAAGAAATGGGTCTATAATAAATATAAAATAAGGATAGAATTATGGGAGAGGTGTGAAATCATCCCCCAAAATTTGTAATCAAAAATAAAAAAGTATAGCAACATTAAAATATTAGACAAAAATGAGAAAGGAATAAATCCCTTACTTGAAAGTGTGACCCCAAAGGCTTGGGAGGGGCTTGAGAGAGGCTTATTTGGAGATTAGGGTGCCTTGAGAGGATTATAGAGAGATGCAGGAGGAGTTTGGTCGAGATAAAAAGGCTTTGACTAATGAGGATGTGGGATCTTGGGTGGGTTTATATAGGAAAAGAGAGGTAATTATTTATTATTTAGGTTTTGGCCACCACACATTAAACTAATCAAAACCAGAAAACAAACCATGGTTTTTGACCATGGCTTTTTCCAAAGGGGAGTGAGAAACATTATTTTATAAGGAAAATGGGATAATATTTTAAAATATTAGGCTTTCTTATTTGTAGGTGAGTCAAACTCTCACGGAAATCATTTTAAAAAGGAAAAAAATTTTATAAGTCTTGGAAGGTCCACTAAAGTTTTGTAAAAAAAATTAAACAAACATAAAATAACATTATTTTAATGGTAAAAAATATATTGTCTGAACATTATGTTTATAGTATTTTATTACATCACTATTTGGTCATAATGATGTCATAAAACACATTATATATTTAAATGGTATTTAAATTTTACCCAAAAATTCAAATGTCTCATAAAATAATGAAAAATTCACCATTGGATAATTTTTACATCATGATTACCAAAATAATATTCTTGTTATCTATATAATTTTCTATAAATTTTGATTTTTTATTTTTAAAATAAAAACTGACATTTATTGAAAACTCATGGGCTTTGACAAAAATGTCTTTCAAACCTTAATAAAAATTTCAGTTTTATTAAAAAAAGTTTTGCTATAATTTATATTTAATAAAAATGAATTTATTAATAATATTATATTAAAATATTTTTTATTTTAAAAATCCATTAATTCCTCAAAATAGATTTTTTAGTTGAATATTAACTAAAAATAATATTTTTTCTTTAAAAATTATTTACAAAGTAACAATAATAATATGAATTTATATTTTTTATTATATACAAAAATAAAGCACATAATATTAATGTTAATGTCTTATTACATTACCCATTATAACACCCGCATAAGACCTAAGGGTAAGGTGTGCTATGGTGACTGACTCTTGGGGTGGCTCAGATAACATCGCTCAGGTGGTAATCTCTATCAATTGTCGCTTCCCCTATAGGGGGTTCCATTAGAGCTTAACATGTTGAATCTAAACTTGGTAGTTGTCAAGATAGAAGCCCAGTGACGCCACCTTCTATCCGAGATATGACAAATGGGCTTCGTACAAAGCAATTCTACTGGATGATTCCATCACTTCCTTTGTCTATGTAAATTGGATTTGATAAATCCCTATATCTATAATAATCAATTGATCACTGTTCAGTAACTATATTAGCAATAGTAAAAATTCGTAATGGTATTTTGAAATCCAGAAAACCAAGGAAGTGCATAAGTTATATAACTATTTTATATAATAAGACAGTAAATTATATCAAGATGAATTTTCATTAATAAAAGTTTGGGTCATTACCATCTTCCCCCCTTATGAAATTTTTCCCTCGAAATTTTCTTTTCCCACACTAAAATAGATGAGGGTAGTTATGCTTCCTCACTTCCTATGTTTATCAAATTGCTTCTTCAAACTTTTGGTTTCTCCACAACATATTCACAAGGGGAATTGTATTATTTTGTATAACTTTTTCCCTAGGATCTAAGATATTCTCCGACTTCCCTAAATAAGAGAGTTCATTCTCTAATGGTACCACCTCTGGATTGAGTACATGTGATTTGTCAGTTATTTACTTCTTCAATAGTGATACATGGAATATATCATGTACTTGAGATAGGTTTGGTGGGAGTGCGAGTCGATAGGCCACTGCTCTAATGAGATCAAGGATCTCAAAAGGGCCGATGTACCTTGGAATAAGCTTTACCTAATTCACAAATCTCATAACTCTCTTACATAATGATATACGGAGGAATACCATGCCTCTAACATCAAACTCTAGGTCTCATCAATGATTATCATCATAGATCTTTTTTCGAATCCGAGAAGCTTTAATGTGGGGGTGGACGGTCTTAGCCTTATCCACCATTTCATAAACCATTTATTTACCTAGGAGTTTCTTCTCCCCAACTTCATCAAAACATGTCGGTGTTCTTCACCTCTTCCCAAAAATGGCTTCACAAAGATCCATTTGGATACTTGAGTGGAAACTATTGTTGTAAGATAACTCAACTAGGGGAATATATTGACCCCATCATCTTTTAAAGTCCATTGAGCATGCTCTCAATATGTTTTCAAGTGTTTGGATAGTCCACTTAGATTGGCCTTTAGTTTGAGGATGATAATCACTTTTGAAGTTCATCTTAGTAATCTGAGAATGTTGAAGACTCTTCTAGAACATAGAGGTGAATCGTGATCTCGATCAGATACAATAGATAGTGGTATTCCAGGTATCCTTACAACATTTTTGATGTATATCCATGCCAGTTGATCCAATGAAAAATCCTTCTGAATTGAAATGAAGTGTTCAGTCTTTATAAGAAGATCAAAAACAAACCAGATAGTATTGTTTCCTTTAGATGTTTTCGGAAGTACGGTGACAATTTACATGGTTATGTTTTCCTATTTCCATGTTGGTATGGGTAATGGTTGTATCATACCCTTAGACTTCTTCCTCTAAACCTTCCCTTGTGGACATACTAGGCACATTGATGTATACTCAGCTATATCCTTCTTCATGTTATCCCACCTATAATTCTCTCAAATATCTTGATACATATTTTTGTTTCCTAATTGAATGAAGAAATATTAAATATATCCATTATTCATATGTTTTTTCTTTAACTAAAAATTTTATGGAACACATTGTATTTCCAAAATCTCATAATTTCTTATTGAATAACATTAAAATATATGGATTTCTATTTTATGATTGTTTCCACATTCTTCTGAATTCCCACATCATTATTTTGTGCATCCTTTAACCTTTCCAAAAGAGATGGTTGAGAAATAATTTGTGAACGGATTGATGATGTTCCCTTATTTATGATTCCCATGTCCATCTTCATAAAATATAAGAATATTGGATCCTTTTCAATTCTCATCAATTATATAATTAATGGGTATATTCTATTTATAGTATCTTCCACCTTGTTATCTTTCCCTAGGTGGTAATGGATTGAGATTTTATAGTCTTTGGTCATCTCTAAAAATCTTTGTTGGAGAATATTGATCTCTTTCTGTGTGAATATATACTTGAGGCTTTTATGATCCGTGTATATTTCTCACTTCTCCCCAAAAACATAATGCTGCCAAATTTTCAAAGAGAAGATTATTGATAACAACTGTAGATCATTTTTTGGATAGTTTTTGTTAGGAACATTCAATTTACTTTAATAATAGGCAATGAATTTTTCAATTTCATCAACATACAACCCATGCCCTTCTTCGAAGAATCACTAAATACCGTAAAATGTTATCCACTTTTGGGTAATGTGAGAACGGGTGCAGGGAAAATCATCCCTTTCAAATCCTTGAAGATCTCTCTGTATCCATCACTCCAAGAAACATTTACTCCCTTATAATTTATCTTGGAAAGAGGGTTGGAAAATTGTGAGAAATTTCTCAAAAATTGGTTATAATATCCAGCTAAACCCAAGAAGATAAAGATATTTATTACCAATGTTGGCCTCAACCATCCCTCAATTATAGTTGTCTTAGAAGGATCCATCGATATCCCATTTCTTTTTATGATATCACTGAATAATGAGACCACCTTAAAAAATAACTCACACGTTCTATACATTTTATAGGGTTTCTCCTCATTCAAGGTCTCTATTATAGTGATTAGATACTCCTCATGCTCCTCTTTGGTTTTGGAGAATATTAGATTATAACCTTTAAATACTACCAAAAATTAGTCAAGGTAATCTCTAAAGACTCTATTCATCAATTAAATGAATATAATTGGAGCATTAGATATTCTGAAAGGAATTACTATGAATTCATGGTGCTCGTACCTTGTATGAAAATCAGCCTTGGGGGTATCCTCCTTCTTCACCCTTGGTAATATCCCGACCGCCAATCGACCTTGGAGGTGTATTTTTCTCTACATAGCTGGTTGAACAAGTCATAAATTTATGTAAAGGGATACTTTATATTTATCGTTATTTTTTTTAGCTCATGATAATTAATTCAAAGGGGCATTGACTCATCCTTCTTCTTTATGAAGAGGGCAGGTTCTCCCCATGGAGAAGCAATTGGCCATAGAAATCCTTTATCCAATTTTTCCTGCAGTTTTTTCTTCATGTCCTCAAACTCCAAAAAAGTATGTCTATATGGATTATTGGATATTGGAAATTCCCTAGGTATAAGATCAATTAAAAATTCGAAATATCTTCTAGGAGTAAGACCCTAAAATTACTCTGAAAACATTTTAGCGATTTCCCTCATAATAATTATGTCTTCAAGGTTGGTTGCTTCCTTAGAATCAAACATCTGATCAAGATACAAATGCTCATCGGGTAGTAATATCCATGCTTGAGATGATGGTTCAAATGAAGATTCATCCTCCTCCTTTCACTTTTACAAAATTGTGGGTGTATTAGCCTTATGGATAGTGATTTCCCTCACATGGAAATTTATGTTGGATCTATATAAGGAAATCCAATCCTTGCGAAGAATTTCATCAGATTCTACCCAAGGGAGTAAGACAAGGTTATATGGGAAGTTCAATCCAAAAATTATTATAGGGGATGAGTTATATTCATGGGTTTCAATGATTGTACCATTTTCTGTAGTCATTGACATCTTTACTTCATTGATTTGTGGGGGTGTTGGGATTATTCTACTAAACTTTCAAGATTTAAAAGAATGTGTAGAACCAGAATAAAAAAGCATGTTCTCTATTGTTGAATGAATAACTACATTACTTGTAACCACTTATTTGTTGTGGTTAACTTTAGTGTTAGTGATTGAAAAATATTACCCTTGCTACCTTGGAGGTTTTTGGTTGCCTATGAAATTCCTTATTTAGGGAACTAGTTTGCAAAGTGCCCTGGTTCATTGAAGTTGAGGCAATGAACAACATGTTGAGGGTCAAATGGTGCATTCCTATCCTCTGTTACAACTGCAGGATTTTCTTGTTAGCAGTTAAAGTCTAGGTTCCTTTTTCTTCCACATCTAAAGCAATTCCTCATCCCATTCAGGCAATTTCTGGGCTGATTTTTCCACACCTTTGGCAAGTGCGGTGCTGGATTTTCTTAGCACTGCTGGATTTATCCAATAGACTTCCATAATTGAATTCCTCCTTTTATTATTATCCCCATGAAACCCTTGAGATTTTCCAATCTCCATTTTGACTTTGAGGTAACATCATACAATTTCCTCATATCTCTCCAAGTCACCGATCACTAGGTCTTTCTTTAGGCTAGGTTTTATCCCACCAAAGAAGAGGTCAACCTTGAATTAATGGGTAAGGACAAATACTGAGTCATATAATGTAATCCTTATGATTTTTTCCTCAAAAGATATGATGGATTCATTTTCTTTTTTTTTGGAGGGCAAGGAAGTCCCGTTCTATCTTAGGTCGGATGGTGAGAGGAAAATATTTGTTGAAAAACATTTTCCATAAATCCTTCTATTCCAATGCCTCGATCTCTTACTCGGGATTTTTATTTTTTATCAATGTCCACCATTGATCAGAATCACCCTCCATATGATAAGCATCTAGATGAACCTTCTCTTGTTCATAAAATTAAAGGATGGAGAAGATCTTCCTAATAGATTTGTTCCATTTTTCGGTGATTGAGGGGTCAGATGATCCATTAAAAGTAGGAGGCTTGAATCTCATGAAGCTCTCAATTGTGAATTTTTCATTCTTGGGGGGGGGGGGGTTGAATGTTCCTATATACCCATGTTTCTATTCAAAACACGAGTCTACTGATAGAGTATCGTGACCAAGATTGCAAATCCATCTCCTATCATATTGAGAATGTCATTAGAACAATTGACTCATTGATTTTAAAATCGGTTGTTAGCCCAAGTCATCCTTTTACCGACCATTGGTCAGAATAAAAGGAATGTTAATGGTAAGAAATAAAGGGTAACCCAAAGACAAAAACAGATTACTTATAAATTACTTTTATTTCCCAAACATATGGATTTATAGGCCTTAATCTTTTTTATCGATGATCTTCTTCCCTACATATATTATTAGGGGGGATTTTTATAATTCCATTAATAATGGTTAAAAATAAACATATGAATTTACCAAAGAATATCCAATCAGAGTGTCATAACCAAGAGTGCATCAATGCCCATATTCGTGCACTAGTTACCATTTTAGTCTAATTCAAAGCGGTGTTTTCTGGTTCTCCCCCTAGATTCATCTTTTCTAGAGCCACCTCTTCCTACTTGTATCAAGACGTGGATGTATTTTATTAATAAACCACTTACTCAATACTTCCCAAAATTTGGGGATGTTTTTATTATACTTAGTCTTATCCCTAAATAATTCACTTTTGTTTTCTAATCCTAATCCCAAAAATAACTAAACCTTTCCTCTGATACAAACAAGAACAACCCTACTATTTATTTCACTCAAAAAAATAATTTTTACATAAACTCTTAACTTCATAAAACATAGAATATAGAGAGGTATAGTATCTTTGGGGATTAGGAACATTACATAAAAACTTATAACTTGAAATACACATCCTAATTGAAAACTTGTTTTATATGACCACAACATTTCATCACACTTAGCATTGCATGGGATAACTGGAGGAAGTGCATAAAGAAAAGGGTGAGATGTGAATCCTAGTATGGGAGTAATAAAGGTGTAATAATAATAATACATTACATTTTAGTAAATAATAATATCAATGGATCATAAGATAAACACGAACATAAAGGCATGATATAGCATGATTATCATAACATGGAAATGTGGAAACAACATTAAACATGATATTACCATGAGCCAAAAATCATTGCATATGGAGAATGAGTAAAACCAGATTTCAATTAAATTATCATGAGTAAACCATCATTTCAATTGATGTATTATTATTCAAATATTTACCCAATGCATTGGAGCGCTATCAGGGCACACTATTCTTAATCATTTCATTTCATGCATAAGTGTGCCACATGGATCATATAACATGGATTCATTAAGCATCCTCATTTATTCCAATATAAAGGAAGGCCTAATTCATATATAAAAATATATTACCAATAATTAAATGTGCATAAAGTTGAATAACCTTGATAGAAAAATGGGTATGGTATTTTATAGACAATGACCTGGGCTTGGAGAATTGTTGTGCAATTTCAGCAGCATAACGGCATGACATAAGAATTCAGAAAAAATGGTTGATGGGAGACAAATGGGTGTCTCATCATATTTACATTAAATGGAATGTAATCAGGTCATATAGATTCATTTCCAAACAAATGTAATGGAATTTATATTAATAACACAAAAGAATTTCTTGAATGTAAATGAGAAGAGAGAAATTCCTTATGGAATTTTAGCATGGTAACAAGTGTACATGGGAGGAATTAATTCGAGATAAATGGGTCTCTACTAATTAAAAAATAAGGAGGATATTATGGGGGTGGTTAAAAATAATACCCCAACATTTTTAATTGATAATACAATGGTATAGAAACATAAATAACCATGGACAAAAATGAGAAATGAAGGAATCCCTTACTTGGAAGTGTGATCCCAAAGGCTTGGGAGGGGACTGAGAGAGGCTTATTGGGTGATTGGGGTCATTGGGGAGGATTATATAGAGATGATGGACTAGTTTGTTCATGATCCAAATGCTTTTCATTAAGAGTAAGTATTAGCTTGGTTCTGTTTATATTGGAAAAGAGAGGTAATTTTTTATTATTTAGGTTTTGTCCACCACACAAAAAAATTATAAAACTACAATCCAACACATGGTTTATGCCCAAGGATTTTTCCAAAGGGGTGTGGAAGAATTATTTTATATGTCTGATGTTATAAATTCTTAAAATATTTGGCTTTCTTATGTGGAGGTGAGTCAGAATCTCAAGGAAATCATTTTAAAAATAGAAAGTGTTTTATAAATCATAGAGGGTCCACTAAGGCTTTGTAAAATAATTAAAACAAACCTCAAATCACATTACTTTAATAGTAAAACAAATATTTCTCGAACATCATGTTTTTAGTATTTTTTTATATCACTATTGGGACATTATGATGTCATTAAAAACAATATATATTTAAACGGTATTTAATTTTTACCCAAAAATTCGGCTCTCTTAGAAAATTATGAAAAATACACTATTGGGTAATTTCAATGTTAAAATTACTAAAATAATATTCATTTTATCTAAATATGTTTTTAAATATGTGTAATTTTATTTTTAAAATAAAAAATGATATTTATTGAAAATTCTATGGTTTTGACAATAACTACTTTCATACCTTAATAAGATTTAAAATAGTATTAATGAAAATTATACGATCATTTATATTTAATAAAAATAAATTTATTAGTAATATTTTATTAAAATTATTTTTAATTAAAAGATCCATTAATTCATCAAAATAGATATCTTAATTGAATACTAACTAAAAATACTATTTGTGATTTAAAATTTATTTACAAAGTAACAAAAATAAAATGAATGTATATTATTTATTATATACATAAATAAGTCACATACACATAGTTATATGGTCTTGTTACATAACCCACTATAACACACTCATAATACGTATGTTTAAGGTGTGCGATAGTGAGGGACTCTTGGGGTGGCTCGGATAACATTGCCCGGGTGGTAATCTCTATCAACTTACAATTCTCTCGTAGAAGGTTTCATTCGATCATAATGCGTTAAAGCCCAACATGGTCTTGGTTATGATTGAAGACCAGTGAATACACATTCTTTCTGAGTTCTTACAAATGCGAGTCGTATGAAGAAATTCTACTAGAAGAGGACATCACTTCCTTTGTCTATGTAAATTGGATTTGTTAAAGCCCTATATTTATACTAATCAATTGATCACTGTTAAACAGCTATATTAGAAATGGTAAAAATTATTAACAGTATTTTGAAATCCATAAAACCATGTAATTTCATATGTTAAATTACCATTTTACATAATAATACATTTAATTAGATCAAGAGGAATTTTCATTAATTAAATATTGGGTTGTTACAATCACACATGTGCAGTTTTTGTAAAAAAATGTGAAATAACTACAGAAAATGAGATTATATCATAAATATAATTATTCTATTGAGATAATACCATGGGATTTAGCCTAGGTGTTGAATAATCTTTTTCGGAGTCAGGTGTTTCAGTTTAGTTTAATTGTTGTAACAAATAAAAAAATGAATTTATTTATTTTATTTCTTTATTTCGATGTAGTGACCTTGGAAACTCTATTTAAACATGGTTATTCATAAATAAATAAGGTATATAAATAACCTAAGGATTGAGAGGATCCATTGTAATGTCTTTGGTGGAAGAAATCCGATCGGATCAAGATCAATGATCATTTATCCCTCAGAGATTATGGAACTCACCACAACAAAGACACATGATCGTTCTTCATTAGGGATCAATCTAAACTCCACCAAGGATGTTTGATTTATGGTATTCCATCCCATTATGTTATATCTACCTAATATGGATAACTTCCATAACTAATAATTGATTCACACAACAATGATTGATTTATTTAGGGTAGATTAATTTGTTCATTGATTATTTACTTCTTCATTCATATAATTATATGATAATGGATTGAGGCCGAAACAAACAAAGGATGAGGCTTTTTACTCATGTTTTTGGATTATGGAGTTATCCTACAATTATTCACATGTTCATAACATACAAATTATTTGGCCTGCTATTCTAAATATACTGATTAAATGATTATTGCGTGACTGCTCTTCATTGCAACAAATCAATATCTTGGGTGCGTTTCATGATCAAGGGTGTGATTGAGGAGTGATAATGATGAAGGATGACTTGAGGTAAATCAAAATGGACTGAAATATCCATTTATTTCTATTTTTAAATCCATTTTGATGGAATGGCTCAACTTTGGTGTTTTTAGAGTGGGTTCAAAACACAGATTCAAATATCCGGAGATGGAAAGGTCCAATGACTTGAGATTTACGATTCTCGTATATAATTATTGTGATGGTAGTGTGGATAGATGATGAAGAGAAATACATGAGGGTTATAGAAATTTTAGAATTATAAATTTTTTTATTTAGTCCCACATGCCATGTAACACCCCATGCATCCAAGGTATGCTTCTCATTGAATAATACAATAGCGTGTGGGGTATGCAACTTCGAGTTCTAACACACACCACAACCAATCAAACTAGCCGTTATGAATAGTAATACACAATTTTTAAAATTTTAAGAATTTTACATTTCAAAATGGACTTAATTTTTGTATTCGGAGTATCGAAATTATCTTAGGGTGAATTTTTGGTATTTTTCTGAGATCATTCAGTTTTTTATGAATAGTGAAAATTACTAAATTTTAATTAAAAACATCTTGTTTTAATTGAAATAATAAATAGTGATAAATTATTCATTTTAATGTTTTTAAAGCATAAATAGATTATATTTTTATCATTTAATACAATTTAAGTCATTATAAGTAATTTCACACATAAATTTGATATAAAAAAGTGTCAATCTTTTGACAGTTATTATATAAAAAACATGTTTTTTGTTTTTACAACAGAAATTAATTTTAAATTAATTTCATCCACTTTAGTGTTTTGAATTAAGAAAAATGGATTCCATATTTTTAATCAGGAGGTATGAGTTGTGTAAATAAGTAACTTTAATTTTTAGACATTTTGAATAATTACTTCAGTAAATATTTTATTTACCATGGTTAAAGGGTAAATCCTGTAAATAAGGGTAAACAAATAATATTATAATAATATAAAATTACCCTAACAAATGTCCTAACCCTATTGGATGATACATGTACGACAATGGGAATCTTTGGGTCCATTTTGGGACCCAATGAATCCACTTGTAAGTGATAATGACACTTTATATTATTTAAGTTAATGAAAAGACAAAAATGACATAAGTATATATCTTTTAGTAAAAAACATTTTACACAGGTTTATATATGTTATCTCTTAGACTATAAATATTAATTAGAAAGATAAAAATATTTCCTACATCATGGTATCTTTTTATAATTTTTATACATCTAATAAACTAAATTATTTTTGACATGATAATGATATATTGTTTACCTCATTAATAAATGATTAAAATAAATAATATTTTAAAGAGCAAAATAATATCCAAACCATGTCCAATTATTATTGGATGATTTAATTTCTATCATTACTAATCTAATTTTCAACATTAAGAGTTTTCTACCTTATAAACCGAATATTATTATATAATAAAATTATATTTCCAATCATTCCTAAAGAGCCCCTCCTCCCCCTTATAAAAATCCCTCACCTCTAACCAATTCCACACACCTATCAAGCCCCATGGATCAACCAAAATATTCCTAATAAAGTTTCCTATATCCCTATCATCCTACTAGATGTCTTACATTAGGAAGAAGGCACTTCAAGAGGTCCCTTTGGATCAAACCAAAGGGAGTTACTTGATTAAAGGTAACATCTTCTCTTAAGACATTTTCTTATATTTTGTTTCTCCAACCCCATAAAATATATTTTTTTCATTTATTTTATAACAAAACCAGTATCCTCCATATACTTGGTTGTTTTGATTTTATGTATTCTAACTAAACTTACACACACCTCAATCTATGGGGTATAGAACATAATGTTTCTCTGGATGGTGAACTACTGCCTCACGAAACAATGATTGTTCAATCTTATTCTACCACCTCTTATTATGGCCATTATGATGGAACTATTATTAAATATTATATTTATGATATTTATTTAATATATAAGCTATTTTAATTCCATTTTATAGCATACCATTATTCGTTTTATGTTGAATATATACACGATAATTTCATTTGAGGTTGTGTGGACTACCGCCCCCTCAAAGTGATATGACTCGTTCATACCATACATGGAACATATAAATTATGGTGTTAATTAACCTAAGTAAAATATATAAGATACTATATTATAGTGGAATAATAGTATACCTATGTATCATTTGGTTTTTATTCCTTTTAAAATTAAAAATGAAATGGATGTAGCGTTCGTGCGTGCGTACGGATTAGCGTCTCAACGAACGCGATGAGATTCATTCCCCATCGTAACCATTCAAGAATATTTTTCATTTGATTATTAAAAATAATTATTAATAACATAATATCATTCTGTATATTAATCAAATACATCCTATCCATAACAAACACGGCTTATGTAAGAAAACCTATAAAGGGAAACGAATCAGTTAACAACAAAACCAAGATAATACTAAAAGGAAATATTATATGATCATACATGATATCATATTTACGTATATGGTTCTT
Source organism: Viscum album (assembly GCA_963277665.1). Taxonomy (NCBI): domain Eukaryota; kingdom Viridiplantae; phylum Streptophyta; class Magnoliopsida; order Santalales; family Viscaceae; genus Viscum; species Viscum album. The sequence continues at coordinate 545,153,268 of OY728153.1, read as the reverse complement.
GTATAATTTAATAACTATGAATTAACTATTATACAGAAGGTTAACGTACCCTAGAACATTGAAAAGTACAAGGTAAGGGTTAATTTCACAATCTCTTCATTATCCGAGTTTGTTTATACGTAATTATCTACTGGGACCTCTTTATCATCCACATCCATGTTTCAAAAAAATGTATTTCAAAAAATTCATAATATTTTATAGAATATGGGTTAAAGTCATTTATACCCTTGTTTGACTTTTTATAATATGTTTATAAAGGAATCTTTCCATCGTTTTCCAAACAAGGTCTTTTTTATCCTTTTTGACAAAATTAAGGTGAGAATGCATTTTTTAACTTATACGATGTGTGCGGCTATTTTCCGCAGTAATAAAATTGTCGAAGACTACCTTAAAATATTATAAGAATATTTTCAAATTAAATGTTTTCTTTTGTAATTATGTGACTTTTAAAGGATTTCAGAAAAGAGATATTTCTCTTAGATAGTTTTGATTTCATCTATGTCAACATCCTTTGATGGATTATAAGATTATTTAAAGTTGATTTATTATGATACAAAACAACCATATTTCATTGAAGGATTTGTGATATTTTTTACTGTGGATGTGTTATTTTTAGACCATTCATGGTTTATGGAGAAATTATTGACAATTCGTATGCTAGTTTTAATATGAATGTTTAAGTTTTGTTTAAACCTGTTCATATGAGGAATGCATTGGACTTAGTAAGTGATGGGTGGAGCCCTCTATAGGTCCTCGATGCATCGGTAGGTCTCATGAGACAAACTAGTGTCTAGGCACAAGGCCTTGATAAAATCTTATTTGTAGTCTTGGTACCAAGTCATTGACTATGTGGTTATGATAGTCTAGCATTTTTCATTCTGTCATTATGAAAGTGGTTATTGATATTGAATGTGATTATTCGACTTGTAGAATATCCATGTGAATAAGTAAATGGAATTATTTCATTTTATTTTTTCCATATTATGCTGAAGTTCAAGTTTAAAAGGCTTTTGTTTTTTTATACATCGTCTTAAATGTTTATGCATATTTAGGAAAGATTCCGCTATATTGTTATCCTTACTGAGAATTTGAGCTCACCCCTATCTATGTTTTATTTTTCCCAGCATGTGAAGAAGTATTTTATGACTGACCTATAGGGATGTTCTGAGGGGATATGAGTGTGGAATATGGACACTATGTTGTTGTAGTTTTTCACTTTTTGATGTAATGTAAGACATATGAATGTATCTAGTGTTTCCAAGGATACTAAACTAATCGGTCTTTTGAGGCATGATCTTTTGTGATCATGCCAATGTTATGTACTAATGCACCGACTCTGGGTAACTGTGGTCGGGGCATTATAGTTGGTATCATAGGAAGTTTAGTACAAACCTTGTAAGCTAGATTTAGGTAAACTCTGATTAGATCACATAGACCAAAAATGGACTTTGAGGATTATTATATAAGAACATTCTATAATTTTTGTATTGTAGAGATTTTGTGAGTTTTCTTAGCAATACATCCATGTCTGGATATGAGAAGGTAGAGGAAGATCTAGCACAGATGTACCTAGGGATAAAACCCAAAAACACCTCTTTGAGCTAGACTCGAATTAGAACTAGTTCCCGACAATGACCCTTGCTGCACTCTAGGTTACAACACTCACGGGGGATATGCTTAGAATAATTATAATTTTCTTTACAAACCATTATGAAGAGTTTATGAGTATAAAATTTCTCAAAGAAATTTTTTTTATGATTATGGATTATATCCAACTGTTCAATTTATGTTAAGTGTTTTACAAGTTTGGATTTATGTATTTCGATTCATAAACTAATCTAGTGTATGCCATTGTTTACAAATGGCGCCTAGTGGGAGGAATGGAAACCGTATCATTGCACGAACTCCATGTAGGGATTTACCTCATGCTCAAGATAATTATAATGGATTTGGTGGTGAAATTGGTGCTGATCAGCTAGTCACTATTCTGGTACAACTCACTCAGGTTATGAGTACTAACCTTACCCATATGGAGCACCCCGATCCACAATGTGGAGGATCAATGTTAGATAGCTTCATGAGGAAACAACCCCCAACATTCGATGGGAGAACAAATCCATTAGTAGCTGAGAAGTGGATAAATTCTTTAGAGAAAATATTTCATGCCTTGGGGATTAGGGAAAAGGGAAAATGTTGTCATTGCATTTTACTGCCTCACTAGAGATCCTGATAAATGGTGGTCATTGATTCAAAACACAAAGGAAGATGATGAAGTACCAAATATAGAATGGAGGGAGTTTAAAGAGATTTTCATAGAAAAATACATTCCTCATGACCATCAAGCGAATATGGAAAGGCAATTTCTGAGTCTGAGGAAAAATTGTAACACCCCAAGATTTCAGAGTACGTTATTTCTTCAAAGTAATTCAATAACTTTCACTACACGCAACACCGAGTTCAAGCGCACCTTGACTTACCAAATTAGCCATTCAAAAACGGGTATGAATAGTATTAAATGAATTTTTAACTATATATAATCCTTATAATTTTAGAATTCATATTATGAGTTACTTAGACATAATATAAGAACTAATTCATTTTTTTCGGATAAAAGAAGTATTTTTCAAAAAATATACTTTTACCGCTTTTTTAATGGTGATCCCTTTTTAAAAAAATATATTTTAAACTTTTATATATTCAATTTAAAAAAAATAAACTTCTTTATTAGAATAGGGACATAAGAATTTAGTTTCAATAAATTTTTGGTGATTTTTTTATAACTTTCATATTTGGGTGAATAGTGAAAAATACTATATTTTAACTGAAAACAACTTTTTTTTATCAAAATAATTTATATTATTAAATTATAAATTATAATTTTTTGGAAGTATAAATAGACTATATTTTTACCATTTAATCCAATTATGGTCATTTTAAGTAATTTCCCTTTGAAATTAGACAAAAACAAGTGTCAATCTTTTGATAGTTATTATTTCTAAAAAATCCGCTTCTTGTTTATGACAACGAGAATTAATTTTAAATTAATTAATGAAACTTTTATGGTTTGAAATTTGTAAAATAGAATTCATTTTTGAATTTGGAATATAAAAATTATCTTAGGGTGAATTTTTGGTATTTTTCTGAAAACATTCACATTTTAATTAATAGTGAAAAACACAAGGTTATTGTTTAAAACTGACTTCTTATTTAAATAATTTATTATTTTATTTAAATTTATTTTAGGATAAAATATATACGTAATACCTATATAAATTCAATTTAATTCATTGGAGTCAGGTGATAATAATTTTAGATATATAAAATTTTTATCGAACGTTTTAGCGTCTTTTACCCACCTCCTATGTGCATTTGAAAATTTCAATAAAACCTAATTTTACCGCTTCTGTGAGTTGAATTTCGAAAATACAAGAGACACTGTTAATATCAATGATAAAAATGTGGTTCAATAAGATAATTGTTTTGGTGAATAGTAACTTTTTACTTTTATTTACCACGGTTAAAAGTAAGTAGGTAATTAAGGGTAAAAATGATATTATATTACCCTAACACATGTCCTAATTCTACTAGATAAATGTAATTCGACCAAAAAGAACCTCAGCAATAAAATATGACCCTTTAGGTCCACTTGGATTAGATTAAGACATTTATTATTATTTTATTTAAAGAAGTGTTAAAAGAGTTAAAATAAAAGTTTAGTAACTAAACCATTTTTAATATAGGGTCATACATAAGATAAATCAAACTATAAATATTAATTAGAAATATAAACAGATTTCATATATAATGGTATTTTATTTATAATTTTTAGATATTTAATAATTAAATTTATTTGTGACACAATGATGATGCAGTAATTACCTTATTAATGAAAGAATAAAATAAATGGTATTATAAATATTAGAATAAATATAATTTCAACGTTTTTATGACATCCATGAATTTTCTAGGATAATATTTCATATTAGGGTTGGTTAGATGAATTTTTTTTGAAGTCATAATTCTGTTATAATTTTTGAAAAAACAAAATAACAAATAGTGTCAAAATTGACCTAAAAGCATTTTTAAAACAAATATTATATTATTAATTGATATTATATTCCTAAAAATATAATGATCGGCAAAAGGACTTATATAATGATAGTTGTATCATTAGAGAACCACTTGGGGTTCTCTTGGATTTATATATTATGTTTATTAATCATATAATATAAAAATACTAAGAGACATGGTAAATGTCAAACTATTTAACTAAGAGTTAAATCTAAATGATAAAGTTAATATAGTGACCCAAACTAGTCTAAAACCAATTGTTTGAGTGGTTTCAGACTCATCCCCACCTTAGACTTTAAATAATCACTTTTTGAGCCATTAGAAATTGAAAATTATTTTATTATAAAATAAAATTTCTAGCTTTTCCTAAGGTGCCCCTCACCCATCTAATAAAAGGGAACTCCACCTTATCTCTAATTCACACCATCAAAGCCTTTTGTCTCTACCAACCCCAGCCCAAATATCCTCTCAACTTCCCTAACTTCATCCTAGAAGCCTTCCTTTAGTCAGAAAGACAACTTAAGGATCCCTTTTGATCAAATCCAAAGGAATAACCTGAAGAAGAGGTAATAATTTCCCTACCCGCTTTCATGTTCTTTTCTTCATCCAATTCTTATTTCTTTGTTTTTTCAATTATAAAATAATAACTTCAATATCTTCTATATACTGTGATGTTATTATAAATATGGTACAACCATATTCATTATTCTATCCATCTTTTAAATGAAATGTCACAATACGTGTGTACGTATGGACTACAGTCAACATGTCATGGTGTAATTGTTATTCAATATATTATTACTTTTACAGGTATAATAATGATGTGTAATTCATGTAAATAATAAATATAACATGATAATGATTCTTAATATATGATATACCATTAAATTATTTATTATTTTAATATCAAAAGAGTGATATTGTCGCTCATGCGTACTTACGGATTACTGTCTCCATGAATACGATGCGATTCATTCCCCATTATATCCATTCAAGAATAATTTTCATTAGATGATTAAAGATAATGTTAAAAGACTTGATATAATTCTGGATATGAATAAGATACAACCCATACATAAAAAATATGACTCACATAACAAAGAATATAAAGGAAACGAATCTGTTAACACCCAAAACGACAATAATACTAAGATATTATTAACAAAGAAATGTTAAAAGATCATATATGATATCATATTAATGTATATGACTCTTGTATAATTTAATAACAATTATTTCACCATTATAAAATAGGTAACCTACCCTATACTAAGGAAAAGTATAAGTTAAGGTTTAGTTCTACAATCTCTTCATTATCTGAGGTTGTTTTTACGTAAGTATGTACTCGGACATATTTATTATCCATGTCTATGTTTCATGACAGAGTTTTCAAAGGGATTATTTTAATGTACTTTTTACTAAAACATCATTTTAAATGTTTTAAATATTTATTCCTCTACATCATTCTCATTAATGTCCATGTTTTCAAAATTTGTTTTAACAATTTATCTATATGGACATGAATGATTTGAAAATGTTAATTCTTTTCAAAAGTATCAATGTGGTATGGGACACCTTGATTCAAAAATTTCTTTAAATGTCTTCCTTTCTAAATTGTGTGACTTTTAAATGTTTTCAAGAAGGAGGGATTTTTGTCTCAAAGGGTTTATAAATAATTTTCATCTATGTCAACATCCTTTGATGGATTTTAAACTTATTTGAAGTTGATTCATTATGATAAAAATATTTCATATTGTATTTAAGGTTTTGTGCTATGTAAGACCATGGATGTGTTATTTTTATACCATTCAAGGTGTATGGATAATGTATTGAAATTTTTTGTGCTAGTTTTAATACAAATGTTTATGTTATGTTTTATCCTTTTCATATGAGGAATGCATTGGACTTATTAAGTGATGGGTGGAGCTTCTATAACTCCTTGATGCATCGGGTGGTCTCACGAAACAAACTAGTTTCTCGGCACAAGGCCTTGAAAAAATCTTATTTGTAGTCTTGGCACAAGGTCTTGAATATGTGGTTATGATAGTATGGAATTATGCATTCCATCATTATGAAAGTGGTTATTGAGATTGCATGTGATTATTTGACAATTAGAATATCCATGTGAATAAGTAAGTTTCTTTAATTCATTTTTTTCCATATTATGTTGATGTTCAAGTTTAAAAGGCTTTTGTTTTAGTTATACATTACCTTAAATTTTTTTTCTTAATTATGAAATTTTCTGCTATATTGTTATCCTTACTGAGCATCAGAGCTCACCCCTTTCTATAATTTATTTTTCCCTGGATGTGAAGAAGTATTTTATGAATGACCTATAGGGATTGTCTGAGGGGATATGAGTTTGTAATATGGAGACTATGTTGTTGTATTTTTTCACTTTATGATTTAATGTAACACATATGATTATATCTAGTGTTTCCAAGGATATTAAACTGATTGGTCCTTCGGGACTTGATTCCTTGTAATCATGCCGATGTATTAAAATAATGCACCGACTCTGGGTAACTTGGGTTGGGGTGTTACAGTTGGTATCAGAGGATGTTTAGTACAAACCATGGAAGAAATATTTAGATAAACTCTGATTATAGCACATATACCTAATATGGACATTGATGATTAGTATAGAAGAACATCCTAGAATTTGGGTAATGTAATGATTTTGTGAGTTTTCCATGAAAATACATCTATGTCTGGATACGAGAAGGTAGAGGAGGATCTGGCATAGATGTACCAAGTGGTAAAACCTGAAAACACCGCATTCATCTAGAATCGAATTGGAACTGGTGCACAACAACGGGCCTTGATGCACTCTTGGTTACGACACTCCCGAGGGATATGCTCAGGATAATTCTAGTTTTCATTACAGACCACTATGAAGGGTTTATGAGTATATACCTTCTCAAAAAACATGTTTGTTATTGTGGATTATATCAATAAACTATTCAATTCACTTTAGGTATTTTACATGTTTGGAATTATGAATTTCGATTCATAAACTGACTTAATGTATGCCATTGTATAGAAATTTCTCCCAGTTGAAGGAATGTGAACTCTAGAAATACATACGTTCCAAAGAGTAAGATGGATCATATCCTTCATGGTATTAAGGCAACATTTAGAAGGGAAATAGTCTCCCATATATTCTCAACATATAAAGAAATAGTATCATGTGTTAATAAGAGAAGTAATTAATTCTCTGAGTCCTAAGACTTTGAAGGGAAGCAAGGGAAGAAAATGTCGGAATAGTGAAATATGGATAAAGGGAAGAGTGAAAAAGAAGAATTTTCCCATAAGTGATAACTGTGGAAAAAATCACATTGGTAAATGCTTAAAGGTAATGGGAGTTTGTTTTAAGTGTGGCGAAAAAGGACACCAAGTATGTGATTGCAAGGGTAGCAAAAATGATTCAAATGTACAATGCTTCATCTGCAAGGATTTGAGACACTATGCAAATCAATGTCCAAATCATCAATGTATACCCAAAATATTGCTATTGGATACGAATCATGTAATGATACTACTGAAGATGAAGAGAAATTATTAAGAGTTCTAATGATGTTATTAATGTATTGTGTCATTTGAGTCTTGTATCAACATTGTACTTGTTATATGAATTATGGAGATAAATATGGATTGTACTGCAGTACTATTTTTTTTGGATTTGAGATTATATGGTTATAAGAAAAGTGACTTAATAGTAAGCTATAATTTTTGGAAAATACATGGTTGAAGGAAAGGTAATCCTTAATATGGTCTTGATAATGAGGTAGTGGTCTTGGAATAAGAGATGGTTGATTTGGATAAATTATATTTGATATTCTTGACTTCCTTGAAACTGATTAATGATTTGTATATTCCATCATTGTTGGATTTTACAATACTTTTTGGATAGTAGGAGTATATATAGTATTCTATAAGGAATAAGGGAGCATGAATATAATCAATATCATTTTATGGTAATTCAGGATGTTGCAGTGTTGTAAAATAATACATGATGAAGCTGTTCACATGCTATTACCTAGAAAAAAGGATCTTCATTATGTTTCACATCTTTATACATTTTGGATAGAGAGTTTGGATATAAGTATTTTAGATAATTCTAATGGTTTGAATGGGTTAAGTTTGAAATTGGATGTAATTGTTAAGGTTATTTTTGGATTGTTATAAAAATGACAACTCAGAGGTCAGGCGACTACTAGTCATGTCTGGGTAGGCCGCGAGACATGAACCTGCAATCGAAGAGCGACAAGGGTGCATCACCTACAACAAGACTACGTGATGTACTGGTTTGTATAATTTATCCTTTTTAAATAGTTTTATAAATGAATTATAAATTCATTTTTTGGAACCCTATATGATTAGGATAAATAGAATATATTTTTTTGAAATCTTTTGGAGTGAAAGATGTGTTTGTGGTAATAATTAGATAAAGGATTTAAATATACATGTCAAGTATATATATATATATATTACCTCTAATTAAGACTAAATTTTATTAACCCAATTTCTGATATGGGTTCTCCACAAAGGAATTTTCTATTTTCAACATTTTATTTTCAAAATAGAATTTCAAATTTTGAGGACACAATTTATTGAAAGAGGGAATAATGTAACACCCGAAGATTTCATAGTACGTTATTTCTTCAAAGTAATTTAATAACTTTAACTACACGCAACACCTAGTTCAAGCACACCATGACTTACCTAACTAGCCATTCTAAAGCAATTATGAATAGTATTAACTGAATTTTAACTATATATAATTCTTATAATTTTAGAATCCATATTATGAGTTTCAAAGACTTAATGTAAGAACTAATTCATTTTTTTCAGATAAAAGAAGTATTTTTCAAAAAATATACTTTTACATCCTTTTAATGGTGAACCCTTTTTAAATCCAATATTTGAAACTTTTATATATTCAATCTGACAAAATAAACTTCTTCATTAGAATAGGGACATAATAATTTAGTTTCAATAAATTGTTGGTGATTTTTTTATAACATTCCTATTTGGGTGAATAATGAAAAATACAATATTTTAACTGAAAACAACTTTTTTTAATCAAAAAAAATTATAGTGTAAAATTATAAATTTTAATGGGTTGGAGGTATAAATAGACTATATTTTTACCATTTACTCCAATGATGGTCATTGAATGTAATTTCATTTTGAAATTGGACATAAACAAGTTTCAATCTTTTGATAGTTATTATTTCTAAAAATAGGCTTCTTGTTTTTGACAATGAGAATTAATTTTCAAATAATTAATGAATCTTCTATGTTTAGAAATTGATAAAATAGAATTCATTTTTTAATTCAGAATATCAAATTTATCTTATGGTGAATTTTGTTATTTTTTAGAAAACATTCAATTTTTGATTAATAGTGAAAAACACTGAGTTATTGTTTAAAACTGAATTTTTATTTAAATAATTATTTATTTTATTTAAATTTATTTTAGGTCAAAATAGATACATAATACATATTTAAATTAAATATAATTCATTGGAGTTGGTTTATTATAATTTTAGATATATAAAAATTTTATCGAAATTTTTACCGTCTTTTACGCACCTCTTAAGAGCATTTGCAAATTTACATAAAACCTAATTTTACCGCTTTTGTGAGATGAATTTTGGGGATCCAAGAGACACGGTTAATATCAAAGATTATAATGTGGTTCAATAAGATAAAAATCATTTTTGGTGAATAGTAACTTTTTACTTTTATTTACCACGGTTAAAAGTAAATAGGGTAATTAAGGGTAAAAATGATATTATTATTACCATAACACATGTCCTAATTCTATTGGATAAATTTAATTCGAATAGAATCAACCTTATAAATAAAATATGACCCTTTAGGTCCACTTGGATTAGATTAAGTCATTTATTATTATTTTATTTAAAGATGAGTTAAAAGAGTCAAAATCAATGTTTAATAACTAAACCATTTCTAATATAGGGTTATACATAAGGTAAATTCAACTATAAGTATTCATTATAAATATAAAAATATTTCCTACAAAACTTTATTTTATTTATAATTTTTAGAGATTAAATAATTAAATTTATTAGTGACACAATGATGATGCAGTAATTACCTTATTAATGAAATAATAAAATAAATGGTATTATAAATTTTAAAATAAATATAATTTCAAAGTTTTTATGACATAAAAGAATTTTTTAGGTGAATATGACATATTATGGATGGTTTTATGAATTTTATTCGATGTAATAATCTGTTATGAATTTATCAAAATAAAATACCAAATAGTGTCAAAATTAACATAAAAGAGTTTTTTAAAAAAATATAATATTATTAATTGATATTCTATTCCTAAAAATATAAGGATCATCCAAATGACTTATATAATGATAGTTGTATCATTAATGAACCACTTTGTGTTATCTTGGATTTATATAGTATGTTTAGTAACCATATAATATAAAAATACAAAGAGAAAAGGTAAATGTCAAACTATTTAACTAAGAGTTAAATCTAAATGATAAAGTTAATATAGTGACACAAACTTTTCTAAACCCCATTAATTGAGTGATTTTATACCCATTCACACCATATAATTTAAATAATCCCTTTTTGATCCATTATAATCTGAAAATTATTTTATCATAAAATAATATTTTTAGCTTTTCTTAGGGTTCCCCTCACCCCCTCTAATAAAAGGGAACTCCTCCTTCTATCTAACTCACACCGTCAAAGAATTTTTTCCTGGACAACACAGCTCAAATATCCTCCCAACTTATCTTAATTCATTCTAGAGTCCTTCCATTAGCCATAAATCCAACTTAAGGAGCCATTTTGATCAAATAAAAATGAATAACTTGAAGAAGATGTAATAATTTCACCACCCTCTTTCAAGTTCTTTTCTTCTTAGACTTCTTATTTCATTATTATTTCTGTTATAAAATACAAAATCCAGTATATTATATATAATTTTATGTTATTATTAATATGGTGCAACCATATTCATTATTCTATCCATCCTTTGAATGACATGTCACCAAACGTGTGTACGTACGGACTACCGTCTCCACATCATGGTGTAATTGTTATCAATACATTATTACTTGGATGGGTATAATAATGATGTGAAATTCATGTAAATAATAAATATAACATGATAATAATTCTTTATATATGATATAACATCCATTTATATATTATTTTAATATCAAAATAATGATATTGTCTCGTGTATACGTACGGATTACCCTCTCCATGAACGCGATGAGATTCATTCCCCATCATATCCATTCAAGACTAATTTTCATTAGATGATTAAAAAAAATGTTTATATACTTGATATAATTTTGGATATTAATAAGTTATATCCCACCCATAAAAAATATTACTCACATAACAAAGAATACAAAGGAAAACAAATCCATTAACACCCAAAATTACAATAATACTATGATATTTTTAACAAGACAATGTTAAAAGATCATATACTATATCATATTAATTTATATGATTCTTGTATAATTTAATAATAATTATTTCACCATTATACAGGAGGTTAAATTACCCTCGATCAAGGAAAAGTACATGATAAGGTTTAATTCTACAATATCTTCATTATCCGAGGGTGTTATTACATAAGTATCTACTAGGAAATATATATTATCCATGTACATGTTTCATGAAATAGTTTTCAAAAGGATTATTTTAACGTAATTTTTAATAAGTCATCATTTTAAATGTTTTAAATATTTATTCCTCTAAATCATTCTCATTAATTTCCATGTTTTCAGAATGGTTTTTAAGGATTTAACTATATGGATATGAATGTTTTTTAAATGTTAATTCCTTTCCGTAGTTTCAAATCCATATGGGACACCTTGATTCAAAAATGTCTTTAAATGTCCTCCTTTCTAAATTGTGTGACTTTTAAATGTTTTCTTGAAAAAGGGATATTTCTCTCAAAGAGTTTTACAAATAATTTTCATCTATGTCAACATCCTTTGAAGGATTTTAAACATTCTTGAAGTTGATTCATTTTGATACAAATCTTCCATATTGTCTTGATGGTTTTTTGATATGTAAGACAGTGGATGTGTTATCTTTATACCATTCATGGTTTATGGATCAATTATTGACATTTCATATGCTAGTTTTAAAATGAATGTTTATGTTATGTTTAAACCTTTTTATATGAGGAATACATTGGACTTAATATGTGACGGGTGGAACTGCTATAGCTCCTTGATGCATCGGTAGGTCTCATGAGACAAACTAGTGTTTTGGCACAAGGCCTAGAAAAAATCTTATTTGTAGTCTTGGCACATGGCCTTGACTATGTGCTTATGATAGTATGACATTATGCATTCAATCATTATGAATGTGGTTATTGATATTGTATGTGATTATTCGACTAGTAGAATATCCATGTGAATAAGTAAATGTCATTACTTCATTTTGTTTTTACTATATTTTGATGAAGTTTAAGTTTAAAAGGTTCTTGATTTAGTTATACATTTCCTTAAATGTTTATGATTAACTATGAAAGTTTCCACTATATTGTTATCCTTACTGAGCATCTAATCCCACCCCTTTCTATGTTTTATTATTTCCATGATGTGAAGAAGTATTTTATGAATGACTTGTAGGGATAGACATAGGGAATATGAGTGTGGAAGATGGAGACTATGTTGTTCTAGCTTTTCACTTTATAATGTAATAAGAGACTTATGAATGTATCTAGTGTTTCGACGGCTACTAAACTGGTCGGTCCTTTGGGACATGATTCCTTGTAATCATGCCAATGTATTAAAATAATGCAGAGACTCTGGGTAACTGTGGTCAGGGCGTTACAAAAATGAGGATGATAATGTCACAAAGTTTGAGGCTAACATTACATGGTTAGAAAGGCATGCTGTAGATTATATATGTAACCCAAGAAGTAAGATTTATCGTTTCTTTAATGGGTTAAAACCATTTCTCTATTGGGCATTATTCTCACAATCCTTCTCGTTGTACGAAGATATTGTCTCATGTGCATTGAAGATAGAAAAATAATTCTCTAGGTCTTTTGACTTTAAAGCAAAGAAAGAGAAGAAGAGATCTGCTGATCACTATGGAAATTGAAATAAGGGGAAGAATTGAAGAGTTGAATATCCATCCTACATTAAATGTTGGAATAAACACCCTGGTACATTCTTGATGGGAATGGGAGTCCCTTACAAGTGTGGTGAAAAAGTCCACCAAGCTCATGATTTCAAGGGGAAGAAAGAAGCTACCGATGTTCAATTATACAATTACAGGGATATGGGACATTATGCAAATTAATTTCCTAAGCGTCAGGAGAACTTATCTCAGAAAAGGCCATGGGATCAAGGCCAAGCTTATGCTATCACTACTACTAAGGTAGAAGCTCTGAAAGACGTGGTGGCATGTGATTTAATGGTTTCCGAAGGTTTAGAAAATGATTTATTTGATTTTGGATCATCACATTTTTTAATATCTTCCCAGTTTGCTAAAAAAAATAGATATTCTCAATTTAACTTAACAAGGGAGTTTTCAGTCAAAACTCCTGAGGGATGTATCATCGCAACAATGTTTTTTTAATCCGTTCTCATTAGAGCATATAAATTTTATTTATCTGCTGATCTCATCATCATATCCATGATGTAATTTTATATAATCCTAGGTATGGATTGGCTTTCGGACCATGATGAAAATATTTATTTTAAGAAGAAGGAGGTTATGATTTTTGATGATTATGATAAAGAACACCTTATCTTTAGAGAAGAGTAACCACCTCCTAATTCTTATCTTGATCCACCCCCAGTAGCTCAACTAAATTCAATTATTGCGGAGTAATAGAATGAAATAATTGTGGGTGATGAAAGGAATGTTCATATAGAGGATGTACCTGTTGTGAATGAATATGTTGATGTGTTTCCAGAAGATTTACCTGGACATCCTCTAGAACGAGAAATTTAGTTTTCCATTGATTTAATTCCTCGATCAAGGCCCATATCGATGGCCCCTTATAGAGTAGAAACTGTGGAATTTGTGTAACTAAAGAAACAACTAGAGGAATTGAGTAATAAGGTATTTATTTTCCCAAGTTTTTATCCATGGGGAGCCCCTGTTCTTTTTGTTAAGAATAAATATGGATCGATGAGGTTGTGCATTGACTATAGGGATATCAATGCTATAACAATAAATAACAAGTATCTCATACCTCGCATTAATGAATTATTCGACCAACATTATGGATCTCAATATGGTTCAATGATTAACCTTAGATTTGGATATCCTCAGTTGTGTGTGAAGAAGGAATACATTCCGAAAATAGCATTTTGAACCAGGTACATGCATTAAGTGTTTACATTAATTCTTTTTTGGATGACTAATGCATCCTCTATTTTCATGGATCTAATGAATAGATTTTTCAAGTAATATCTTGATGATTTTGTGGTGTTATTTATTGATGATATCTTGGTATACTCCAAAACATAATAAGATCATGAAAATCACTTGTGCATTATCTTGAAGATTCGTAGAAGACATGAATTATATGGGAAGTTTAGAAAGTGCGAATTATGGCTTTTGGAGATTTATTTTCTTGGACATATTGTCTCTAAGGATGGAATCTACATTGATACATCTAAGACAATAGAAATCCATGAATGGACATCACTGATGAGTATAACTGAGGTACGTAGTTTTATTGGTTTAGCAGGTTATTATCGACGTTTCGTCCAGAACTTTGCCCGACTGGCTGACCCATTAATGAAGCTCACACATAAATGGGTTAAATTTGTTTGGAGAAAAGATTGTGAACAATGTTTTGAAGAACTATAGAGATGATTAGTCAATGCTCCTATATTTACTCTACCATTAGGGAATGAATGGTTTGTTATTTATAGTGATGCTTCAAAAAAAGGACTTGTGTGTGTCCATATGCAGAATGATAGGGTTATTTCCTATGCATCACGACAGCTAAAAATTCCTGAGAAAAACTATCCTACTCATGATATTGAGTTAGCACCTGTAATATTTTCTATGAGGATATGGAGACACTATCCCTATGGTGAAAAATTTGAGACTTATACTGATTACAAGAGTTTGAAGTATATTTTCTAACAGAAAGAACTCAACCTGAGGAAAAGGAGATGGATCGAACTACTCAAGGAATATGATTTCATGATACACTACCACCTGGGGAAAAAATTTATGGTGGAAGATGCTTTGAGTAGAAAGGATCATGGTGTTTTGAACAAATGAGAGTTGAAAGGGATCATATTTTCATGGATATAGTAATAATGGACATGGAAATAACCATGGAAGGTGAAACATCAATTCTTTTTAAAATGGTTTCCAAACCATCTTTACTATAAATGATAAAGAATTATTAGACCGGTGATGAAGAGTTTCAAAAGAATATTAATGCTGCAAATGATGGGAGATTGAGTGAATTTGTGTATTAAGATGGAATTTTGAAATTTAGGAAGAGAATTTATGTTCCCTGATATACCTGATCTAAAAAGGGAATTTTTGGATGATTCTCATAGTTCCAATTTATCTATACACCCTGGGAGCACAAAAATGTATAGTGATTTGAAGGAACATTTTTTGTGGGACAACATGAATAGGGAGATTGCTAATTTTTCGTTAAGATTTATGGTTTGTCAACCAGTGAAAACTAGAAGGCAACAACCTAGAGGAGTCAGGAAACCTCTTCTCATACCTGAGTAAAAATTGGATTATATTATGATGGAATTTGTCAAGGGACTACCAAAGACTCCTAGAAGGAACGATGAAATATGGTTCATTTTTTATCGTCTTACCAAGTTAGAACATTTTCTTTATATAAGAGAAGATATACCACTTGAACATCTAGAAAGACTATATATTAATAATTTTGTGAGACATCATGGAGTACCCCTATCAATTGTTTCTGACCGTGATCCACATTTTACATCATGATTCTGGAAGAGTATTCAGAAGGCCTTTGATACTAAACATTGTTTGAGCACTGCCTACCACCCCCAAACTAATTGACAATCAGAACGGACAATTAAAACCATATATGACATGTTGAGATCATGCTCACATGACTTTCATGGTATGTGGGATCAATATTTACCTTTGGTAGAATTTTATTATAACAATAGCTTCCATTCATGTATTCAGATGGCACCATATGAAGCGTTATTCGGAAAGAGATGTCGTACAACAACCTGTTGGGATGATGTTGGTGAAATAAAATTCGTAGGCCCAGAACTTGTGGAGGAAATGATATAAAAGGTGAAGGTAATCCAAACCCACATCAAAGTAGCTCAAAGTAGGCAGAAAAGAAATTTTGACAACCAAAGGAAGTATTTGGAATTTAATTTAGGAGATCATGTTTTCCTAAAGGTATCTCCATGGAAGGGATTCATACATTTCGGTAAGAAAGGTAAATTGAGTCCCATGTACATTGGACCTTTCAAAATTATAGAACGAATTGGGGATATAGCATATCTTTTGGCAATGCCGCGAAATCTCTCCCAAGTTCAAGATGTGTTCTACGTATCACTGTCGAGAAAATACATTCCTGACCCAATACATGTACTCATCTATGAGAAAGTAAAAATGGGACCTGATCTGTCTTTTTGCGAAGTGCCCGTTAGGATTCTTGATACCAGATAACAAGTGTTGAGAAACCGTATGACTCGTCTAGTAAAAGTTCTCTGGAGATACAATAAGATGGAAGAGGCAACGTGGGATCTCGAGGAACTTATGATGAAGAAATAACCGAGTCTTTTTATGTAGCAATATTCTAGAAATTTTGTGAACAATATTATTTTAAGGAAGGGAGAATGTAACACCCCAAGATTCCATGGTACGCTTCCCTTTAAATAATAAAGTAGCGTGTGTTGAACACAACTTCAAGTTCTAACACACACCACAACCAATTAAACTTGCTGTTATGAATAGTAATACCAAAATTTTGAAATTTTATGAACTTTATCATTCCAAATGGATTTTATTTTTGGATTCGGAGTATCGAAATTAGCTTAGGCTGAATTTTTGGTATTTTTCTAAAAACATTTAGTTTTTGATGAATAATGAAAATTACTAAATTTTAATTAAAACAACTTTTTTAATCGAAATAATTAAAAGTGATAAATTATGCATTTGAATGGGTTTTAAGTATAAATATATCATATTTTTATCATTTAATATAATTTAGGTCATTATAAGTAATTTTACATTTAAATTTGACGTAAACAAGTGTTAATCTTTTGATAGTTACAATTTCATAAAAACATGATTTTTGTTTTCACAACGAGAATTAATTTTAAATTAATTTTGGAAACTTATGTGTTTTGAATTTATAAAAATGGATTCCATATTTGTAATTAGGAGGTCTAAAGTTCGTAAATAGGTAACTTTTTTTAGACATTTTGAATAATTACTTCGCTAAATATTTTATTTACCAAGGTTAAAGCGTAAATCTGGTAAATAAGGGTAAAACAATAATATTGTAATAATATTAAATTACCCTAACATGTGTCCTAACACTATAGGATGATACATGTCCGACCATGGGAATCTTTGGGTCAACTTTGGGACCCCATTGAGCCACTTTTAAGTGATAATGACACTTTATATTAATTAAGTTAAAGTAAAGACAAAAATGACATAAGCATATCTCTTTTAGTAAAAAAAATTTTACATAGGGTTATGTATGTTATATCTTAGAATATAAATATTCATTGGAAAGATAAAAATACTTCCTTCATCATGGTACATCTAATAAACTAAATTATTAATAACACAATAATAATGTATTGTTTACCTCCTTAATAAATGATTTGAATAATTAAGATTATAAATACTAAAATAATATCCAAAACCTCTATAATTCTTAATGGATGATTTCATTTCGATCATGAGTCATATTATATTCAACGTTAATGAGTTTTGACCTTTATAAACCAAATATCATTATATAATAAAATAATATTTTCAATCTTTCCTAAAAAGCCCCTCCTCCCCCTTATAAAAATCCCTCACCTATAACAAATTCTACACACCACTAAAGCCCATGGTCTCATCCAAAATCTTCCCAATTAAGCTCACTATATCCCTATCCTCCCCTATAAACCTTAACTTTTGTATAAGGCACTTTAAGAGGTCAATTTGGTTCAAACCAAAGGGAGTTACCCGATTTAAAGATAACATCTTCTCATAAGATCTTTTATTTTATTTTGTTTCTCCAACCCCCTAAAATATCATTTTTCATTTCATTTATAACAACACTATTATCCTAAATATAATAGATTTTTTTATGTTATGTATTAGAACTACACTTACACACACCTCCATCTAATGGGTATAGAACATAATGTTTCTGTGGATGGCGAACTACTACCTGACGAAACGATGAATGTTCAATCATCTACTATAACCTTTTATGGTGGCCATTATTATGGAACTGTAATTAAATATGATATTTATTATATTTATTTTATAAATAAGCTTATGTTATTCCATTTTATATCATACCATTATTCGTTTCATGTTGTATATATATATGATAATTTCATTTGAGGAAGTGCGGACTACCACACTCTCAAAGTGATATGAATCGTTCTTACCATACATGGAATGTATAAAGGATTATGTTAATTAACATAAGTAACATATATAAGATATTTTATTATACTGGAATAATAATATAGCTAAGTATCATTTGTTTTTAATTCCTTTTAAAATTAAAAATGAAATTGAAGTAGTGTCCATGCGTATGTACGGATTACCGTCTCCACGAACGCGATGAGATTCATTCCCCATCGTAACCATTCAAGAATATTTTTAATTTTATTATTAATAACAATGATTAATAACTTAATATAATTCGGTATATTGATCAAATACATCCTATCCATAACAAACAAAGCTTATGTAACAAAACATATAAAGGGAAATGAATCAGTTAACACTGAAACGATGATAATAATAAAAGGAAATATTAGAAGATCATATATGATATCATATTTATGTATATGTTTCTTCTATAATATAATAACAACAATTTAACTATTATACAGGAGTTTAACGTACTCTCGACCAAGGAAAAGTACCAGGTAAGGGTTAATTTCACAATCTCTTCATTATCCGAGGTTGTTTATACGCAATTATCTACTGGGGCCTCTTTATCATCCACATCCATTTTTCATAAAAATATATTTCAAAACATTATTAATATTTTATAGAATATGGGTTAAAGTCATTTATACCCTTGTTTTAATTTTTATAATACGTTTATAAAGGAATCTTTCTGTCGTTTTCCAAACAAGGTCCTTTTTAACCTTTTTGATAAAAATTATGGTAAGAATGTCTTTTTTAACATATACGGTTGGTGCAGCTATTTTCCAGAATTATAAAATCTTATAAGCATACCTTAAAAGAGTATAAGAATATTTTAAAAGTAAATTTTTTATTTTATAATTTTTTTACTTTTAAATGATTTCAAAAGAGAGATATTTCTCTCCGATAGTTTTGATTTTATCTATGTCAATATCCTTTGATGGATTATAAGCTTATTTGAAGTTGATTTATTATGATACAAAACTTCCATATTGTATTGAAGGTTTTGTGATATGTTTGACTATGGATGTGTTATTTTTATGTCATTCATATTTTATGGAGAAAGTACTTAAATTTCGTATGCTGGTTTTAATACGAATGTTTATGTTATGTTTAAACCTGTTCATATGAGGAATTCATTGGACTAAGTAAGTGAGGGTGGAGCCCGCTATAGCCCCTCGATGCATCAGTAGGTCTCATGAGACAAACTACTGTCTTGGCACAAGGCCTTGACAAAATCGTTTTTTAGTCTTGGCACAAGACCTTAAATATATGGTTATGATAGTATGGCATTATGTATTCCATCATTTTAAAAGTGGTTATTGATACTGAATGTGATTATTAGACTAATAGAATATCCATGTGAAAAAGTAAATTGCATTATTTCATTTTATTTTTTCTATATTATGCTGAAGCTCAAGTTTAATGTCTTTTATTTTAGTTATACATCTCATTAAATGTTTATGCATATTTCTAAAAGTTTCCGCTATATTATTATCCTTACTGAGCATCTGAGCTCACCCCTTTCTATGTTTTATTTTTCCCAGGATGTGAAGAAGTTTTTTATGACTGACCTATAGGGACTGTCTGAGGGGATATGAGTGTGGACTGTGGAGACTATGTTGTTGTAGTTTTGCACTTTTTTATGTAATGTGAGACTTATGAATTTATCCAGTGTTTCCAAGAAAACTACACTAATATGTCTTTTGAGACTTGATCTTTTGTGATCTTGCCTATGTTATGTAATAATGCACCGACTCTAGGTAATTGGGGTCGGAGCATTAAATTCCATGTGAGGCCCAGTATATGTTGCTAGGGTTTCCATGGAGAAGAAAAGATCACACACAATGTAACACAAATCACACATTGTGTGACCCATTTTAGAAGGTCAATATGTATCTCATAGGATACTAATGATTGGAAAAGTCATGGTACACAGACACAGTCAGGGTACATGGAAAGAGTTGTGTAGTTGGACACAACCTTATGTATATGAGTTGGTACATGAGAACAATCAAAAGTACATGGGACAAACAGATGACATGGTTTTTGTGCTAGAATACCAATACATTCTATTTAACCTTACATACACATAATGTATATGGATATCTACATTTCGTGTGAGAAAATAGCACATGAGATGACTTGGGGTTGTCTAGATACACCATGTACCCCAGTACATGACATATACCCCCTTTGAGGCTATTTGGATCCCTTTAATTCTTCATTTTGGACCAACATCAGCTGTGTATGTTCCCATGGTCCATCCCCTTAAGGGTACAATGTCACATTTTATCCATATATCTTGATTGTGATCCCCTCTCTAGGAAGAGTCTTGAATAGAGTTTGGGGTGTCCCTAATTTGGACTATAGTGTGATATTGTATCATTCTTTATGATACTATAGATAGGTCTGGTAGAATCAGTTTAACCTCCTTAAACTTGGAGTCAACCCCACATATAGTAGTAAATTTCAATAGGGTTCATGGTATCATTGGAATATGATCTCCAACATAAATGGCTGATGAAGATTGGGTTTTTGGTGTCCCCTAGTAGTCTTGGGTGTGATCTCGTATTTGGGTATAGATATTTTTAGAGACTAGTGAGTTTAATTAGGTCGGTACCAAGGTTCATGACATATTGGATAAGTGAATCTATTGATAGCTTGGCCCATTGAGTGGGTTTCCCCAAATGAGAATTACCTAGATGCTTCGAGCAAAATCCTTTAGCTAGCTATTTGGTTGAGACATCCTGGAGGAGCAGTATCCTTCCGAAGTGCATCTAGGATTTCATTTTATTGATATATTATTTTTAGATGAGTAGTCTTGATGTTTTTTGTTTAGTTTTTTTGGTGTCTCCTACATTGTGTTATTATACTCACCCCTGCATGGGCTATTCCCACTGGGGTCATGTCTTATGTAGATGATGACCCTTTTGATGGTGTCCTGGGAGGATAGGGAGCAGTTGAAGCATAGTATGGGAAAGATAGACTGAGGTATTCTTTTTGGGTAGTTTCATTTTATTGTGGATCCCCCTTATGATAAGTTTGGAGACTACAGTTATTGGTTGGTATTTTATTTGGCCCCATTATTGACTTTACTACATTATTGATGTACTTTTATTATGGGATCATATTTGTATTTATAAACTAGTTTCAGTTGTTTTACATTTTATTATTTTATGGGATTCAATATGTTTTAATGTGTATTGGTACGTTAGGATAATGCCTCCCATGTGTGAGATATGCATACTTGTCACCAATCGCCATCTCGTGGCCTAT
Organism: Viscum album; assembly: GCA_963277665.1. Lineage (NCBI taxonomy): Eukaryota > Viridiplantae > Streptophyta > Magnoliopsida > Santalales > Viscaceae > Viscum > Viscum album. Next base: position 545,131,278 of record OY728153.1, on the reverse strand, counting down.
TGAATGTTGGCTTGGGGTAGTCGTGGACCTGGTCACAATTGGATGGGTCATGATAATATCCATGGATTTTTTCACCTTGGATTCATTTTTAATCATCTCTACCCATCTAATATCACTTTCCATTATATAATTTTACTTACATGTAGGTGAGGGGTACTAGGGTTAGGGTTATATAAAGAAACAATGGACACGTAATCCTATACATAATAAGGAGGGATTATTTAGAAATAAACATTTTCAATTTAATAATAATTATTAATAAAACCCAGGATATAATAACAAAACTAAAATAACAACAACACATACATAGTTTTATCAATCTCATGACTATTCAAACCTACAATAACTATTCACTTAATAAAATCATGGCCCCTAAAACACCCTATGAGGGGGGTGAATCAAGGCATCAAATTTTTCATCAAAAGTGATCGATCTTGTAAATACATGGGTAGGAAACTATGAAACTTATCTAATGTGTATGTGTAGAAAAAGAAACAATCACAAGAAAAGGGACAACACATCAATTTTACATGGTTCATGAAAAAGATCTAGTCCAAGGAGAATACAACGACATTGTTTCAGTCACACCTAAATCCACAAATCTTTACTAGTTGTGGAATACAATAGCCAACACAAATACTCTATTTTGTAACACTTCATTTATAAAATTTTAGGGATAGCACACCCCTCCCCACAGAACACTTCCATCGCTTCCCCCTAGCTCAATACTTTGAGAAACTTCAAACTCAGTTTAATGACTTGAAGTTCACTTCAGGGGATTAGCATTTAGGTATGTGTCCCTTAATAGCATGGGACTCTTCTTACATCATATTCTTGATTTGTTGTTCGTTTAAATCGTTTTTCATTGAAAAGATAATATTCAGAACTATATTTTGTGAAGCTCCTTCATGAATCACCCTAACTCAGTGGATCTCATTGAATCAACATGAAATACACTATCATCATGAAAAATCCATTACTCAAAATCATTATCATTCGTTAGGACTTATGTAGTCTTTTCTCAATGATCAATCTTGCGTAGAAACCAGGATTCATGAAGCTCCCTATAATTCACAAAGTCAGAGTGATTCTGGATTTTCTATAAATTGTTTGAATAAAATGAAGTGGTGTAGCCATATAATTATTGGCTTGTATTTTCAGGATTCTCCACAAAATGAAACTCACTTTTTGTATCTTTCAAAAACATCTTCATTCCAATCCTCTATTCTAAATGATCCATTGATGTTTTATGTTTTTTTGATGCTTAAAGTCAAAATAATTATCCACCCTTCATTCTATAATTCATGTAATCATGGAGAAAATTGTCTGAGATCTTGATCCTCCAAATCTTTGTGAAGATAATACCATTATTCATGAAAACAATTTATTTACCATTTTCATGAAGAGTTGTTTTCAGAAAACAACCTGTCATGATGCTATCCTCTTCCTCAAAATTTTTTATAACGACCCGTACTTTAGATACATGGTTATTACTTCAGAATTGAAACATAATTATTAAAACATATACCAAAACCATTTTAGGGCCGTAAAGGTATAGTGTCTTTAGAAACTGGGAAACATAAACAACTGGTTCATAATTCATCTACATTGTCTCCCGCTTATTTCATCATATCTAGAGTCACTTTTTGGCATATCCTACTTAATACCCATTTTCGTGACCTGGGGAAAAGAAAACATACAAAAGGGTGAGTTAAAATTCTCATTAAGGGTAAACAAAAATTTTTTCAATCATATCATATTCATAAAAACATTACATTGTGAATATCTTAACCTGAAAAAGAGATCATAATATCTTAACATGGGATAAATCATAGTAGTGAAATGTAATCCCATTAATCATAACATAAAACATGAATCTTTGTGGAATACACACATAATCATAGAAAATCATTTCATTTTAGTCAAGACTCATTTCCAAGACTATCATAGCAGACAAAGTCCATTATTGAACCGAGTTCACTCCTCATTCCAGTCATGTATCACTGAACCAGATTAACTTACCGTTCCAGCCATGTCTATCTCATGAGATATAAATCTTTAACCAATGCATTGGAGGGAGATATAGTTCCCACCCATCTCATAATGAAACCATTTTATGTGTGCCCCAAAATCATAAATCATACATCATAGCATAACCCATGTAATAAAAATGGGATTCTTAAACAACATGACATCATAAAACAATTCATATAAGATAAATCACTTCATAAAAATAATTCCATCAAAACATAATAAAATCAATGTAATAATTGGGATAGAAACAGAACCCTATATTATCTTAGATGAAAAATAATTTTGATAAAACACTTGCACTCCATTCTTGAGGAAAATATCCTTTCTACTTCAAAAACAATTTTTCCTTTCTTAACATGGCATAAAATTTTAAACTAAATTATTATAAATAAAAATAAACTCGAAAATTTGTAAAGTAAGCTTCATGGAAAAAATGTTCTATGGAAATCATAAAAATCCATTCATGCCTTATAAGATAAAAAAAATTCTTCTCGTGCGTTCGCCAAAAAAGTCAAAAAGTACCTCATACTGAAAATGACAAAAGATTCCTAAGAAGTCACCAATAGGTAAAATTAGATTGAAAAAATTGTAGGAGGATAGAAATAATATTACATATTGAGGAAACATGGATATGGATGATAAATATTCCCCAGTAAATTCTAATTTATAAAGAATCTCTGATAAAAATGAGATTGCGAGATTTTCCCTTACTTTAGGTCCGATATGCTTAGTACGTATCCGAACCTCATGTCTAAAGGTTTAAATAATTTCATTGACTTATTACAGAATCATATTCATTGTTATGATATCATAGATGGTCATATTCTTATCTTCTTATTAGTAATATTTAATTGATACTTGTTATTCGGGTGTTCATTGCTTTACGTTCTTACACATGTCTTGTCGAATAAATTCTTATTCCTCTTCATCGGTTATAGATACCTTATTTACATAATGTTATTAGTGTAATATGTATTATATTTATTCATTCAATTCATTTATATAATCATTATTCAATGAAGATCACGTAGAACGAGTCACATCACATCATGGAGACGGTAGGTCGTACGTATGCACGAGCGATTATATCATTCCCATAACTATTGAATGGTATTGGAGTGGAAGATGGAATATCTCAGAATTAGTATAATGTAATAATAATCATATATAGTTATTATTTACGCCATAATACCCATCCATGTAATGTGGTGGTGGAAAACAGATTATACCACGGCGTGGAGACGGTATTCCGTATGTACGCACACGCAATGATTTCATTTTCCGTAGGATGGATAGGAGGTGAAATAGGGTTGTTTTTAATATTTATAATAACATATCAGCATATGAGTGGTACTGATGTTATTAATTTATGATGAAACAAATAAATAATAATAAGTAGAAGAAGAAATAAAATGGAAATAATCGGTAAAGGATATTACCTCTTCTTTTACGCGCCTCTTCTTAACCTCCTCTTACGGAACTAAAGTTGGTCTTTGAAGAAGACCATGTCCTATAGTATGTTTCTAGGGAAGTGGAGAAGAGAAATTGGTAGGAGTTGGCTGAGCCTGAAGGCTCAACGTGGTGTGAGGAGGAGAGGTAGGAGGTACCCTTTTATAAGCGAGGAGAGGGGCACCTTTGGAATTATATGAAATTTTAATTTATAATAAATTCCAACCCCACTTAAAAACCACAAAAAATGAATCAAATCCAAATAGTAGATGATATAGGGTTTTAGTCTCATCAACCAATAATATTTACACATGTTGGGAATTTATTTTAAACATTATCAACTTGATTTATCCTTATATAATCTATTTATTTTTATTTGTGGTAATAATATTATAAATTTTAAATCATTATAAATAATTACCTATATGTTGTTAATTTTCAATAATTGTATAATTTATTACATTTTAGACCGTATAATTTTTATATTTTAATTTTTGAATATTTTTGTGATTTTTAAACAGTTTTATAATATTTAATTTTTATAAAATAACAATAGTTTCAATTTTGACACTATTCATTTATTTGAATTTAAATAAAATTTATACATAATATATGTTCTAAATAAAATATATAATAGATTCATAACATGTCATATTTATCTAGAGAATTATTGGAGCACATTAAATAGTTCATATAATATTTATTTTAATCTTTTTAAAATCATTTATTTGATAATTCAATCAATAAAAAAATTTCAACATCACTATTGTGTCATAATTAATGATAATTATTTAATACTTAAAAATTAAAAACTAATTCACATGATGTAGGTAATTTTAATTATATTTTTAGAGACTATTCATGTTCAATGTTCCATGAAGTTTATCAGTAAATTAAAATTATTATACATATAATATTTAAGAGAGTGATATGTTGTCACTTTCTTTGGTTTTAATAATAATTAAACTATTTTAATGGTAAAAATTCCATAAAATGAATTTATTCAGACCCTTAGGTGATAATGGTCGACTGTTAGTCATCCAATATAATTTTGGAAGGTGTTAGGTTAATTTTATAATCTTATTTTACCCTTAATTACTAGATTTACCTTTAACTGCAGTAAATAAAAATTACCGTAGTTACTATTCACAATATCAAAAAAAATAAAAGTAATCTATTAACATAATTTGGACCCACTGAATCCAAATATGGAATCCATTTTTCAAAATTTCAAACACAGAGGTTTCAGTAATTAATTTAAAATTAATCCCATTATTATGAAAATGGGTTTTAAAAGTTAAAACATTGCCAAATATTGAAATGTTTTTGAAAAAAAATAATTCTTTTATCCGAAAAATTTATTTTTTTCTCGTATAATATGTAAAATAAATTCTAATGTTATATAAAATTCAAAATGTTTTTAATACTATTTATAACATATACTTTATAGAATATTTTAATAACAAATTTTTTTTAGTGAAACTCGATATTGCGTACAACACATTCTATCGAGGAAGGTTGCTCTTCCATATAATGCATGCCAAGCTAGTGTTGTGTGTAGTGAAATATTTCTTTGATGTTGCGTATAAAATAAGACATAAAAAAATATACTTCTCATAAAATATTAGGGTGATACATTCTACCCACCTTAAAATGAATTTCGCCCTCAAAATTCGTCACTTCGTAAAAAACAGATGTGGATACCTTTCCATCATCATATCCTCAAGCTCCCATGTAGCTTCTTATAATTGGTTGTTCCTGCATAAAACTTTCACCAAGTGAGTTGTCTTGTTCTGTAGAACATTTTTGATACGATCCAAGATTCTCTATTAGTTTTTCTTCATAAGAAATATCTTGCTCCAGTAGTAAAACTTCTGAGCTTAGTACATGTGAAGGATCAGGTATATACTTTCTCAGGAGAGATACATGGAACACATCGTGAACTTGAGAGAGATTCGGTGGAAGCACCAATCGGTAAGCTACCTTCCCAACACTATCTAGTATTTCAAAATGACCAATATACCTAGGGCTCAACTTTCCATTCTTTCCAAATCTCATTACTCTCTTCCAAGGAGATATCCGTAAGAACAATTTATCACCCACATAAAAATCAAAGTCTTTTTTTTAGTTGTCAGCAAAACCTTTTTGTCAACTCTAAGCTGACCTTATGTGTTGTTGAATAGATATGACCTTTTCTGCCATCTCATCAATAAGATCATGTCCTAATAGATTTATTTCCCCAACTTTATCCCAGCAAGTTGGTGTTCTGCATTTCTTTCCATAGAGAGCTTCATAAGGAGCCATCTGAATACTAGAGTGGAAGGTATTATTAATAGAAAATTCCACCAAAGGTAGGTGTTGATCCCAACCACCATTGAAATCCATATAGAAAGCTCTTAACATGTCTTCTAGAGTTTGAATTGTTCTCTCAGACAGACCGTCTCTATGAGGATGATAAGCAGTTCTTAAACTCAACTCAGTATCTAGAGTATGATGAAGACTTCACCATAACTTCAAGGTAAACCTCGGATCTCTATCAAATATAATGGAAATTGGTACTCCATGAAATCTTACAACTTACTTTACATATATCCTGGGAATCTGATCGAGATAGAAATATTCTCTAATAACAATGAAGTGTGCCAACTTCATATGGCGATCAACTATGACCCAGATTGCATTATTTCTTGTGGATGTTTTAGGAAGTCCAGTGACAAATTCCATAGTGATGTTTTCCCATTTCTATTCTGGTATGGGTAATGGTTGTAACATACCCTTAGACTTCTATATCTCAGCTTTAACTTGTCGACAAACCATGCATCGAGAGACATATTCAGAAACATCTCTTTTCATTCCATCCCACTAGAAGTACTCTTTCAGGTCCCCTTAAATCTTTGTGGTTCCAGGATGAATAGAGAATGAAGAACTATGAGCCACATCCAGTAGATCCATCTTTAATTCTGTGATGGGAGGAACACAAACCCGACTCCTGAACCTTATTATTTCATCCCGATCAATGTGAAATTTAGGAACATTTCTCACCTTATTTTGTAACTCTACATCTTCTTTCTGTGCCTCTTTAATCTTCATAAGTATAAATGGTTGAACATTCATTTGAGAAAGATAAGATTTTTCCCCTTCCATTATAATTCAAAGATCCATCCTTTGTAAATCCATATATATTGGATATCATGTGATCGTCATCATGGATAAGCTAGTATAGTATTGTCGACTTAAGGCATCTGCCACCTTGTTTGCTTTCCCAGGGTGATAATGAATTGAGTAGTCGTAATCCTTAATCAACTCCAACCATCTTCTAGGGCGCATATTCATCTCCTTTTGTGTGAAAATATACTTTAAACTTTTATGATCAGTATAAATATCATACCTTTCACCATAAAGGTAATACCTCCAAATATTTAATGAAAAGATTACCGCAGCTAGCTCTAAATCATGAGTTGGGTAATTATTCTCATGGATTTTCAACTGTCATGAGACATAAGCTATCGCCATATCATTTTGTAGGAGAACACACACCAATCCCTTCTTGGATGCATCACTGTATATCACAAACCTTTCTCCACTACAAGGCAGTGTGAGAACATGTGCACTGGATAACCTTCATTTTAGCTCCTTGAAAGTTTCTTCACACTCCTCTGTCTAAATGAAAATAACACCTTTTTGAGTCAACCTGGTGAGTGGAATAGATAACCTTGAAAAATATTTCACAAAACGTCGATAATATCCAGCCAAGCCAAGAAAACTTCGGATCTCAGTTACTGTTGTTGGTCTCGACCACCTTTTGATAACCTTTGTTTTTGTTGGATCCATAGATATCCCATCATATGAGATTATATGAACAAAAAATGAAACTTTTTGAAGCCATAATCCACACTTGGTAAATTTTTTTGGGTCGGAATAAACGAGAATGATGGCAAGAGGGGGGGTTAATTGCCTTTTAAAAAATTGATTAACAAATAAAAAATCAAAGTTGAAATGCAGCGGAAATAAAGGAGGCAAAACACAAGAAATTGATAACGGAGTTCGGCCAAAACCCGGCCTACGTCTCCGCTCCCAACTCAACCGTTGAGAGATTCCTACCGCTTTCTTTTCAATGGTTTTAGCAAGAAACCCACTAGGCTTTGAGGTAGCACTAGGACCTATTACAGCTTGCTTTTAAGTGGTTAAGCAAGAACCCACTTTCTTTAAATGGTTTAGCAAGAACCCACTAGCCTTTTTAACGGGTGAAGGCTAGCTCACCGAAAACTCAAGCCTTTTAAAAGGAAAGGCTTGAAGAAACCTCTTCACACCTTAATGGTGATTTGAGACCCAAAAGAAAGAGGGGATGAGAAAAGTTTGGGGTTTGTAGGCACAAACCCAATTTTAAAGCTCAAAATAAATAAACAATAAAAACCGTATATGAGGAAGACTTGGGCACCAAGGTATGATGGAGTTGATGTAGCGTGCTCTCCCAAGATTCTTGAGGTGCTCCTTGGATTGGAAATTGGTTGGAGCACTTGAGGATCCTTGAAGGTGGAGCGCCGGAGGTTCACCAAATGTGCAACAATATGTCCGAGCGCTTGGTATATGATCCGGGTAGGTTCCGGGGCTTCCTTGGCCTTTATTTATAGGCATGGAACCCATTGGGGGCCTTCGGAGCCGTTGGAGAGGCTAAAAGAGCCGTTGGGAGCCAAGTGGGCCAGCCTGGTCAAACTGGAACGGCTAGTTTGACTGGCTCCACCGGCTGGCCGGTACAGTACCACCGGTTGGCCAGTGTGTGCAAAAAGGCATAGGATTCCTGTGCAGGGGCCACCGGCTGACCGGTGCCAGAGCCACCGGCTGGCCGGTGGCAAGACAGTAGCTGGCACTGTTTGGAGAGGGTACCACCGGCTGGCCGGTGCTGAGGCCACCGGTTGGCCGGTGGGGAGGCAGTAGCTTCCCTTTGAGTGCAGGTGCCACCGGCTGGCCGCTGGTGTGCCACCGGTTGGCCGGTGGTCTGGACAGAAGGATGCCTTCTGTCCAGGCTCCTATCGGTTGGCCGGTGCACTTCCATCGGTTGGCCGGTGGACTGAATTTCAGTCCACTTTGCCTCCTTTCTTTCTTGGCCCAATTCCTTGGCCACCTGAATTGATTCCTATCATCCAAAAACACTTGAAAGAGGATTAGAAAAATATGAGGGTGATTGTGATCATGAAAATAAAACCTTGAGGGGTTCGAGAGGTACAACAATCTCCCCCTATTTTGATGATCACAATCACAAAAACAATCAAAGTAAAATACTGAAAGAAAGGCATGCTTTTAAATGATAAATTGAAAATAAATACTAAGCATGAGAGAAAAGATTCTCCCCCAATCAATCAAGAAATTTTCTCCTTCTGTCCAGGCTCCTATCGGTTGGCCGGTGCACTTCCATCGGTTGGCCGGTGGACTGAATTTCAGTCCACTTTGCCTCCTTTCTTTCTTGGCCCAATTCCTTGGCCACCTGAATTGATTCCTATCATCCAAAAACACTTGAAAGAGGATTAGAAAAATATGAGGGTGATTGTAATCATGAAAATAAAACCTTGAGGGGTTCGAGAGGTACAACAATCTCCCCCTATTTTGATGATCACAATCACAAAAACAATCAAAGTAAAATACTGAAAGAAAGGCATGCTTTTAAATGATAAATTGAAAATAAATACTAAGCATGAGAGAAAAGATTCTCCCCCAATCAATCAAGAACTTTTCTCCCCCTTTGTGATTATCAAAATAGAGTGGGGCATAAAACATGATTGAGGGAACGGTTTGAAAAACATGATATGAGAAATGAAAAATCAATTGAGATTTTTGAAATTGAAATGAAAATTTGAATAACAGTTTGAATTGAAAGTTTTGAATCAAAAACCATTTGAAATTTGAAATTTGAATTGAAAATTTTGATACCAAGTGTTGAAATTGAAAGTTGGAATCGAAAATTTTGAAATTGAAGTAAAAAGGGTTTAAACGATCCTAACTCCCCCTAAATAAAAACAATAAATCACCGGGGAGAGGGATTTTGAAAAGAGACAATTTTGGGCCCGGAGAGACTCGCTAAGAGGGATTTTTCAATCCACACTTGCCTTGTAGCGGGTCTTCTCCTATAGAATTCATCCGAATAAAAAATCGATTTGGGCCTACCGTACCGGGCTTTTTTGCAATTACATTCATATATCATGTGCCCGGGTTTCTTGCAATAGTTACAAAATTTATAACAAGAGCTCCCCCTTACAAAAACAGTTGGAGCATGGGAGGAGGAAGCTATATTGGTGTAGCCTAGCCCTTGGGTGGTTCGGGAAACGCGTTGGGAACCAAGTAAATTGTTCAAATTTTGTTCCCCTTGGGTGAACTTCGCTAGAGTTTCTCTAAGGTCCTTGATGGCTGATTCCAAAGAATCAACATTGGGAAAATTTTGGATTTTTAGGGAGAGTTCCTCCTTCTCTTTAAGAAGTTGTTCTTTTTCGGAGGAGAGTTTTTTGAAATTCTTTTTCAAAGCGACAAATTTTGATGAATGCTCATGAAAACCATTTTCTAATTGATCTCTAACGTGTTGGAGTTCTTCATATGACAAATGATTGAAAGAATTTGAAGAACTAGAAGACGAGGAAGAAGAGTCGGAAGATGATACCTCATGATTTGCCATTAGGCATTTTTTACCTTGGTCGCTCGAGGAGAAGGAGGAGAATGAAGAGGTGGAGCTATCACTCCATGTTGCCTTTGAAGCCTTCTTCTTTTTCTTCTTGGCCCTTTTCTTGTGAGGTGGGCAAGCGGGTACGGATTTTTCATCGGGTTCCTGCTTTTGAGCGGGTTCTAGCTTTTGAGCGGATTCTTGCTTTGGAGCCTCACTAGTACCTTCATAGGTTAGTTCTAAAAGCTTCCAAATATCATGAGAAGATGTTCAAGAATAAATACAATCAAAAACATTACGATCTAACCCACAATGTATAGCATTCATGGCTTTGCCATCAAGCTCGAAATTTGCAATGTCAGCGGGGGTCCATTGAGATTCATCGGGAGAAGAAAGGGTGAAACCATGCATGACAATTTTAAAAATAGGATAACCAATGCTTTTAAGAAATGTGGTCATGCGGGTTTTCCAAAAAGAATAATCAGCTCCATCAAAGAATGGAGCACGATCCAAAGAAAATCCTTCGGGGGCGTAAGAGGTTGAAGCGGTAGAAGCCATCAAAAAGGATCTTTAATTTGAAACCGGTTAGGGATTTATTCAAATACGTCCTCTGATACCAATTGTTGGGTCGGAATAAATGAGAATGATGGCAAGAGGGGGGGTGAATTGCCTTTTAAAAAATTGATTAACAAATAAAAAATCAAAGTTGAAATGCAGCGGAAATAAAGGAGGCAAAACATAAGAAATTGATAACGGAGTTCGGCCAAAACCCGGCCTACGTCTCCGCTCCCAACTCAACCGTTGAGAGATTCCTACCGCTTGCTTTTCAATGGTTTTATCAAGAAACCCACTAGGCTTTGAGGTAGCACTAGGACCTATTACAGCTTTCTTTTAAGTGGTTAAGAAAGAACCCACTTGCTTTTAATGGTTTAGCAAGAACCCACTAGCCTTTTTAACGGGTGAAGGCTAGCTCACCGAAAACTCAAGCCTTTTAAAAGGAAAGGCTTGAAGAAACCTCTTCACACCTTAATAGTGATGTGAGACCCAAAAGAAAGAGGGGATGAGAAAAGTTTGGGGTTTGTAGGCACAAACCCAATTTTAAAGCTCAAAATAAATAAACAATAAAAACCGTATATGAGGAAGACTTGGGCGCCAAGGTATGATGGAGTTGATGTAGCGTGCTCTCCCAAGCTTCTTGAGGTGCTCCTTGGATTGGAAATTGGTTGGAGCACTTGAGGATCCTTGAAGGTGGAGCGCCGGAGGTTCACCAAATGTGCAACAATATGTCCGAGCACTTGGTATATGATCCGGGTAGGTTCTGGGGCTTCCTTGGCCTTTATTTATAGGCATGGAACCCATTGGGGGCCTTCGGAGCCGTTGGAGAGGCTAAAAGAGCCGTTGGGAGCCAAGTGGGCCAGCCTGGTCAAACTGCAACTGCTAGTTTGACTGGCTCCACCGGCTGGCCGGTACAGTACCACCGGTTGGCCGGTGTGTGCAAAAAGGCATAGGATTCCTGTCCAGGGGCCACCGGCTGACCGGTGCCAGAGCCACCGGCTGGCCGGTGGCAAGACAGTAGCTGGAATTGTTTGGAGAGGGTACCACCGGCTGGCCGGTGCTGAGGCCACCGGTTGGCCGGTGGGGAGGCAGTAGCTTCCCTTTGAGTGCAGGTGCCTCCGGCTGGCCGCTGGTGTGCCACCGGTTGGCCGGTGGTCTGGACAGAAGGATGCCTTCTGTCCAGGCTCCTATCGGTTGGCCGGTGCACTTCCATCGGTTGGCCGGTGGACTGAATTTCAGTCCACTTTGCCTCCTTTCTTTCTTGGCCCAATTCCTTGGCCACCTGAATTGATTCCTATCATCCAAAAACACTTGAAAGAGGATTAGAAAAATATGAGGGTGATTGTGATCATGAAAATAAAACCTTGAGGGGTTCGAGAGGTACAACAATCTCCCCCTATTTTGATGATCACAATCACAAAAACAATCAAATTAAAATACTGAAAGAAAGGCATGCTTTTAAATGATAAATTGAAAATAAATACTAAGCATGAGAGAAAAGATTCTCCCCCAATCAATCAAGAAATTTTCTCCTTCTGTCCAGGCTCCTATCGGTTGGCCGGTGCACTTCCATCGGTTGGCCGGTGGACTGAATTTCAGTCCACTTTGCCTCCTTTCTTTCTTGGCCCAATTCCTTGGCCACCTGAATTGATTCCTATCATCCAAAAACACTTGAAAGAGGATTAGAAAAATATGAGGGTGATTGTGATCATGAAAATAAAACCTTGAGGGGTTCGAGAGGTACAACAATCTCCCCCTATTTTGATGATCACAATCACAAAAACAATCAAAGTAAAATACTGAAAGAAAGGCATGCTTTTAAATGATAAATTGAAAATAAATACTAAGCATGAGAGAAAATATTCTCCCCCAATCAATCAAGAACTTTTCTCCCCCTTTGTGATTATCAAAATAGAGTGGGGCATAAAACTTGATTGAGGGAACGGTTTGAAAAACTTGATATGAGAATTGAAAAATCAATTGAGATTTTTGAAATTGAAATGAAAATTTGAATAACAGTTTGAATTGAATGTTTTGAATCAAAAACCATTTGAAATTTGAAATTTGAATTGAAAATTTTGATACCAAGTGTTGAAATTGAATGTTGGAATCGAAAATTTTGAAATTGAAGTAAAAAGGGTTTAAACGATCCTAACTCCCCCTAAATAAAAACAATAAATCACCGGGGAGAGGGATTTTGAAAAGAGACAATTTTGGGCCCGGAGAGACTCGCTAAGAGGGATTTTTCAATCCACATTTGCCTTGTAGCGGGTCTTCTCCTATAGAATTCATCCGAATAAAAAATCGATTTGGGCCTACCGTACCGGGCGTTTTTGCAATTACATTCATATATCATGTGCCCGGGTTTCTTGCAATAGTTACAAAATTTATAACAAGAGCTCCCCCTTACAAAAACAGTTGGAGCATGGGAGGAGGAAGCTATATTGGTGTAGCCTAGCCCTTGGGTGGTTCGGGAAACGCATTGGGAACCAAGTAAATTGTTCAAATTTTGTTCCCCTTGGGTGAACTTCGCTAGAGTTTCTCTAAGGTCCTTGATGGTTGATTCTAAAGAATCAACATTGGGAAAATTTTGGATTTTTAGGGAGAGTTCCTCCTTCTCTTTAAGAAGTTGTTTTTTTTCGGAGGAGAGTTTTTTGAAATTCTTTTTCAAAGCGACAAATTTTGATGAAAGCTCATGAAAACCATTTTCTAATTGATCTCTAACGTGTTGGAGTTCTTCATATGAAAAATGATTGAAAGAATTTGAAGAACTAGAAGACGAGGAAGAAGAGTCGGAAGATGATACCTCATGATTTGCCATTAGGCATTTTTTACCTTGGTCGCTCGAGGAGAAGGAGGAGAATGAAGAGGTGGAGCTATCACTCCATGTTTCCTTTGAAGCCTTCTTCTTTTTCTTCTTGGCCCTTTTCTTGTGAGGTGGGCAAGCAGGTACGGATTTTTCATCGGGTTCCTGCTTTTGAGTGGGTTCTAGCTTTTGAGCGGATTCTTGCTTTGGAGCCTCACTAGTACCTTCATAGGTTAGTTCTAAAAGCTTCCAAATATCATGAGAAGATGTTCAAGAATAAATAAAATAAAAAACATTACGATCTAACCCACAATGTAGAGCATTCATGGCTTTGCCATCAAGCTCGAAATTTGCAATGTCAGCGGGGGTCCATTGAGATTCATCGGGAGAAGAAAGGGTGAAACCATGCATGACAATTTTAAAAATAGGATAACCAATGCTTTTAAGAAATGTGGTCATGCGGGTTTTCCAAAAAGAATAATCAGCTCCATCAAAGAATGGAGCACGATCCAAAGAAAAGCCTTCGGGGGCGTAAGAGGTTGAAGCGGTAGAAGCCATCAAAAAGGATCTTTAATTTGAAACCGGTTAGGGAATTATTCAAATACGTCCTCTGATACCAATTGTTGGGTCGGAATAAACGAGAATGATGGCAAGAGGGGGGGTGAATTGCCTTTTAAAAAATTGATTAACAAATAAAAAATCAAAGTTGAAATGCAGTGGAAATAAAGGAGGCAAAACATAAGAAATTGATAACGGAGTTCGGCCAAAACCCGGCCTACGTCTCCGCTCCCAACTCAACCGTTGAGAGATTCCTACCGCTTGATTTTCAATGGTTTTATCAAGAAACCCACTAGGCTTTGAGGTAGCACTAGGACCTATTACAGCTTGCTTTTAAGTGGTTAAGCAAGAACCCACTTGCTTTTAATGGTTTAGCAAGAACCCACTAGCCTTTTTAACGGGTGAAGGCTAGCTCACCGAAAACTCAAGCCTTTTAAAAGGAAAGGCTTGAAGAAACCTCTTCACACCTTAATGGTGATGTGAGACCCAAAAGAAAGAGGGGATGAGAAAAGTTTGGGGTTTGTAGGCACAAACCCAATTTTAAAGCTCAAAATAAATAAACAATAAAAACCATATATGAGGAAGACTTGGGCGCCAAGGTATGATGGAGTTGATGTAGCGTGCTCTCCCAAGCTTCTTGAGGTGCTCCTTGGATTGGAAATTGGTTGTAGCACTTGAGGATCCTTGAAGGTGGAGCGCCGGAGGTTCACCAAATGTGCAACAATATGTCTGAGCGCTTGGTATATGATCCGGGTAGGTTCCGGGGCTTCCTTGGCCTTTATTTATAGGCATGGAACCCATTGGAGGCCTTCGGAGCCGTTGGAGAGGCTAAAAGAGCCGTTGGGAGCCAAGTGGGCCAGCCTGGTCAAACTGCAACGGCTAGTTTGACTGGCTCCACCGGCTGGCCGGTACAGTACCACCGGTTGGCCGGTGTGTGCAAAAAGGCATAGGATTCCTGTCCAGGGGCCACCGGCTGACCGGTTCCAGAGCCACCGGCTGGCCGGTGGCAAGACAGTAGCTGGCACTGTTTGGAGAGGGTACCACCGGCTGGCTGGTGCTGAGGCCACCGGTTGGCCGGTGGGGAGGCAGTAGCTTCCCTTTGAGTGCAGGTGCCACCGGCTGGCCGCTGGTGTGCCACCGGTTGGCCGGTGGTCTGGACAGAAGGATGCCTTCTGTCCAGGCTCCTATCGGTTGGCCGGTGCACTTCCATCGGTTGGCCGGTGGACTGAATTTCAGTCCACTTTGCCTCCTTTCTTTCTTGGCCCAATTCCTTGGCCACCTGAATTGATTCCTATCATCCAAAAACACTTGAAAGAGGATTAGAAAAATATGAGGGTGATTGTGATCATGAAAATAAAACCTTGAGGGGTTCGAGAGGTACAACAAATTTGGCATAAATCTTCTCCATTGTTAGGGTCTTTAACACAATTCTCAATTGATCTTCATGTTCTTCCTTTCTCTTTGAATAGACAAGAATATTTTCTAAAAATACTACCAAAAGTTGATCAAGATAGTCTCTAAATACTGTATTCATTAGATCCATGTAGATAGCAGGGGTATTAGTAAGACCAAATGGAATCACTGTAAATTCATAGTGTCCATACATGGTACAGAAATCCGTCTTTGGAATATCCTCCTTCTTGACCCTTAATTGATGATATCCTTAATGAAGTTCAATCTTGGAAAAGTATTGAGCTCCACATAGTTGGTCAAATAAGTCATCAATGCATGGGAGAGGACATTTGTTCTTGATATTTATCTTGTTAAGATATCAATAATTAATGCAGAGTCTCATTGATCCATATTTCTTCTTAACAAACAGAACAGGTGCTCCCCAAGGTGATTCACTTGGGCGTATGAATCCCTTGTCAAGATTTTCTTGGAGTTGCTTCTTCATTTCCTACAACTCAATTAGGGCCATTCTATATGTTGTCTTCAAAATGGGCATAGCACCCGATATGAGATCTATTGAAAACTCAACTTCATGATTTGGTGGAAGACCTAGAAATTCCTCTAGAAAGATATAATCCAACTCCTGTACAATTGGTGTATTCTTAATTGTGAGTTTCTCTCCAACCATTAGAGATAAATAACCTTCATATAGTGGAATCAAGACCCACAATATGGAAGAAATTTCCACTGGAAGGTTATGTTCATCCTTGCATCTTTAGATGATCACAGATTGATATGGAATATGAAATGTTACTTCCCTTCTTTGGAAATTGATATGAGATACATATAAAGAAAGCCAATCCATGCCAATAATCACATCAAATTCCACTATATGAAGGATTACAAGATTTGTAGGAAGCACTTTCCCACAAACTTCAATCGGAGAAGGATTGTAAACTTTTGATGCGACGGTTGTGCCATTAGTAGTTGTCACAGCTAACTCAACATCTAATTGTTGAGGTAATATGGAAATAACTTTAGAAAATTCGTCATGAATAAAAGATTGGGTGGATCTATAATCAAATAAAACATTTTCTACTTTAGAGTGGATGGTAAGTGTACCTTTCACAACTTCATTATCAAACTCCACATCACCGATAGAAATTGAATGTGAATTTCCTTTGTCTTTGGCCTTAAGAGTTTTGTTGATGTCGATCATCATCAACAACCCTTAGATTAGGGAATTTATTGGAATAATTCCCGATTTCCTTGCACTTGAAACATTGAAGTGTAGGAGGTGCATTTTGTGTATCCCTTTCTTTGTTTGCATCATTAGAATTTTTTTTCACATTATTTCGACATTCAATTTCCTTATGAACTTCTTTTCCACACATAAAAAATTTTCCTGTCCCTTTAAGACAATTCCATCCATCTTTCTTTCCACAATTTGATCATGAAGGAAAACTTATCTTCTTTTAAGTGTGTTCTATAGATTTTCCTTTCAATTCCATTTTCCTCTTCTATCAATCCTACATGACTAATGGGTTACTCCAATATCCATCTCAACCTTGAGAGTATATCGAACAACGTTCTCGTATCTATTAATGTCCCTTATGGATAACACCCTTCTAAGACTTGGATTTAAGCCACTAATGAATCGATTGAATTTACTCTCAGTTTGGATAATAATTCTAAAAGTGTTCCTTGTAAGTCTCGTAAAATTTGCTTCGTAGGTACCAACAGATTCATCATCCTTTTGCTTTAGTTCAAGAAACTCCTTATCCATATCTGTTCGAAGAATATGAGGGAAGTACTTATTGAAAAATAAGTTCTTGAACTCATCCCATTCCATGGAATCAATTTCATCCCTTTTCCTTGTATTCTTGATAATATTCCACCATTGATCAGCATAACCTTCCAAACGATATACTACTAAGATGACTTTATCATGTTCAGAACATTGAAGAACTGAAAATTTCTTTTCAATGGTACTGATCCATTGTTCATCCACTAATGGATTAGATGACCCACTGAATGAAGGTGGACGTTGCCTCATGAAAGATTCAACAGAATGTTTCTCCTTCCTTTGGTCATTCGGAAGTCCTTCATGATTCACAACTTGAGAATGTTGTGTGAGCATGGCTACATGATTTTACATTCCATCTCCCATAATGTTTGGTTGCACAGGGGGATAGTCATTTCATTTCCCGTCGCATTCAGCATTAACACAGTTCCTTTGGGTTCCAGCCATTGAATAAATCCAAGAAGCATAGTGTGAGAAATAATAATTACAATAGGAAAACCACATAATCAGTAATAAAATTTCACACTTTAGTTCTTATCATAGTTTATTCATGGTCATTTAGAATACACTAGGATTATGCTCTATGCTTAGACATATCCTTTGGGTTCTTACTATGGTTTTCACATCTTAGTTTCCAAAGGTTTATTATACATTTCCTCTTATACCGACTATAAGGACCCATACTTTAGATACATGGTTATTAATTCAGAATTGAAGCATATTTATTAAAACATATAACAAAAAAATGGTAAGATCGTATAGGTATATTGTCTTTAGAAACTGGGAAACATAAACAACTGGTTCATAAATCATCTACATTGTGTCCCTCTTATTTCATCATATCTAGTGTCCCTTTTTGGCATATCCTACTTAATACCATTATTCCTGACCTGGGGAAAAGAAAACATTCACAATGTTGAGCTCAAATGCTCAGTAAGGGTAAACAAAAGAAATTTCAATCATATCATATTCATAAGAACATAACATTTTGAATATCATAACCTGCAAAAGAGATCATAATATCATAACATGGGATAAATCATAGTAGTGAAATGTAATCCCAATAATAATAACTTAAAACAAGATACTTTGTGTCATACACACATAATCAAAGAAAATCATTTCATTTTAGTCAAGACTCATTGCTAATAATATCATAGCGGACAAAGTCCATTACTGAACCAAGTTCGCACCTCGTTCCAGTCCTGTATAACTGAACCAGATTAACTTGTCGTTCCATCTATGTCTATCTCATGAGATATAAGTATTTACCCAATGCATTGGAGGGAGATATAGGTCCCACCCATCTCATTATAAAACCATTCTTCTGTGTGCCACAAAATCATAAATCATTCATCATAGCATAACCCATGTAATAAAAATGGGATTCTTAAACATCGTGACATCATAAAACAATTCATATAAGATAAAGGACTTCATAAAACTAATTCCATCACAACATAATCAAATCAATGTAATAATAGGGATAGAAACAGAACCCAATATTATCTTAGATGGAAAATAATTTTGATAAAACACTTGAACTCCATTGTTGAGGAAAATATCCTTTCTACTTCAAAAACATTTTTTCTTTCTTAACATGTCAACAAAATTTAAACTAAAATAAGTTAATTAAAAATAAACTCGAAAATTTTTAAAGGAAGCTTCATGGAAATAATGATATATGGAAATCTTAAAAATCCATTAATGCCGTCTAAGTTAAAAAACATTCTTCTCTTACATTGGACGAAAAAGTCAAAAAGTATCTTGTACTGAAAATGACAAAAGATTCTTAAAAATTAACTAATAAGAAAAAATTGGATTTAAAAAATTGTAGGAGGATAGAAATAATATTACATATTGAGGAAACATGGATATGGATGATAAATATTCCCTAGTAAATTCTAAAGTATAAACAATCTCGGATAAAAACGAGATTGTGAGATTTTCCCTTACCTTAGGTCTGATATGCTTCATACGTATCCGAACCTCTTGTATAATGATATAAATAATTTCATTGATGTATTAAAAAATCATATTCATTGTTATGATATCATACAAGGTCATATTATTATCTTTTTATTAGTAATATTTCATTGCTACTTGTTATTCGGGTGTTCATTGCTTTATATTCTTACACATGTATTGTCAAATAAATTCTTATTCCACTTTTTAGGGTACATATACATTATTTAAAGAATGGTATTAGGGTAATATATATCATATTTATTCATTCATTTCATTTATATAATCATTATTCAATGAAGATCATGTACAACGAGTCACATCACATCGTGGAGACGGTAGGTCGTACGTACGCACGAGCGATGATATCATTCCCATAACAATTGAATGGTCTTGGAGTGGAAGATGGATTGTATCAGAAATAGTATCATGTTATAATAATCATATATATTTATTAATTACACAATTATACCCATCCATGTAAGGTGGTGGTGGAAAACAGATTATACCACAGCGTAGAGACGGCATTCCATACGTATGCACACGCGGTGATTTCATTTTCTGTAGGATGGATAGAAGGTGAAATAGGGTTGTTTAATATTTATAATAACATATCAGTATATTATTCATACTTATGTTATTAATTTATAATGAAAACAATAATGAAGAAGAAGTAGAAGAAGAAATAAAATGGAAAGAATCGGTAAAGGATATTACCATTTTTTTGACGCGCCTCTTCTTAACCTCCTCTTAGGGCAGTAAAGTTGGTCTTTAAAGAAGACCAGGACCTATATTATGTTTCTAGGTAAGTGGAGAAGATAATCTTTCAGGGTTTGGAAGAGCTTGAAAGTGAAATGTTGTGTGAGGAGGAGAGGGAAGAGGTTCCCTTTTATAAGGTAGGAGATGGGCACCTTTGGAATTATAAGAAATATTAATTTATAATAAATTCCAACCCCTCTTAAAAACCTCCAAAAATGACACAAATGAGATGCTTAGATGAGATAGGGCTCTAATATCATCAACCAATAAAATTTAGACAAGTTGGGAATTTATTTTAAACATTATCAACTTGATTTATCCTTATATAATCTATTTAATTTTATTTGTGTTAATAATGTTATAAATTTTAAATCATTATAAATAATTACTTATATGTTGTGAATTGTCTGTAATTGTATACTTTATTACATTTTTGACCATATAAATTTTAATTTAAAATTTTTAAATATTTTTTTGATTTTTAAACAATTTTATAATATGTAATTTTTATAAAATAACTATAGTGTCAATTTTGACACTATTCATTTATTTTAATTTAAATAAAATATAAGTAGAAGATATGTTTGAACTATAAGATTTAATATATTCATAACATTTCATATTTATCTATAAAATTAGTGGAGCACAGTAAATAGTTAATATAGTATTTATTTTAATACTTTTAAAATCATTAATTTGATAAATCAATTAATAAAACAATTTCAACATCACATTTGTGTCATAATTATTTATAATTATTTAGTCCCTATAAATTATAAATAAATTCACATGATGTTGATAATTTTATTTTGCTTTCTGTAGATTATGCATTTGGTATGTTTCATGAAGTTTATCACTAAATTAAAATTATTAAACTTATACTATTTAAGAGAGTGACATGTTGTCACTTTCTTTGGTTTTAATAATAATTAAATTATTTTAATATTCAAAATTTCATAAAATGAATTTATTCAGACCCTTAGGTGATAAGGGTCTACTTTTAGTAATACCATAGAATTTGGGAAGGTGTTAGGGTAATTTTATAATCTTATTTTTACCCTTAATTACCTGATTTACCTTTAACTGCAGTAAATAAAAATTACCGTAGTTACTATTCATAAAATCAAAAAAATAAAAGTAACCTATTAACATAATTTGGACCCACTTAATCCAAATATGGAATCAATTTTTTCAAAATTCAAAACACATAAGTTTCAGTAATTAATTTAAAATTAATCCTGTTGTTAAGAAAATGAGTTTTAAAAGTTAAAACATTGTCAAAGATTGAAATGTTTTTACCTATGAATTCGTTGTAAAAATATTGCTAATGAAATTAATTATTATAAATGGTAAAAATATATTCTATTTATACTTTAAAACCATTCAATAATATATTTTAATCATATATATTATTTTGAGGAAAAAAGTTGTTTTCTATTAATAATTAGCGTATTTTTACTATTCATCAAAATATGAAAGTTATCAAAAAAGTATCAAAAATTTATCCAATTTAAATTTTTATATCCTAATTCAAAATAAGAATATTATTTTTTAAACATGAATTTATAAACTTGTCAAAATTTAGATTTTAAATGGGTGTGCCATCAAAAGGCGGAAAACTGCATTTTTGAAAAAAATAATTCTTTTTTCCGAAAAATTGATTTTTTCTCGTATCAAATGTAAAATGAATTATAATGTTATATAAAATTCAAATTTTTTTTAATAATATTTATAACGGCTACTTTATAGAATATTTTAATAATATATTGTTGTTTAGTGAAACTAGCTATTGCGTACAACACACGCTATCAAGGAAGGTTAATGTTGCGTATAACGCAAGCCAAGCTAGTGTTGTGTGTAGTGAAAGATTCCTTTGATGTTTCATATAAAATAAGACATAAAAACAATATACATCTCATAAAATGTCAGGGTATTATATTCTACCACCCTTAAAATGAATTTCGCCCTCGAAATTTGTCACTTCGTAACAAACAGACGAGGATACCTCTCCCTAATTATATCCTCAAGCTCCCATGTAGCTTCTTCTAATTGGTGGTTCCTCCATAAAACATTCACCAAGAGAGTGGTCTTGTTCCATATAACTTTTTCGCTATGATCCAGAATCTATATTGGCTATTCTTCATAAGAAAGATCTTGCTCTAGCGGTACAACTTCTGAGCATAGAACATGTGAAGGATCAGGTATATACTTTCTCATGAGAGATACATGGAACACATTGTGAAATTGAGAGAGATTCGGTGGAATCTCCAATCGGTATGCTACATTCCCAACACAATCCAGTATTTTGAAAGGACCGATATACCTAGGCCTCAACATTCCCATCTTTCCAAATCTCATTACTCTCTTCCAAGGAGATATTCATAAGAACACATTATAACCCACTTCCAACTCTATGTCTTTTCTTCAGTTGTCAGGAAAAATTTTTTGTTGACTCCTAGCTGCTCTAATGTGTTGTTGAATAGATCTGACCTTTTCTGACATCTAATTAACAAGATCAGGTCCTAATAGCTTTCTTTCCCCAACTTCATCCCAGATATCTGGAGTTCTTCATTTTTTTCCGTAGAGTGCATCATAAGGAGCCATCTGAATACTAGAGTGGAAGATATTATTATAATAAAATTCCACCAAAGGCAGTTGTTGATTCCAACCACCTTTTAAATCCATAGAGCAAGCCCTTAACATGCCTTCTAGAGTTTAAATGGTTCTCTCAGACTGACCGTCTTTCTGAGGATGATAATCAGTGCTGAAACTCAACTCTATATCTAGAGTATGTGGAAGACTTTCCTAGAACATTGAGGTAAACCTCGGATCTCAATTAGATATAATGGAAAGTGGTACTCCATGCAATATTACCACTTTCTTTATATATATCCTAGAAATATGACCCAGAGAGAAATCTTCTCTAATAGAAATGAAGTGTGCCGACTTCGTAAGACAATCAACTATGACCCAGATTGCATTATTCCCTTTGGATGTTTTTGGAAGTCCAGTGACAATGTCTATAGTGATTTTTTCCCATTTACATTCTTGTATGGGTAATGGTGGTAACATCCCCTTAGACTTCTGTCTCTCAGCTTTAACTTACTGAAAAACGAAACATCGAGAGGCATTTTCAGCGACATATCTTTTCATGCCATCCAACCAGAAGTACTCTTTCAGGTCCCTATACATCTTAGTGCTTCCAGGATGAATAGAGAATGAACAACTATGAGCCTCATCCAGCAGCTCCTTCTTTAATTTTGGGATGGGAGGAACACAAACCAGATTCCTAGACCTTTTATTTTATCCCAATCAATGTAAAATTCAGAAACATTTCTCACCTTCTTTTGTAACTCTACATCTTCTTTCTGTTCCTCTTTAATCTTCATAAGTATAGATGGGTGAGCATTCATTTGAGAAAGATACGATTTTTCCCCTTCCATTATAATTCCAAGATCCATCATTTGTAAATCCTTAAATATTAGATCTCTTGTGATCCTCATCATGGATAATCTAGCATGGTCATGTCAACTTAATGCGTCTGCCACCTTGTTTGCTTTCCCAGGGTGATAATGAATTGAGCGGTCGTAATCCTTAATCAACCCCAACCAAATTATTTGGCGCATATTCATCTACTTTTGTGTGAAAATATATTTGAAACTTTTATGATCAGTATAAATATCACACCTTTCACCATAAAGTTAACGCCTCCAAATCATTAATGCAAATATTACCACAGCTAACTCCAAATCATGAGTTGGGTAATTTTGCTCATGGATTTTCAACTGTCGCGAGGCATAAGATATCACTATATCATTTTGCAGGAGAACACACCACAATCCCTTCTTGAATGCAACACTGTAGATCACAAACCTTTCTCCACTACAAGGTAGTGTGAGCACAGGTTCACCGGATAACCTTCGTTTTAACTCCTTGAAATTTTCTTTACAATCCCCTGTCCAAACGATCATAACTCATTTTCCAGTCAACCTGGTGAGTGGATTAGATAACCTTGAAAAATATTTCAAAAAACGTCGATAATATCCATCCAAGACAAGAAAAATTCAGATCTCAGTTACTGTTGTTGGTCTCGACCACCTTTCGATAACCTCTGTTTTTGCTGGATCCACAGATATCCCCTCTTTTGAATTTATGTGACCCAAAAATGAAACTTTTTGAAGAAAAAAATCAATCTTGGTAAATTTGGCATAAAGCTTCTCTTTTATTAGGGTCTTTAATAAAATTCTCAAGTGATCTTCAAGTTCTTTCTTACACTTTGAATAGACAAGAATATCTTCTATAAAGACTACCACAAATTGATCAAGATAGTCTCTAAAGACTCTATTCATTATATCCATGAAGATAGCTGGGGAATTAGTACGACCAAATAGCATCACTATAACTTCATAGTGTCCATACCTTGTACAGAAATCTGTCTCTGGTATATCCTACTTTTTGACCCTTTATTGATGATATCCTGAATGAAGATAAATCTTGGATAAGTATTAATATCCACATAGTTGGGAAAAGAAGTCATCAATACATGAGAGAGGATATTTGTTCTTGATAGTGAACTTGTTAAGTTCTCGAAAATCAATGTAGAGTCTCATTGACCCATCTTTCTTCTTAACAAACAGAATAGGTTCTCGCCAAGGTGATGCACTAGGGCGTATGAATCCTTTATCAAGATTCTCTTGGAGTTGCTTCTTCAATTCATGCAACACAATTGGGGACATTCTATAATATGTCTTTGAAATGGGCATGACACCTCGTATGAGCTCTATTTAAAACCCAACTTCACGATTTGGTGGAAGACCAGGAAATTCCTCTCGAAAGATATTATCAAACTCTTGTACAATGGATGTATTCTTAATCATGGGTTTCTATCTAACCATTTGAGATAAATAACCTTCAATTAGTGGAATCAAGACCCATAAGATGGAAGAAATTTCCACAGGAAGGTTATGTTCATCCTTTCATCGATAGATGATCATAGATTGGTCTGGAATATGAAATCTGACATCCCTTATTTGGCAATTGATATGAGCTCCATATAAATAAATCCAATCCATGCCAATAATCACATCAAATTCCACTATAGGAAGGATCACAAGATTTTCAGGTAGCACTTTCCCACAAACTTCAATCGGAGAAGAATTTTAAACTTTTGATGCGACCGTTGTTCCATTAGGAGTTGTCACAACTAACTCAAAATCTAATTGTTGAGGTAATACATCGATACCTTTAGAAAATTCTTCATAAATAAAAGAGTGGGTGGATCCAGAATCAAATAAAACATTTTCTACTTTAGAGTGGATGGTAAGTGTACCATTCACCACTTCGTTATCATACTCCACATCTCTGATAGAAATTGCGTGTGACTTTCCTTTTCCTTTGGCCTTAAGAGTTTGTTGATGTAGATCATCATCAACAACCCTTGGATTAGCGAATTGATTGGCATAATTCCACATTTCCTTGAACATGAAACATTGAAGTGTACTAGGTGCATTCTGTGTATCCATTTCTTTGTTCGCGTTATTAGAATTGTTCTTCCCATTATTTCGACATTCAATTGCCCGATGACCTTATTTTCCACACTTAATACATTTTCATGTCCATTTAAGACAATTACCTCCATGTTTCTTTCCACAATTTGAGAATAATGGAAAAATCATCTTCTTTTAAGTGTGGTTTTTAGATTTTCCTTGGAATTCCATTTTCCTCTTCTATCAAACTCATATGACTGATGGGTTACTATAATATCAATCTCAACCTTGAGATCACATCGAAAACTTTCCTCATAGCTATTGAATCCCCTTATGGCTAACACCCTTCGATGACTTGGTTTTATGACACTAAATAATCGATGGATTTTACTCTCAGGTTAGATAATAATTCTGGAGGCGTACCTTGAAAGTCTTGTAAAATTTATTTCTTAGGTACCAAAGATTCATCATCATTTTGATTTAGTTCAAGAAACTCCTCCATTTTTGTTTGAAGAATACGAGTGATGTACTTATTGAAAAATAATTTCTTGAACTAGTCCCATTCCATGGACTCAATTTCATCCATTTTCCATGTATTCTGGATATGATTCCACCATTGATCAGTATCACCTTCCAAATGATATACTGCTAAGATGTATTTATAATGTTCAGAATATTAAATAACTGAAAATATCTTTTCATTGGTACTGATCCATTGTGTATCCACTAATGGATCAGATGACCCTCTGTATGAAGTTGGACGTTGCCTCATCAAGGATTCAACAGAATGGTTCTCCTTTATTTTCTCGTTTAGTTGTCCTACATGATTCATAGCTTGAGATATTTTTATGATCATGTCTACAAGATTTTTCATTCCAGATACCATAACATTTGGTTTCTCGTGGGGATAATCATTGCATTGCCCGTTGCATTCAGCATTAACATGGTTCCTTCGGGTTCCAGCTATTGACTAAAACCAAGAAGCATAGTGTGAGAAATAATAATTACATTAGGAAAACCACATAATCAGTAATAAAATTTCACACTTTATGTCTTTTCATAGGTTATTCATGGTCATTTAGAAAACACTAATATTATGTTCTATGCCTAGTCATATCCATAGGGTTCTTACTTTGGTTTTCACAACCCAGTTTCCAAAGGTTGACTACACCTTTCCTCTAATACCAACTATAACGACCCATACTTTAGATACATGGTTATTACTTTAGAATTGAAGCATACTTATTACAACATATAACAAAACCATGGTAGGACCGTATAGGTATAATGTCTTTCAAAGCAGGGAAACATAAACAACTGATTCATAAAACATCTACATTGACTCATGCTTATTTCATCATATCTAGAGTCCCTTTTTGGCATATCCTACTTAATACCCTTCTTCCTGACCTGAGGAAAATAAAACATACAAAATTGTGATCTCAAATGCTCAGTAAGCAAAAACAAAAGAATTATCAATCATATCATTTTCATAAGAACATAACATTTTGAATATCTTGACCTGCAAAAAAGATCATAATATCATAACATGGATAAATCATAGTAGTGAAATGTAATCCCAATAATAATAACATAAAACATTAAACTTTTTGTCATACACACATAATCATTGAAAATCATTTCTTTTTAGTCAAGAATCATTGCCAATACTATCATAGTGGACAAAGTCCATTACGGAACTGAGTTCACTCCTCATTCCAGTCCTATATCACTGAACCGTATTAACTTTCCGTTCCAGCCATGTCTATCTCATGAGATATAAAACTTTACCCAATGCATTGGAGGGAGATATAGGTCTCACACATCTCTTAATGAAACCATTCTTATGTGTACCACAATATCATAAATCATACATCATAGCATAACCCATGTAATAAAAATGGGATTCTTAAACATCGTGACATCCTAAAACAATTCATATAAGATAAAGGACATCGTAAAAATAATTCCATCACAACATAATAAAATCAATGTAATAATAGGGATATAAACAGAACCCTATATTATCTTAGATGGAAAATAATTTTGATAAACTACTTGAACTCCATTCTTGAGGAAAATATCCTTTCTACTTCAAAAACATTTTTTCCTTTCTTAACATGTCATAAAAGTTTAAACTAAAATAAGTTAATTAAAAATAAACCCAAAAATTTGTAAAGGAAGCTTCATGGAAATAATGTTCTATGGAAATCATAAAAATCCATTCATGTCGTATAAGTTAAAAAAACATTCTTCTCGTACTTTGGCCGAAAAAGTAAAAAAAATATCTCGTACTGAAAATGAAAAAAAGATTCCTAAAAATTCACCAATAGTTAAAATTGGATTTAAAAAATTTTAGTAGGACAAAAATAATATTAAATATTGAGGAAACATGTATATGTATGATAAATATTCCCTAGTAAATTCTAAAGTATAAACAATCTCGGATAAAAATGAGATTGAGAGATTTTCCCTTCCCTTAGGTCTGATATGCTTCGTACGTATCCTAACCTCCTCTGTAATGATTTAAATAATGTCATTGACTTATTAAAGAATCATATTCATTGTTATGATATCATACATGGTTATATTCTTATCTTCTTATTAGTAATATTTTGTTGGTACTTGTTATTTGGGTGTTCATTGTTTCATGTTCTTACACATGTCTTGTCGAATAAATTCTTATTCCTATTTTAGGTTATAGATACCTTATTTACAGAATGTTATTAGTGTAATATATATCATATTTATTCATTATTTTCATTTATATAATCATTATTCAATGAAGATCATGTAGAACGATTCGTATCACATTGTAGAGACGGTAGGCCGTACGTACGCACGAGCGATGATATCGTTCCCGTAACTATTGAATGGTATTGGAGTGAAAGATGGAATGTCCCAGAATTTGTATCATGTTATAATAATCATATATAGTTATTATTTACACCATTATACCCATCCATGTAAGGTGGTGGTGGAAAACAGATTACACAACGGTGTGGAAACGGTATTCCGTAGGTACACACACGCGGTGATTTCATTTTCCGTAGGATGGATAGAAGGGGAAATAGGGTTGTTTCATGTTAATAATAACATATCAGTCTATTAGTGATACTTATGTGTTTAATTTATGATGAAAAAAATAAATAATAATAAGTAGAAGAAGAAATAAAATGGAATGAATCGGTAAAGGATATTACCTCTTCTTTGATGTGCATCTTCTTAACCTCCTATTAGGTCACTAAAGTTGGTCTTTGAAGAATACCAAGACCTCTATTATCTTTATAGGGAAGTGGATAAGATGTATTTTCATGGTTTGGCCGATCTTTAAAGCTCAAAGTGGTGTGAGAAGGAGAGGGAGTAGGTTCCTTTTTATAAGGGAGGAGAGGGGCACCTTTGGAATTATAAGAAATATTAATTTATAATAAATTTCTACCCCACTTAAAAACCTCCAAAATGACTCCAATCCAACTATTAGATGATATATGGTCGTAATCTCATCAAAAAATAAAATTTAGGCAAGTTGGTAATTTATTTTATATATTATCTACTTGATTTATCTTTGTATAATCTATTTAATTTTATTTTTGGTAATAATATTCTAAATTTTAAATAAATAAAATAATTACTTATATGTTGTGAATTGTCCATAATTTTATAATTTATTACATTTTAGACCATATAAATTTTAATTTATAAATTTTAATTTTTTTTTTGATTTTTTAACAATTTTATAATATGTAATTTTTATAAAATAACAATAGTGTCAATTTCGACACTATTCATTTATTTGAAATTTAATAAAATATACACTGAAAATATGTTCTATCTAAAAGATTTAATAGATTTATAACATGTCCTATTTATCTATAAAATTAGTGGATCACATTAAATATTTCATATAATATTTATTTTGGTAATTTTAAAATCATTTATTTGATAATTCAATCAATAAAACAATTTCAACATCACTATTGTGTCATAATTAATGATAATTTTTTAATCCTTAAAAATTTTAAATAAATTCACATAATGTAGATAATTTTATTATATTTCTGTATACTATTCATGTTCTATGTTTCATGAAGTTTATCATTAAATTTAAATTATTGTACTTATAAGATTTAAGAGAGTGAAAACATGTAAATTTCTTTGGTGTTGATAATAATTAAATTATTTTAATGGTCAAAAGTCCATAAAATGGATTTATTCAGTCCATTAGGTGATTAGGGTATACTTTTATTCATCCAATATAAATATTTCCGGTGTTAAGGTAATTTTATAATCATGATTTTACATTTAATTACCAGATTTACCTTTAACTAAAGTAAATAAAAATTACTGTAGTTACTATTCATAATATCAAAAAAAATTAACCATTTAACATAATTTGGACCCACTTAATCCAAATATGGATTCCATTTTTCAAAATTTAAGACACAGATGTTTCAGTAATTAATTTAAAATTAATCATGTTGTTAAGAAAATGGGTTTTAAAAGTTAAAACATTTCCAAAATTTGAAATGTTTTTACCTATGAATTCAATGTTAAATTAATGCTAATGACATAAATTATATAAAATGGTAAAAATATATTCTATTTATAATTTAAATCCATTCAATAAAATATTTTAAACATTTAAATTATTTTGATGAAAAAAGTTGTTTTCAATTAAAAATTTGCGTATTTTTACTATTCATCAAAATATGAAATTTATCAGAAAAGTATAAAAAATTTATCAAATGTAAATTTTTATAACCTGATTAAAAAGAAGAATTTTATTTTTTAAAATTGAACTTATAATCATGTCCGAATTTAGATTTAAAATGGGTGCGCCATCAAAAGGCGGAAAATTTCATTTTTGAAAAAAAATAATACTTTTATCCGAAAAATTGATTTTTTTTTGGATCATATGTAAAATGAATTCTAATTTTATATAAAATTAAAAATTCTGTTAATACTATTTATAATTTCTACTTTATATAATATTTTAATAACCTATTATTGTTTACTGAAACTCGATATTGCGTACAACACATGCTATCAAGGAAGGTTTCTCTTGAGTATAACGCATGCCAAGCTAGGGTTGTGTGTAGTGAAAGATTAATTTGATGTTGCGTATAACATAAGACGTAAAAAATATACTTCTCATAAAATATCATGGTGTTACATTTTTCACCCCAAAAATTTGTCAACCACTAAGAAATGACACAACCATAAATATTGTAGCTGGATTGTTCTGTAATATCCCTTTCCTTGTAGAATATCTGATCTTCTATGTAAATATTGATAAAAAACACAAACTAAACTCTATTTATAGAAAATATCTACCTTGGTTCCTACATAAACAATCAATCATTGATTTTAAATCATTCATTATAATGATAATTTTATGAATCAATAAATTAATTATCTAATTAACAAATTAATTATTTTATCTTAATTTTCCATCCAAACTGTCATGTAAATTCTCATCCAATTAAATTTTAAATAAATTAAAATAATTAATTTTAATTTATAATTAAATTATGCATGTAATGTTTTGATAGGGTAAATGATGTGAACACATCTAGTTAGTCTTATATTTCGTATAGAACTTTGCATGAAATGTATCTGAGGAAACTTGAAGTGTACAGTTTCTGCACTTAAATAGTGTGTAATATCACTCATATGATGGTTGATTTCTACATTTATAGTTATTTTTATGTATTTTTCACGTACATGATGTGTTGTGTAGAGGATGTTTTCTGATATACATGACATGTAGTTCCTTGAGTCAAGTTGTGTAGTCTGCTTGACGTTTATTGCAACATGACACACTTTTGATATATACAACATGTAATACTAGAAATTATCATGAATTACATGATGTGTATTGTGACCGTATATGGAATATATTCATTGAAAATATTGGAAATAATTATTTCAAGAATTTATTTTGAACAATATGAGGGGAAACCATATCGCACAATGTACACCCCAGCTAAAAATTCTGTAGTATGGTTTTTATCAAATTAATTTTCATTTATGGGTGAATTAAATCACATGAAATGAATATAAAACCATTTTCATAGCATTATATTTAAAAAATTAAATTGCATTTACTCTAGCTACATGATGTGTAATTCATTTTTGTCTTACCCGTGAAAAAAGTCGGTATATTTTTTTTGTATGATCATTATGATAAATAAGGAGTTACATATAATATAAAATACTCTAAATTCCATTTAATTTTTTCTAGACCATATTTCTCAACTAGAAGTCAATACATGGTGTGTGTATTAATTAAAGATCATTTTCATTAACTGAACACCCACTATATCATGTGGGTTTATAGTACATGTAACCGTACAAACCTTGATTCATGTGGTTTTCCATACATGATTCCAAATAAAAAACACCACATAATGGAAACTCAATAATGATTTGTGATTAATGTGACACATCCTACTGTGGTTGACTAGACTTCACAATGAGTAAATTTTAGTTTCACACCATGTAATCATGTTATCTATCCAAAATATCTAGAACATTTGGATGATATTTATCTTTGTTCTTCATTTGTTCTTGGTATGTTATTTTTCCTATTAAGATGAATGAACAAGATATTTGAACATTTAATGTAAGAATAAATAAACTAGAGATGTAATATTAACATCCAATGGATATATCAATGAATGAATGATAAATAATTATAAATTGATATGTGACCGCTAAAATAATACCTTAAGGTTCCAAGGAAAAGGAAAATCTATTTGGAAGATTCCAAAAAATGTATTTTGTAAATTTCATTAGATAAATCCTTATAATTGGATGATAAAAACCCAAGAATAATTTATTATAGGATCTTTGGAAATATAATTTTTAATTTATTTATATATAATATAATAACATCATCTTATAATTCTTTCTTTATTATTGAATATATTGAACTTTTTTCATTCTATTGTTTCAATAAAGGATCCAAAGGTATAATCCCTCTAATGTTATGAACACATACCTCATGAACCTTATAACATCATCATAGAATCTCTATGTTTTAGAATATATAATCTTAACTACTAGCATCAATTTTCATTGATCACAACTAGTGTCCATTACGTACTTAAATGATTTTATATAGTACTCTAAAGTGCTCGAGAGGGAGGAGGAGGATTATTTCCTCCTATTCATGAGATAATTTTTGAGAAAATTCTCTCCTGGGATAGGAGGAATTCTATATATAGAAATAGTTCCTAAACAAGTTAGTTTATTTATAAATGATATAAACATGGTAATATAGTTATTTCAAAAAAAAATAATTATTTCACAAAGGACCTTAAACAATATTTTGATTCAATGTAAATAGCACATAGAATAATATTATATTTAATAATAACGAAAATAATAATATTAGTAATTATTTAACATGCACTAAACATTTGAATATCTAAATATCATTTATTCCATATGCTTAACTCCATCCATCAGTCCTTCTCAACATTTATTGAACCTTGAATAATAACTATTTAATTAAGTATGTAAATATTAATTTATTATTCATTAAATAAATATTTATTCAATAAGAATAATCGGACTAATTATTATTCCTCATAACATTAGAATACTATTTACATGAATATTATATTTAATTAAAATTTAACTGAGGTTTAGGATACAGATTGTATATGACCGTCTAAACCTCTTTATTAATGAAATGAGGATAATTTCTCTAAATTCCTTGATCAATATCTAGAAACCCATCAATATGCCCATGGGGAAAGAACATAATATCATAATGGAAACAAAATCTTGTGGAAGATCACTATATAATATAACCCATTTATCTTAATATCTCATAAATTTTGCAGCATAATTTGTGGCTTCACCTATTTTCTCGATATATTTTATGTGAATGTATTAAATGAACACATTGATTTAATTCCAAAGCCAGGGATTTTTTAGATAGATTCATTTCAATGATATTCTAGATAAATTTACTTCTATTAACCCATAAGGTAAAAGTCCTTAACTTATTCATTAATGTCATATCACTCATAACAAACCCAAAGTAACCTACCCCATGGAGAGCATATGTAATCATGATTTCTTAAATACATCCTTGTATGTGACTCTTGTCCAACATTAACAATAATATCAAGTCAAAGGACTAATAAGCACTTCCCAAAATTGAAATATTTAGTGATATATATAGCATGCAGAATTCTTATTGGTATTTTTGTTCTCATAACCATATCTATAGAAGATTATCATGTGTGAACTTTATGATAAGAAATAATAATGTCTTATGAGTCTCCAATTCATAATATAATATATCATAATGTCCTGTTAGGTAGAATTTATCCTATTATATAAAATATATATTTAAGAATATCTTTATAAAAATTGAAGGATCTCATCATAGTGGAAAACTTCTATGACATTTTGAAGAGGTAGATACAATAATAACATTATCAAAAAATGTCACATATAAGTACACACATCATGTGAGAAATGTATATTGTTATTAAAGTCCATGAATATATTTATAAGTTAAAAAATGTATAAATTATTTGTTAATAGAGAACCAAATCCAACTTGGATATTATAACATCTATTTTTAGTTGATTTGGTGGATTTATTATCATTTTCATCCACATATATTTACATAAAATTTGAATTGAAACCTAAACTGGAATATAAACTAGTATTAGTATAAAATATTAATTTGTTCATTGGTTAACTTTTTTAAATAGCTTGTTCTCGGTTGATCGGGAGGTGTTTTAAAACTCTTCTTTCTAAAAACATGAGTAATTTCGGAGACAAGACTCTAATAATAAATTTTAAGGACAACATCCTTCTTTTCATCTATTTTTTTAAATATCCTACGTGGGTTGTTTTAAAAATTTTGATCTTTACCTATATTTCAATTCATTTCAAATTCAAAGTTTATTTCTGATTTTTAAGTGATTTCATCCTATCTGTACATTCACTTTTTACTTTTCCAATATGATCTTTTTATACATGACTTTCCCCTTATAATGAATTTTCAATCTCTATTTTTTGGTTTTCTATAATTTCTAACTATGAATCTTGAAATTCATAGATCTATTTTATTGTTTTTCAAATTCATGGATAACTTGTCTAACAAAATTATAATCATAATTCTCCCTCAAAATATTCTTTGTAACTCTACTTAAATTAGAGAAATATTTTCATTCTAAAGTCATAAAATTTTCTTCTTTGGATTTAACAATTTGTTAGTGATTTTTGAATATTTGAAACTTCTTAGAAAAATCATTCTCTATATCTTTAGTCTATAATTAAATCTTTTTTTTACATAAACCAATCCCATTATAAATCCAAATATGTATGGGACAACCTAAATAGGGGTTTATTCAAGTAATATTTGACTTCGGTGTAGATGTATTCTATTATTTCAATAGACTCATCCTAAGCATAATCTATATTTCTCAAATTTCATTTATTAAATGGTTCACACTCAATATATTTCATATTTGAACGATTATCATTTTGAAAAAAAATCCAATATGTGATTGACCCTAAATTTCAATTGAAATACTCCTTAACATCCTTGCATGTTCCTCCTTCATGTTATTTAGAGTTTTTCCAAGACATCAATTTTATCATTAACATGTATTGATTCTATGTTTTGGATATTAGGAACTTCCATATTTCCTTCAAATATAGATTTGATTTAATGTAATTATAAAATAGTAAAAGTTTATATGTAATCATAGGACACAAGGTCATATCATATTCTAAATGAAGTTCTTAATTAATTGTTCTGTTACACTTGGGGGGGGGTCAATCAATGATCTCCAATTTTTATTCGTTTAACACTCTCCTTTAATTTTACTCTCTTGATAATTTAACATATATCATTTTTATTATGTATAGAACATTTAATTTTCTCTAAAATATCATCAAAGCATGAAATGTAGGAATAAAACAAGAATAAACAACACAAAAGTTTTTTTACAAAATTATCTCTAATGAGGAAACCTACTACTTTATGTGTTTAACTCATAACGAGACACAAAATATCACTATTAATATTTTAGTTGTTGCATGTTCTTTAAAATGGACCACAAAGGGTTTGGAAGGTACCATCCACTTCTATACGTAAGGTATCATCCAATTCTCAAAATCTTTCTCTCTAAATCTTCTGAAATATCATGACTAGAATGATGTTTTTTATAATAGAACCATAAGTCTCTAGTGGCCCATTAAAAATTAGATAAATTGAATATTCCTTCTCATCTAGATGACACAAAATAACCATAACAATATCTTATTCCTTAATATATAGGAATTCAACCATCAAAATATTACCCGTAACAGTAAATGAAATTTGGCCTTGTTCTTCAGCTTGATCTCAGTATGAGATTTAATCACACTAGATATCCTATATTACAGAGTCTTGACACAAAGTACATGCATTATTAATATCACTCAATCTCTCTATCTCCCACACATACTTCTCTTCTATGTTATATAAATATCATAGGGATTATCCTTTTTCTTCTTATCAATTGTTTTATATGATATCTGGGTATCAGATGTCTAATTTTCTTCTTCCTCAATACATATGTTCATCTAACTAGAGGCAGTAGGATTATACCCCCTATACATAGATTATCTCAGAATATTAAAATATAGTACTGGGTTTATAGAGAAATACCTTCACTCTCTTCTCCTAAAATTTTTTATCTAGATATTATCATGATGATAGTGATTCCATATTTTAGAAATTTAAATATCCCATGACTTTTATGGAAGTAGATCTTCTTATTCAAATTGGTCAATAGTTATAGTTTAAAATATCATAAAAATATCATTTTGATCCTAATAAATATCGTTATTTAAAATTACATAAAACTCATGAGGTTTTAAACATAAAATGCTCCAAAAACTCCAAGGCCTATTTTAATTTATTTCTATTCTAGAAATCATGCTAACTATATGGTGTGATAAAACTCCTCACAATAGAACTGCCTCTTGTTCCTTAGAATAGAATTTGGTTTATCATTAAATCTCAACTTGAATTACAACCCTTTTGAATAATTTTTATTTGTATTCTTTATAGACGAACAAAAAATCATCATTGTTTGGTGTTATATTCATTTTACCACCCAATGATCTTTATAAAGTAAGGGAATATCTCTTATGATCTTGGTATGTGATCATTATAAAACAAGATTTGCGTTCTTTGAATTTTTCATATTTATAATTCAAATATATATTAAAAGTAAAATGAATCTTATAATGATTTAATTTTAAAAAAATTTATATTGTAGATATGTTGTAAGAGTGAATGACTATTATGATCCTTTGATATTTCATACCTTAGATGATTCTCACCTAAATTGATATTTAGTATTGGTGAATGACTATTACAGAATCCGGTTGACCATTATGATAATAGGATGAATCCTTATAAAAACATAGTGACTCTTATGGAATTAGTAACCAATCATACAAAGTCACCAATGACTCATACAGAGCATTAAATGTCTCTTTTTGAATTGTATTCGCCTTTTTAATTCTCCAAATCCAGGTCTAAAATGACTCATATGGATTATTAAATGATGTTTTCATATTCACAATGACTCTTACAAAGATTCAAAATGATTCTTGTGAAGTATGAATGTATCTTATGTAATAGTCGTTCCGTTGTTAATTTCTCATTCCATGGATGAAATAACTCCTTCAGAGTAGTCAAGAATATTCTTAGAAAAAATTAAACTTACAGAACTTTCTCCGACCCAATAATTATAAAATTATTTATGTAATCATAAAATCACTCTAATTCAATTAAAGTCCATATAAATCACTTCAAATCACTTAAAAGAATTTTATAAATTACCCAAATATTTTCAAACTTCTTCAAAAAAAATTCTAAATTCATTCAACAAAGAAATACCAGATTTAGATTATTTCAATACAAATATATTGTAAATTTAATTATAGTATTTATTCAGATTATAAAAAATTATCCTTGAGATATTTCTTTTTTGAAAATCCATCAAACTATAGACTAAATGGTTCATGGATGTGTTCTCCAACTTCAAGACATATTTTTATCTTTTTAATCATAAATCCTGAGACTATTTTCCATATCAATCCAGACGAATCTCCATTGTATATATTATAAATTTATACACCGATATAATTTGCACATTTTATGTTTCTAAGAAACAATTCCCCCAAATAATCAAATATTTATTGGGAAATTATTTGAATCTATTTTTCCTATAACATTAGGAATATAAATGAACTATATACTCCTTTTTCAGCATGTAAATTAATATCAAAGGTCTCTCAATGGTAGATAGCTTCATAAACTCTTCACATATCAAATAAAACATATTAAAATCTTCATACATTTTCAATATTCCTTTAATGGAAGGTATCTTCATCACCCCTTTAAATATCACACAACACATATTTATATTTTCACTTCAAAAGGAAATTGATTATTTTTTAAAAAATAAGATTACCAATGAACTGTTGGCCTCTTTATAGTTGTTAATAAGGTAATATTAATAAAACATCAACATATTAACATGATTATAGTTAGATCAAAAGAAAATTTTAGTTCAATACATGATTCTCATACTAAGAAACTATTAAACACATTAAAATTGTCTTAATAATTCGATAATATGATATTTGATTAATTTTTTAAATTTAGAAATCTACTACCAATAAATCTAACACATGGGGTTGTCAGTATGATTCAAAGTATGTGTTTTTAGTGTAAAATTAAAATTTTAGTTCACAATGCATAATAAATAATAAAAAACATGAAATAACTCTTGGATTGTCTTTATACATTAAGAAAATATTAATAATTAAATTTTGTTATATCATAATTAATCTCATCTCAATATAACACATGATGTGGCTGGTATGACTGGAATTGAATGTTTTTAGTTTAAAAGAAACATTTATTTTAAAAACATGCATTACATACTCTAATATAATAAAAAACTCATATATTCATAATAATTAGTTAAATTTATTAATATTTCATTTTTAATGTGTAGGAATTAACAAAATTTAAATTTTAAACAAGATTTTGATGGTGTGACTTAAAGTGTATGTTTTCATTTAAAAGTTTCATTTTAGTTCAAACGTCACCTAAGATACTCAAAAGAAGAGAAAATGTGCTTAGGTTGTCTTTATAATTTATTAAATAGTTTTATTATTCATCATTTCTATAAAGTAATTAATCTTACTTCAATCTAACACATGATGTGGCCAATATGATAAAAAGTGTTTGTTTTTATATAAAAGCGACAATTTAGTTCAAAAGACACTTCACATAAAAAAACCCAATAAAAGAAGATCTAATTATCATGATACATAAAGATCTTGAATGGTTATTAATTTTTGAAATTTATTAAATAACTACACATCAATCCGACATGTGTTGTGACTCGTATAATTGAAAGTTTGTGTTTTTCAATTTAAAACTGGAATTTTTGTTCAAAATGTACTTCACATAGTCAAAACATTGGAGATATGTTTTTATTCTCATGATAAAAAATGATAATGATATATTTTTTGTTTGTGACATGTTTTAATTAACCAAAAATCAATTTTACATGTCATATGACTAGTATGATTGGAGGTGAGTCACACACTCAAAACCAAGAAAATTTGGTATGTGTTTCGTATTACATTGTAATATGATCCATTTATGAATTTTGTTATTCATTTTTATTAATGTATTATAATTTATCAATAATTTAGTTCTTTTATTATTTTTTAGTTATACATTCATGTATTATATTTATGTTTTATTTATTTATTCATAAAATTAATTTTTTTTTATTACATGTATACGATTCTATTCTTTGGGTTAGGGGTTGTGTGTTTGAAAAGAATAATTTTGATCAAGTCCTATTGAAAGAGGGTCCTCATGGTAGTGGGAGACCTAAACACATAGTATTTTATGAGTTGGATTATTTTTGAGTTATTTGGAAATTTTAAATTTTTGTAATAAATCATACATAACAATGAAATTGTAATTTATTAAAAAAATTAGTGGAAATTTATTTGAAATTGTAATTTATTATAAGAATAATTTATATTTATAATATCTATTTTTTATTTGGATTTTTTAGTGTGTCGTTGATGTAATAATACATTATTAAAGATGATGATTTTCAAAATCACTATACATACCCTTGATAAAGAAATTTCTAATAGTATTAAAACTAGAAACTAATAAAATATATATTATAAATGATAACTCTATCATTGAAAAAAAGTATCAATGTCGACAAAATCATTTTATAGTGGTGATAAATCCAATATTACACACAGATAAAAGATGATTGATAGTAGTGCTGTTAAATTAATAATAATTCATTATTTATTATTTAGACTTAGTCACCCCCCCTTAAAACCATATTTTAGAGATATTGGGATAGGAGATAGGGTTTAATCCATGGAGACAACCACAATGGAGAAGTATCGTTCTTGGAGATCATCAAAAGTGTTGGGGAAGGTATGGTTCATTTATTTTGGAACAATTCATTCATATTTTAACTTATTTCTTCTGTTTAGTTCCCCATAAATTAAATTAAACCCTAAATATTTGAGCATGTTGTTATTATTTTTGAGGAAGACATAGTGATCTTGGGAAAATTAAAATGAGATGAATGTATTTTTAGATATGTTAGAGAGAATTTTTAAGGGTGAAATTAGAAAACTAAAAATAACAATTTTTTAAAGGAATAACCAATCCTATCATATATGATTAGAAATTTAGTGAAATCGAATATAGTGAATTTGGAGATCATTTTATAGAAAATTTTTATTTTTTATGATAAATAAGTGAGAAAATATTGTTTTAGACTAAAAATAATTAAATAAATATTAGATATGAAAAGTTGGTTTGGACTATTACTTCAGGTCATCAAACATTGGTTTTTTCTGAGGAACAGACCTTGTGGAATCTGAATTACTAGACTAGGATATCACCTTTATATGGAGTGTTACATAATTATTTTTATTATTATAGAATACTAATAATATAAAAAATGGGAGATCTTGGTTTTTTATAAATGGTATCTTTAAATTACTCAAGGAAGTGAATAACTAAATCACAAGAAGTGGGGATTTGTCTATGTTAGTAGTTAATTATTTGCAATAACATGATTTTAGTAGGGTAAATAAGATCACTATCTCTATAATGAATCTTCCTAGAATTTTATGGACAACCTTATAGATATTATTAGATCATTAGTAAACAAGGAATTTAATATATTAATGAAGGATATATTCCCAAAATCGTTATATATATATTTATAGGAAATATATATACATGAAATTTTGTATTGTATAAAAATTACAATTTTTATAGATGGTATATAACTCAATGAAACTTGTATAAAATTAATAAATTCTTATCACTTATTCCCCCCCACACATTAGATTTCATTTTAAAAAATTGTTAAATAAGAAGAAACATATGAGATTATTATGAATTCATGCATTTGAAGCTTGAGATGACCGAAGCACCATTCACTCATGAATTATGAACATATAAGTAAATGCAGTACCCTGAGATGATTTCTAGTGGAATTATAAGAAGAAACATATGAGATTATTATGTATTCTTGCATATTATGATTTTTTTTATTTCATTATGCTTGGATGAAACGTCCTGGTACTATAAGAACACCCTTTATTCTTATCCTTTGTGTTTGAT
Source organism: Viscum album (assembly GCA_963277665.1). NCBI lineage: Eukaryota > Viridiplantae > Streptophyta > Magnoliopsida > Santalales > Viscaceae > Viscum > Viscum album. The sequence goes on along the minus strand of OY728153.1, from coordinate 545,090,094 downwards.
GCACTCGCATTCTATAGAGGTAGAATATATCCCATCCGAACATCCAATGATTCACTCATCCCATGGAAAAACCATGGAGAGTGGATGATTTTTAACTACACTTATTTTTCCCTTGTCAAAATATAATAAGATGAATATGTAGAATAATATCTTCAGATAATGGTATGTATCATTATAATATTTATTCGTTTATGTTTATCATAGTTTTATATTATTCTGCATGGAGATCCTCACTAAGGTTTTAAATTTCCTTCACATCTTTTGATATTAATAGACTGTTTGAAATCCATTCAGTGGTATAAAGGGTTCATATGATTTAGATATGTGAAACATTTCATGAAATTAATATTTAATGAATAACAGATCATCATGTTTCAGCATTCTAGATATTCATTTTGAAACAATTTACTATTATATGATCTGGTTACGTAAAGGTAACCAAATAATTCCCCTTATGTAAAGTGGTTAGCGTAAGGGTAATCTCACCAGACACAAACATATATTGATCTATTTAAGGGTCATAAAAACATAGCTTTACATAATTTATTAGCTGTAAAAAAGTTTTTTTTGTTTTTAAAAGAGTTACATCTATGTAACCTAAAACTTACTGTTACATAAAATGCTGGTTCGTAAATGTAATCAAGGACTTACCTTTACGAAAAGAAGATCATGTAATGGAAATGATATGTTTTTTTTATTTTATGAAATGGTTACTATGATATATCATTTTTTAGTGAAGGATTAACTTATTTACATAAATGCAATGCATTGTTTTAAGTATTACATAATTGTAGATTAGTACTTACCCTTAGTGACAAATTCACATGAAGGTAAGTCCAGTTATACCTTTACACAATGTATGCTGCAAAAGGGTATTCTAAATCTACCCTTACATAGGCCATCTATGTAAGGGTAGTAGGGTTATACCCTTACATAAAATATGGATTCTGCGTAAGGATAAACATAATTGTTTTATAAAAAATTATAAACATTTCTAACATATAAATTTTTTTAATCATTTATAAAATGTTTACAAATTATATTAAATGGTATTTTGGGAATTTATAAATTATAATGAATTTATAATTATAATTCATTATTTATAAATTATTTATAATTAATTAAAAAATCTTTATGATATATTTTATTCGAAAATATTAAATTTTAATATTTAAATACAATTTTAACAAATTTTATTGTATTCTTTATGATCTATAAATAAAAGTTATTATTTAGAAATCACAAGTGATATTTTATAAAGGGATAAATATTATAAAATATGTCCAAAATATACAATGTTTATATTAAAATAAATAATTTCTCAAAATTAATTATTTTAAGTTGTTCAAAATAAAGGATTCAGAATTTGGATATTGTCAAGAACCAATCTGGGTCGACCCTAAACTAGTAACCTGAGTTGGTCCGAGAAATGTCTTGATGGGAGGTCCTGATCACCACGGGTTGGAAACTAGTGTTTGACATCAAAATAAACCACTTGGGAACAATTTGGCACAAAATAAAAGATACAAAATTAAGCATAAAGTTAACAAAATAGATAAATATAAGGAAACAAACATAATAAAATGGTAGTGTATAGAAATTAAATAGCAATGAGACATACCACAAGTGACCTCATGGGTCATCACATAACAAAAACTACACTCACTCTAAGAGCGATCCAAAACTAGAAATACCTAAAATTGAAAAATAAAGTAGGCATGAGCACCGAGATGCACAGTAGGAAAGACAAGGAATAACAACACCAAATTCCCTTACCTTTAAAAAGAAAACCAATTAATCTAGTTTTAAAATAAGACATAATAATGTAATTTTTTTCATTCTTTCCAAATTAATGTAACAGGTTCCACCTTTATGGAAAAAATTTCACTTCCAATAATATTCAATGTAGCTTCCATGTTTTCATTAAAACATCAAAATGAAAGGTAAATAGTTTGAATTCAAGTATGGATTTTCATAAAATATAGATCACACATGAAACAACTAAAATGAAAATCACTCCACAAGCATTAAGTCAAAAGTGAGCACAATGGTAAAAACCCCTAAGGTTTATCTAGCCTGTGTGGGTCCCTATAACCTCACATATTGGTGTAAGAGTATCCATATAAAATATATTTTCTTGGGATGATCTATAGTAGGGAAACACATCAATAACCTATTTTTCTATAACATCATAATAAATGTTTAGTTAGTGTTGTAAGCGTCAGACATGCTTAGTGAAGTAGGGATGAACCACTCTGAATCACTAGCATGCTAGAACCTGTCGGCCCACCTAGATACCCTAGGACTCCCTGTGCTCAATTTCCACTTCTCCCATCACATATGTATCAGTACTCTAACTTTTACACGCTAGAAATGTGATTACACAACAAAAATCCACCATTTCTCATAAGAAAAACATTTTCCATATTAACAAGCACACCAAATCCACTTCCAAACCAATTGCATCTTAATAACATTCAAAAACACCTTTTTCACCATACATACAATTCATGAGAACTTGAGAATTTAGTACAAGAATTTTCAAAAACATTTTCAAGGTCTAAATGAGCAACCATATAATAACATGTTTAAAAGAAAGCTTTATAGCCTTCATAATTCAAACTATTCACTTTTAAATGTTTAAAAGATAATATAATAACCAAGTGTGAGGCCATTTTTCTTTGTCCAGGAACAATTACATATGTGTATATAGATTATGAATTTCATATAAAAATGTAGATGAATTTTTTTAAAAAAAACACTATGTAATAAAATAAATTCTAAATAAAGATCAGGGAATAAGGAACCTACCTCATGGTGGAACCAGGCTGTCCACTTCAGCTCTTGGCACTTTCAAACTAAAAGCTGTTGCTGCTCCCCCACTAAGTATATGCACCTTCACATACATTTATGGACACCAAGACCCTATGAACACACCCACATTCCCATGAACATATGCGAGGGAATCCTTTCACATATTCTTATATTCATATACTAATCACCACTCACCTACGTATGAATTTTCATATACACACATAGTAACACAAAGCCCTATACAGGTATATTCACTTCCGTGGATGAATATACGTGTAACAGGGGAACCAATATATATACATATACATACCTATGAATACACAGGTGAGTCTCCCTTGACTCGGTGACTCGAAACCACCAAATGATGAAAAAAATCTACCCATATAATTTAGTAAGTCAATAAAACAATATATTAAACCATACAAAATTATAACCATAAAAAAGATAAACCAAAAGACTATTTATACCCAAACGTAAACTAAACCATTTGAAAATACATTTCACACCACCTACATAACTCATAAAACCCATTGAAAATATTAACAGAAAAACACATAATCAATTTAACCATTTCCAAAGGCCATTCCAAATCGTCACAGAAACTAGAACCAATTCCAACACATGAATTCCATTGTTTAAAACATTTAAATTTACATTTAGAAATACACGGCAACCAAAACATGCCAAATTATGCATTTCTCTTTAAAAACCTACACCCAAACCCATTTTCACAATAAGTTCCATTGAAAACCTGATTCACACCACTTGAAAAATTAAATCAACCATTTGTACAATTTATAAAATTCCTAAAAGAAGAAAAACAAGGTTTTACATGAAAATTACACCAATATTCACATTAAGAAACCAGTTTAAACCCAAGCGCAAATCAAATTCTTTCAAAAACTAGTTTCGCATCCCTTGCACAATGAAATAAGTCATTTTAATAATTTATAAAACATTACCTAGGTGAAAAACAAGGCTTAGCACATAGACCATACCCAAATTCCACACAAAAATGTCACTATAAAATTAAAAACATGTTTTATTTTTATCAAATACCACCATCGCTCCATGCACAATAGTAAAAAAGCATGTCAAAATAATTGAATAAAATAAAATCAACTAAAATAATTATTAGCATGTGAAACCACCCAATTTCATGTGAGACACATTATTTTTAAAACCAAAAGCAGTATGAACCTTTGATAAAACCAATTCTGCACTATGAAATCCACCCAATTGAACACCAAATCAATCAATTGAATCAAAAGTTTCAAGAATTAAACGAAATCTAACATCCTACATGCTCGAAACCAAAAACTCCAATTAAAATTGAACCAAACACAAAGGAAGGAGGGATAGGTGCTTACCGTTGGAAGAAGAGGGTTCGATCAGAGGAAGGCAGCTCGCTAGAAGGAGAGGGTGGTGCGATGGTGAGAGCACCAACTAGAAGGAGGGAGGTCATGCCAGACTCCTACAAGAAGGGTATGGGTTCCATGAAAGGGATTCCGTATAGAGGGAGGCAGCACAAATGAAGGGAGGGCTCTCCAGAGAAGGGAACTAAGGGGAGGGAGGTTATAGGAATAATGAGGCAAGGGGGAGGGGAGTGGCATCACGAGGTGCGGGATAGAGAGGAGGGAGACACGTGAAGGGGATATGGGGTAATGAGGGAAAAGAGGGGGAAATTAAAAAATAAAATAGAAATTAAAAATAAAATAAAATAAATAAAAAATAAATAAATAATAGTAATAAACATAATAATAATATTATCATTAAACATAATAATAATATTATTATTAATAATAAAAATATTTCATTTATTTCATTTTATTTCATTTTGATTTTAATCTAATAAATTTTTAAACATTAAAAAACCTAAATAAATATAATAAAAAAAATAAATAAAAATAACTCTGATCGCAAGATACAGGGTTGGGGTGTGACAATTCTCCCCACCACAAAAAAGTTTTGCCCCCAAAAAGTCATCCAGCAAACTAAGGAATCAAACTCGAGTTCGAAACAGAACAAGGCTAACAAAATCAAGAATTCAATGTGAATTTTCACTCTATCAGTCACACCCAACCAACTATAAGGGAAACTATAAAGAGAAGATCCATTAGGAAATGAGGAGGGTTCTCACCTTTACAGGAACCTCACTAGCACAACCAACATTGACACTCTCAACACAAGATAACTCTAGAACTGCTAACTTGAGCCAGGAGGAAACTGCCAACATAGACCAAAACTACCAAAGAAACCAACTCTCGACGAAGGTAGGACAAGATCCATGGTGGGTATCCCCAATATCTATGAACTGACCAAATTAAGCCAATTAACACCGACTGATACCAGACCAACACAAACTGACCCACAAACTCTCCACACAAACCAAATCCCAACCACATGGGGTCCTCGACGAAAGTCACCAAACCAAATAGTAAACCGAACCCCTATTCATTATTGCCCAAGACGCATGTGTCTCCAAATGAGAAAAATCCTAAAACAAGAAACAGTCACCAAATGAGCTAACCACACACGAGAGACAACCATCTTGAGACTCACAGCCATAAAGAGACCGCCTTCATACCTCACATTTGAGGAGGCACAACTACTAGAATTACTAGAAAATGAGATCACCATGGCATTTTACAAACACGGTGGGGTATTCAAATAAAAAAGACAACAATGAGAAAAAGAGACTTATATGCCTCTTACAACAAAACAGAACCTTCAAAGATGAGGAAGCTACAATAGAGAAATTCAAACCGTCCCAATTTTAGCACTGAAGACAGAATTTAGACCATGGTTCCCCACACCCAATGATTCATGACTGCCCGAAAGGATTCACCGAGATACTTGTGGCTGGTGCTTGGATATATTGAAGCATCCGTTGCCCCGCAGTCAAGAGCTAGCATCATCTAGTTGAGAATCTTCCTGATGTTGTTGCAAGCAGAACCTCTCTATGTTTCCCAAACAGCCACACTGACAAGAAGTCTTAGAAGGATGATGAATATGAGACTTAAAGTACCCAAACAGGCTACATTAGAAGAAAAAAATAGAGGGGACCTAATAATAGAATATGTAATTGACAAGAAGACTTGTCTAAAAAAGGTTCTTCCGGTTTTCTCTCCACACCGGATGGGAACCTTCTAAAACACAAAAAAAATTTGGTCCTTGAACCCTAGACGAAGACCCCACACAAGAGAAACTTTAATTGACTCCAAAATTCTACCTTCATAGAAATGGGAACCAACCCCTTGAAATGGCCAACATGAGCCTTTACTATTCATTGGCCTTGCAGTACACTCACGTACTCTACCACTTTCCTCACCTTCACTTACTCAGGAATAAAACATCGGATGAGAGTGGTCTTAAAAACCTTCCAAAACATCCCATAATGCAGCAACACTAGGAAAACCTCCTCTACCAATACAATGTTGAACCTCCAAATGAACCCAAACCAGCACAGACTCTCATAGCTATAGGAGTTTCCAATAACCTGAAAACACCAATGATTTCACCAAGCCAGTCCTCTACCTTCAATAGATCAGGATCACCACAGATGATAGACAACAACTGAAAAGAATTCAATTCCACCACTCCACTAAGAGTCCTAGAGAACCAAAAACTAGTAGAGACTCCCTAAAAACCTCTGGGACCTTTCTGAGCAGTATACTAACAATGAAGAGGCATAAGTCCGAATCAAAAATCATCATAAATTAGAATTTCAAACTTCAATCACAAACTAAAGCTCAAAATCAACCACAATTCCGACCAAAATTCTGTATGTCAAAACCAGGAACCCCAAAAAAATACCAAACTCAGAAAGAGAACACTAAACAATTTGTCACTCACTTTTCAAAACATTTAAATTACATTTTTGAAAACCATTTTTTAGTATACAAAAAAACATAAATATCCACCATTGTTATCCCATGAAGTCTCACATATACATATACCCATGTTCCATCTCATGCACCCATCCACACAAACCACCAATTATCCATGTTCCACATGAATACTTCTATATATGTGATCCCTTATAAGAATAACAAGGTTTAATTTAAAACAAATCCCATGTTGAAAATGAATCATTCAACGTAATGTAGAAATTCTCAACCAGTTTAAAAACATCACTTATCATTAAAGCAATACATTTCCAAATTCCCTAAATTTTTCCAATTCACATTTGAAAAAGTGTTACCATGATCCCAAAACAACTTCCAAGACACCTCCCATTTTTCCTTTGAAACCACACATTCCATTAAAAGAAATTAACATCCATTTCAGAACCACTTTTCTACTCCAAATACACATTACCTTTTGAAAAAAATCCTTTTTATATGAATCATTTTCATTTTTGAAATTCACATAACTCATTCAAAACTACTCCCAAACAAAACTCTAATCAGAATATCCAAAAAAAGGACTAGTGGCTATGCCAACCCAGTACATGGCTTAGAAGACCATGCTCAGAGTGAGAATTAACCAAAGGAAGTATCTTGAACCATGCACTTGGGTGGTACATGGGTCACTACTCCATGTAATCCCACCACATAACACTGACTCACTTTCTTTTTCATCCCTTATTCACAGAGACCTAGCCAGAGAAGAAACTTTAAATCCCAAACTACCCCTAGAAACTCGATTCTCAGGGCGACAAGGGTTCATAACATCCTTACCGCACCTATCACTCGAGCCCCAACACACCTAATCACCAAGCTACCTGACACCCCAAATAACAAGGGTCAATTTGATACCATTTTTTCAGGAACAAACCTGAGTCAACCCTGAACTGGTCACCCGAGTCGGTCTATAACATGGCCTGAAGGGCGTTCTCGATCCCCACGGGAAAGAAACTAGTATCAAGCCTCAGAATAAAATAGTTGGGAATGATATTTCCTAAAATAAAAGACACATAAGTATGTATAAACTGAACAAAATAGATAAATATAAGGAAAAAAACTAAAAAAAATAAGTGGAAAATGAAATGAAATAGCAATGATCCATACCTCATGTGACCTCTTGGATCATCATAGAACCTAAAGTACACTCTCTCTTAGAGAGATCCAAAACAAGAAAAACCTGAAAAAAGTAAAGTGGGCATGAGCACCCATATGCCCAATAGGAAATCCAAGGAATAACAACACCCTATTCCCTCCCTATAAAGACCCGGGATTTCCATGTAATTTTTTTATTTTATGGGAATTTTACAGGTCCATGAAAATTGAAGGCGCATGATTCCAAATACCGGTGTGCTCAGAATGTATTTCTGTACATTTTGTAAGGTACGTTCAGTAAACATATGAGTAGGATTTTCTAACATTTGAACCGGTGCTTGGAATTGAAATCTGAGGGCACCGTTGAACTCACAGTGCTAGTATTCTCTTAAAGAGGCCTTCTCCTTGACCATAGTAAGTTGAGGGTAGACTTTAGATTTTCACTTATTCGTGAAAGAATAAAATAAAATATAATTGTGCAACATTTTATTTTCATTTGAAACTCCCATGCTGACTTTAAGAGGTGGGGACCACTAGAACTAATCCTCTGATGTGTGGTTATGGAGGTGGGGACAACCAAACCTAAAACCCCCAATTTGAATTTAATGGTGGGTACCACCCGATGTGAGAAATCTCTTGAACACCCTCATTAATAATACATGTGTCCTTTAGGTTTCCCCAAAATTTATTATGCCAACCTCAATGTAATTATGAAGCCAATTTAGTTTGTTCCAATGATTAAATTGGGGAAACATATCATATTTGTACCTTTTTTGTGGAATAGGGGGAAGTGTTGGAAAAGGGTAAATTGGGAGAGAACCTTGGATGAATTATTATTCTCTATTGAATAATGATCCTCCAATGAATAATTCCAACACACGACATCGAATTCTTCCTCAGGAAATCCTACAACATGGGACTTCTTCAATCGATGATCGTCCTTCCCTCTTCATTTACATAAAAAAACGAACAAGGAAGGGGTTTGTTTAAAATTGATAAATGCTAATTTTCTTCTTACATTGAACCATTCCCCATGAGCTGCTTCTTATATCCCTAATGCGGAGGGTACGGACCACAAAAACAAGGCCCAAACCCTTCGCAATCCATATGGTTCTTTTGTGTGTTCTTCGCAATGGTGACGACGATTGGTGTCAGTTTTTTGGCACCGGTGGAACCTGAGAACCATGGTTGGCACCCCGGTTGGCCGCGCTGAAGGAGAAAAATAGAGGGAGGATGGTCAAGCTGGCCGCTGGTGTCGGCCCAGCGGGGACCGCACCGCATGGCCAGCCCAGCGGACCACCGCACGGTGACCTCCGCCGCTCCATGGATTTGTTTCCCAGCAGCCCTCTGTGGCCCCTACAGCCTCCACTTCCCGCGGCCTCTGATGCCCCGTGGCCTCACTTCCATTCCGCCCTCCGCGGACCATATGGAATCACCTCCCAGTGGTCCTCCGTGACCCCCATGGCCTCACCATTTCATGGCCTCACTGCCCCTGTGGCCTCGCCACCCAACGGCCCTCCGTGGACCCATGGCCTTGCTGCCCTGCGGCCCCCCATGGTCGTCACCACCCTATGGCCCTCTATGGCCCCTGCGACCTCGCCTCCCCACAGCTCTTCGCGGCCCCCACGGCCTTGCCATCCCACGGCCTCGAGACCCCCTGTGGCCTCTCCACCTCATGACCCCCCACAGCCCCCACGGTCTGGCCAACCTTACGGCCTCCGCGCCGCCCCCGCGACCTCCTTGCCGCCCTCACGGTCTCCGCGCTACCCTCGCTATCTCTCCACCGCCCTCATGGCCTCGTGCCGCTTTGCGGCCCCTGTGCCGCCCAGAACCGGCCGGTACGTAACCAACGCGGGCCGGGCCGGACCTAACGGGCCGTGTCGACCCAAACTGGGGTGGGTCGGCCCAGGCCGTGTCGGCCCGAACCCAGAGCAGCTACGAGATTTTCACTCTATCGGCCAAAACAAGAGCACCAGACACCCATTTGATAAAACTCCAATGGCACTGTAACCCTTGGAGTGAGATGTTCCCTTTGGTATACCCCACATGAGATTTGGATAATTTTGGGATACAGTCGGGTAGGATCGAGCACAAATCTCACAAGGCCCTCAGGACTAAAAGGCTAATAACATACAGACCAGGCATCCAATTGACGCAACGTCTGTTGCGCCGAGACCCCTATGACCTGGATGTTCTTTGGGTTACTACTTTGTGTGACTTCATGTTATATGGAGTATCGACTGGTGGCTTGAGGAGTGGACCCTCCTGGAGACGAGCAAGATTAGTGCAGGAACCCAAAAGTTGGATGTGACGTGAATAATGACTATCGATCATGTGTGGGTCAGAAACGAGCAATCATGTGTGGGTTAGCACCAAGTGATCCTATGTGGGTCAGCACTAAGTGATCATGTGTGGGTCAGCAGTGAGCAGTCCTGTGTCAGTCAGCACCGAGCGATCCTGTGTGGGTCAACACCTAGCAATCCTATGTGGGTCAGCACCGAGCGATGCAGTGTGGGACAACATCTAGAGATCCTATGTTGGTCAGCATCAAGAGATCCTATGTAGGTCAACACCAAGAGATCTTGTGTGGGTAAATAGTAGAGCCTCTTAAAATAGTAGGATGATTCAATAGTTACATATAATAATTTTTACTTCTGTACCTAAGTTATACCTGGTGTGAGCTGAGTCAATATCTTTGGGTTATTCTTATGTGTGGCGTACTTGTGTAATACTTAACTTCGTGGTGTTACTCCATTTTTGGAATAGTTGAGCATTGGCATTCTGAGATGGACTCTGTGTTTCCTCATGATTGAGATGGGTATACTTGACTACATAGGTATCCTTGGTGGATTTTTTGAGACCTTGAGATTCTCGGGGTCCCTACTGAGTATCATTATACTCAACCCTACAAAAGATATGACTGCAAATTGTTGTTTTGGGTGAAGACGATAGACAATGCTGATTGAGGATGAGGGTAATAGGGCCAGATGGGGCCTGAAGGTGGACCATACGGCGTGACGGTACGTAGAGGAGACGGGCGGACAAGGAGTGCTGAGGAGGCGATCTATACCAACCCTTTAGGTAGGAACCTCAGAGGATGACCTAGTAACTGCCTTTCATTTTCTTCAGTTATATTGTATTTCAATTGTACTTGTATCCTTACTATTAGTGTTGTATTTCGGCCCCTTTTTACTCTCAGTACTCTTTTTAATATACAGTTGATCTGAGTTTGTATCTTGAAATTTTCATGGTTTCTTGTGTTTATAGGTTATAAAGGTAATGGAATCCTGGTTATAGGAAATATTCATTTTGGTGCTAGTCGCTAGCCCCTGGCCTATGGAAGGCAGGCTTGGGGTAGTCAAGAAATGGGCCCCGGGGGACGGGTAGTGACAACTTGGTATCAGAAGAGTCGGTTATAACATAGAACATATGACTATGGTATTTCTTTTTAACGAAAATAGTGTTAAGTGTAGTGAGTGTGGTTTTCAGTTTAGGGAATCCAGTGTTGTTGTGGCGGCTGACATATCCATACCCCAGGACCCTGACTTCTGATTTATGAATCAGTGCATGAAAACACTGATTGTGTGTGTGTTATCAAGTGTTTTCTTTTGGATCTCTTTATGTCATCTCACCAGGTATAACTTATTGACTGTTGTGTACCTATTTGTTTTGAGGCTGCCTCCACATAGACAGCCAGCTTGGGTTCCAGATATAGTAGGCACTGATAGCCCACCGATCGATGAGGCCTTGTTGTAGGGCCATCATCCAGCGGAGGCACCAACTGTACCATTACCCATTGGTCCACTGATGCCACAAGCCCTAGTTGTATAGGGTGCACACTTCTTGAGAACATTGCACGAGTTCCAGTGTAAGAGGCCACCAAGGTTCAGGGGAGAGATGGATCCACATGCAGTAGAGGATTGGCTGGAGGCTGTAGTGAGATTCTTCTGACTAGTAGTGACACATACCAATCACATGGTGATACTTTCCACATTCTACTACAGGTAGTAGCAGGAAGATGGTGGATAATGATTCTCCAGGCTCCCGACGAGGTGACTCTTCTCTAGGAAGACTTCGAGTCCCTATTTAGAGCAGAGTTTATCCCAGTGACTCTTTGCGTAGTATGCATTCCGGAGTGACTTCATCTGAAGCAGGGCATCATGACTGTGGCTCAATACATCGTGAGATTCACTGACCTCTCATGCTACTTCACAGGTATGGTGCAGGACCCATTCTTCAGGGCCCCGACCTTCGAGCAGGGACTCAGGCGGGAGATCAAGGCTTCGATGATCTCCCTTTGCAGCCCAACGCAAGCAAGGGTGTTAGAGAGAGCCCTCTTAGTGGAGAGTTTCCTTGATGAGCAATCACTAGCAGCAAGACCCACTAACAGTAGTCATGTAGTGGAGTCTTATGCATTTCGAAGTAGAAATATAATATAGAGGTCCCAGAGGAACAAACATATAGGTGGAAGACCACATGATTCAAGGACGGTTGTGTGGGGTACCCAAGATAGATCCAGTCATGCGAGGAACATGCAGTGTTACACATGTGGAAGGCAGGTTCACATGGCTTGTGACTGTCCAACCCGCCATAGGGATGATCAGTAGATGGTCAAAGGGTCGCTCGGGCAAAGGAAGAGGTTCAACCGAGGAGGTCCACAAGGAGTAGGAAGATGTGGTAGAGGAGCTCATCATGAAGCTGTTGATGGGAGATGATTCAAGATGTTACCGCCACCACCACCAGGTGGTCCACCCCAACCACAGGGAGCAGGAAAATAGAGGTGAGCTCAGCTCTGGGCAGCTAAGGCCTACGACCATGTTGCTCCAAAAATGATACGGGGAACGATCTGTGTCTACTTTTCCTTTTCTGCAGTACTTATATACATAAGTTCCAGTCTTTCTTTTTTTCTACTACCCTCATTCAGAGGATGGAGATTCATAATTAGTCGTTGGCTCAATCATTATAGATAGAGACTCCTATGGGAAAATATTTTTCAATTATTCGCTGGTTCTGATAGTGTGAGATTACTCTAGGAAGGGAGAGCTTCGGCTGGTATCTTCTAGTATGGGCGTTGAGGCCTTATGATTTCATCTTGGATATGGACTTGTTATCTACAGTCCATTCTCAGATTAATTGTATGAGGTGAAAAGTGTGGTGTGTCCGCATGGATGGGACCAGGTTTACCATCACCGATGAGAAGGGAGCCTTTGTAGCACAGGATGGACTTACCCAGAGGAGAGTGCAGCATATCACTCATTAGTTGGATAGCCTTATCCTTGGAGTATTAGATGTGGAGAGTCCATGTTATCCTGTAATGATGGACCAGTATGTAGGTGGATTCCTTGATGATGTTCTTGGCCTACCTTCTCGCAGAGAGGTTTAGTTTTACATTAAATTATACCCTGGGATGACCCTGATATCTACACCAGCATATCGGATGGCTCATGCAGAGCTTCGTGAGCTGTGAGTATAGCTGGAAGACTTACAAGGGAACAGGTTCATTCAGCCCAGTGTTTCTCCTTGGTCAGCCTTGATTTTTTTTGCTAGGAAGGTGGATGTGAGTTTGACACATGGTGTCGACTATCAGTGCCTAAACTAGGTGACTGTGAAGAACAAGTACCAACTCCCAAGGATTGATGACCTCTTTGAATAACTAAAGGGAGAACAGTAGTTTTCGAAGATAGTCATCAGATCAGGCTATTACCAGCTCAGAGTATGGGACAAGGATGTGAAGAAGACAACATTCATATGTCAGTACGGCCACTACGAGTTCTTGGATATTCCATTAGGCATAACCAATGCTCCAGCAGTGTTCATGGGACTCATGAATAAGATCCCTCAGCCATACCTTGATCGCTTTGTAGTAGTCTTCGTCGATGACATTCTGAACTACTCGACTACTGAGGAGGAGCATGCCTATCATTTGCAGGTAGTACTGGACACACTCCAAGAGAACCAGCTTTATGATAAGCTCTCGAAGTTCCAGTTCTGGATATGAGAGGATCACATTTTGGGACATGTCATATTAGAGGCTAGAGTTGTAGTAGATCCAGTGAGGATTGAGGTGGTACTTGCTTGGAAGCCACCCAAGAGTGGGACAGAGGTACGAAGTTTCCTGGGATTGGCTGGATACTACAAGAGATTTGTTCCAGATTTCTCTAGAGAAGTAGCACCACTTTCAACATTGATGAAGAAGGTGAAACCCTTCGTGTGGTCGGAGAGATTCCAGTATAGTTTTCAATAGCTGAGGTAGAGGCTGACTAGTGCTCCCATATTGAGGATTCCATAGGAGGGCATAGGGTACTTATTATAATGTGACGCATCAAGAACCGGGCTCGGATGTGTCCTGATGCTGGAGAGAGCAATGATCTCATATGGTTCTCGATAGCTGAAACAGTACGAGTAAAACTATGCTACCAATGACCTGGAGTTAGCAGCAATGGTATTCACCTTGAAGATGTAGAGACATTAGTTTATGGGTGAGGGTTTTACAGTGTTCTCTGAACACAAGAGTATCAGGTATATGTTCTCTCAGTATACCTGAACCTAAGATAGTGATGTTGGCTTGAGTTCCTCCAGGACTATGATTTCGAGATAGTCTATACTTCTAGGAATGAGAGCATTGTAGCAGATTCACTCAGCATGAGGTATAGTGTACAGCTACTAAGCGAGGAAACGGAGCATATGGCCGCTTTCCAGATATCCTTTGTGGATCAGGATGGAGCAGCTTTTCTTGAGTCTCTTACAGTCACTCCCCCACTTCTTCAGAAAGTTTTGGAGCCACAATGTGGGGACACTGACTGTGATACACGACATGATCAGATAACCACAGGACATGCACATGATGGATTTTTATGAAGGCGGGGAGCATGTCATCCTCTTTGGAGGATGTACCATGGTACCATTGTCGCTTCGAGAGGAAGTCATTAGGGAGTTATACACATCCCCACTTGTGGTGCATCCATGAGTGGAAAAGATGTACCAGGATCTCCGACGACAACACTGGTGGTTGAGAATGAAGAAATAAATAGCTGAGTTTGTCACTTAGTTCCTCACTTGTCAGCAAGTGAAGGAAGAGCATCAGGTACCAGAATACTTGGTTCAGACTTTGGAGGTCCCAAAGTGGAAGTGGGATGGGATATCCATGGACTTCTTGAGAAGACATCCACGTAAATCCAGGGGACATGACTCAATTTTTGTGATCGTCGACCGACTCACCAAGTCGGCCCACATCCCCCCGATCAGAGAGTAGGGTTCAGTAGAGAGCTTATGATGCCTATATGTGTATGAGACTGTGCAGCTACCCAGAGTACCCTTGACAATTGTGTCTGATTGTGATGCATGTTTTAATTCCCAGTAATGGAAGGGCTTGGAGGATGCTTTCGAGATGCCACTTCATTTGAGCACCGCTTTCCATCCGCAGATAGATGGCCAGACTGGGTAGACAAATCAGACACTCGAGGATATAATACGTGATTGCATCCTCGACATTGGTTGCAACTCAGAGGATCACCTGCCTTTGGGGGAGTTTGCATAAAATAATAGCTATCACTCCACCATTGGGATGTTACCTTTTGAGGCTTTTTACGGGCGACCTTGTAGATCAGCTTTGTGCTGAACTGACCCTGGGGAGTCAGCACTAGTGGGACCAGAGATGGTACGAGCTACCACAATGAATGTGATGATCATCCCAGAGTGGATGATGACAGCTCATAGCAGGCAGAAGACTTATTATGATAGGATATGGAGGACTCTAGAGATTGATTATGGTGATCATGTCTTTCTACAGGTCTCACCTTGACAAGGTTTGAAAATATTTGGCCGAGGTGTAAAGTTATCTCCGATGTTCATTAGACCATTTTAGGTCCTCAGTAGAGTTGGCGAGGAGGCCTACCACTTAGCTCTTTCCCCTCGGTTGCACCTGGAGGATGACATCTTCCACGTATCCCAGCTGAGGAGATACATGCACGACCCCTCCCACATCATCGACCACGGTGAGCTGGACATCGATGATGGGACGACATTTTCGGAGGATCCAGTTGAGACTGGGGAACGACAATAGAGGGTCCTTCGTGGGCGTTCGATACCTATGGTGCACGTTCAATGGCAAAACGGGAACCTCTAGGAGAGCGCATGGGAATGGGAGGATTAGATTCATGCTCAACACCACCACTCGTTTTCTTAGTTTTTTTGATGTGGAATTCGGTGATGCAAATCCCTGAGGTGGGGAGAATTTAAAGACCCAGAATTTCCATGTAATTTCTTTTTATTATATTAGAATTTTATGAGTTCGAGAAAATTTTCATCACATGATTTTGAGGCCTGGTGTGCCCAAAATTTATTTTGGAACTTTTTTTGGTAGGTTAAGTAAATGTATGAGTGGGCTTTTCAATGTTTTGACCATGTTCTAGAAAATTGAAATCTGAGTGCACCATTGAACTCACAGTGTCGATAGTCACTTAAGGAGACCTTCACCTCGACCGTAGTAGGTTAAAGGTTGATGTTATTTTACTCTAATTCTTGAAAAAATAAAATATAATAATATTGTGTAACATTTTATTTTCAATTGAAACTCCAATTTGGATGTTAAGAGGTGGGGAATGCCAGAACTAAACCTCCCATGTGAGGTTATGGAGGTGGTGTCCATCGAACCGAAAACCCACAATTTGAATTTGAGGGTGGGGACCACCCAATGTAAGAAAACTATTGAACTCACTCTTTAATGAAGGAGGTTACCTTTAGGTTTCCCCAAAATTTCTTATGCCAACCTCAATGTAATTATAATGCCCATTTAATTTGTGTGAATGATTAAATTGGGGAAACTTATTATATTGGATACCTTTTATCTTTTGGTGGAATTGGGAGAAGTATTGGAAAAGGGGAAATTGGGAGAGAACCATGGAGTAATTATTCTTCTCCAACAAAGAATGCTCCTCTAATGATGAACGCCAACACATGTCTTCGACTTCTTCCTCGGGACATCCTCCAACGTGGGATGTATTCAATTGACGATTTTCCTTCCCTAATTGATGTTAAAGAAAGAATGAGTTATGGGAGTGTTTAAAATTGATCAATGTTAATTTTCATCTCACATTGAATCTTTCCCCTTGAGCCACTTGTTACCGCCCTAACTCGGAGGGTACGGGCCAAACAAACATAGCCTGACCCCTCCGTAAACCTTATGGTTCTTTTGTGTGTTCTTCGCAATGGTGACGGAGACCAGTGCCAGCGTTTGGAACCGGTGGAACCCGATCACCGTGGACGGAACCACGGCCGGAACTGATGAAGGTGAAAAACGGAGGGCGGCTGGTCAAACCGGCCACCGGCGAAGGCAAAACGCGCAACTGTGCCGCACGACAGACCGCCAAAGACCGAACTCCGCCGCCCCGCGGGCTCACCTCCCAGTGGCCCTCCATGGCCCCAACAACCTCCACCACCCACAACCTCGCCGCCTCACCGCCCCCACACCCTCGCCGCCCCATGGACCTCCGCAGTCCACACGGTCGCGCCGTCCTGCGGCCGCGCAGCCTCGACGGCCCCGCTGTCCCATGGCAGCGCGACCCTCGTAGCCTCTCCGCATGGTGGCCTCTACGGCCTCACTGCCCCGCGGCCCTCGGTGGCCCCAATAGCCTCGCCGCCACGTGACCCTTCGTGGCCATCGTGGCCTTCTCTACCCCATGGCCATCCATGGCCCCGCGACCTCACCGCCACACAGGCCCCTTTGGCCTATGCCGCCCCACAACCCTCCATGGCCCCCACGACCTCACCGTTCAGCGGCCTCGCGACCCCAGTGGCCTCCGCGCCAACCTCGTGGCCACCACACCGCCCTCACAACCCCCAAGCCACCCAGAGCAGGCTGGGCAGAACCCAACGGGCAGGGTGGAGCCAGCAGGCCAGGTCGGACTAAACCTGAACCAGTTACGAGGTTTTAGATCTATTGCCCATAACATTGGCACCAGTCATCCATTTGAAAAACTGTAAATGAAATTGTAATCCTTGGAGTGTGATGGTCCCTTTGGTATACCCCTCTTGAGATTTGTATAAATATGGGATTCCATCTGGTTGGATCAAGTGTGAATCCAACCAGGCCATCAGGACTAAAAGGCTAACAACATACAGGCATGGCATCCGATTGAAGCACCATCCATTTCGTTGAGACCCATATGACGTGGAAGACCTTTGGGTCACTACTTCTTGGGACTTCGTGGAAGTTGTATTATCGACCAGTGGCTTGAGGAGCGGAGCCTCAATGAGAAGAGAAAGCTTATTATGGGAACCTAGTAGCTGGATATGACGCGATGACTAAATAGTGATTTTGTGTGGGTCAGCACCGAGCGATCATGTGTGGGTCAGCACCTAGCGATCCTGTGTGGGTCAGCACCGAGCGATCCTGTGTGGGTCAGCATCGGGAGATCTTTTGTGGGTCAGCACCAACTGATCCTTTGTGGGTCAGCACCGACCGATTCAGTGTGGTTCAGCACCTAGAGATCATATGTGGGTCAACATTTATAGACCCTATGTGGTTCAACACCGAGCGATCCTGTGTGGGTGAGCAGTAGAGCCTCTTAACAGAGTAAGATGATTCAGTAGTTACATATAATCATTTGTACATTTGTACCTAAGTTATACCTGGTGTTATCTGAGTAAGTAGCTTCATGTTATTCTTCAGTGTGGCGTACCTACGTGGTACTTACCTTCGTGGTGTTCCTCTCTTTGTGGAACAGTTGAGCTTTGTGCTTTTGAGTTGGACTCTGTGTTTTCTCATAATTGAGATGGGTATACCTGATAACATAGGTATTTGGATTGGAATATACCTAAGTAGGGTTTCCATTGGTTTACGAGATTTTTGGTTTATCGTTGGTGGATTTTGTGAGACCTTGAGGGTCTCGAGGTCTATAATGAGTATCGTTGTACTCACCCTTGCACGGGCTATGCCCACACCTTGTTGTGTTTGGAGCAGATGAAAGATAGTGTTGATCGAGGCTGAGGGTACCAGGGCTAGACAGGTCCCAGAGGTGGACCATACGACGTGACAATATGCAGAGGAGACGGGCGGATGTGTAGTGCTGAGGAGGCGATCTGTACCTACCATTTCGGTAGGAACCACGGAGGACGACCCAGTAGCTGCCTTTCTTTTTCTTCAGTTATATTGTATTTCAGATTAATTTATATCATTACCGATGGGATTATATTCCGGACCCATTTTACTTTCATTACTCTTTTTTCTATACAGTTGACTTGTGTTCATATCTTGTTGTGTGCTTGGTTGCATGTGCTTACAGGTTATAAAGGCAATGCCTTCCTGGTTATAGGGAATACGCCTTTCGGTGCTAGTCGCCAGCCCCAGGCCTATGGAAGGCGAGCTTGGGGTAGTCATGACACGAGCCCTGGGGGTCAGGTTGTAAAACTTACCTTTAAAAAGAAAACCAATTATGCTAGTTTGAAAATAATACATAATAAAGTAATGTTTTTCATTCTTTCAAAAATTCAAGTAACAAGTTTCAACTTTATAGAAAACATTTCACTTCCAATATACTTCAAAGTAAATTCCAAGCTTACATTAACACATCAAAATGAAAGGAAAATAGATTGAATTCAAGTATGGGTTTTCACAAAAGAGGGATAATGCATGAAACCAATGAAACAAAAATCACCGCACAAGCATTAAGTCATAAGTGAGATCCATTGTCAAAACCCCTAAGGTTCATCTAGCATGTGTGGGTCCCTAGAACCTCGCGTCTCGGTGTGAGAGTAACCATAACAAATATCTATTCTCGTGAACGATCCACTAGTAAGGAAACACATCCATAACCTAGTGGTCACCAAAGTCATCATAGATGTTTTGTTAGTGTAGTAAATGTCATACTTACTATGTGATGTAGGGATGGACCACTCAGAATCACTAGCATGCTAGAACTAGTGTGCCCACCTAGATAGCACGAGTTTCCCATGTGATCCATTTCCACTTCTCCCAACACATATGTAACACCACTTTCACTTGCACACACTAGCAATGTTAATACACAATAAAAAACCACCATTTCTCATAAGAAATATTTTTCCATATTTACATGCACAATAAATCCACTTTCAAACCATATGCATCTTAATAACTATCAAAAACACCTTTTTCACCGTACACATATGTCATGGGAACTTCAAAATCCAATACAAGAATTTTCAAAATCATTTTAAAGGTCTAAATGAACGACCATATAATCACCTATTTAAGAGAAAGCTTTATACCGTGCATAATTCAAACAATTCACTTTTAAAGGTTTAAAAGAAAATCTAATAACCAAGTGTGATGCCATTTTTCAAAGTCCATGAATAGTTACATATATTTATATAGAATATGCATTTCATATAAAAATTGAAATCAAAATTTTTTAAAAAGAACACTATGCAATAATAGAAATTCTAAATAAAGATCGGGGGATATGGAAGCTACCTTATGGTGGAACCAAGTCGTCCACTTTAGCTCTATGCGCTTTCTAACTTAAAGCTACTACGGCTCCCCCACTAAGTATATGCACCTTCAAATGCATGTATGGACACCTAGCCCCTATGAACACACCCGCATTTCCATGAACATGGGCAAGGGGATCCTTATACATATGCTTATCTGCATTTACTAGTCGCCACTCACCCATGTATGTATTTTTATATATACACATAATCAAACCTAGACCCATACAAGTATATTCACATCCATGGATGAATATACGTGTAACGGGGGAGCCTATATATATACATATACATCCCTATGAATATGTAGGTGAGTCTTCCTTGACTCGACAGCTCTTAACCACCATACGGGGACCACAAACTACACATATAAATAGTAATAAATAGTCATAAATAGTAAATAATAGTAATAAATAGTAATAAATAGTTTTAAATAGTAATAAAAATTAATAAATAGTAATAAATAGTAATAATTAGTAATAAATAGTAATAAATAGTAATATATAGTAATATATAGTAATAAGTACTAATAACTAGTAAAAATTAGTAAAAATTACTAATAAATAGTAATAAATGGTAATAAATAGTTACAAATGATAATAAATAGTATTAATTGGTAATAATTAGTAATAATAAGTAATAATTAGTAATAATTAGTAATAAGTAGTAATAAATAGTAATAAATAGTAATAAATAGTAATAAATAGTAATAAATAGAAATAAATAGTTTTAAATCATAATAATTCGTAATAATTAGTAATAATTAGTAATAATTAGCAATAATTAGTAATAATTAGTAATAAATTATAAAAAATAGAAAATAAAAGTAATTAATACTAATAAATAGTAATAAATAATAATAAATAATAATAATTTGTAACAATAAGTAATAACTAGTAATAAATAGTAATAATTAGTAATAAATAGTAATAAATAATAATAAATAGAAATAAATAACAATGAAAAGGAATAATTATTAATAATTATTAATAACTACTAATAATAAGTAATAAATAGTAAGAAATAGTAAGAAATATTAATAAATAGTAATAAATATTATTAAATAGTAATAAATATTAATAAATTGCAATAAATAGTAATAATTAGTAATAATTAGTAACAATTAGTAATAATTAGTCATAATTAGTCAAAATAAGTCAAAAGTAGTAAAAATTAATCATTATTTGTTATAATTAGTAATAATTAGTGATAATTAGTAATAATTAGTAATAATTGGAAATAATTAGAAATAATTAAGAATAAATTGTAATAAATAGTAGTAAACAGTAAAAAATAATAATAATGAGTAATAAATACTTATAAATAGTAATAATTATTAATAATTAGTAATAAATTGTAATAAATTGTAATAAATTGTAATAAATAGCCGTAATTACTAATAAATGGTTATAAATAGTAATAATTAGTATTAATTAGTAATAATTAGTATTAATTAGTAATAATTAGTAATAATTAGTTATAAATTGTAATAATTAGTAATAATTTATAATAATATGTAATAAATAGTTATAAATAAAAATAATAAGTAATAATGAGTAATAATTAGTAATAATTAGTAATAATTTTTTTATAATTAGTAATAATAAAGAATAATTAGGAATAATTAAGAATAATTAGGAATAATTAGAAATAATTAGAAATAGTTTGGAATAATTAGGAATAAAACCAATTTTAATAAATTTTAATAACTTGGAACAATTTCCAGTGAATTGGTGGCACTCCTTTTTCTCGATGAATCTTCTCTTTTCATCTGTCACCGACTCAAAACGTTATAAAAAATATGCTTCTACCTGTGCATATCCAATCTTGTATGCAAGAGTTTGAATATGCATTCATAGGAACACATTTTTCTTAATGTTTTTAGGTGGTGACAGTTGCAAGAAGACGATTCATCGACGAAAAGGGGGCTCTTATGTCAGACAGCTCGTGTACTTGCATATTTTTCACACTGAAATCAAAATGAAGAATCTGCTTGAAGGTATACTTATACATTTTCGTATTCACGTGAATGGATCTGCGTACCTCTGAGGAGATTCTTCATTGTAATTTCAGTCTGAGAAAGTTGCATGTAAATGAACCGTCATACAAAAGAGTATCCATCAATCCACTAGAAATTGTGTCTCCCATAATTAATGGTAATTATTAAGAAGTAGTTTTAATTATTTATCTTCTTTTTTGGATCTTGTTTTTCTAATTTGAAATTATTCAAAAACAATAATGATTTTATATTTTGTAGAAAAACATGTAGCAAGGTAGTCAACAACAGTCAATATTAGAAGATCATGCTTGGATAAATCAGTTTAGAAATCCAAATGTTTCTGGTTTAAATCTTGTATATATTGACAGTCTTGAATATTTCTTATCATTTTCATCATCAAAACCATAATTTTTATCATAATTCCAAATTATGTGTCTTTGTAAAAAAATGTGCTCTGATAACCATTGGAACATTTAACATGTTGGGGGGACATCTCTTGCGGTTTGGTTTTCAACAAGAATATGTTTTTTGGTATCAAAACAGTGAACAAAGTTCCATAGAAGATGCTAATAACTTGATTCTGGATCCATCATGGTTTCAAAATTTAGTACATGATGTTGCATGTCCATCTATTCAACAAACCTAAACTCAGGATGATATTGATTTAACTCCTTAGTTGGCACCATTTAAATTTTATGAGTTGTTGGGGTCCACTGGGGTTTCATTATATCCTTGTTACAATATAAGAAAATTCAAAGTAGGTTAAAAAATTATTGATATGAAATCAGATAATGCGATGTCAAAAAACAGTTTTGATCAAATATTTTATTTGGTTAAAAAACGGGTACCTGATGAAAATGTGTTACCTACAAATTATTGTGAGAGAAAGAGGTTGTTTCATAATATGAACCTTATTTTTTAGAAGATTATTACATGTTAAAATGATTGTATCTTATATTCTAGTGAAAATGAGTCGTTGGATATTTGCCCCACATGTGGATAAAAAAGGTATAAAATAACTCAACTGGGGAAGTTTGGAACGATTCCTGTAAAATAGTTGAGATATTTCCCCATTATACCCAGGTTGCAGAGTTTATTTAAGTATCAGAACACAACGTTAATGATTTCATGGAACAAAACAATGATTGTAGTCGGGAAAAGATTGAATAATCTATCTTATAGTGATTCATGGAAACATTTTGACCATCTATATCCATATTTTACTTTAGAATCCTGGAATGTGTGATTGGGACTTTTTAATGATGATTTCTGTCTGTTTGGTTCTTATGGTAGTCAGTATTCATGTTGGCTTGTCTTTATAACTCTGTATAATTTACCTCATTGCATGTTGATGAAGGATCCCTATACCATTTTGACCATATTAATCCTAGGACATCTTAAAAAGAATATTGATGTTTATTTTAAACCATGGATTGATGACTTAAATTAGTTGTGGAGTAATGGTGTTAGTACATATGATATTGTTGCGAAACAAAATTCCATATTAACAACTGCATTGATGTGGATGATTAATTACTTCCTGGCATATGGAATGTTATCTAGCTAGAGTACACATGGTTTGAAATAATTTCCTCCCTATATTAAAGATAAAAAATCATTTATGCTCATCAATAGAAAAAAAACCTTTCTATTTTTACTATCATCAGATATTTCTTCCAACAAATCATCACTTTCGGAGGAACAAATCTCATTTTAGAAAACAAACAATTGAAAGGGATGAAACTCCAAAAATTATCTCAGGTACATATTTAAAATATATTGTATTTTTATTACTTCAAATCAAATTTGGGCCAACAACAAACCAACAGAAAATGTATGGCTTTGGGAAAGAACATAATTGGCTAAAACAGAGCATTTTTTGGATCTTCTATGTTGGTCTGATTTGATGGTCTGCCACATGTTGGATTTCATTCATATTGAGAAGAAATTTTTTGATAATTTATTTTATATTGTTTTGGATACACCAGGTAAGACCAAATATAATGTAAATATAGCATCCCGTCTTCTTATAACATAAACTTTCATTACATTACACATAACTGAGGATCTTTAAGGTCTAGTGTCTTGGAAACCAGAAACAAAATACATGAAAGCAAAATATAAAATTCTTCTTAAACACTTGAAAGGATTCTCCTTAAGTTCATCCTAGGTTCATTACTGCATCTCATAACCTGGGGACATATATCAAAAGAAAGGGTGAGCAGAAGGCCCAGTAAGGGAAACAAGAGGAACATTTTACATGTGCACTTGATATACTTCAATAAGGACATAAAAAGAACTTTAAGGCATGAGAAAGAAATCATGAGTCATTTCTTAAAAAAAATAACATTTTTCATAACTTGAAAATGTGGCTACATCATTTAACCTAGAAAATCATTAACATATCACCAAGTTCCATCCCCAAGGTGTCATTTGAAAATTACCAAGGTTATTCACCAAGGTATCGTGAAAATTGTAATCTCTAGTGGTTACATCATTACCCAATGCATTGGAGCGCTATCAGGGGGCACCCTTAAATTTGCCTTTATTATCATGTGAGCCACATATATCATCATCAAACATTTCATAAATTACCCATATAGCATAAAATAAATGGGTTTCATTTTATAATCATAACGTTTTAAAAACTGTTTTAAAGACATGATCTTTACGTCACTTTAAACCCACAGAAAGGGAAAGCGGGTCTCATGTATGTAAATCCAAGAATTTAAAATAGAACATTTTGATATATATGTGAATACCATTATAGAAATAAGATCTTTGAGTATTCACTTTATACCATAAAATAATTTTGAGAAAAGAGAGAGGCACTTTGAGACGAAAATTCTGCAGCATAACGGCTATGCTACAAGGTTTTTGAAAACATTGAAAAGAGAGGGGACATGGGTCACCCACTCATAAATGATCCATAAAACAGTAGGGGAATAGAATATAAGGGATTTAAGATCATGGTAATGAAATTTGAAATATATACCATATGAAATGAAAAACATGGAAGTGAGACAAAACAAGATTTCTCTTATGAAAATTCGGCAGCCTAACGGCGTCACTTAACTTCAAATTAAATGATTTGACAAGATAATATAGGGTCCCTCATCATATGATCATAAGAGATCAGTATGATAGATATAGAGATCATACCCCATAATAAAAAAATAACTTGAAAGACTTGACATGAAAATCAAACTTGAAAAATGAGGAGGGTGAAAGAATCCCTTATAAATTCGGCAGCCTAACGGCGTCACTTCAACATTCATAAAACGAAATGATGAGAGTAAGAGGGGATCTCTCATCATATAAACATGAAAAGGGCAGTAAGAGGAATATAATAGAACATCCTCTCACATAAGAACATGGAGCATAAAAGGAATGACATAAAAAGGATTACATGAAAAGAAAGAGAGAGGTCAGATCCCTTACCTTAAAATGTGACTCTTGAACTCAATGTTTTGGACCTTGAGGGATTGGGGGAACCTTGGGAGGACTCCTTGGAAGGTAAGAAGACCAGAACTTCGTTGGGGGAGAGTTGGGAGTGAAAAATAAAGGAGGAAAGGGTGGGTATTTATAGGGAAAGTGAGGGGACAAGGCATTAATGGCCAAGGGACACCTCACTAGTGGTTTTGGAAAAACCATGGGCTTTGCCATGGTATTGGCCACTTGGGACACCTCATACCTTATCCTACTATTCATAATTCGACCATATTGAATATATACTTAATACATCATTTAATGATGTCATTAAACACCCGTAACTTAAAACTACATTTTCACTATTCATCGAAAATTTAACTTTCTCAGAATAATCCCAAAATTTCACCTTAACCAAATATCAATGCTCTGATTTCAAATATGAAATCCATTTTATAAAAATAATTTTCTAAATATTTTTAATTTAATTTTTAAATAAAAACACTATTCATCGAAAATTCATTTTTTTCCAAAAAATTCCCAAAATTTACCTTAACATAATATCGATGCTCCGAGTTCAAAAATAAAGTCATTTTTATAAAAATAATTATCTAATTATTTTTAATTAAATTTTTAACTAAAAACACTATTCATCCGAAAAAACTAATACATGATTAATAATTTATGAAATCGTTATTTACTCATTTTATTGAATCACATTACTTAATCTAGGTGTCTAAATTATATTAAAACTTTTTTTTGAGTGAAATTATTAATCCATTTTTACACATTACTAATCCTAAGCGTAAAATCACTATTCATAATTTACTATTCATCGAAAATTATGTTGATCTTATTAGACTCCAAATTCCTTACTGAACACTTTTGTAGAAGACCATTTTTTTAAAATCATTACACATCATTAATTATTTAGGGTTTACATATATATTTTAAAATATCCTTTTTTCAAAATTCATCAATAAAATACATCCTAAAATTATTCAGACATTTGAAGTTTCACAAACATCACTAAAGGAAGAAATCTTAATTCATTAATCCTGAAGGATTAGAGAAAGAAGCTAGGGTCTCGTCACATATCCCCTTATAACACCGGCATATGACCTAAGTGTATGGTGTGCTATGATGAGAGAATCCGAGGAAGGCTCAGATAACATTGCCCTAGTAGTAATCTCTACTAACTTGAACTTCTCCCGCAGGCATTTCCGTTCAAGCTTGACACGCTGGAGTTCAGCTTTGGATTGGTCCAAAGAGATGCCCAAAGATGCCACCTCCTTCCCAAGCTCTGATAACTGGGCTTCATAAGGTTCGAGTCTACTGGATGAAGCCATCGACTCCTCTTTCTGCATTAACCATTAACATCTTATTAAATCATTAAGAGTAAGTTATTACACTACTCAAAAAGATTGGGTCGTTACATTCTTCCCCCCTTAAGAAATTTCATCCCCGAAATTTATACTTGAGGCCTAGTCGAAAAGGTGAGGGTAGTTTTGCTTCATCGTTTCCTCAGGCTCCCAAGTCGCTTCTTTATATTTATGATTCCTCCAAAACACTTTCACAAGGTGGGTAGTCTTGTTTTGTAGGACCTTGTCTCTACGGTCTAAGATCTCCACTGGATGCTCCTCATAAGAGAGGTCATGTTCCAGTTGTACCACCTCTGGGTTCAGTACATGCGAAGGGTCGGGTATGTACTTCCTCAAGAGAGATACATGGAAGACATCATGAACTTGAGCTAGGTTCGGTGGAAGTGCTAGACAATAGGCCACTGCTCCTATGCGATCAAGGATTTCATAGGGGCCAATGTACCTAGGGCTAATCTTCCCTTTCTTCCCAAACTGCATGACTCTCTTCCATGGAGAAATTCGAAGGAAGACTTTGTCACCAACACCAAACTCCAAGACCCTTCAACGATTGTCAGCATAGCTCTTCTGCCGACTCTGAGCAGCCTTTATGTGTTGTTGGATGGCATGAACCTGTTCCGTCTTCTCTTGCACGAGATCAGGCCCAAGAAGCTTCCTCTCACCAGTTTCATCCCAACAAGTAGGAGTTCTACACCATTTTCCATACAGAGCTTCATAGGGTGCCATCTGAATACTCTCATGGAAGCTGTTGTTATAGGAGAACTCCACTAATAGGAGGTGTTGATCCCATCCACCCTTAAATTCCATTGAGCATAATCTCAGCATGTCGTCGAGTGTCTGAATAGTCCTTTCAGATTGGCCATCAGTTTGAGGATGATAGGTCGTACTAAAATTCAATTCAGTATTCAGAGCATGTTGAAGACTTCTCCAGAATTTTGATGTGAATCTAGGGTCACGATCAGATACGATGGATAGTTGTACCCCATGCAGCCTTACCACTTCCTTCATGTATATCTATGCAAGCTGATCCAGAGAGAAATCTTCCCGAATAGAGATAAAATGAGCTGTCTTGGTGAGACTGTATACAATAACCCATATCGCATTTTTTCCTTTGGATGTTTTTTGGAGACCAGTTACAAAGTCCATGGTGATATTATCCCACTTCCATACTGGTATGGGTAGCGTTTTTAATACCCCCTTACGAAGTTGTCTTTTTTCCTTTACTTGCTGACACACTAGGCACCTTGTAGTGTAATCGGCAATCTCCTTCTTCATGTTATCCCACCAATAATGATCAGGAAGGTCTCTATACATCTTAGTGCTTCTCGGATGTATAGAGAAAGTAGAGCTATGAGCTTCATCCATTAGTTCTTTCTTTATCTCCGGAATATATGGGACACATAGTCTTGTACGAAATTTCAATACACCTTCTTGATCAATATTGAAATCAGGGAACTTCCCATCTTTTACAGCCTCCAACTTCTCATGCAGCAAAGGATCTTCTTTTTGAGCCTTCTTGATCTTCCCTAGTAACGAAGGTTGAGAAATCATTTGGTATAGGGTTGATGATGTCCCTTTCCTTATAATTCCCATGTCCATTTTTACTAGATCTTTAATCAAGGGATCTCCTAGGATCCTCATTATTTCCAGAACAACAGGATCTTTCCTGCTTAACGCATCCGCGACTTTGTTTTCTCTTCCAGGGTGATAATGAATTGAACAATCACAGTCTTTAATAAGCTCCAACCATCTCCTTTGTCTCATGTTCAATTCTTTCTGTGTGAAAATATAATTTAGACTTTGGTGGTCAGTGTATATATCAAATTTCTCCCCATAAAGATAGTTCCTTTATATCTTTAGAGCAAAAACAACTGCCGGCAGCTCTAGATCATGCGTAGGATAATTCTGCTCATGAATCTTCAACCGTCGAGATGCATAAGAAATTACCTTGTCATTTTCCATGAGGACGCACCCAATCCCTTTCAGAGATGCATCGCTAAAAATAACTAATCCTTCTCCGATAGAGGGTAGTGTTAACACAGGTGCAGTAACCAATCTCTTCTTCATCTCTTGGAAACTTTCCTCGCATTCCTTTGTCCAGATGAACTTAACCCCTTTTCGAGTCAACTTGGTTAGTGTATTAGAAATCCATGAAAAGTTTTTCACAAACCTCCTATAATATCCCACTAAGCCAAGGAAACTACGAATCTCAGTTACTGTTGTGGGTTGAGGCCACTCCTCCACAACCATTGTCTTTACAGGGTCAACCGAGATTCCTTCATTGGTTACGATGTGCCCCAAGAAAGCCACTTGTTGTAACCAGAACTCACACTTGCTGAACTTCCCAAAGAGCCTCTCCTTCTGCAGAGTTTTCAATATAACCCTTAGATGATCTTCATACTCCTCACATATTTTTGAATATATCAAAATATCATCAATAAAAACTACCAAAAAGTTATCAAGGTAGTCCTTAAAGACTCTATTCATCAAATCCATGAAAATAGCAGGAGCATTAGTCAAGCCGAAAGGCATAACAGTAAAGTCATAATGCCCATATCTTGATCGGAAGGCAGTCTTTGGAATATCTTCCTTCTTCACCCTCAGTTGATGATAACCAGATCGAAGGTCAATCTTAGAGAAGAATTGAGCCCCGCGAAGTTGGTCAAATAAATCATCAATTCTTGGAAGAGGATATCTGTTCTTCACTGTGATCATGTTCAGTTCTCTATAATCAATGCATAGCCGCATTGATCCATCCTTCTTCTTCACAATGAGAACTGGTGCTCCCCAAGGAGACACACTCGTTCGGATAATCCCCTTCTCCAGCAAGTCTTGGAGTTGTTTCTTTAACTCTTCTAGCTCCACATTTGCCATTCTATACGGATTCTTTGATATCGGTTGAGACCCAGGTACGAGTTCAATGGAGAACTCTACCTCTCTTTCTGGGGGAGGTCCAGGTAACTCCTCAGGAAATACATCCATGTATTTCTGAACAATCGGAACATCTTCTATTTGTATGCTCCCTTTTCCTTCTTCATCATCACCGATTAACTCCATAAAGAAAGCTATAGGAGGTTCTTCTAGATATGGATCAGTTCTGGATATCTCTCCTTGGAAGATAACTGTAGGTCGTTCATTCAAGACTACTGATATTTCCTTACTTCTGCATTTCATCTTAGCATTATACTTTGAGAGCCATTTCATCCCTAGTATAATGTCGAATTCCATCATGGGAATAACTAATAGATTTTCAATAAGATTGTGCTCACCAAAGTAAACACTAGAGTCTCTAAATACTGTAGATGCAAGGATAATCCCACTTGGAGTCTTGACTGACAACTCTACCTCTAGAAGTTCGGGGATTGATTCTATATTCCTTGCAAACTTGGAGGAAATAAAGGAATGCGTAGAACCAGAATCAAATAAAGTACATTCTAGTTTTGAGAGGACGACAAGAGTACCTGCTACCACATCGTTTGGAACTTCAAATTCAGTTGTTGTGATAGCAAAAGCATGACCTTGATCCCTTGGCCTCTACTGAGGTTGATGGTGATTCCCCTCCACCGCCCTCGGATTTGGACATTGATTAGCAAAGTGCCCAAGCTGTCCACACTTGAAGCATGTGGCTTAGGGTAGGGCCAGAACCATCTTTCCTCTATCATTAGTGTTGGGAAGTTGATGCTTCACATCAGTATGACAATTCCGAGAAATATAGCCTTCTCTTCCACACCTGTAGCACTTACCACTTCCGATCAAGTAGTTCCCCAGATTCTTCTTCCCACATTTATTGCATGTGGCATGTTGCATATGCTTTCCACCTCTTTCCTGATCAAAACTTCTTCCCAGGCTTGGTTCTAGAGTTCTCTTCTTTTCATTAGATTTGTGTGACCACTGTGTCTCCCCAAACTCTAGTTCAACTTTCATATCACTTCAAACTATTTCTTCATAGCTATCATAGTCCATGTTCGCTAGATTCTTCCGAAGATGAGGTCTTAGTCCGCCAAAGAATCTATCAACCTTCCCATTAGGGTCCATGACAAAGTTTGAGGTATAACGGGAAAGCCTTGTGAAGTTCATCTCATAGCTTCCGACAGATTCGTTCTCCTTCTGGTTCAGCTCGAGAAACTCTTTCTCTATTTTTGTTCTCATGGAATGAGGGAAATACTTGTTAAAGAAAATTCCCCGAAATTCTTCCCACTCCATAGCTTCCATCACTCCTCGTGGATTCGTGTTTTTGATCAGTGACCACCACTGATCAGCTTCTCCCTCTAGGCTGTAAACAGAAAGGGTGAATTTTTCTTGTTCCGAACAATGAAGTACAGAAAAGATCTTTTCAATGGAGCTAATCCATTGTTCCGCAACCAATGGGTCAGTAGATCCACTAAATGTTGGTGGTCGTTGACGCATAAAGGACTCAACAGAAAGTTTCTCCCTTCATGGTGAGATCGTCCTCTCAGCTTGATTCAAGTTATTACTCATAACTTGAGTCAGTTGGTTCATCATTCGCATGAATGCTTCCATTCCGGCTTCCATCAGAAGGCCGTCAGCACATGGTTCATTGCGGTCACCATCTGCGCGGTTCCACCTATTGCCCGCCATTTTCTAAAAGAATAAAACCTTAGTGAGAAACTAATTTCATTTATGAATCTTTTAACTAAGACTTCATGCTTAGACAATTATACTTCTCTATAATTCCTTCATAATGATTCATAAAAAGCTAGTGATTAACCAAACATATCCCCCGGGAGTGTCGTAACCAAGAGTGCAGCAAGGCCCTTTATCGTGCACCAGTTCCCGTTCGAGTCTAGCTCAAAGTGGTGTTTTCGGGTTTTTCCCCTATGTACATCTGTGCCAGAGCCGCCTCTACCTGCTCGTATCCAGACAGAGATGTATTTGTTTGATAAACCACTTACTCAATACATACCAAAATACAAGGAAGTTTTCCTATATTTAAACGTTTCTATAGGGTTCTTCCTAAT
Organism: Viscum album; assembly: GCA_963277665.1. NCBI lineage: Eukaryota > Viridiplantae > Streptophyta > Magnoliopsida > Santalales > Viscaceae > Viscum > Viscum album. The sequence continues at coordinate 545,058,026 of OY728153.1, read as the reverse complement.
GTTTTAATATCCTAATTTCCACAAATAACTAAACCATCCTTTGATACCAACTATAGCATCCCGTCTTCTTATAACATAAACATTCATTACATTACACATAACTGAGGATCTTTAAGTTCTAGTGTCATGGAAACTAGGAACAAAATACATGAAAGAAACATAAAAAATTCTTCTTAAACACTTGAAAGGCTTATCCTTAAGTTCATCCTAGGTTCATTACTGCATCTCATAACCTGGGGACATACATCAAAAGAAAGGGTGAGCAGAAGGCCCAGTAAGGGAAACAAGAGGAACATTTTACATGTGAACTTGATATACTTCAATAAGGACATGAAAAGGACTTTAAGGCATGGTAAAGAAATCATGAGTCATTTCATAATAAAAATAACATTTTTCATAACTTGAAAATGTAGCTACATCATTTAACATAGAAAATCATGAACATATCACCAAGGTCCATCCCCAAAGTGTCATTTTAAAATTACCAAGGTTATTCACCAAGGAATCGTGAAAATTGTAATCTCTAGTGGTTACATCATTACCCAACGCATTGGAGCGCTATCAGGGTGCACCCTTAAATTTGCCTTTATTATCATGTGAGCCACATATATCATCATAAAACATTTCATAAATATCCCATATAGAATAAAATAAATGGGTTTCATTTCATAATCATAACGTTTTAAAAACTGCTTTAAAGACATGATCTTTACGTCACTTTAAACCCACGGAAAGGGAAAGCGGGTCTCATGTATGTAAATCCAAGAATTTAAAATAGAAAATTTTGATATATATGTGAATACCCTTGTAGAAATAAGATCTTTGAGTATTCACTTTATACCATAAAATAGTTTTGAGAAAAGAGAGAGGCACTTTGAGATGAAAATTCTGCAGCATAACGGCTATGCTACAAGGTTTTTGAAAACATTGAAAAGAGAGGGGACATGGGTCACCCACTCATAAATGATCCATAAAACAGTAGGGGAATAGAATATAAGGTATTTAAGATCATGGTAATGAAATTTGAAAGATATACCACATGAAATGAAAAACATGGAAGTGAGACAAAACAAGATTTCTCTTATGAAAATTTGGCAGCCTAACGGCGTCACTTAACTTCAATGAAAATGATTTGACAAGATCAAATAGGGTCCCTAATCATATGATCATAAGAGATCAGTATGATAGATATAGAGATCATACCCCATAATAAAAAAAGAACTTGAAAGACTTGACATGAAAATCAAACTTGAAAAATGAGAAGGGTGAAAGAATCCCTTAAAAATTCGGCAGCCTAACGGCGTCACTTAAACATTCATAAAACGAAATGATGAGAGTAAGAGGGGATCTCTCATCATATAAACATGAAAAGGGAAGTAAGAGGAATATAAAAGAACGTCCTCTCACATAAGAACATGGAGCATAAAAGGAATGACATAAAAAGGATTACATGAAAAGAAAGAGAGAGGTCGGATCCCTTACCTTAAAATGTGACTCTTGAACTAAATGTTTTGGACCTTAAGGGCTTGGGGGAACCTTGGGAGGACTCTTTGGAAGGTAAGAAGACCAGAACTTCGTTGGGGGAGAGTTGGGAGTGAAAAATAAAGGAGGAAAGGGTGGGTATTTATAGGGAAAGTGAGGGGACAAGGCATTAATGGCCAAGGGACACCTCACTAGTGGTTTTGGCAAAACTATGGGCTTTTCCATGGTATTGGCTACTTGGGACACCTCATACCTTATCCTAATATTCATAATTCGACCATATTGAATATATACTTAATACATCATTTAATGATGTCATTAAAAACCCGTAACTTTAAACTATATTTTCACTATTCATCGAAAATTTAACTTTCTCAGAATAATCCCAAAATTTCACCTTAACCAAATATCAATGCTCTGATTTCAAAAATGAAATCCATTTTATAAAAATAATTTTCTAAATATTCTTAATTTAATTTTTAAATAAAAACACTATTCATCGAAAATTCATTTTTTTCGGAAAAATCCCCAAAATTTACCTTAACATAATATCGATGCTCCGAGTTCAAAAATATAGTCCTTTTTATAAAAATAATTATCTAATTATTTTTAATTAAATTTTTAATTAAAAATCACTATTCATCTAAAAAATCTAATACTTGATTAATAATTTATGAAATCGTTATTTACTCATTTTATTGAATCAAATTACTTAATCTAGGTGTCTAAATTATATTAAAAATTTTTTTGAGTGAAATTATTAATCCATTTGGTCACATTACTAATCCTAAGCGTAAAATCACTATTCATAATATACTATTCATCGAAAATTAAGTTGATCTTATTAGACTCCAAATTCTTTACTGAACACTTTTGTAGAAGACCATTTTTTGAAAATCATTACACATCATTAATTATTTAGGGTTTACATATATATTTTAAAATATCCTTTTTTCAAAATTCATCAATAAAATACATCCTAAAATTATTCGGACATTTGAAGTTTCACAAACATCACTAAAGGAAGAAATCTTAATTCATTCATCCTAAAGGATTACAGAAAGAAGCTAGGGCCTCGTCACATATCCCCTTATAACACCGGCATATGACCTATGTGTATGGTGTGTTATGATGAGAGAATCCGAGGGAGGATCAGATAACATTTCCCTAGTAGCAATCTCTACTAACTTGAACTTCTCCCGCAGGAATTTCCGTTCAAGCTTGACATGCTGGAGTTCAGCTTTGGCTTGGTCCAAAGAGAAGCCCAAAGATGCCACCTCCTTCCCAAGCTCTGATAACTGGGCTTCATAAGGTTCGAGTCTACTGGATGAAGCCATCGACTCCTCTTTCTGCATTAACCATTAACATCTTATTAAATCATTAAGAGTAAGTTAATATACTACTCAAAAAGATTGGGTCGTTACATTCTTCCCCCCTTAAGAAATTTCATCCCCGAAATTTATACTTGAGGCCTAGTCGAAAAGTTGAGGGTAGTTTTGCTTCATCGTTTCCTCAGGCTCCCAAGTCGCTTCTTCATATTTATGATTCCTCCAAAACACTTTCAAAAGGTGGGTAGTCTTGTTTTGTAGTACCTTGTCTCTACGGTCTAAGATCTCCACTGGATGCTCCTCATAAGAGAGGTCATGTTCCAGTTGTACCACCTCTGGGTTCAGTACATGCGAAGGGTCGGGTATGTACTTCCTCAAAAGAGATACATGGAAGACATCATGAACTTGAGCTAGGTTCAGTGGAAGTGCTAGATGATAGGCCACTGCTCCTATGCGATCAAGGATTTCATAGGGGCCAATGTACCTAGGGATGAGCTTCCCTTTCTTCCCAAACTGGATGACTCTCTTCCATGGAGAAATTCGAAGGAAGACTTTGTCACCAACACCAAACTCCAAGACCCTTCGACGATTGTCAACATAGCTCTTCTGCCGACTCTGAGTAGCCTTTATGTGTTGTTGGATGGAATGAACCTGTTCCGTCTTCTCTTGCATGAGATCAGGTCCAAGAAGCTTCCTCTCACCAGTTTCATCCCAACAAGTAGGAGTTATACACTGTTTTCCATACAGAGCTTCATAGGGTGCCATCTGAATACTCTCATGGAAGCTGTTTTTATAGGAGAACTCCACTAATGGGAGGTGTTGATCCCATCCACCCTTAAATTCCATTGAGCATAATCTCAGCATGTCATCGAGTGTCTGAATAGTCCTTTCAAATTGGCCATCAGTTTGAGGATGATAGGTCGTACTAAAATTCAATTCAGTATTCAGAGCATGTTGAAGACTTCTCCAGAATTTTGATGTGAATCTAGGGTCACGATCAGATACGATGGATAGTGGTACCCCATGCAGCCTTACCACTTCCTTCACGTATATCTTGGAAAGCTGATCCAGAGAGAAATCTTCCCGAATAGAGATAAAATGGGCTGTCTTGGTGATACGGTACACAATAACCCATATCGTATTGTTTCCTTTGGATGTTTTTTGGAGACCAGTTACAAAGTCCATGGTGATATTATCCCACTTCCATACTGGTATGGGTAGTGGTTTTAATACCCCCTTACGAAGTTGTCTTTTTTCCTTTACTTGCTGACACACCAGGCACCTTGTAGTGTAATCGGCAATCTCTCTCTTCATGTTATCCCACCAATAATGATCACGAAGGTCTCTATACATCTTAGTGCTTCTCGGATGTATAGATAAAGTAGAGCTATGAGCTTCATCCATCAGTTCTTTCTTTATCTCCGGAATATATGGGACACATAGTCTTGTATGAAATTTCAATACACCTTCTTGATCAATATTGAAATCAGGGAACTTCCCATCTTTTATAGCCTCCAACTTCTCCTGCAACAAATTATCTTCTTTTTGAGCCTTCTTGATCTTCCCTAGTAACGAAGGTTGAGAAATCATTTGGTATAGGGTTGATGATGTCCCTTTCTTTATAATTCCCATGTCCAGTTTTACTAGATCTTTAATCAAGGGATCTCCTAGGATCCTCATTATTGCCAGAACAACAGGATCTTTCCTGCTTAACGCATCCGCGACTTTGTTTGCTCTTCCAGGGTGATAATGAATTGAACAATCATAGTATTTAATAAGCTCCAACCATCTCCTTTGTCACATGTTCAATTCTTTCTGTGTGAAAATATACTTTAGACTTTGGTGGTCAGTGTATATATCACATTTCTCCCCATAAAGATAGTGCCTCCATATATTTAGAGCAAAAACAACTGTCGACATCTCTAGATCATGCGTAGGATAATTCTTCTCATGAATCTTCAACTGTCGAGATGCATAAGCAATTACCTTGTCATTTTGCATGAGGACACACCCAAGCCCTTTCAGAGATGCATCGCTAAAAATAACGAATCCTTCTCCGATAGAGGGTAGTGTTAACACAGGTGCAGTAACCAATCTCTTCTTCATCTCTTGGAAACATTCCTCGCATTCCTTTGTCCAGATGAACTTAACCCCTTTTCGAGTCAACTTGGTTAGTGTATTAGAAATCCATGAAAAGTTTTTCACAAACCTCTTATAATATCCCGCTAAGCCAAGGAAACTACGAATCACAGTTACTGTTGTGGGTTGAGGCCACTCCTCCACAACCATTGTCTTTACAGGGTCAACCGAGATTCCTTCATTGGTTACTATGTTCCCCAAGAAAGCCACCTTTTGTAACCAAAACTCACACTTGCTGAACTTCCCAAAGAGCCTCTCCTTCTGCAGAGTTTTCAATATAACCCTTAGAAGATCTTCATGCTCCTCACATATTTTTGAATATATCAAAATATCATCAATAAAAACTACCACAAAGTTATCAAGGTAGTCCTTAAAAACTCTATTCATCAAATCCATGAAAATAGCAGGAGCATTAGTCAAGCCGAAAGGCATAACAGTAAACTCATAATGCCCATATCTTGATCGGAAGGCAGTCTTTGGAATATCTTCCTTCTTCACCCTCAGTTGATGATAACCAGATCGAAGGTCAATCTTAGAGAATAATTGAGCCCCGCGAAGTTGGTCAAATAAATCATCAATTCTTGGAAGAGGATATATTTTCTTCACTGTGATCACGTTCAGTTCTCTATAATCAATTCATAGCCACATTTATCCATCCTTCTTCTTCACAATGAGAATTGGTGCTCCCCAAGGAGACACACTAGTTCGGATAATCCCCTTCTCCAACAAGTCTTGGATTTGTTTCTTTAACTCTTCTAGCTCCACATTTTCCATTCTATACAGAGTCTTTGATATCGGTTGAGACCCAGGTATGAGTTCAATGGAGAACTCTACCTCTCTTTCTGGGGGAGCTCCAGGTAACTCCTCAGGAAATACATCCATGTATTCCTGAAAAATCGGAACATCTTCTATTTGTATGCTCCCTTTTCCTTCTTCATCATCACCGATTAACTCCATAAAGAAATCTATAGGAGGTGCTTCTAGATATGGATCAGTTCTGGATATCTCTCCTTGGAAGATAACTGTAGGTCGTTCATTCAAGACTACTGAGATTTCCCTACTTCTACATTTGATCTTAGCATTATACTTTGAGATCCATTTCATCCCTAGTATAATGTCGAATTCCATCATGGGAATAACTACTAGAGTTTCAATAAGATTGTGCTCACCAAAGTAAACACTAGAGTCTCTAAATACTGTAGATGCAAGGATAATCCCACTTGGAGTCTTGACTGAAAACTCTACCTCTAGCAGTTTGGGGTTTGATTCTATATTCCTTGCAAACTTGGAGGAAATAAAGGAATGTGTAGAACCAGAATCAAATAAAGTACATGCTAGTTTTGAGAGGACGACAAGAGTATCTGCTACCACATCGTTTGGAACTTCAAATTCAGTTGTTGTGATAGCAAAAGCACGACCTTGCTCCCTTGGCCTCTATTGAGGTTGATGGTGATTCCCCTCCACCGCCCTCGGATTTGGACATTGATTAGAAAAGTGCCCAAGCTGTCCACACTTGAAGCATGTGACTTCGGGTAGGGCCAGAACCATCTTTCCTCTGTCATTAGTGTTGGGAAGTTGATGCTTCACATCACAACGAAAATTCCGAGAAATATAGCCTTCTCTTCCACACCTGTAGCACTTACCACTTCCGATCAAGTAGTTCCCCGGATTCTTCTTCCCACATTTATTGCATGTGGCATGTTGCATATGATTTCCACCTCTTTCCTGATCAAAACTTCTTCCCAGGCTTGGTTCTAGAGTTCCCTTCTTCTCATTAGATTTGTGTGACCACTGTGTCTCCCCAAACTCTAGTTCAACTTTCATATCACTTCGAACTATTCCTTCACAGCTATCATAGTCCCTGTTCGCTAGATTCTTCCGCAGATGAGGTCGTAGTCCGCCAAAGAATCTATCAACCTTCCCATTAGGGTCCATGACAAAGCTTGAGGTATAACGGGAAAGCCTTGTGAAGTTCATCTCATAGCTTCCGACAGATTCGTTCTCCTTCTGCTTCAGCTCGGGAAACTCTTTCTCCATTTTCGTTCTCATTGAATGAGGGAAATACTTGTTAAAGAAAATTCCCCGAAATTCTTCCCACTCCATAGCTTCCATCTCTCCTCGTGGATTCGTGTTTTTGATCAGTGACCACCACTGATCAGCTTCTCCCTCTAGGCGGTAAACAGAATGGGTGACTTTTTCTTGTTCCGAACAATGAAGTACAGAAAAGATCTTTTCAATGGATCTTATCCATTGTTCCGCAACCAATGGGTCAGTAGATCCACTGAATGTTGGTGGTCGTTGACGCATAAAGGACTCAACAGAAAGTTTCTCCCTTCGTGGTGAGATCAGCCTCTCAGCTTGATTCAAGTTATTGCTCATAACATGAGTCAGTTGGTTCATCATTCGCATGAATGCTTGCATTCCGGCTTCCATCAGAAGGTCGTCAGCACATGGTGCATTGCGGTCACCATCTGCGCGGTTCCTCCTATTTCCTGCCATTTTCTAAAAGAATAAAATCTTAGTGAGAAACTTATTTCATTTATGAATCTTTTAACTAAGACTTCATGCTTAGACAATTGTACTTCTCTATAATTCCTTCATAATGATTCATAAAAAGCTTGTGATTAACCAAACATATCCCCCGGGAGTGTCATAACCAAGAGGGCAGCAAGGCCCTTTATCGTGCACCAGTTCCCGTTCGAGTCTAGCTCAAAGTGGTGTTTTCGGGTTTTACCCCTCTGTACATCTGTGCCAGAGCCGCCTCTACCTGCTCGTATCCAGACAGGGATATATTTGTTTGATAAACCACTTACTCAATACTTACCAAAATACAAGGAAGTTTTCCTATATTTAAACTTTTCTATAGGGTTCTTCCTAATGTTTTTATATCCTAATTTCCACAAATAACTAAACCATCCTTTGATACCAACTATAGCATCCCGTCTTCTTATAACATAAACTTTCATTACATTACACATAACTGAGGATCTTTAAGTTCTAGTGTCATGGAAACCAGGAACAAAATACATGAAAGCAACATAAAAAATTCTTCTTAAACACTTGAAAGGCTTATCCTTAAGTTCATACTAGGTTCATTACTGCATCTCATAACCTGGGTACATACATCAAAAGAAAGGGTGAGCATAAGGCCCAATAAGGGAAACAAGAGGAACATTTTACATGTGAACTTGATATACTTCAATAAGGACATGAAAAGGACTTTAAGGCATGAGAAAGAAATCATGAGTCATTTCAAAATAAAAATAACATTTTTCATAACTTGAAAATGTGGCTACATCATTTAACATAGAAAATCATGATCATATCACCAAGGTCCATCCCCAAAGTGTCATTTGAAAATTACCAAGGTTATTCACCAAGGTATCGTGAAAATTGTAATCTCTAGTGGTTACATCATTACCCAACGTATTGGAGCGCTATCAGGGAGAAACCTTAAATTTTCCTTTATTATCATGTGAGCCACATATATCATCATCAAACATTTCATAAATATCCCATATAGAATAAAATAAATGGGTTTCATTTCATAATCATAACGTTTTAAAAACTGCTTTAAAGACATGATCTTTAGGTCACTTTAAACCCACGGAAAGGGAAAGCGGGTCTCATGTATGTAAATACCAGAATTTAAAATAGAAAATTTTGATATATATGTGAATAAATTTGTAGAAATAAGAGCTTTGAGTATTCACTTTATACCATAAAATAGTTTTGAGAAAAGAGAGAGGCACTTTGAGACGAAAATTCTGCAGCATAACGGCTATGCTACAAGGTTTTTGAAAACATTGAAAAGAGAGGGGACATGGGTCACCCACTCATAAATGATCCATAAAACAGTAGGGGAATAGAATATAAGGGATTTAAGATCATGGTAATGAAATTTGAAAGATATACCATATGAAATGAAAAACATGGAAGTGAGACAAAACAAGATTTCTCTTATGAAAATTCGGCAGCCTAACGGCGTCACTTAACTTCAATGAAAATGATTTGACAAGATCAAATAGGGTCCCTCATCATATGATAATAAGAGATCAGTATGATAGATATAGAGATCATACCCCATAATAAAAAAAGAACTTGAAATACTTGACATGAAAATCAAACTTGAAAAATGAGAAGGGTGAAAGAATCCCTTAAAAATTCGGCAGCCTAACGGCGTCACTTAAACATTCATAAAACGAAATGATGAGAGTAAGAGGGGATCTCTCATCATATAAACATGAAAAGGGAAGTAATAGGAATATAAAAGAACAACCCCTCACATAAGAACATGGAGCATAAAAGGAATGACATAAAAAGGATTACATGAAAAGAATGAGAGAGGTCGGATCCCTTACCTTAAAATGTGACTGTTGAACTCAATGTTTTGGACCTTGAGGGATTGGGGGCACCATGGGAGGACTCCTTGGAAGGTAAGAAGACCATAACTTCGTTGGGGGAGAGTTGGGAGTGAAAAATAAAGGAGGAAAGGGTGGGTATTTATAGGGAAAGTGAGGTGATAAGGCATTAACGGCCAAGGGACACCTCACTAGTGGTTTCGGAAAAACCATGGGCTTTGCCATGGTATTGGCCACTTGGGACACCTCATACCTTATCCTACTATTCATAATTCGACCATATTGAATATATAATTAATAAATCATTTAATGTTGTCATTAAACACCCGTAACTTAAAACTATATTTTCACTATTCATCGAAAATTTAAATTTCTCAGAATAATCCCAAAATTTCACCTTAACCAAATATCAATGCTCTGATTTCAAAAATGAAATCCATTTTATAAAAATAATTTTCTAAATTTTTTTAATTTAATTTATAAATAAAAACACTATTCATCGAAAATTCATTTTTTTCAGAAAAATCCCCAAAATTTACCTTAACATAATATCGATGCTCCGAGTTCAAAAATAAAGTCCTTTTTAAAAAAATAATTATCTAATTATTTTTAATTAAATTTTTAATTAAAAAACACTATTCATCCAAAAAAACTAATACTTGATTAATAATTTATGAAATCGTTATTTAATCATTTTATTGAATCACATTACTTAATCTAGGTGTCTAAATTATATTAAAACTTTTTTTGAGTGAAATTATTAATCCATTTGGTCACATTACTAATCCTAAGCGTAAAATCACTATTCATAATTTACTATTCATCGAAAATTAAGTTGATCTTATTAGACTCCAAATTCCTTACTGAACACTTTTGTAGAAGACCATTTTTTGAAAATCATTACACATCATTAATTATTTAGGGTTTACATATATATTTTAAAATATCCTTTTTTCAAAATTCATCAATAAAATACATCCTAAAATTATTCGGACATTTGAAGTTTCACAAACATCACTAAAGGAAGAAATCTTAATTCATTCATCCTAAAGGATTACAGAAAGAAGCTAGGGTCTCGTCACATATCCCCTTATAACACCGGAATATGACCTAAGTGTATGGTGTGCTATGATGAGAGAATCCGAGGGAGGCTCAGATAACATTGCCCTAGTAGTAATCTCTACTAACTTGAACTTCTCCCGCAGGCATTTCCGTTCAAGCTTGACACGCTGGAGTTCAGCTTTGGCTTGGTCCAAAGAGAAGCCCAAAGATGCCACCTCCTTCCCAAGCTCTGATAACTGGGCTTCATAAGGTTCGAGTCTACTAGATGAAGCCATCGACTCCTCTTTCTGCATTAACCATTAACATCTTATTAAATCATTAAGAGTAAGTTAATATACTACTCAAAAAGATTGGGTCGTTACATTCTTCCCCCATTAAGAAATTTCATCCCCGAAATTTATACTTGAGGCCTAGTCGAAAAGGTGAGGGTAGTTTTGCTTCATCGTTTCCTCAGGCTCCCAAGTCGCTTCTTCATATTTATGATTCATCCACAACACTTTCACAAGGTGGGTAGTCTTGTTTTGTAGGACCTTGTCTCTACAGTCTAAGATCTCCACTAGATGCTCCTCATAAGAGAGGTCATGTTCCAGTTGTACCACCTCTGGGTTCAGTACATGCGAAGGGTCGGGTATGTACTTCCTCAAGAGAGATACATGGAAGACATCATGAACTTGAGCTAGGTTCGGTGGAAGTGCTAGACGATAGGCCACTGCTCCTATGCAATCAAGGATTTCATAGGGGCCAATGTACCTAGGGCTGAGCTTCCCTTTCTTCCCAAACTGCATGACTCTCTTCCATGGAGAAATTCGAAGTAAGACTTTGTCACCAACACCAAACTCCAAGACCCTTCGACGATTGTCAGCATAGCTCTTCTGCCGACTCTGAGCAACCTTTATGTGTTGTTGGATGGCACGAACCTGTTCCGTCTTCTCTTGCACGAGATCAGGCCCAAGAAGCTTCCTCGCACCAGTTTCATCCCAACAAGTAGGAGTTCTACACCGTTTTCCATACAGAACTTCATAGGGTACCATCTGAATACTCTCATGGAAGCTGTTTTTATAGGAGAACTCCACTAATGGGAGGTGTTGATCCCATCCACCCTTAAATTCCATTGAGCATAATCTCAGCATGTCATCGAGTGTCTGAATAGTCCTTTCAGATTGGTCATCAGTTTGAGGATGATAGGCCGTACTAAAATTCAATTCAGTATTCAGAGCATGTTGAAGACTTCTCCAGAATTTTGATGTGAATCTAGGGTCACGATCAAATACGATGGATAATGGTACCCCATGCAGCCTTACCACTTCCTTCACGTATATCTTGGAAAGCTGATCCAGAGAGAAATCTTCCCGAATAGAGATAAAATGGGCTGTCTTGGTGATACGGTACACAATAACCCATATCGCATTGTTTCCTTTGGATGTTTTTTGGAGACCAGTTACAAAGTCCATGGTGATATTATCCCACTTCCGTACTGGTATGGGTAGCGGTTTTAATACCCCCTTACGAAGTTGTCTTTTTGCCTTTACTTGCTGACACACTAGGCACCTTGTAGTGTAATCGGCAATCTCCCTCTTCATGTTATCCCACCAATAATGATCACGAAGGTCTCTATACATCTTAGTGCTTCTCGGATGTATAGATAAAGTAGAGCTATGAGCTTCATTCATTAGTTATTTCTTTATCTCCGGAATATATGGGACACATAGTCTTGTACGAAATTTCAATACACCTTCTTGATCAATATTGAAATCAGGGAACTTCCCATCTTTTACAGCCTCTAACTTCTCCTACAGCAAAGGATCTTCTTTTTGAGCCTTCTTGATCTTCCCTAGTAACGAAGGTTGAGAAATCATTTGGTATAGGGTTGATGATGTCCCTTTCCTTATAATTCCCATGTCCACTTTTACTAGATCTTTAATCAAGGGATCTCCAAGGATCCTCATTATTGCCAGAACAACAGGATCTTTCCTGCTTAACGCATCCGCGACTTTGTTTTCACTTCTAGGGTGATAATGAATTGAACAATCATAGTCTTTAATAAGCTCCAACCATCTCCTTTGTCTCATGTTCAATTCTTTCTGTGTGAAAATATACTTTAGACTTTGGTGGTCAGTGTATATATCACATTTCTCCGCATAAAGATAGTGCCTCCATATCTTTAGAGCAAAAACAACTGCTGACAGCTCTAGATCATGCGTAGGATAATTCTGCTCATGAATCTTCAACTATCGAGATGCATAAGCAATTACCTTGTCATTTTTCATGAGGACGCACACAAGCCCTTTCAGAGATGCATCACTAAAAATAATGAATCCTTCTCCGATAGAGGGTAGTGTTAACACAGGTGCAGTAACCAATCTCTTCTTCATCTCTTGGAAACTTTCCTCGCATTCCTTTATCCAGATGAACTTAACCCCTTTTCGAGTCAACTTGGTTAGTGTATTTGAAAGCCATGAAAAGTTTTTCACAAACCTCCTATAATATCCCGCTAAGACAAGGAAACTACGAATCTCAGTTACTGTTGTGGGTTGAGGCCACTCCTCCACAACCATTGTCTTTACAGGGTCAAACGAGATTCCTTCATTGGTTACGATGTGCCCCAAGAAAGCCACCTGTTGTAACCAAAACTCACACTTGCTGAACTTCCCAAAGAGCCTCTCCTTCTGCAGAGTTTTCAATATAACCCTTAGATGATCTTCATGCTCCTCACATCTTTTTGAATATATCAAAATATCATCAATAAAAACTACCACAAAGTTATCAAGGTAGTCCTTAAAGACTCTATTCATCAAATCCATAAAAATAGCAGGAGCATTAGTCAAGCCGAAAGGCATAACAGTAAACTCATAATGCCCATATATTGATCGGAAGGCAGTCTTTGGAATATCTTCCTTCTTCACCCTCAGTTGATGATAACCAGATCGAAGGTCAATCTTAGAGAAGAATTGAGCCCCGCAAAGTTGGTCAAATAAATCATCAATTCTTGGAAGAGGATATCTGTTCTTCACTATGATCACGTTCAGTTCTCTATAATCAATGCATAGCTGCATTGATCCATCCTTATTCTTCACAAAGAGAACTGGTGCTCCCCAAGGAGACACACTCATTCAGATAATCCCCTTCTCCAACAAGTCTTGGAGTTGTTTCTTTAACTCTTCTAGCTCCACATTTGCCATTCTATACGGAGTCTTTGATATCGGTTGAGACCCAGGTACGAGTTCAATGGAGAACTCTACCTCTCTTTCTGGGGGAGGTCCAGGTAACTCCTCAAGAAATACATCCATGTATTCCTGAACAATCGGAACATCTTCTATTTGTATGCTCCCTTTTCCTTCTTCATCATCACCGATTAAATCCATAAAGAAAGCTATAGGAGGTGCTTCTAGATATGGATATCTCTCCTTGGAAGATAACTGTAGGTCATTCATTCAAGACTACTAAGATTTCCTTACCTCTACATTTGATCTTAGCATTATACTTTGAGAGCCATTTCATCCCTAGTATAATGTCGAATTCCATCATGGGAATAACTAATAGATTTTCAATAATATTGTGCTCACCAAAGTAAACACTAGAGTCTCTAAATACTGTAGATGCAAGGATAATACCACTTGGAGTCTTGACTGACAACTCTACCTCTAGCAGTTCGGGGATTGATTCTATATTCCTTGCAAACTTGGAGGAAATAAAGGAATGTGTAGAACTAGAATCAACTAAAGTACTTGCTAGTTTTGAGAGGACGACAAGAGTACCTTCTACCACATCGTTTGGAACTTCAAATTCAGTTGTTGTGATAGAAAAAGCACGACCTTGCTCCCTTGGCCTCTACTGAGGTTGATGGTGATTCCCCTCCACCGCCCTCAGATTTGGACATTGATTAGAAAAGTTCCCAAGCTGTCCACACTTGAAACATGTGAATTCGGGTAGGGCCAGAACCATCTTTCCTCTGTCATTAGTGTTGGGAAGTTGATGCTTCACATCACTACGACAATTCCGAGAAATATAGCCTTCTCTTCCACACCTGTAGCACTTACCACTTCCGATCAAGTAGTTCCCCGGATTCTTCTTCCCACATTTATTACATGTGGCATGTTGCATACGCTTTCCACCTCTTTCCTGATCAAAACTTCTTCCCATGCTTGGTTCTAGAGTTCTCTTCTTTTCATTAGATTTGTGTGACCACTGTGTCTCCCCAAACTCTAGTTCAACTTTCATATCACTTCGAACTATTTCTTCACAGCTATCATAGTCCCTGTTCGCTAGATTCTTCCGCAGATGAGGTCGTAGTCCGCCAAAGAATCTATCAACCTTCCCATTAGGGTCCATGACAAAGCTTGAGGTATAACGGGAAAGCCTTGTGAAGTTCATCTCATAGCTTCCGACAGATTCGTTCTCCTTCTGCTTCAGCTCGAGAAACTCTTTCTCCATTTTCGTTCTCATGGAATGATGGAAATACTTGTTAAAGAAAATTCCCCGAAATTCTTCCCACTCCATAGCTTTCATCTCTCCTCGTGGATTCGTGTTTTTGATTAGTGACCACCACTGATCAGCTTCTCCCTCTAGGCGGTAAACGGAAAGGGTGACTTTTTCTTTTTCCGAACAATGAAGTACAGAAAAGATCTTTTCAATGGAGCTTATCCATTGTTCCGCAACCAATGGGTCAGTAGATCCACTGAATGTTGGTGGTCGTTGACGCATAAAGGACTCAACAGAAAGTTTCTCCATTCATGGTGAGATCGGCCTCTCAGCTTGATTCAAGTTATTACTCATAACTTGAGTCATTTGGTTCATCATTCGCGTGAATGCTTCCATTCCGGCTTCCATCAGAAGGCCGTCAGCACATGGTGCATTGCGGTCACCATCTGCGCGGTTCCTCCTATTGCCCGCCATTTTCTAAAAGAATAAAACCTTAGTAAGAAACTTATTTCATTTATGAATCTTTTAACTAAGAATTCATGCTTAGACAATTATACTTCTCTATAATTCCTTCATAATGATTCATAAAAAGCTTGTGATTAAACAAACATATCCCCCAGGAGTGTTGTAACCAAGAGTGCAGCAAGGCCCTTTATCGTGCACCAGTTACCATTCGAGTCTAGCTCAAAGTGGTGTTTTGGGGTTTTACCCCTATGTACATCTGTGCCAGAGCCGCCTCTACCTGCTCGTATCCAGACAGGGATGTATTTTTTTGATAAACCACTTACTCAATACTTACCAAAATACAAGGAAGTTTTCCTGTATTTAAACTTTTCTATAGGGTTCTTCCTAATGTTTTTATATCCTAATTTCCAAAAATAACTAAACCATCCTTTGATACCAACTATAGCATCCCGTCTTATTATAACATAAACTTTCATTACATTACACATAACTGAGGATCTTTATGTTCTAGTGTCATGGAAACCAGGAACAAAATACATGAAAGAAACATAAAAAATTCTTCTTAAACACTTGAAAGGCTTATCCTTAAGTTCATCCTAGGTTCATTACTGCATCTCATAACCTGGGGACATACATCAAAAGAAAGGGTGAGCAGAAGGCCCAGTAAGGGAAACAAGAGGAACATTTTACATGTGAACTTGATATACTTCAATAAGGACATGAAAAGGACTTTAAGGCATGAGAAAGAAATCATGAGTCATTTCATAATAAAAATAACATTTTTCATAACATGAAAATGTGGCTACATAATTTAACATAGAAAATCATGAACATATCACCAAGGTCCATCCCTAAAGTGTCATTTGAGAATTACCAAGGTTATTCACCAAGGTATCGTGAAAATTGTAATCTCTAGTGGTTACATCATTACCCAACACATTGGAGCGCTATCAGGGTGCACCCTTAAATTTGCCTTTATTATCATGTGATCCACATATATCATCATCAAACATTTCATAAATATCCCATATAGAATAAAATAAATGGGTTTCATTTCATAATCATAACGTTTTAAAAACTGCTTTAAAGACATGATCTTTACGTCACTTTAAACCCACAGAAAGGGAAAGTGGGTATCATGTATGTAAATCCTAGAATTTAAAATAGAAAATTTTGATATATATGTCAATAACCTTGTAGAAATAAGATCTTTGAGTATTCACTTTATAACATAAAATAGTTTTGAGAAAAGAGAGAGGCACTTTGAGACGAAAATTCTGCAGCATAACGGCTATGCTACAAGGTTTTGAAAACATTGAAAAAGAGGGGACATGGGTCACCCACTCATAAATGATCCATAAAACATCAGGGTAATAGAATATAATGGATTTAAGATCCTGGTAATGAAATTTTAAAGATATACCATATGAAATGAAAAACATGGAAGTGAGACAAAACAAGATTTCTCTTATGAAAATTCGGCAGCCTAACAGTGTCACTTAACTTCAAAGAAAATGATTTGACAAGATCAAATAGGGTCCCTCATCATATGATCATAATATATCAGTATGATATATATATAGATCATACCCCATCATAAAAAAAAGAACTTGAAAGACTTGACATGAAAATCAAACTTGAAAAATGAGAAGGGTGAAAGAATCCCTTAAAAATTCGGCAGCCTAACGGCGTCACTTAAACATTCATAAAACGAAATGATGAGAGTAAGAGGGGATCTCTCATCATATAAACATGAAAAGGGAAGTAAGAGGAATATAAAAGAACATCCTCTAACATAATAACATGGAGCATAAAAGGGATGACATAAAAGGATTACATGAAAAGAAAGAGAGAGGTCGGATCCCTTACCTTAAAATGTGACTCTTGAAACTCAAAGTTTTGGACCTTGAGGGATTGGGGGAACCTTGGGAGGACTCCTTGGAAGGTAAAAAGACCAGAACTTCATTGGGGGAGAGTTGGGAGTGAAAACTAAAGGAGGAAAGGGTGGGTATTTATAGGGAAAGTGAGGGGACAAGGCATTAATGGCCAAGGGACACCTCACTAGTGGTTTTGGCAAAACCATGGGCTTGCCCATGGTATTGGCCACTTGGGACACCTCATACCTTATTATACTATTCATAATTCGACCATATTGAATATATACTTAATAAATCATTTAATGATGTCATTAAACACCCGTAACTTAAAAACTATATTTTCACTATTCATCGAAAATTCAACTTTCTCAGAATAATCCAAAAATTTCACCTTAACAAAATATCAATGCTCTGATTTAAAAAATGAAATCCATTTTATAAAAATAATTTTCTAAATATTTTTAATTTAATTTTTAAATAAAAACAGTATTCATCGAAAATCCATTTTTTTTTCAGAAAAATCCCCAAAATTCACCTTAACATAATATTGATGCTCTGAGTTCAAAAATAAAGTCCTTTTTATAAAAATAATTATCTAATTATTTTTAATTATATTTTTAATTAAAAAACACTATTCATCCGAAAAAACTAATACTTGATTAATAATTTTTGAAACCGTTATTTACTCATTTTATTGAATCACATTACTTAATCTAGGTGTCTAAATTATATTAAAACTTTCTTTGAGTGAAATTATTAATCCATTCGGTCACATTACTAATCCTAAGCATAAAATCACTATTCATAATTTACTATTCATCGAAAATTAAGTTGATCTTATTAGACTCCAAATTCCTTTCTGAACACTTTTGTAGAAGACCATTTTTTGAAAATCATTACACATCATTAGTTATTTAGGGTTTTCATAAATATTTTAAAATATCCTTTTTTCCAAAATTCATCAATAAAATACATTCTAAAATTATCTGGACAGTTGAAATTTCACAAACATCACTAAAAGAAGAAATCTCAAATTATTCACCCGAAAGGATTACACAAGGAAGCTAGGGTCTCGTCACATAGCCCCTTATAACACCGGCATAAGACCTAAGTGTAAGGTGTGCTATGGTGAGAGAATCTGAGGGAGGCTCAGATAACATTTCCCTAGTAGTAATCTCTACTAACTTGAACTTCTCCCGCAGGCGTTTCCGTTCAAGCTTGACACGATGGAGTTCGGCTTGGGCTTGGTCCAAAGCGAAGCCCACAGATGCTACCTCCTTCCCAAGCTCTGATAAGTGGGATTCATAAGGTTCGAGTCTACTGAATGAAGCCATCGACTCCTCTTTCTGCATTAACCATTAACATCTTATTAAATCATTATGAGTAAGTTAATATACTACTCAAAAAGATTGGTTCGTTACAGTAAAGGCATGATTAGATTTTGCAAATATTTGTAGATGACCAGAACTTGAACTGTTTCAAAATTTCAATTCACTAAGGTTAATGAATCCAAAAGATACTTATATAATTTCCAAAGATATTCCTTTAATATTTTTCCAGTGGATTGTATATTTGAGACTTCCAGATGGCCAAGATTACAATTGGTCATATATGTTAAGAATGGTCATATTACAGGATTAAAAATTCTGTATTTTCATGTTATAATAGAAAGAATTTTATTGATTGGGTTTAATGTTTTGTTGAATTCTATGATTTTGGATTCGATAACAATCATATCATATTTTTTCAAGAAATTTTTGAATAAAAAAGACACTACAATGCACTAATAAAACTGGAAGAATAAGTTGTTGTAATTATATGTAAACTAGAAAAAATATTCCCGCTGACTTTCTTTGACTCAATGGATCATCTGATATTTGATTTTCTACCTTAAGAAAAATGTTGAGGTCCGGTATAGCTTCGATGGATGTACCCATTCATTAGATACATTCAAAAATTGAATAAAAAAGTCGGTTATAATGAATTAGATAAAGGCTCAATTGCTTAATCTTATTTTAAAGTGGAAATTTCTTTTTTCTTCTCTCATTATTTTGAATATAAATATATCTCAAAACACAACCTCATGGGATGGAATGAGGGGAATGTTCAGGATGAAATGGACAATAAATTATCAGTTTTTAATCATCCATAGCATGGATTCAGTGGTGTTCATGAACAATGGATTTTAGATGATGAACATCACAGAGCTCATACATATGTTCTGCTCAACTATGAAGAAATGACATCATTTGTACTATGAGTGATTCTATCACTTATTCTTCAATTTATGTTACAATAATTAAACTGATTTTTTTGTAGGTTATATGATAATCCTATCAAGAAACAACTTCCACAAATTACAATAGCTTCTCTTGAAAAACACCGACAAATTTTTTTCTCAATGGTTTCAAAAACTGGTAACATGAATTATTTATGGTTTAACATATCAATTTAGTTTATTATTTATTATATTGATAGTTGTTTTGAAAATTTCCAGTTGTCTCAACATGCTGACAAAATTGATAGGTGACTGTGTATATTGAGTAACTCACCATCCCAAATGGTTAAATATTTTAATGTAAATGTGGTGAATGGTTTTTGATTTCATACACGTTCAAATGGGGAATAAAAAAATGAATAGTGTAGTTTTCTTGAGAAGATCCTATCATAGAGAAATAGATTTCAACTTTTACAGCATGCTGGATCAACTTATTAAACTGTGTTTTCTAAAAAAAATTACATAATAATGATTAAATGTTAGTGGTTGTATTATGAGAGAGTATTGCATGTTCATCTGATTCATGGAATCGTCAATATTAAATATAAAAGTCTTCTAGCAGTAAATGAACCATTTTTTACTAGCTTAACAAGCACATCAAAAAATATTACACAAAGTGTTGTGCTATTTCAAGAGACCTGAGTGATTGGTGAAGCATAATATAAATGAAATCTCGGGAATATCAGTTTACTCAAATTGAATGTATTTCCGATGAAGTACACAAAATTGAAATTTTTCAAGAGACTACTCAAAATACATATTTTTTAAAAATTGACATGATTATCGATGATGACACCACACACTTAAGGGTAAATGGTGATGATAATGTTAATGATGTTACAAATTAATTTGAAATGGAAAGAGATGACGAAAATAAATCTTATATGGATATTGAAGATGACGATGATGAATATGAAGACATTGACATCGTCATATACGAAGATGATGATGTAGGGGAACATTGAATCAGTTAAATGATGTTTCTAGTCATAACTAATATATATCTATATGTAATATTTATTTTCAAATATCTGCTAATAATAATCATTTTGTGTTTTAGATGGACCTTGATCTATTTCTTGTGTTGGAGGAGACTGAGCTACCTTTGGATGAGGAGGATTCGAGATCTTTTTACCCTCATCCTAATAGCAGTTCAGAGGGTATGCAGAGGGGGCATGGTCTTGCGTGACTAATGATTCCTGACCCTATCCCCAATCGACATCTGTTTCTTGGCTTTGATCCATGCACACTGAAGAATGGTAACCAGTTTATTTTAGTTATCATTCATTAATTTATTTATATAATAATTCTTTGACTATTTATTCGTTTTGGGAAATTTTTCACATGTAGATGTTGGATAGGGGAGCACTATCTTGTGTAATTATTTTTCGCAGCCATGGATCACATGGGAACAGATTCTCATTGATGTGCATCTTGTAATGTTCAATCATTGGCTGGTACGTTAATAAATACTATTTATTTTGAAATTTATTTCATTAATAACATGATATTATACATTATTTGTGGGTTTGATGGTATCTCATCAATGATAGAATGTGTGATGTTATTCTCGAGGAATGGGTGGGGTTTATGCATGAGCATTTCTATCAGTGTTTTCACAATTTTAGAAGGACAACCATTAATAAAGTAGTAGTGACAATATTTATTGAGTTTTGTAGAGCCCAAAAACAAGAGTACATTTAATCTAATGTTTTTGATAGATTATGTTCATACTGGTTGAGTGGTGGATATCAGAGGAGATCTTCATTGGGCTGGTAGAACCGGGGGAGACAGGAGGTGTCACATCGAGCTGGTAGCAATACCTTCAGTACACATATAGATTATCTGGTATGTATCATTTTTAAATATTTTATATAACATTAAATATAAAAATTTTATTTTATATTAATATAGGGAGTCGAGCATCCTGATATTACAGAGTATGAAATTTATCAGAGGAAGTACAGTGATCCAGCCAGTGGAGAGATTAGAGGTGATCACCATCATCATATTGTGGTCAGTATTATTTCTTTTCCAATTTCAAAATTAACTGCATATAATATTTTCACTACTTTAATTTCAAATTGTAACTGAAGGAGTCATACGAGGTCGTGACCTCTTAGACACGGGCTAAGAGTCAGTCTGGGATGGCTATTTAAACTAGTTCCCACCATTTTGATGAGACGACATGCATGTAGGTGACCCAAATGCCTTTTAGAAGACACGAGTAGTTGGTATCAGCTCTCATTTGACTCATGTGACTTATTATGATACTACTTTGATATTGGTGTCCATTTTAAGAGGAGATCATGGAAAAGAATCATATTTTGTCTCATAGTATCAGGATCAGTTATGAGCTCAGACTGAGCATATAGAGAGTTTCTAGAAGCAGTAGGAAGATATTTGTCAGCAGCAGCAACAGATGGAGGATGAGATGCGGAAGTCGCAACATCAGCTGTATGAGGAGAATATACATTGATTGCAATAGCTATCATAGCAGTAGGATGAGGAGGAGACGTGTCTATGGAAGTAGTAGCTACACGAGTAGATGGAGTACATGAGCCGTCTGACTTATAGTTTAGGGATGGAGTTTCTTCCACCATCTCCTCCAGCTCCCACTAATGGAAAAATTACCAATACCAATGGTTTGGAACCTTTGGTATAGGTCCCCAAAACGTTTCATAGCCTATACCAATGGTTTGGGAAACTATTGGGTTATTTGGCATGGGGATAGACCTATCCCAACGGTTTAGGGAAAATTGTTGGGATAGGTCATTCCGAAAAATTTTCCCCAGGTCGCTGGGATATTTCAATCCCCATGCCAAATCACCTAATGGTTTCCCAAACCATTGGAATAGTTATATTAAAAAAAATTACAGTAGTGGTTTGAACCCACAACCTCTCGGTTATATATCAAACACCTTACCACTATCCGACATTTACCTTTGTGAATATATTTCGATACAAATATATATATATATATATATATATATATATTATTTATTTTGATGATATTCGGAAAAAGAATTCATAAAACATAAGTGTACCTATACCAATGGTTCTCAAAACCAGTGGGATAGGCCTTTACCAACGGTTTTGAGAACCGTTTGGATAGGCACCCACCCTTTCCAAATGGTTTTGCCAAACTGTTTTGAAAATTGGCCTCAAAGTAGGCTTTTCCCAATGGTTTGTCCAAACCATTGGGAAAGGGTATGGCTTTCCCAATGGTTTGGCCAAACCATTGGGAACAATGGCCTCAAAGTGGGATTTTACCAATGGCATGGCGAAACCATTGGAAAATCCATACCGTTGCCCCACGGTTTGGCCAAACCATTGGGAAAAGTGTCCTCAAATGGGCTTTTCCCAATGGTTTGGCTAAACCGTTAGGAAAGGGGACCTATACTAATGGTTTTTGAAAATTGTTGGTATAGATGCATTGGTATAGGTTAGATTTCCAGTAGTGTCCTCCAAAAGACTATCCCCCCAGTGACTTTTTTTATTATGTTGAAACATTTGAATTCAACATCTGTTGTAATATGAACTATTTACAGTTTTTTTCATTTATATTGGTGCAAATATTTAAATTTTTTTGGTATTTTTAATATTTTAATATTATAGTATTTATTTTTTGTATAATATTTTTTAATGTTTGTTTAATTTACTAATAATAATAATAATATATTATTATTTTTTTATATTTTTTGCGAATAATGAGAATTTAAATATTTTTTATTATTTATTATTTTAATAGTATTTATATTATTTTTTCATTAATCATAATTTCAATAAATATTTTTTTTGAATTTTATTAAGTATTGGAAAGGGGGCTTTTTACGATGGGACCCGTCACAAATTATATATATATATATAATCTTATTTTTAATCGGTCATTGCAAAAGGTTTATGAATATATAACATATATAAATAGAGAACTATTTGTGAAGGGACGACGGGCCTGTCACAACTACTTTTTGCGACGGCCCCATCACAATAGGTTCTTATATATACAATGTATTTAATCAGAGATCTATTTGTGATTGGAAAACGTACCATCGCCAATAGTTCATTTTTTTGGATGAGCCTATCACAAAAAAATAATAGTTCCGACGCTGTTTTCAGCAACGGGCTATTTACGACGGGAACCCGTCGCAAAAGTGTTTTTGCGACGGGATCCCTTCGCAAATAGATAGTTGCAAATAGAAAAAAATTTATTAGTTGGAATTAGGAAAAGAGGGGGGGGGGAATAAAATATAAAATTAAATAAATTGAACATAAAAAAATAAAATTATTAAACTTAACAATTATATTATCATTAACCATAATAATAAAATTATTAATAATGAAATTCCATTTATTTTATTTTATTTTAATTTAATAAATTTTTAATCTATAGGAAATCCAAAGACAAATTAAAAATATATAAATAAGTAAAAATAACTACGACCACAAGATTTTGGGTCGGGGTGTGTCAATTCTCCCCACCACAAAAAAATTCTGCCACCAGAAAGTCACACAGCCTTCCGAAGAGTAATTCCCGGACCCTAGTTATCTGGAGTCAATGCATTATTACACAAAAATGGCATGATTCAAAGAATAATGTACCGAAAGACCAATCGGTTTAGTATCCTTGGAATTACTTGATACATACATATGCTTTACATTACATCATGAAATAAAAAAATGACATTATGTCCCCTTTGAACACTCTTATATCCCTTAGCCTATTCCAATAGGTTAATTGTAATATAAATCATTGTATATTGGAAAAAATAAAACATAAGAAATGGGTGAGCTCAGATGCTCAGTAAGGATGGAAATATAGAGAAAACCATCATAAATAAGAATAAAAAATGAAGTCAATGTATAAGACCAAAACACAAGCTTTTTAAACATAAAATTCAACATAATATGGCATATATAAATCAAATAATTCCATTTACTTATTCACATGGATATTATACTAGTCGAATAATAACATTTAATGTCAATATCTAATTTCATAATGATGGAATTCATAATGTTAGATATCATAACCACATAGTCAAGGCCTCATGCCAAGACTACAAATAAATGTTTTTCAAGGCCTTATTCCAAGATACTAGTTTGTCTCAGGAGACATACTAATGCATCGATGAGCTATAGTAGGCTCCACCCGTCACTTAATAAGTCCAATTCATTCCTCATATTAAATGTTCAGAACAAAATTTAAACATTCGTATTAAAACTACCATATTTAATGGAAATATTTTTACTATAAGCCATGAATGGTATAAAAAATTCACATCCACAATCAAAAATAACTCCTTCAATACAATATGGAATATTTTATTATAATAAATCAGACAAAATGAATAATAATTAACTATATTGACATAGATGAATATAATTCATAAAAATATGTGAGAGAAATATCCCCTTTTTCTTGAAAACATTTAAATGTCTCATTAATTATCAAGAATCCCTTAAAAATATATTTTTTAATAAAAGTGTACCATACCACTTTGAATCATTTAAAAGGAATTTTAATTTTAAAACATTCATTTCCATATAAATAAATCCTTAAAACCATATTAAAAACAATGACATTATTGAAGAAGGTTTAGAATAATAAATCTTTAAAACATATAAAATGATATTTTAGTTAGAGTTCCTATCCAAATGAGAGATGCTTGAATACAAATAATTGAGGTAATAAAACCATTATAATATCATTATAATAATTTAATTCATGATATAGTATGTCAAAGTATAGTATATACACCCTATAAAAGTGAATTGGTGCATAACAACAATAAAGTCTCAATGGAATGTAAATTGAAGTAGAATAACTTATAGAGTATATAACCTTAAGTTCAGGATAAATCAATGAGATAATTATGATTAAAAAATATAAATACACTCAATATGATTGGATATTCAATGTAAATAAATAATAGGATATTCACAAATATTCTTGTAAAAACAACACAAATGACTTGGATGTTTAACTGAATGAATGGAAATTTAGTTTAGAGTACTCTTATCAAGTTCATTTTGATGAAATGAGAATTTATAATTGGAGTGATTATTTGTTTAAAAGGTATATCCACACAAAGGGTAGTGTATGTTACTACATAAATAAATAAATAGTGATTTCACACAAAATCGTGGAGTAAAATAATCAATGAAGTTTCCGTAAAACCCAATGAGTGCAAATTGAAATATAAATTCCCTTATCGATTTGGCAACTTACGAAACATACTTCCCATGAAATAAGAATCATAAAATGAATATGTAAATACCAATAAATTAAATTATATCACACTAATAATACAACCATGTGCAGTATAAACCTGAAAAAAAGGAAACATTGGAAAATATAGCCTGAATCTCACGGGAATAAAATTGAGACGAAAACCCCTTACCACATTGTAATCAGTTGAGTCATATGATCAAAAGTTAAAAACCACCAAATGAAAAATATAATACCAATAATATTAAGAGAATCAATATAATTTATATCAAATTCTAGTAAACAATACACCACATGCAATAAGTAAGTGCCAAACAATGGAAATCTCACAGAACTGAAAGTGAGATAAAAAACCCCTTACCTTGTACTTTTCCTTAGTTGAGGGCACATTAACCTCCTATATAATAGTTAAATCAGTGATACTAAATTATAAAAAAACCACATACACAAATATGACATCATATATGATATTCTAGTATTCCATTATTTATAATATTTTAGTTGTATCATTGTTTTAGGTGTTAACTGATTCGTTTACCTTTATATGTTTTGTCATGTAAGTAATGTTTTTTATCAATAGTATGTATTTCATTCATATCCAGAATTATATTAAGTTCTTAAATATTATTTTTAATCATAAAATTTAAATTATTCTAGAATGGTTACAATGGGGAATGAATCTCATCGCGTTCATGGAGACGGTAATCTGTACGTACGCACGAGCGACCATATCATTCAATTGAGGGTAAAATAGTATATAATTTCATGCTATATCATATATAAAAAATAATTAACATGTTATATTTATTGTTTAAATAAATTATAAATCATTATTATACCCATCCAAATAATTAAGTGTTGAATAACAACTACACCACGTCGTGGATATGATAAGCCATACGTACGAACCATTCATGAATTTTTCATTAATAGGATGAATAGAAAAATGAATATGGTTATACCATATTTATAATAACATCACTGTATGTAGAAGTTACTGGAGTAATTATTTTAGTATATGGAAAAACAAGGAAAGAGGAAGTGGAAGAAGAAGAAAATTTTGAAAGAGGTGATAAAATTATTACCTCTTCTTCTGGTGCTTCCTTTTGATTTGATAAAAAGGGCTCCATAGGTTGGAATTCTGATCAATGTATGGACTCTAGGATGAAGTGATCATTTTTGGGAGGATATTTGGAAGGTTTTCTCTGATCCAAATGGATTTGGAGGTGTAAAATTAAGAGAGGGGGAAGTGATCTTTAATAAGGGAGGTGAGTGTCGCTTTAGGAAAAGCATGAAATATTATTTTATTATAAATTTATTTTCCATTTCTAATGGCTCCAAATGGATTTAGTTCGAGGATAATAAGGGTTTGTGTCAAAACCTCTCAACCAATAGGTTTTATATATGTTTACATCACCATATTAACTTTATCTTTTATATTTAACTCTTAGTTAAATAGTTTGACATTTACCCTTTCTCCTTGTATTATTATATTATATGGTTAATAAAATTATTATAAAAATTTGAGAGAACCCCGAGTGTTTCATTAATAAGATCTATATCATTATAAAATTCATTTTTCTAATCCTTAGAATTTTAGGACTATTATATAATTTAATAAAATTGTATTTGTTTTAAAAACTCAATTATGTCAATTTTGACACTATTTAGTATTTGGTTTTTGTTAAAGTAATATCAACTTGATTATTTCAAACTAAATTCATTAAATAAACTGTAACATGTCATAATAAACTTTAAAATTATTTTAATTCATCAAAATTCTCAATTTACATTTATTTTAATATTTATAATATGAATTATTTTAATATTTCATTAATTAGGTAATTACTGCATCATAATTGTGTCATAAATAATATTATTAATTATTTAATGTATAAAAATTATAAATAAAATATATTGATGTAGGAAATTTTTTTATATTTATAATTAATATTTATTGGAGAATTTATATTATGTATAACCCTATATTAAAAATGGATTAGTTATTAAACTTTGAAGTTTACACTTTTAACTATTCTTTAAATAAAATAATAATAAATATACTAATAAAATATAAGTGGATAAAAAGGACAATAATTTATTCCTATGGTTGATTTTGTTTGAAATAAACTTATCCAATAGAAATAAGACATGTGTTAGGGTAATTATAATATCTTGTTTAACCATTAATTATCTTTTTTTACTTTTAACCGTGGTAAATAAAATTAAAAAGTTACTATTCAATGAAAGTTATTTTCAGCATATTGAACCACATTTTACTTACTGATGGGAACCATTTCTCTTTAATTTTTAAAATTCAACACAGCGAAGTTGTAAAATTTTGTTTTATGTAAACTTGAAAATGTACCTAGAAAGTGGGAAAAAGAAGATAAAAAGTTCAATAAAATTTTACACATCTAATCCTATTATAAAATGACTCTAGTGAATCACATTGAATTTATATAGGTATTATGATTATATTTTTATTTAAAATAAATTTAAATAAAATAAATAATTATTTAAGTAAAGAGTCGGTTTTAAACAACAACACAGTGTTTTTCACTATTCATAAAAAATCGAAAGTTTTCAAAAAAATACTGAAGATTCACTCTAAGATAATTTTGAATTTTTAAATGAAAAAATGATTTCAATTTCACCAAATTAAAAACATAGATGTTATATTAATTGACTTAATAGAAATAATCCCATTGTCAAAACCAGAAATCGGGCTTTTGAGAAGTATAAACTATCAAAAGATTGATATGTGTTTATGTCCAATTATAATGTAAATTACTCCCAATGACCAAAATTTGATTAAATTATTCAAATATAATCTAATTATACATGAAAACCATTCTAATATATAATTTAACACTATAAAATATTTTTATTAAAAAAGATGTTTTTAATTAAAATTTAGTATTTTCACTATTCATTAAAATATGAAAGTTATCTATAAAAGTTAAAACAATTTATCCAAACTAAATTATTATATATCTATTATAAATAAAAAGTTTATATAGTAAAATTGAATTTATAAAAGTGTTAAATATTGGATTTAAAAATGATTATCCATTAAAAGTAGGTAAAATTACATTATCTTAAAAATGCATCTTTTATCTGAAAAATTGATTTTGTTTTTATATTATGTCTAAGAAACACATAATATAGATGTTAAAGTTATATGGAGTATAAAAAATTCAAAATACAGTTAATACTATTCATAAAAGCTTTTTGAACTGTAAGTTTGGTAAGTTGTGGTGCGCTCGAACTCGGTGTTTCATGTAGCGCAAGATATTGAATTACATTAATGAATATAGCTTATTATAAATTATTGGGGTGGTATATTCTTCCCCCTATTTGGTAATTGCGTCCTCGCAAATTTAAAATTGGGCCTGGGGACATCAGTGAAAGTCCTACATTGGAAAAAGAGTCAATAAAACTATCACATTAAAATAAATAATGTGAAGTATAAAGGTCAACTGAGATAACCCATACTATGATTTCATGTTGGAAAACATGGATATATAAGATAAAATTGGAGTCATGTTCTGATGGAGAGTGATAAAAAACGTGATCAGGAAAATGTTAACAACATCAAAACCACAAACATGTGATGGGTTAAACGATCATTAGTTTCCCAGTAGGAAAAGTAAACGGACAACGTTTTTTGTTTTATGTTCCATTTCATAAAGTTGAGGAATTTATTTTTGACATTGACTATGAACATAAAGATATATACTCACTTTTTATGTAGTGTTTCATCTTTTAATAAATTTGTAAAACTAACTCATCTTTTCTCCAAACGATGAGCATTCAGGACGACTTAGTCACACCTGAAGCATTAGATTCAACATCTAGAGAATCACATAATCCACTAAAGATGAACTATATATTTCCATTGTCTTTAGAGATTAACTGAAACTAAATGGTTAGTACAAGATCAGATGATCCCCAAAATGGATAATCCTTTATAGAATGAAATACTAATCTTAATTGGAAAAATTGATCAAAAAATACCAGAAGATTAATAATGACCATTCAATAAAAAACACTATCCTTAAAAACCTTCAATAGAATAAAAACTAAGATTTAAATCCAAAACTCATAAGAATTTAATCACATAGTATTTCATAGTAAATCTTAACATTTATCTCCCAATAACATCAACTACTCTTAAAGTCTTATGAATAAGTGTAATTAACCAAATCACTTATTATTTATGATACATTAATCATTTCCATTAATAAACTAAATCTCTATAAAAAACATTTATTCTTCAAAAAAAAAAAATAATCATCAAATGAAATTCAGTATTATTCAATTTTCTTTAGGCATATAGTGTTCCCAACAGAGCGTTCGTCTTCCAAAATAACATGTATCACTTAATCACCAAATAATTTTCCAATACTAAGGATATACATTTGATAAAACATAAGTTCCCAAATCAAGTTATTAATCATAAATAAAATCATTTAACTAAAATGAATCCATCACACTAACCAGAGGCTTCACATAGTCCAGTGGTAGGCGGTAAACCTCAATCGCACTCTGGATGTGGGATCAATTCTAGCAGCTTTGTATGACACGACGGGTTGTCAAACAGTCTGCATGTTATCCTTTTTCAAAAACTATATTTTATAAAATTCCAAAAATGAGATAAATTCCTCATAATAACCATAAAATAATTTAACCACAATTTTTATCTCATTCCTCGCATTTTCATCCCAAAAATTAATAACTTGTAATTTCCTCAAATTCAAGGATCATATAAACAAAAATTGTTCTTTATCACTATATCTACAAAAGAAAACATAATTCCTCTTCTAATAGCATTTTCACATAACAAACTGCATTGTTACATATACAAGAGGATAGTATTCCAATGTAATCCCATAAACAAATATCATTAATAATTTTAAACATTTATCCATGCATATATTTCCACACAGGTTTTTCCTTGACCGAGAGACTATCCTATAGAATAAATCATTGACTAGGTTAATTCCAAAGTCCCATACATTTTTGGTAAATGATTGTAATTGGATTCTTAGTATCAATTTTTTCTTCTATAGTACAGTTCATTTTTCCTAGGCCATTATTTACTTTATGTAATTATTTCCCACACCTAAAGCATTTCTTTGTTCCATTTTGACACTTTCCTAGGTGTCTACTTCCACATTTCTGGCATGATGGAACTTAGGCTTTCTTTTCTCCATGGTCTCCACTGCTAGAGCTCTTATCATTATCAACCTTTATCTTATTTCTTGAGTTTTGGAGTTGGTTAATGTGTATATTGTTGATTAAATTTTTGGAAACCTACTTTGACATGAACATAATATCTTTTATACCATTCAACATTCCATTTAGTTTCCCATTTCCATCATCATTATCGCCTTGTAAATCATGTTCAATGTCACTCTGACTTCCTTGGAATCTAGCCATTGACTAACACAAGAAAGCATAGTGTGAGTTATATAATTATTTATAGAATTTCATGACACCTTATTTTTAATATAAAACACATTATGATTAACCAAGGTAATTTATTCTCATCTTATATTAAAATCCTTCAAATCAGTTTGTTAAGAAAATGTGAATTATCCTAAGAATATCCCTTTAAAGGTTCATAACCAAGAGTGCATTAAGGCTCGTTGTCATGTACCAGGAGTCCTCGGGTGAAGTTCAAAACTCTTGGTAGGATTTTTCAATCTTGGGTACATCTATTTCAGAGGTGCCTCTGCATGATCATATCCAAACAAGGATCTATTTCATGGAAACTTTAGATAATATTTACATTACCAAATTTTTTGGATGTTCTCCAATACTTATCCTGAAAGTCTATCTTAGGATAGTGTTTTCTAATCTGGGTTTTTTAAAAATCTATCTTCCAAGGTTTTTACTAATCTTTATCTGATACCAACTATAATTTCCCGACCCCAGTTACCTAGAGTTGGTGCATTATTACATAACATTGGCATGATACAAAGAATCATGTCCTGAAAGACCGATTAGTTTAGTAGATTTGGGAATACTATATACATACTTAAGTTTTACATTACATCATGTAATTAAAAACAGCATTGTATACCATTTGAACACTCTTATACCTCTTAGCCTATTTCTGTAGGTTAATCGTAATATACTTCTTTGTATCATGGAAAAAATAAAACATAAGAAAGGGGTGATCTCAGATGATCAGTAAGGATAACAATATAGTGGAAACTATCATGAATAAGAATAAAACATTATGGCAAAGTATAAGACAATAGCACAGGCCTTTTAAAATTAAACATCAGAATAATATAGAAAATATAAATAAAAAAATGCCATTTACTTGTTCACATGGATATTATACAAGTCGAGAAATCACATGTAATATCAATATCCAATTTCATAATGATGGAATTAATAATGTCAAACATCATAACCACATAGTCAAAGCCTCGTAAGAAGGCTACAAATAAAATTTTTTCAAGGCCTTGTGCCAAGACACAAGTTTGTCTCATGAGACCTACCGATGTATTGATGAGTTATAACAGTACACACTCGTCACATACTATTTCCAATGCATTAATCATATGAAAATTTTGTAACATAATATAAACATTCGTATTAAAACCAGCATACAAAATGTAAATAATTTAACCACAAACAATAAATGGTATAAAAATAGAACATCCATTGTAAAACATAACTCATTCAATACAATATAGAAGATTGTATTATAATAAATCAACCTCAAAAAATAATAATGAAGGATATAGAAATAGATGAAAATAATCAGTAAAACTATTTTAGAGAAATATCACATTTTTCTTGAAAACATTTAAAAGCCTCACTATTTATCAAGAAGATGTTATAAATGGATTTTTGAATCAAAGTGTCCTATACCACTTTGAAAATTTTAAAAATAATTTTAATTATAAAACATTTATGTCCATATAAATAAATCCTTAAAACCATTTTTAAAACATGTACTTTAATGAGAATGGTTTAGAAGAATAAATCTTTAAAACATATAAAATTATATTTGAGTTTGAGTTTATACCCAATGAGAAATTATTGAATAAAAATAAATGAGGTAATAAAAACATTATAATGTCATTAGAAAAATGTAATTCATTATATACTTTGTCAAAGTATAGTATATACAACATATAAAAGTGAATTGGCGCATAACAAAAAAGAAGTCTCAATGGAATGTAAATTAATATGAAATCCCTTATAATGACCATATCCTTAAGTTAAGGATAAATAAATGACATAATTATGTGTGAAAAATATTAATACAGTTAATATTATGGTATATTTAGTGTAAAATAATTAGAGGACATTCACACATATTCTTGAAAAAACAACACCAATGACTTGGATGTTTAACTCAATGAATGGAAATTGAGTAAAGATTACTCTTATAATGTTCATATTGATGACTAGAGAATTTATCTATGGAGTTATTTTGTGTTTAAATTTAAATACACAGAAAGGGTAGTAGAACTTACTACATAAATAAATAAATTCTTATTTCACACATAATCTTGGAGAAAAATAATCAATGAAGTTTGCGTAAAACCTAATGACTAGAAATTGAAATTAGAAATTCCATTACTAATTTGGAAACTTAATAAAAATACATCACATTAATGAAGGATCATACAATAACGATGTAAATACTCATAAATTAAATTACATTA
The DNA here is from genome assembly GCA_963277665.1 of Viscum album. NCBI lineage: Eukaryota > Viridiplantae > Streptophyta > Magnoliopsida > Santalales > Viscaceae > Viscum > Viscum album. The sequence goes on along the minus strand of OY728153.1, from coordinate 545,024,686 downwards.
CACAAGGAATACAACCATGGGTAGTACATACACCACATAGAAGGAAACAATGGCTAATATAACATAAATCTGATGAGAATAAAAATGAGATTAAAACACCTTACCACGTTTTAATCAATCGATTCATTTGAAAAAAAGTTAACAAACACCAAATGAATCATAGAATACCCCCAAATATAAATGGAATCATGATTATTTATATCAAATGGCAGTACACAATACACCACATGCAATAAATAAGTGGCGAACAATGGAAATATCACAGAATTAAATGTGAGATAAGATACCCTTTACCTTGTAGTTTTCCTTAGTTGAGGGTACTTTAACCTCTTATATAATAGTTAAATCATTGTTGTTAAATTATACATGAACCATATACATAAATATGATATCATATGTGATCTTCTAATATAGCTTTGTTAATAAAATTTTAGTAGTATAATTGTTTCAGGTGTTAACTGTTTCGTTTCCCTTTATATGTTTTATTAAGTAAGTCATGTTTGTTATGGATAAGAGGTATTTAATTCATATCCATAATTATATTATGTTCTTAAGAAATAATTTTTATCAGAAAATTAAAATTATTTATGAATGGTTACAATGGGGAATGAATCTCATCACGTTCCGGGAGACGGTAATCCGTACTTATGCAAGAATGACAATATCATTAAATTGAAGATGAAATAGTATATAATTGGATGTTATATCATATATAAAGAATAATTAACATGTTATATTTATTATTTACACCAATTAAACATCCTCATTATACAAATCAAAAAAATGAAGTGTCGAATAACAACTACACCATGACGCGGAGACGACAAGTCGTACGTACGCACGTTTGGTGACTTTGTTATTCATAAGATGGATAGAATAGTGAATATGTTTGTACCATATTCAAAATAACATTAATTTATATAGAAGGTACTGGAGTTATTATTTTTGTATAAAAAACAATGAAATGGGAATTGTAAGAAGATGAAAATGTTTAAAGAGGTGATGAAATTATTACCTGTTTTTCAGGTACTTCCTTTTGATTTGATAAAAAGTGCTTCATAAGATGGTTTTCTTTTCAAAGGAAGGCCTCTAAGATGAAGTGAAAGTAGCTGGGTGGATATTTGGTTAGGGGCTGGCAGAGCCAAATGGCTTTGGAGGGGGGAAATTAAGAGAAGTGGAAGTGCCTTTTTATAAGAGAGGTGAGAGTCACTTTTAGAAAAGATTGAAATATTATTTATTATAAATTCATATTCGGTTTCTAATGGATAAAAATGGATTTATTTCAAAGATAAAGTGGGTATGGGTCTAAAACCTCTCAACCAATAGGTTTTAGACAGGTTTAGGTCACCATATTAACCTTATCTTTTATATTTAACTCTTAGTTAAATAGTTTGACATTTACCATGTCTCCTTGTATATTTATATTTTATGGTTACTAAAAATACTATAAACTACCAAGAGAACCCCAAGTGGTTCATTAATAACATATATATCATTATATAAGTCCTTTGTCCATACCTTATATTTTTAGGACCATTATGTAATTTAATTAAATAGTATGTCTTTTAAAAACTACATTATGTCAACTTAGACTCCATTTAGTATTTAGTTTTTGTAAATGTTATATCAACTTGATTACTTCGAAAAAAATTCTATAAATCAACCCTAAAATTTCATATTAACCTAAATATTATTTTAATTCATAAAAAGTCTAAATTTACATTTATTTTAATATTTATAATATCAATTATATTATTCTTTCATAAAATAGGTAATTACTACATCATCATTGTGCCATAAAAAATATTAATTATTTAATATATTAAAATTATAAATAAAATATCATGATTTAGAAAATATTTTTATATTTATAATGAATATTTATAGTCTAATTTTTCTAATATATAACCTTATATTAAAAATGTTTTAGTGATTAAACATTGAATTTTACACTTTTAAATGTTTTTCATATAAAATAATAATAAATGACCTAATCTAATCCATTTGGATAAAAAAGAACATATTTTATTAATAAGGATGATTTTTGTCGAAATAATCTTATCCAATAGAAGTAGGACATGTATTAGCGTAATTATAATATCATTTTTACCATTAATTTTCCTTTTTACTTTTAACCGTGGTAAATAAAATTAAAAAGATACTATTCAACAAATATTATTTTCATCTTATTGAACAAAATATTACTTACTGATGTAAACTGTGTCTCTCAAATTTTTGAAATTCAGTCCGAATAAGAGGTAAAAATACATTTTATGTAAACTTGCAAATGTGCCTAGAATTTGGGTAAAAGACGTTAAAAAGTTTAACAAAATTTTATACTTATAATCTTATTTTAAAATGACCCTAATAAATTAAATTTAATTTATATAGGTATTACATATTTATTTTTCATTAAAATAAATTTAAATAAAATAAATAATTATTTATGTAAAAAGTTGGTTTTAAACAATAACAGAGTGTTTTTCACTATTAATCAAAAATTGAATGTTTTCAGAAAAATAACAAAAATTCACTATAAGATAATTTTAATTTATCAAATTCAAAAATGATGTCTATTTCAAAAAAATTTAAAAAATAGATGTTGTATTAATTAATTAATTTTTTTTCCCATTTTCAAAACCAGAAAGCGAGTTTTTGAGAAGTATAATCTATCAAAAGATTGATATGTGTTTATGTCCAATTTTAATGTAAAATTAGTTCCAATTACCAACATCGGATTAAAACATAAAATTATAATCTAATTATACCTCAAAACCATTCAAATATATAACTTAACACTATAAATTATTTTGATTAAAAAAGTTATTTTTAATTAAAATTTAGTTTTTTCACTATTCATCAAAATATGAAAGTTATCAGAAAAGCACCAAAATTTTATCCAAATTAATTTTTTATGAATTTATTATAAAAATAAGTTTATTTCATCAAATTGAATATATAAAAGTATACAATATTAGATTTAAAAATGGTTCTCTATTGAAAGGGTGTAAAATTGTATTTTTTGAAAAATACTTCTTTTATCTGAAAAATTGAATTTGTTCTTAAATTATGACTATGAAAAACATAATATGGATGTTAATATTATATGGAGTATATAAAATTCAAAATGCAATTTATACTATTCATAACTGCTTTTTGAACGGTTAGTTTGGTAAGTCGTGGTGTGCTCGAACTCGGTGTTTCGTGTTTCACAAGATATTGAAATACATTTAAGAAAATAACAAACTTTTAAATCTTGGGTTGTTATACAGGGAATCAAACTCTAGTTCGAATCTGAACAAGGATAAAAAATCATAAACTCAATGTGACTTTTCACTCCATCAGTCACACCTGACAAACTCTAAGGGAAACTATAAAGAGAAGATCCATCAGGAAATGAGGAGGGTTATCCCCTCCATAAGAACCGGACTAGAATAACCAATATTGAGACTCTCAACAATATAACTCTAGAACTGCTAAATTTAGCCAAGAGGAAACTGCCATCAAAGACCAAAACTCCCACACAAACCAAATCTTGAACAAAGAATGAAAAGATTCATGTTGGGTCTCCCACTATTTTAGAACCGACAAGCTTAAGCCAATTAGCACTGACTAATGATGGACCAACACAAACTAACCAACACACTCTTCACACATACCAAACCCCCACCACATGGGGTCCTCGATGAAAGAATCGAAACCTAATGGTGAACCAAACCCCTATTCATTATTTCCCAAGGCACAAGTGTCTCCAAAATGAGAACATCCTAAAACAAGAACGGGTCAACGAAGGAGCTAGCCATAAAAGAGTGAAAATCGTCTTGAGACTCAAAGACATAAATAAACAACCATCAAATCTCACATTTTAGGAGGCATAATGACTAGAATTACAAGAAAACGAGATCACAATGCCTTTTTACAACCAAGGTGGGGTATTAAAAGAACAAATACCACAATGAGAAAAACGGACCTATGCGCCTCTTACAGCAAAATAGAACCTTCAAAGATGAGGAAGCAACAATAGAGAAATTCCAAAAATCCCTATATTAGAACGGAATACAAAATTTAGACCAACATTCCTCACATGAAAAAATTCTCAACTGTATGGAAGGATTCACTCTAAGACATGTGGCTAGAGCTCTTCTGTCTTGAAGCATCTTCTTCCCCACAGTCAAGAGCTAACATCCTCTAGTCGAGACTCTTTTTGACATTGTCGCTACCAGAACCTCTCTAAGTTTCCTAAATGGCCACACTGATGGGATGTCTTCAAAGGATGTCGACAATGAGACCAAAATTACCCAAACCATCCACACCAGAAGCAAATAAGAGAGCGTACCGACTAATAGAATTTGGAATTAACAAGAAGACTTGTCGGAAACAGGTTCCTCCGGTTCGCTCTCCTCACCGGATGGGGAACCTTCTCAAACAATATAACGAATTATTCCTTGAACCCTAGACAAAGAAACCACATAAGAGAAACTATAACTAATTCCACTATGCTACCTCTGGAGAAAAGGGAACCAACCCCTTAAAATGTCAAACATAATCCTTTACTATTCATTGGCCTTGCTGGAAACTCATGAGATTTACCAAATTCCTCACCTTCACTTTCCCAGGTATAAACCATCAGAATAGAGTGGTCTTAAACACGTTCCAAGACATCCCATCATGCAACAATGCTAGGATTACCTCCACCAACAATCCAATGTTGAACCTCCAAATGAACCCGAACTAGCATGAACTATCATGGCTTTGGGAGTTTCCAATGACCTAAATACACCAATTTTTTAACCAAGCCAGTCTGCTACCTTCAATAGATCATGATCACCATGGAAGACAAACTACAATTGAAAATAATTCAATTCTACCACTCCACTAAGTGTCTTGGGTAGAACAAAACACTATAAGAGACTCACAAGAAACCTCTTGGACTTCTCTGGGCAGCATAATAAAAAACAAGAGGCACAAATCCGAATCAAAACTCATCATAAATCAAAATTATACACTTCAATAAAAAAATAAAGCTGAAACTCAAAACACCAATCTGACCAAAATTCAGTATGTCAATACCAAGAACCCATGAAAAAATACCAAACACTAAAAGAGAACACTAAACAATTGCCCACTAAATTTTCAAAACATTTAAATTACCTTTTTTAAAACCATTTTTTAGTAAACAAAAAACATAAATACCCACCATTGGTATTCGATGAAGTCTCACATATACATATATCCTTTTTCTAGAAAATGAACCCATCCAAACATTACATCAATTATCCATGTGCAACATGTGTACTTCTATATATGTGATCCCTTATAGAAATACCAAGGGTTAATATAAAACACATCCCATTTTCAAAATGGATCATTCAACGTAAGGCCCAAATTCTTAACCAATTTAAAAATGTCTCTTATCATTAAAGAAATACATTTACAAATTTACAAACATTTTCTAGATAATATTCCAAAAAGTGTTACCAAGATCACAAACCAACTTCCAAAACACCTCCCCTTTTCCCTTTGAAACCACACATTCCATTAAAATAAAATAATTTCCATTTCAGAACATCTTTTCCACTTCAAAACCTCATTCACTGTTGAAAAACCATTTTTCTATGAACAATTTTTATTTTGGAAATCCACTCAACTGAGTAGAAACTAATCCCAAACATAACTAAAATAAGAACATCCAAAAATAAGGGATAAGGCTTTATGCCAACCCAGTAACATAGCTTAACAGACCATGCACTGAGAGAGTATTAAGCACAGGAAGCATCTTGAACTGTGCACTCGGGCTATACATGGGTCACAACTCCATACAAGCCCACCACAAAACACTTGTTCACTTCCATTGCCATCCCTTATCCACACAGTCTGTGTCAAAGAAGAAAATTCATATTCCAATCTACCATTGGGAACTAGAGTCTCAGGACTACAAGGGTTTATGACTTCCTTCCCGTACCTACCTATCGAGTCCTAACAAACATAATCACCAAGATATCTGACACCCCAAATAACAAGTGCCCATATGATACCATTTTTTCACAAACCAACCCTAGTCGACCCTGAACTGGTCACCCGAGTCTATCTGTAATCTGGCCTGAAGGGCGTTTCTGATCCCCACAGGCTTTCAACTAGTGTCCGACATCAAAATTAACTAGTTGGAATGATTAGGTCCCAAATAAACAAAATATATATAAGCATAAACTAAAAAAAATAGATATATAGAATGAAATAAACTAAACAAAAAGTCAGAGGAAATAGAAATGAAATAGAAACGAGACATACCTCAAGTGACCTTGTGGGTCACCGAAAAACATAAACTACACTCTCTCCTAGAGCGATCCAAAAGTAGACAAACCTGAAACTGAAAAGTAAAGTTGGAATGAGCACCGAGTGCTCAGTAGGAAATCGAAGGAATAACAACACCCTATTCCCTTACCTTTAAAAATAAAAATAATATATCTAGTTTGAAAATAAGTCATAATAATGTAATTTTTTCACTATTTCCAAATTCAAGTAACAGGTTTCACCTTTATAGAGAAAATTTCACTTCAAATATACTTCAAAGTAGATTCCAAGATTACATTAACACTTCATAATGAAATAAAAATAGTTTTAATTCTAGTATGGTTTTTACAAATGAGGTAGAACACATGAAACAAATAAAACAAAAATCAATCCACAAGAATTAATTCATAAGTGAGTACCATAGTCAAAACCCATAAGGTTTATCTAGATTGTGTGGTCCCTAGAACCTGGTGTCTCAGTGTAAGAGTAACCATAACAAATATCTGTTCTCATGAATGAGACACTACTAGGGAAACACATCCATAACCTTGTGGTCCCCAACATCATCATAAATGTTTATTTAGTGTTGTAAGCATTAAAATTGCTCAGTGACGTAGGGACGGACCACTCAGAATAACTAGAATGCTAGAACTAGTCCGCCCATATTGATACCATGGGTTTCCCATGTGCTCTATTTTCACTTCTCTCATCACATATATATCACCACTTTCTCTTGAAAACACTATCAACGTGAATAAACAATAAAAAAACCATTATTTCTCATAATAAAAACCTTTTCCATATTTACAAAGACACCAAATCCACTTTCAAACAAAATGCATCTTAATGACTTTCAGAAACACCTTTTTCACCATTAACATAAGTCATTAAACGTCCAAAATAAAATACAATAATTTGAAAAATTATTTTGAAGGTCTTAATAAACAACTATAGAATTACACATTTAAAAGAAATCTTTATACCGTGCATAATTCAAACAATTCACTTTAAAAGGTATAAAAGAAAATCTAATAACCAAGTTCGAGGACATTTTTTAATGTCCATGAGAAATTATGTATTTATATATAGAATATTAATTTCATATAAAAATGGATAATACATTTTTAATGATGAACACTATGAAATAAAGAAAATTCTAAATAAAGAGCAGGGCATAGGGAACCTACCTCAAGGTGGGACCAAGTCATCCACTTCGGCTCATGGATCTTTCTAACTAAAAGCTATTGTTTCTCCCCCAAAATGTATATGCAACTTCACATACATGTAAGGACACCTAGCCCTAATGCACACGCTCGCATGTCCATGAACAAGAACAAGTGGATTCTTTCACATATGGTTATATGCATATATTAGTCTCAACTCACCTACCTATGAATTTTCATATACATACATAGGCACACCTAGCCCTATAAATGTATATTCACTTCCATGGATGAATACATGTTTAAAAAGGGAAGATACATATATACATATACATACATATGCATATGCAGGCGAGTCTCCCTTGACTTGGTGACTCGAAACCACCATTCGGGGACCCAAAAATGTGTTTATAATTTAATAAATCAATAACACAAATTATTAGACACTACAAAATTATCACAATAAAGAAATTACACTAAACCCACTCTTTAAACCCAAACACACTCTAAACCGTTTGAAAATACATTTCACGCCACTTACATAACTCATAAAACCCTTATGAAATATTAAAAGAAAAGCACATAATAACTTTAACCATTTCCAAAGGCCATTTCAAATAGTCACATTAACTAGAACCAATTCCAAAACATGCATTACATTGTTTAAACCATTTAAAATTTACATTTAGAAATACACGACAACCCCAACATTCCAAATAAGGCATTTCCCTTTAAAAAACTTACAAGAAAACCAATTTTCACCATAAGTTCTATTGAAAAAGTGATTTTCACCACATGAAAAATTAAATAAACCATTTTTACAATTTATAAAACTCCTAAAAGAGTCAGAATAAGGTTTTACACGAAAATTACACCAAAATTCACATTAATAAACCAATTGCAACCCAAAGGCATATCAAATTATTTCAAAAACTAGTTTTTCATCACTTACACAATGAAATAAGTCATTTTCCAAATTTATAAAACATTACAAAGGTGAACACCAAGGATTAACACTTGGAAAATAACCAAATTCCACATAAAATGTCACTTTAAAATTAATAACCTTTTTTATTTTTATCAAATACCACCTTTCCACCATGCACAATAGTAAAAGAACATTTCAAATTAATTAAAGAAAATATACACAATAAAAACAATTATTTATATGTGAAACCACCCAATTTCAAGTGAAAAAAACTATTTTTAAAACCAAATTCATAATAATCCTTTTCCAAAACCTATTATGGTTCATGAAATTCACCCAATTGAACTCCAAATCAAATAATAAATACCAAATTTATCTGTAATTAACCCTAAATCTAACACCCTACCGTCTTTAAACAAAAAAATCCAAATTAAAATGAATGAAACCCTAGGGAAGGAGGGAGAGGGGATTACTAGGGAAAGAAGAGGGTCTGGCCAGAGGAAGGCCGATCGACAGATGGAGAGGGTGGTGTGACGACGAGGGCACCAGCTAGAAGCTGGGAGGCCACACCAGACTCCCACAACCAGGGAGGGGTGTCATCGAAGGGATTCTGACTAGAGGGAGGCATCACGACTGAAGGGAGGGCTCGCCAGAGAAGAGAACACATGGAAGGGAGGGTGGCAGTTTCATGAGGCAAGGGAGGAGGGAGTGGCATCGCGAGGTGCAGGATAGATAGGGGGAGACGCATGAAGGGGATACAGGGGAATGAGGGAAAAGAAGGGTAAAAAAAAATAACAAAAAAAAATAAAATAAAATAAATAAAACATTAATAAATAATAGTTTTAAACATAATAATAATGTTATCATTAACCATAATAATAATATTAATAGTAAAAAATACATTTATTTTATTTTATTTCATTTTGATTTTAAGATAATATTTTTTAAAATTTATGAAACCAAAAGGCAAATAAAAAATAAATAAATAAAACTAACTAGGACCATAAGATACTATGTTAGGGTGTGACATTTATTATTTAATGTAATTTAAAAAGTGTTCTAATGAATGATATGAACAAGGTTTAAGTAATGGTAAAGTGTATGATATTTATATTAAATAAAATTATTACATAGCAACAAATAGAATTTTTAATTATTAATCATTCATAAAATTTTCATATATTTAAAATTAAAAATCTATATAATATAGAATATGAATGTGTTCATTTTGGAATTAATATAAAATAAATATTAAAAATTATGGAATGTCAATAATTTTTATCCTGAAATTAGATAAGTGATTGTAGAGAGCTTTTATTTATTAATTGTTCATAAATTATTATATCATGTCTAAATATTTGAATTTTTAAATTATTTAAAATTATTCCCTATTTTATTGAATGTTTTAAAATGTTTAGGTGATGAATGTATTATTCTTTAGAGTAAAATTTTAATCTACTAGAATGATATAGAGCATTACATTACATTCAAGGTATGATATTGAATTTAGTTTTTCAAAATCCTTGACCTCAAACTATATTTGATGTTATGGACATTATTTTTTTAATATAATTTAAGAATTTATGTTTTAGAGTAATTACGAATTAAGTTATCACTTGATTAAAGTGTCTCCAAGTAGAGGGACTTGGGGTCTAACAACCTAACAACCTTTTTGGAGGATTATTCCTTATCGAGGTTGGATAATGGGGTTGTCTATCTATCACTTTGGGCTTAATCATTTCAATATTATCAATATCATACAACTCTATGAAATTACAAGATGTTTTCATGTACATAATTTATATGATGAATGTGGATATGTATGAATATGTTTGACATGTATTTTTGGCTGAGTAACATAGAGATGGGTGTTGTTTAATGAGTTAAGAATCACTATGTATTGAAAAAAATAGTTTTTAAGGAAATATTATTAAAAAAATTACTAGAAGATTTATTACATAAAACAGAATAACGTGAGTAAATATGGTGAGATTAAAATACACTTCAAATAAAAAGTTTAATAATACTTTCATAGTATAACATGGAATGACCTCGATCATCCTATCGAGTATTGTTATGATTAACATGAGTACCTCTAAATTATCTTGTAAAATGAAAGGAAGTTATAAGTGACTTTTTTAACAACCCTATTTGGGGGGATTTCTATTTTCATAGATTACTTAATGTTATGGATGTTTTTCTTAAAACTCGGGATGTTTATGGAATATTATTAAATTTTTTTGAATCATTTTTTGGAGATGAATAGTTTTAGTATAGAAAGTATAAAATTTTCACAAGTCTATAGAAAATCCTGTAAGGTGTTTGGGATTCATTTGATAAGTGAAAATTTCATACATGTTTGGGAAAAATTACGTGGCTGGCCTTGTGAATTAAAATTTAATGGCACATAGCTAATTTTCATGGTTAACACATAGTTTTTCAAACCATGTTACCTAACTATCTGTTGAGAATTAATGTGTAAAAAAAATTATTTTTAACAAAAAACATGTCTAAAAAGCCTCAATATTCTATTCTTGACATAGGACATAGACTTATAAGGATCCATTAGGTGATGATTATAGATATTTGATCTATAAGATTTGATTTATATGATCCATTGAGCGGTTGATCTAGGAAATAAAATGTCATAACATTATTTTCCCTGTTTAGTCTACATCTGTATGTTTTCTCTTAAATGGAACCCTAGACCCGAGATACCATGCTAAGATATATTTTATTAGACATGTTTTAATGGGATCTTATTTCAATTCATTATAGGAATGGAAGAATGATCCATGATCTATTGTTTCCAGGAGGATTGGTTTCACCAAAGGGATATATGATGGGTTGTTTTTCTATCCTTCCACTTTTTATGGAATATAAATTGTATTGCCTTTATTTTAAATAATTATCATCTTATTTTGAAATAATATACCATACTAAAACTTTTTATGATTTAATCTTATTGGTTCGATCATGGAAATTTGGTGGTAGGTGTCACCCACAATATGTTTAATAAATTCATTAAATGATTTTTTAAAAGAAATATGGGTTCCATGTGTTAATGTTCAAATGGAAAATATCATCGTTAGATGAAACACTATTCGTTATTAGAAACATAGGATGGATCATGGTTGATATAACCATTGTCAAATTAGGTCACGAGGAGATGACTTGGTTGAAGGATGATTCACTACTCACGAGTATAAAGAGTTCTAGGATTCTCATGTACATGTGTGTGTAAGTTTGAAAAAATGGGTGTGTAATAAAAAAAATTAATTTAGTTAATGGATTCTACTAATTGAATAGGAAAACTCATATTTGGTTATGTTTATTTGGAATCATATTTTCATAGGCGTTATTTTTTTATAAAAAAGTGGTGCCTTGGCCAAAAGACCAAAGCACAATTTACTATAAAAAAATAGATTAAATGAGTCTAAAATAAGGCGTCATATTAAAATATTTCTCATATAGGGGGATTAAATCATCTAGAAGAACATCCAGCCATGTAATATATTTTCTTACTCCACTATTGGTGGGGATATCCACCACCATATTCAATTCATGATAGAAATGAGTTGTAATATGGTTGATGTAATGGAACAAACAGAGACAATCCTTCCAACGTGTAGTAATCGACCATGCTAGATGAATCACCCCATTCCACATTGCTTACAACATAGCAGTCGAATCACATTCAATCCATATGTTATTTCAACTATGATGCTTATAGAAATAAATAACATGGATCACACTCATCATTTCTGGCTCCAAATATGAGGCAATACCACACCTTCTAAAGACAAACCTGAGGATCTGACCAAGAGGATCCATGATGATGGTGCCACATCACGTGGGGCCCGGAATTCCTTAGTATCACCGTCCACATTATCTTTAATCAAGCTAGAGAATAGTGGTTGGAAGAAAACTTCAAAATTGTGTCACAGTTGACAAAAAAAATCCATCAACCTGTTGTCACTGTAGAATCATAAAGTCTTTCACTGTATTGTTACCATATACATTTTGAATCGAAGAAGCTTCACATATAGCAATGAGGATCCTCATTCAATATAAATTAAAGAGGAGAGAAAAATTATTTTAATGAATTGAATTTATATAAAACCATATCACATGACAAAGGCCTAAAAATATAGAAAAAAAAAGTTCTTGATTTGTTTAGAGTTATCTATATCTACACAATGATTTAGCTGAGCATTGACAGAGTTAAAAGTCATCCATTTTCAATCAAAGATGTTAAAAATATAGTTACAAAGAGCATATGTAGTGGAAAAAATAAATTGATGTTTTATATATTCTCTATATTGATTATATATATGACATATTGAGAAATAGGGGATCTAGAAAAATTGCAGACAATTATCTTTGAGGACCCTGTTGTAAGTAATACTCAAAATATGAGTGAATCTTGAAGGATTTACCTAAGTATAATCATTTTTTTATCCAACAAAAATCATTTCCAGAATTATGAAAATAGTGGTTATAATTTTTTTGAATCCAACATACCATTGTTTAAAGGTTCCCAGATTAGAAAACCATCTGTTGCAGAAAAAAGGATATTTATCAGTTACATAAAAACATTTTCCGGGAGAGTATCAATATGAGAATTAAGAACATCTTCAATAAAATTATTAATACTTTTAGGAGTTTTATTATAAGGGATCCTTGAAATTAGAGAAGCACCAGTCTATTTGTCCAACCAGACGTTCATGGATGAGTTCCTAGATACCATCTATCTAGAGTTTGTCATAATATTAGAACAAGAATATTTAATGGAAGGCCCAATAAAAGATTTAAGAAAATTATTACGTCCTTTTTTAAATAATCAAGAAACCTATTTTTTATAATATAAATAGAAATAGATTCATTATGTATTAGGTTCCATGTCAGTCTCTCTTGAAGGACCTTATTAAAAAGATTTAGATTTTTAAGGCCAAGACCACCATTATACAAAGGTTTGCAATAAGTAGACCAAGGTATAGTCACCAATTTCCTATATAGACTGATGCCAGTCCAAAAAAATTATTTAAACATTATTTTTTTATGAGACCGGTGGGCCATTTATAAACCATCATAGAGTAGACCATTCTGGAGACAATGACAGACTTAACAAGGAAAATTCTACCCACTATAGATAGAGTTTTTCCTTTCAATGAAGAGAGATGATTAAGAACTTGATCAATAATGTTAAAGAAATATCTAGATTTGGGTCTGACCCAAAATATGGGTAAACACAGGTAAGTGAAAGGAAATATTCTATCTTTAATAACTAATTACTTAATAATATGACATTTTCTATTGGCCAGATATTTTTTCCCAAAGAAGATAGATGATTTTTTCTGTATAATGACATGACCCTAAACAACCTTGTTGTGGGAGAAAGAACTTTTGTGGGTTCAAATATTTCTTTTATCATCTTATAAGAAGAAAATTATATCATACACATATAAGATATTCTTGGGGAAATTTAAATTATTTGAAGCATGAATGGGATTAAGTTTACTTTGATCCATATGGAAATTAATAAATATACTTAAATAGTCCTCCGAAATAGAGAAAATGATGCCAGAGATGGGATCACCTGGTTTGACACCTCTTTTGATTTGTATGTATCCGATGGGAAGACCATTGACCAAGATATATATAGAATTCGAGTAGAATAGGGTTTCAGTTATAATTATAAAAGAGTTATTGAAACCAAATACTTAAATAACTTTGAAGGTAAAACTTCAGTCCATGGTATCAAATGATTTTCTAGTGTCATGTTTTATGTCAATATTACCACCTATGTTAGCATTGTTTAACATATGAGTGAATTCCAAGAAATGTAAAACATAGTCTTGGATTGATCTTCCCATGAAAAACCCAGATTGATTCCATGAGATAGTTTTGTCTTTCATTATAGTAATACTATTTGAAAGAAGTATAGTGATGATTTTATATAGTGTATTAATAAGAGTAATCGGTATGAAAAGTTGAATTGTAGATGAATTATCTAGTTTTAGAATCAAAGAGAGGAATTGTGCGTTCAACCCATGAGTAAGAACGCCACTAGAAAATAAGGATTTGATAAGTTTGCAAACATTGGATTTAATTACATCTCAATAATGCTAGTAGAACCCATTATTAAATCCATCAGGAGATGGGGAACTATCAGAATTCAAGATAAAAATAGTGTCTTTGATTTCATGATCAAGTGGAATGCTTAAAAGAAAAGAATTATTTTCCTCATTGAAAACTACTAGAATTCCATTGTGTAAGAGATCCTTATGAATGTCTGGTCTATTAAAGATATAGTGAAAATAGGAGAATATTTTTATAAATTTAATATTCATTTTCTAGAATATTTTCCCCATTTTGAGAGAGGTTAATGGTTTGAAAGTTTTTCTGATTCCTAGAAGCGATTTTCAGAACATAGTGTTTATGTCATCATCATATAACCATTTTATTTTGAATTCTTTTATATTCATGTTATTCTTAAAGGTGATAAGTGAGTTTAGGTTCATATAAATGTTAATTAGATAATATTGATCCATACAGAGGTTAGTGTTTCTTTTGTTGTTTTGAAGTTGATGAAGTTCATTCTCAATAAACAAGATGTCATTATCAACTTGTTTTTTATTTTGAATAGAACCAACTATTAAGTTTTTGTTTAAGATATTTTAATTCAACAAAAAAATAGAGGAATCATTGAAAGGAGTCATAGAAGACAAAATGTTATTAATTATATTAAAACATTCAGGGTTCGAGAACTATGATTTTTTAATCAAATGTGTAGGGGAGGATTGATGGTTATGATAAAAATATTGAAGAGAAAATCACAATGATCCAATTGAATCTGGGGAAGAGTGGTTCTAGAAATAGTGTCCCATTTATCTAAAGCATGATCATTTTAAAACACCCTATCCAATTTTCTGGCTACCACCCTATTATAATGTTGTCTATACCAAGTATATTTGGAAATAGTAAAATTAATTTCAATAAGATTTTTGTCCTCAATGACAATATTAAACTCTCTTGTAGAGATAATAGAGTGGGACGATCCTATCTTCTCACATAATTCAAGGATGGAATTAATGTCTCCAATGAAAAACTAGGGGTTATGAGTTTTAGATCCCAAATTGGAAAGGTTAGTCCAAATTCCTCATATCCTAGTATCTATTATATGAGTAAACAAAAGAACAAATTAGATGAGTTCTATATAAAGTAAAATCATTGGTTAGTAAATTCTTGGGGAGAAAAAGAAATTATCATTTTGTAAAGATGGTTGCCCAAAAATATAAAGAGTTTCAGCAGTGGATCTATTTTGACTCGTACCTATAAAATTATATCCAAACTGACAAAGATGCAATAATTTAGAGGAGAAGTATATATTAGGTTCAAAAATGGAAAAAATCAAAGGATGATGAATGTTAAGCCTTTATTTGAAGATAGTAACGTTGTCAACGGTTAACAATACCCTAAAAATTCCATAAATGGATATTCATTTATTCCTACGTCTAGAGTTAGAACTCCCCATTTTCTTTCATTCTAAGACCTTTTTCCGAGATGACATTTTGATATTTTTGGGCATGTTTGGGATGGATCTTTTCACCTTATTAAATTTAATAGAAGCATAAGGGATAAAAGTAGTACCTTCATTCGAGGAATATTTGGAAGGATCTTGAATAACATATTTTTTAGGTGTAATCATAGGGATACTAATAAAAACATTCCCAGAATATTCATTATAAATAGTTATTAAATTTTCATAACATGAAGATAAAACTGTGAATTAAATATTAAGGGCACCTACTGAAATATGTGTGTCGACATATAAAGTAATTGAGGTACCTAAATTGTTTATTGTAGGATCTTCTTGTTATTCAACTTTTTCGAAGACTGAAAGGGGTTTAGTATCATTCTTCTTAGCAGAAACCTTTTTGAATATTGTGAAAACTTATTTATCTTCTTTTTATATACTTTCTATTTGTTTTACAATATATTTATCTATCCTCTTTCTGGTGATAGTGGAATATTTGTAAAAGTCACTCAAGGGTTTCCTTCTGGGTATGATTACTCACCCCATGTATGTGAACATTGATGTTTATTCAGATATTGTTTGTGGGATTCAGGAAAGGATAACGTTTCTTAACTTTCTAGTAGTGATCCTTGATATCACTATCTTATTTGGTGTAGATAGAGCTTTTGAGTGGTTAAAATCTTGGAATAGAGTGGTTACAACATAGATATTGAGTCATTTACTATATTGGAGTCTTAGTATCCCTATTTATAATGTTCCACTACTACTCGTAGGTTGGAATTTGATTAGTTCTTTATTGTTGGGTTTTTCACATTTATTATTATTTTGTTTTGTTGCATGCATCATTAATAGAATGTCCTCATGTTTATTTATGTATGATTTATCATGAGATGATTATGTGTGCATGTAGAAAGAGTAAATATCCCCATTTTATTCTTCTGTCTAAATCCTTCACATTTATTTCCAACCTTTGGTGTTTTGGGAATTTAACTTATGGTCTATAGCACATTCAAACTGACCCAAGCCAATGGGGTGGGTGAGGATATTTAAAATGGTATTAGTTTGGTTGGACCATTAGTTGGGATAGGAGAAAATAAATATAATGCATCGAAACTTTAAATTTATAACCTAAAAATTAACAGTTATCAATTTTATGCTGAAGTGAAATTAACCTGGCTAGTAGATGTACAAAAACGTGTTCATAAGAACTTATAGGTGCATTATCAACTCATTTTCATGGGTTTATCCAGTGAGTGTTAGGTATCATACATTCATAAAGAGACTTCCCAATAGGATTTCATTATCCAAATAATTACTAAATTTTGGTCTTGTTGTATTGTGATTCTTTTTTATTTATATAATATAAAAATGAAAATATGAACAAAAAAGGATTATTTGTTATCATTTAGAATGATTTATAGAATTAAATGCCATCAATAAGGATAATGAGTAACAATAGAGAGGAATCAGCTGAGAATTTGGCTACAACCCAACCATATGTGAGTCAATAATTGCTTCAGATTGTTGTGTAATACTTTCAATCCATTGAAAGGGGACCTATGACTGATTAACCTCATCATGTGAATCATATGGTAGAATTTATAAAGAAGAAACCTCTATCATTTCATGGTGATTATGGACCTAAAAGAAGAGTGGTATGGCTAATAAAGATAACCATAAATTTTGAATCCTGGGGGACTACAAATAATGCAAAGGTCAATATTGCAATGTATATTCTCCAAAACCTAATGATGGCATGGTGGGAATTAGCTATAAAGCTACATTAGGTTGATACCTCACATGTAAAGGATTTAAAGAACAATTCAATAATAAATGGTTTCCACACACCTTACTTATAGTTAATATGATTGAATTATTTCAACTAGAATTAGGAATTATGTCAATGACTGAATATAATTATAAATTAATTCACCCTATTCCCTTTTATTAATAAGTAATTACTAGAAATATGTTGAGAGATCATATCTTTGAGTCAGGTATTCAACATGAGGTTCACTCAATGGTGGTAATGTTTTTTATTACTATATATTTAAAATTGTAAATAAGTAGCTTGTTTGATTAATATAGCTTAGAGGGTGTACTAATGGTGGGGAAAATTTTTTTCCATCCGGGTTATAGTGGGAAATTCATAACTGGGAAAAAATACATGAGGAAGGGTTACTCCCGGTGTATCAAGGAATCAAAGAATGAATCCACTTGATAATTATCTTATCCATCACATTATAGTAATGATCTAGTTTGTTTCTAGAGTGGATCTCTTACCAGCACAAAGAAGGAATGTACTGCTCCACCAATGGATTTCCACTATTGTAGTAAGAAATGGAATCTCAATAAGTATTTTCATAAACATATGAAATCAAACTATGAAAATTACATGAATCAGCTATAGGATGTGTATTGAATTATGAAACAAAATAGTCAAACTTGTTCTTATACAGATAACCATGTGAACTTGGATAACACCAAGAAAACATTGATTTTTTAAATTATACCATTATGGGGAAGCAAAGGAGATCTAATGGTAACTGATCGACGTCTAAACGGGGTAAGGAAAGCTATCATGACTGAGAAATTGGGTCCCTCCATAGTTTAAGGTACTATCCTTATAAACATGACTCTTATTAATATATTGTTTTAAATTGGTGAATCACACACTTTTATATATTATTGGTTTCTAAAAAATTGGGATTACATGTGGAAATTATTCCCCATATGTTGAGTATGAAAACACACCTCAGAAATTTGTAGTTCAGAGGATTTATTTCCATTAAATGGACTATTAATATTAAATTGGTATATTTTATATAAGAGTATATATTTTTAGATATGGATAATTTTTATCTTTTATATTTAATGGATTTTCATGTGAATTGATATCCCATATTGACAGCTATAAATGACAAGTAATATGCACATCCACATTTTATTACTCTTCATGTATCCAATGGGGTTTGGATATAAATGAAGGTTGAGTGGAACTTTTAGTCTTAGTGGACAGAACTATATCTTTCCCATTAGTAGTAATAACCCTAGTCACTATGGTTAATATTGGAAAACGAACATTTTTACCACAGTTGATAGATACTCAAATGTCTTTCGAAATACATTTTTGGGTTATGAAATGAGTGGGAAATAAAATTTTCTACCAATATAGTCCTAGGAACAATCCCTATTTCACTCCCATCATATAGAATGGATCTGATAGATTTATGAGAATTAAATGTTGAGCTATAATAATTGGAGAATGCGGGATTCATAATACCTAGAAAACCACATTGAGTTAAACTGATTTTATTCACAATGAAGGTGGATTTTTGCCTCTATTTATGCATTGATTATCATGAACAGAATCGAGATATAATAAAAATTAGATACATATTCCCTGAATCAATGATATTTTTAATTAAATAATGGTAGATAATTGGTTCTCCAAGATTGATCAAGGACCACAATATAATCATACCAGAGTCATAAAATAGGATATTTTAAAGAAACAATTCTTTCTTTTAATATATAAATTTTTAATACATTATAATTCCATTTGGTCTAATGAATACACCTCTAGTCATCATGGCCTTGATGAATTGTATCTACCATAGGTATCATGATTAGTTATTATGGTATTTTTTGATGATATTTTAGATTATTATTTTTGTTTTAATGATGACTAGAATCACATGAAAAATATATTTTGAAAATTTCATGATCATCAATTATATTCCATGTTTTCTAAGTGTGACTTTGAGATACAAGAATTAATTTTACTTAGGCATGTCATTTTTAGGAGCGAAGTTTAGTGAACCTAATTAATAATGAATAAATAAATTTTTGTAATCCACCATGAATTGTATTAAAGATATTAATTTTTCTATGATTATTAGTGTAAGATCACATAGTTTTCTGAGATGGAAATTTTAGAAAGAATTTTATTTTTCAGTTTACTTTTTTGGTCAAATCATGATCGAAGATTCATAATGTAATTCCAAATGATTGAAATATTTTAAATGATGTTTTTAGAGGTTGAATGAGTTTTGTATTGTTTCATTGGATTTTCATAAGTTCTCTATGGGTTTGGGACTATAAAATAGAGTTTTGGGGAATTAAAGTAGTGGGTGGTTGGTTGGTACACAATTAATGTTAACCGTGTTACCAAACCATCTAGCCCAATTTATACAATTTCAAGGGTTGGGTAAACCATGACATAGTTTAGAAAATTTAATTTTGTTGTTTTCAATTTATTCTAGACATGCTGTGTGATTAGAACAATGTTTTTTATACTGCACACCATACCAGTGTGTGGGGTTTTATCTTGGACAGTTCCAACCACATAGTTGGATCACGATTTGGATAATCCGGTGTCAGAACTATATCTGCAATTACAAATTTGAAAATTACCCCATTCCCTGAGTGATATAAGAGGGAATCCCATATTTTTTTTCCTCCTACTCCCCCACATGGACACCTTCCTCTCCTCCCTTTCCCTTAAATGTGTCTCCCTCGTTCTTGGTCCATTTTGATCGTCATCAAGTGAGTTATAATCCTTGAGGTAATTATTTGACTTTGTTAGCCTCCGATGTGTTATTTTCATTATTACTCTGTCCTAGGTTTCCTTATTCGGGGATTTAGGTCCTAATTCCACTAAATCATCATAGAATTAGATATCGATGATGAGGTTATCACTCTGACTAATTAGAGGACAACCTAAGAGGTCATAAACTCTTCATCGCATTTCATTTAGTCAAGGTATGTATACATAATGAATTTATAAATATTCAATTATTTTAATTAATTTTTTTTATTATTTTTGGATGTCTTTGCTCTAAGATTTTACTAGATTTGAGGTTGTTTGTGTATCACATTTTTTTTGCCAGGGTAGCTCACCTTCTGATGTGATTAGATTGGAATGTAAGATTTTGAGCATTATTACATTTTATTATAAGAGTGGTTTTAAATTGAAATATTTTTTTGTAGTTATTTATTAATTTTAATTTTTTCTATTATTAATTAATTTTGATGATTTATTATGAGATTGGTCCAGTATGACTAAGTTGAGATTAGACAGGCCTTAGAGGCTATTGGAGGCCTTTATACAATATATGGAAAGCTTATGAAAGGTAGGTGGCCTATCAAAAAATTTCATTAATACGTATACATGTTAATGGTATTAGGGGTATGCCTAGTATCACACCTAAGGGTGATTCAACTTGTTTAAATTTATTCCAATGATTTGTTTAATTAAATTTAATTAGTAGATTCTATCGAATTAATGTCAGGGTAACTAACCACCCGAGTGAACAAGCTTTATCCTACAACATGATAATAAGACCATGAATGAGGATCCCCTATGTTATGTCTCAACATATTAAATTTTATGATCCCAAGAGGGATTAATTTATTCCATAATTATTTAGAGGACCCCAAGAAGGATTCCCCTATTTAATGTGAACCTTAAAGATCCTAAGTATGATGCCTATATTGTGTTATTACATAGGGGACCAATTGGGTTCTTTGGTGCTTGACCAAAGCTGATATAGTGAATTATGGGATTAGGTATTGATGATAGTGAGTTTATCCTTAGAAACTATACCAAATTTTTAATCAATTAGGAAATGGATATAATGGTGGGTTAGGAATTCATCCACCCTCAATCTTTTAATTATGCATTAATCTATTTTCAAATGATGCATTGATGATTACAATAGGTTATTCCTAGTTCATGTATGATGTTTCTGATGTGTTGTTACTTATTTTATTTTGATTAACCTAAAATTTCCTAGAATCTGGCTTCTGAGCCTTATTCTTTATTGTATTTCTAACATACTTCCTAGGGCCCGACGTATGAGACTTTCTTTATTGAATATTACCGTTACTTTTACTAGAATTCCTCCTGTCACTGGGAATCATCCATACTAAGATATATAGCTGTAGATCACTGAGAGTGTCTTGGTCCCATTTTATACTGTGTTTCTCTAGGAATGGTTAGTCTTATATCATTCTATAAGATGCCAAATGTTCCCAGGTGGGTGCATTCTGCTTGAGTATCGGGATACTGATGAACTCCTTAAGGATGTACTTGATCTCCTAACATGATGCCTGGATACCCTCTTGGTCCATTAGAAAGTGTCTAGGGATTTTTTTACTCTTTTAAAATAAAGGAAATTGATGTCCCTTGCCTCATATTCAGCACATAATATTCACATGTTATAGGACTTCTAATGTTTGATTATTACTAATGAAAAAGGAATTTCTTTTAAAGCGGAAAAAAGGTAAATATTGTTTTCTTACATAGTTTTTGGTTGTATTCTACTCAATTGAGACAACTTGGATAAATATATAGATATATTATTTTTATTGAAGGTGATGTGGATCTATGTTGAGAAATTATACGGTGAGGGTGATGACACATTCCTATGCATTGAAGGTGTAGTTACCCTAGAAGGTCGATAGGGAACATGATGCCCTTGTTTTGGACCCCATATAAGGTTTTATTTCATAGTTTCATTTAATTAATGTTCCAGTAACATCATATACAATGTTTTCCAGTGTATCATTGAATGAGATTTTACATAATTGGCCATTGTTTGTGTTTATCTAGTCGGATCGTTCAGTACAATGATGATAAGTAAAGTTTTGTTTCTAGTGAACTGGTCCTCAAAGGGGTATTACATTATTCATATTCCCATAGAGTATCAATTATGTATATCTTTTTCATTGATATCATGGTGTCTGTGGGTATGTTTGTTTTGAGGATCTTCAGTGAGGCTTAGTGACCTAGCAGGTCGATGTTTGATAGTTTTGACCCTCATAGGTCATTATCATTACATTCCTTTTTAAGGTGTGATCTTTTTTGCATAGGTAGTTAGTCTTAGTCAACCTAACATGAGACATTATCTATTGGGATAGGTGGGATAACTAGAGGCCGATTTTTTGACTCAAACCTTCATGGGATAATGTTTTGATGTTCTAGAGTAACCTACAAGTGAGGTTAGGCCAAGTTTATAAATTCATTTTTAGGTAGTGAGATTATTGGAATACTCATTTGAAACTATTTCATAGAAGGTGGTCAGTTTATTACAATATTTGCATGATAATAACATCAATTTATGATAAATAACCAAGGGAGATTATATTTTGATATTGGTTTCGACGGGAATGATTGTTCAAGTAATAGGCCTTATTAACCAGTAGTCGAATGTTTGAGGCTTAAGTTTTAGAAAATGATGTTGTGAGAAAATTGGTTTTGGAATAAATCATTGAATGAGTATGTTGCTTTATTATGAATACGAGTTCTAAGGGATATTTATAAATAATGATACTAACATGTTTTGTAGCACGAACATCTTTTCCTTTTGATGGATGACTCACTGAAGTATGAGTTAGTTGATGCTGGTATGTATCAGTTACACATGGTATAATTTAAATTGTAAATAAGAGAGTGTCTATGTGTGAGTCAAGGATAAATGATTTAAAATAAATTATACAGGAATGGTTTCCTAGGTCTTGTAATACATAGGATAAATTTCTCATTATGGTAGAAGAGATATCAGGTGTACATCTGGGGTCAAAAGGTTGTTGGCCTTTGGTTAGACCTAGAAACACATTGTCGAGAGATTTGGTTATAGGATTAGTTTAAAGAAAAGTTTTTCCTTCTTGATTTGAGTGTGGTTCGGAAGAGAATTAAAAGCCTATAGATAACACCATAGTGTACTCATAGTTAGAGATGGTCATGCTCTATATTGACATAATCATGAGTATTTTGGGAGAGCTTTGTCTCTATGTAAAGATTCTACAATTTTATTTTACCTTTCTTGGTCCGTGATGGAAATAGTTGAAGTTTCTCTTGAAAAGAGTTATATGGAAAGTCTTATTATAGAGAGTGAACCATTGGCCATTTAAGTAAGGGGACCCTCATGATGATATGAAATTTGTTAGTTTCCATGGAAACCATTCTTGGGATGTTGGAACAGCTGATTCTTGGATGTCATTAGTTGATGCTCAAGGATTTATGGGTTTCTAACCATGCCTTTTTATGTATATAAGTGATGAGGTAGGGGATTTAGTAATTAGGTTATCATTTCGTTGGTGTAAGACAAGGATTATACTAAGGTGGGGAGTAGGTCATCGTTCAAAGGAGGGAAACCATCATGTGTGAAAGGTAATGGTACCATGAAACTGATCATATGAAGCAGGTTCTTATACTCATATTTTTTTGATAAATAAATAATTTAATACTAGAAATCTTGTTAGATTCCATGCACATGTTCTATTTTGGATTGGTTAAATATAGATATCGGAATTAAGACTAGTGTAGCTTTGAAAATCTAGGTATATTGGATTAGGATTCCATTAGTGCATGGGCTATAGCACAATTGCTGTTTTGATCGGGAGACCGTTCTAGGAGGATATGTCCATGGGATTCAGGTATATGCATTAGTGATCATGTTCAGAATAGTCTCATTAATCCTTGAGATAAGGCTGCAGAAATCGTTTTTTGAAGATACATTGGTTGTAAAAGCTGAGCATTCTTTGTTGAATTCGACCAGAGGCAGTTTAACATGAAATTACTCAAACAGTTTGATGTGATTGGTCAGTACCAAAGTGTTTGATCCATGAGTATTAAATGGTTTTAGTTCATGTAACACCCCATATTTTTATGAATATCTATTCAAATAAATTCAATTTCTTTGATGTCTCGTGTTATACGTTATACCATGTTAATCTTGTGATACATACAACACCGGCTTCGTTTACATTACACGCAACATTGAGTTTTTACAAAACATAATTTTATTATTGTAATTATTCAAACAAAGAAAATAATAACCTATCCATTTTAATGGTGAGTATGAATAAAATTAAATTAACTATGAAAATACGGTTTACACACGTAAATCCCTTTAGAAATTGGATGGAAATATTTTTCTAAAAAACTATTTATATGCGCATAATATTGTTTTATACCGAAAAACTAAAAAGATAAATATTATTGGATTATATTAATGATATATATATATATATATATTAAATTTTCAATAATATTTTTAACATTTTTCTTTTTTCTTTTTTAGACATGATATAAAAATAAATGATGTTTTATGCTTAAAAACAATATTTTTCTATAAAGCAATTTTTCCAGCCTTTCAATGACACACTTATTTTAAATCATGTTTTTTATATTCTGATAAATTTTATTTCAAAAAATAAACCTATTCATTAAAATAGTTATATTAAAATTTAATTTGGTTGAATTTCTTATTTTTTTTGAAAAGATTCATTTTTTATGAATAATTAAAAATACAGAGTTTTAATAGAAAACAATTTTTCGATCAAGATAATTTATTGTTTCAAATTATATTTTTAATTGATTTAGATTTATAATTATATTATTTTTTATTATTTAATTCTTTTATATCATTTTAATCAATTTCACTTTTAATATGGATATAAAAACATTGTAATCTTTTGAACATTTTCGCTTTAAAAACTCACTTCTCATTTATTCATTGGAATTTATTTTAAATTAATTAAGCTAATTGTATATTTTTTTATTTTTATAAATGGATTACATATTTGGAATCATAATTTCTAAATTTACCAAATAGTTACATTTCATTTTTAGAATATATGAGTAATAACATTATTAAATTTTATTACCATAGTTAAGGGTAAAACAGGTAATTAAATGTAAAAATAATATTAGAAATATTTTAAAAATACATTTTCAAAATGTTATTAGATGAAATTTATTCAAAACATGAAGAAGAGGATTAAAAATTTATTTTTTTTAAAGGACCCTTGTCCATGAAAATTACTTGGATATAATTTAAATCAAAAAGAATAACAAAATGTCACACATTTAATATAAATAAGAACAATATTTTTTAATACGGGGTTGTAGAAAATATATGCTCAAATATATATATTCTTTTGAAATCTATAAGTTTTATATACATCTTGGAAAATGATATTTAAATTTGTAGTGGAGAAATAATTATCATAAATAATTTCACAACGATGATACCTAAATTATTCAATTAATGATTATCTCAATTATGTTATATTAGGCGTATTAAAATAAACCTAATTTTAGTTACATAAGGAACTACATAAATTTTATAGGTGAATATGGTTTATTAGGGGTATATTAAATGTATTTATTTAAATTTATCCCGTTGTATTGATTTTCTTAACGTTAATGTAATGAATAGTGTCAAAATTGACATTATTGATATTTTATGAAAATAATATTTTATTAAATTAGATAAAAATAATAAAAATAATAAATAAAAAAATATAAGATATATTGTGGTATAAAACGTTAGAAATTGAAGATTTATGGTTCAATTTAAACCTTATATGTTATAATATCCACCTTGTAATACTGAAAATGTTGTTACTGTAGTTAAAATTAAAATAGGCTAACAAAAGTTTAATAAAAACATTATGGTTTAAAATTAAATAAAATATTAAGTAAAATATATTTTTAAGGGATTACCACTCTACCCCATTATATATTTGAATAAAATTCCTTTCTAGGTATTTTATTGAGATTTAATTTGTTATAATTTAATCCTCTGAGAAATTACAAAAGTGCCCCTCCCCTTCATTTTAAAAGGACACCTCCACCGTTATCTAATATCACCACATTGAATATATTATATTGACTAAAATATTATAAATAATATTCTAAACTTTCCTATACACATTCTAGAGGTTCAGGTCCTCCCAAAGAACCCTATAAAATGTCATTTATAGGAGATCTGAAGGAGATTTTTTGAAGAAGAGATAATCTCCCTAACCGATCAGACACCTTTTATAATCTTATATGCCTCTTTTAAATATATGACACATATCATTAAATTATATCTTCAGCATCCAAAATATGCTGAAAATTTATTATTATAACGAACACACTATTATACAGCCCAGAAGTTCCAAAGGACCAAATAACAACTAGGGGGTTTAAATTAGTTGTTCACTTTTATATATTTAAAAAAATTTAGAAAAATAACCATTGAAACCTATTAAGATGTATATAAAAATAAAATTTTAGTAAATAATCCTTCATAAAATAGTAGGATAGAAAGTAAATAATACAATATTTCCAAGGTTTAACCTCACTGTGAGAACCTATATCCTTATTATAGCCACTCCCATGGGTCTATGTAAATCCACTATTAGGAAGAAGTTAATACAAATTATTACAACTCCAATTAAGAAATTTTTATCTCATAATAGGAATGATTATACTAAATCCCGCCAGTTTACAATGTTTTCCTATAAAAAAATTTATCCGAACAAAATAATAAAGACTTTGTTGAATCTTCTCCAGAATTTATTAGTTGGAATCCTCTGTCTGATTTGACTGGATCTAATTTTATCAATATAATGAGTCTATATATGGTTGTCTCAAAAAAATAACTCTGGATATCATTTTATCAATATGGTGAGTTTGGATCAGATTTTCCCAATACAATTAGTTTGGACCTGATTCTTTCCATATGATGGAATCAATTCGATAAACCTATTCTCAACCTACAAAACTCAAACTTGACTAAAGTACTCAATATTATATACCTCAGTGTGATTGCCTCAATCTGATTGACTTAATATGATCTTCTCAGTACAATATTTCTCAATTCAATAATCAAATATTCATCTTTTTAATCCTCCTCACAAGATATATGGTCGGTAATGACGCTCACTGGATTTCTTCCACACTCTACCTTTTCCTCTTACATGAAAGACCAAAAATAAATGAATGATCAAAGGAAGTATTTATATGTGACTCAGAGGAAAAAATGTGGGAAACATTGAAACATTCCTCACTTCCTCAAATATCGAAATCTCTAAAAATCTTTTGCATTTAAAACTAAAACCATGACTTCTTCAAACTTCCTTCAATTTATCCAAGATTTAAGAAAAATTGAAATTAAAGTTTGACCTCCTTATCTATTTTGAAAACATCTATAATTTTATTCTTAAGCATTTTTAGTAATCAGCTTATGACGAACCTATTTCCTTTTCAGAGTCAGAATAATTTCTATTTCTTTCTCAGTGAATCTGAATTCTCTATCATTATCAATGACTCATAATTCTATATTCAGTGAAGCTGATGTCTATATTTAGTGAATCAAAATTATATTTTGTTTCCAGTGAATCCAAATTATATATTCATTGAATTAGAATTCATTATTTGTCTTAGTGAATCAAAATTATCATTTTTATTTATTTCCCATTTTGTTAGAATCTCCATACTTAATTTTTGAAATTATTTAATCTTCATCGGATTCAC
Source organism: Viscum album (assembly GCA_963277665.1). Classification (NCBI taxonomy): domain Eukaryota; kingdom Viridiplantae; phylum Streptophyta; class Magnoliopsida; order Santalales; family Viscaceae; genus Viscum; species Viscum album. The sequence continues at coordinate 544,996,448 of OY728153.1, read as the reverse complement.
ACATTCTTACTTATGGATCCAAATTTCTGAAACTCTATACCTTTTTTAAATTTTTTCCTAATTATATAATCATTATTACGGTGAAATTCACGTTATGATTGATGTATTAGCTCTGTAATTTTTAATTTCTTCAAACCTCTCCACCATTTCTTCAAAAAAATTTATCAGGAAAATTTTCATGATTTTTGAGAACATATTAATCCAAAGAACATCATTTGACTTGTATTAGAAAGTATGAAATCTTTATAACTCCTGGCTTCACAATCTTCGTTCAAAAATATTCAGCAGCAAAATGGCTTCTTCACTCGTCAACTTATTTCTTTATCCGATTACAAAAATGAAAAGTTAAAAAAAATTATTCCACTTATTATATTAGATATAATGATCTAAATCCTATAAAGATGAATCTAATTATCTGAAACTGATTCTAGTTTGTCTTATTATCACATTACGATGCGTTGGATTTGATTCCTGGAAAACAAAAACATTCGTATACAAAAAGGTTAGTTGTCAAAAAATATTTTCATTGTTAAAAAAACTCATTACAAAGGTTCTTCAAACCCCTTTCCCAAGAAATAATAAATTAAAGTGTAAATCATTCATACATATGAGTTATTATTTTCAGGTAGCAATACAATTTATTTTTCATCATCATATTTTATATGTGGGAATTATGATGGTTTTAATTTTTATATATGATATTTATGAAAAAAAAATTAAATATGTAATGATAATAAAATTTATAGATTTTTACCATATAATCTTTTGAAAAAATTTATGAACACACCATTATATATCACCTTTCCCATCAAACAATAAATGAATGTATCACTCATGCGTACGTACGACTTACCATCTCTACCTAGTGATATAATACATTTTTTTAATAATATTTTATGGGTGGTAATTATGATGGTTTAAATGTTTATATGTGTATTTATGAAATAATTATACTTCAGTAATGATAATATAATATTTATATTTTTACCCCAAATTATTTTGGGAAATTATAACATCGCTCATGTGTACGTATGGCTTTGCATCTCTACGATGTGATGTGATTCATTTTTCATAAATATTTCATAATATAGATAATAAAACTTTATTTTAGGAATATATATGATATATATAACATAATAAATATTCTATAATTTATGGTACTAAGATAAATTTATAAGTACCGAGACTTCCGAACTAAAACATGCTTAGAAAATAAAGCAGATATCACATAGAATAGTAATTTTAATTATTAATAAATTAATGATAAATTTTTATAAGCATCTAATACATTGTATTATTGATATAAATTTGTGAAATAAATGGATAATATATACATATTTATTATAAAGGATGTATGAATGTTAATTCGTAAAGTTGAAAGTTGATGTCAAAGATTTTTGTCTTAGTTTTATTTCTATGGGACACATGCATTATACACAACTTATTTCTTCCATGTGTTGTATATACAGACCAAAAATATATTTTAATTTTATTATTATTAATATTATGGTATTTTAATATCCATATAATTTTTTTTCTTTCATGGAGCCTATGAATTTATTGATTATAAAGTTTTAACGGTTTGTTTCACAATCTTATCAACATTCATGATTGTTTTTTTAAATATCTATTGGATAATATTTATCTTCCATGTATCGGTTTTCAAAAAAATTTGTCAAAAAAGTTATTTTTAATATTATATTATTAATATTTAAATTTACATTTACCCAAGTTTTACTTCTTAAAAAATGGTTTTAAAGTAATCTTTTTGGTTGTTTTCCAAACGAGGTACATTGTGACTTTTCTTGTAGAAATAAGAATGAAATGTTTTTATCTCTTACTAGTTGAATGAATTTCTCTGCAATAATTATACCATAATGACTTAAATCATCCATTACAATATTTTATGATTATTTTCAATTAAAATTTTTTCCTTTAAAAAATTTTATCTCATTAAACAAATTATTTCATAAAGGAAATGATATTTTCCTCAATAATTAATTCAATTAATCTTTCAATATAATTTCCCTTAAAAGGAAAAATTATTTGATTTATTTATGCCTTAATTTTGCTATGAAATAATGATTCCATTATTATTATTTCAATAAGTGTTTCATGATTATGGTAGAATGATATTTATGAAACCAATTTATTTCACATGAGTTATGTTATGATGAAGTGTTTATGAAATTCATTTCTCTACATGGGTTCTAAGATAATGAATGATTTATGGTTCCGGTGAAAACATATTTATAATTTTTATTTAGTGATGCGTGGGACCTATATCACCATCCAATTCATTGGGTAATGAATTATAACTCTTGATATTGTTAATGGAAACAAGCTGATGTGCTTGATCTATGATGGGAAACAAATCGATGTGCTCGATACATTAAGGAAACTGAGTGATAAGGCGAGATCTGAGAGACTTGGTAGCTAACCTTGTCATTTGATTTTTTTTCAATACTTCTAATGATTACTCACGCATTTATTACTTGAACATATAGTTCAAGAATAAGTTATGGTGATGTTTCATTCATATGGTTCTTGTTAAGGTTTTATGTCGTAACTTTTGTTTATGTTCAAAAATTGGATGGTTATGAACATTGAATATAATTCTCATTATCCCATATTCATATATCTTATATTATTCATTAACAAGACAATAAATTGATATCTTTGATGTTTACCCTTACAGAGAATCTGCTGCTAACCCTTTTCTTATGTTTCTATTCCACATGATATGAAAAAAGTGGTTATATGTGATTTGATAAAAGTGATCTACATATGATGAAATAAGTGGGATAAATTTTTATATTATATGAACCAATGGTTTATGTTTTCATGTTTACAAAGACACTAGACCATTGTGATCTTTAGGAATGTATTTGTATAATGAAATTAATATTTAGCTAACAAGATGTAATATCTTTGTATGTACATCTTGGGTCATTATAGTTTTTCTCAAAGAAAGGGTTTATTTAAACATGAAAAAATAGGAATATAAAACCTTAGTAAGAACCCTATGGGTAAGTCAATGAATATGATAAAATATCCTATAGTTTTGGTAATGAATATGAATGACCTAGGTTAAAACATAATGTTTTATAAACAGTGTCAGGAATTAAGGCATTTTATAAACTCTTTTTTTAATTCCTTACTATGGGTGTTATTTATCATAATATAATATTTGTTTTTAGGTAGTGATTGGAACCCAAAGGAATCGTTTTAATGCCAAATGTGATGGAAAATATGATTATTTTCCACACAATGAAGCAAATGTTATGTGAGTTGAAATACAAAACCTTTCCATCAATCTAATGTAACATTAATATTATATGAATCATACCAATTTTATAAATGATCGAAGAAGTGAACAACCTACTATTTAGTATTTCATGAGGAAACATCCACCTTATTTTAGTTGATCTTCAAAACAAATAGTTGCTGAGAGATAGATGGAAACTATTAAGAAAATATTTTTTTATTCAATTCTTAGGACATGAAAATTTTTTCCTAGATATTTATCATCAGAATAAAGAATCATATAAATGGTGGAATATTTTATAAAATATGAATAAAGAGTAAGAAATTGAATCTATGAAATTGGATGTGTTCAATAACTTATTTTTGAGTAACTACTTTCATCATATTCTTCATACGAAGATGAAACAATAGTTTGTTGATCTAAAGAAAAAAGAAGACTAATCTATTGGTACATATGAGGAATATTTTACCAGACTTTCATTGTACACTTTAGGTAATATTATCCAACCTGAATGTTAGATTCATATATTATTTAGTGGATTGAAACCATGTCCTTGAAGTTAATTAACTATGAGAGACTTTAGTATCTATGATGGAATTATTTGATGTACTATTAATATGGAAATGAAAATTGGAGAAACCCAACATTCCCATGGATTTGATAAGATAAATAATGATCCAGTTACACGAAAACTCAAATAAATGATATGGGGGAAAGAAATTCTTGTCCTTAAAATGCCCAAAATATGGGAATAATAATCAAGGGAAGTGTTTAAATGGAACTGAGAGGATTTTAAATGTGGAAAGTTGGGTCATAATGTGCATGAATATAGAAAGTCAATAAACATGATGGTTAATGAAATGGTGGAAAATAAGAAGCTAACTAATGCACAAAACATGATATAATTCTATAAAATGCATGTATTGTGGAAACTCTACGATTTAGTGCATGAATATAATGGTTTTTACGATTAAGGAAAACATCATCCAAAGCCTAATGAAAAAGGGAAATATATTTTCATCGTGAATTATGATGTGGGTTACAATAGTGACTTGTTAAAATGTAAACTTATCATATTTTCTAATAAAGTTAGTGTCTTATTTGATTCTAGATCCAACCACTGTTTTATTTATAAATAATTTTACAAGGGTATCATAGTATCATCTCAAAATTTTGATATTAATTTATCTTTGAAGACTTCTAATGGCCCAACAGTCTCACTATATGGTTATAGTTCATCTCTTATTGAAGTTTGTGTGAATGTACTTAATGTGAATCATGTGATTCTCCCTATAAATGAATTCTATGTGATTCTGGAATAGATTGTATTTCTCTCTATGGATATCATATTGTTTTCTAAGAAATTGAATTCATATTTCATATTCCGAGTGAAAATTTACTAATTTTTTGATGCAAGGATGAATGTGAAAATCTAATGAAAATTATTTCCATCTTATGGGTCATAATTCACCTACTTGAAGTTCATCTATATCATTTGGTTGGGGAGAAACTCAACATTAAGGATACACATATTGTATGGGTGTTTATTGATTTATTTATGAAAGGTTTCCAAGTATTCAACTAAACAGTAGTGTTTAGCTTCCAATAAAACTCATGCTGGGTGTTATGCCACATTAAATGTCTCCTTATAGAATTTCCCCAATTATGTTTCATGAATTAAAGAAGAAAATCCAGTAGAATATTGATATGGGATTCACACACCATACTGTTTCACATTTGGTTTCACCTGTTATATATGTTAAGAAGAAATTTGGGTCAATGAACCCTTTCATTTATTATCAGAAGATTAAAAAATTTACAAATAAGATGTATCCTATTCCCGATATCGATGATTTATATGATCAACTACACTGAGCATAAAAATTTTCTAAAATTAAAATTCATTCTATATATTATAAATTGAGGGTCAAGAAGAAGGTTATACCAAATATGACATTGCAAACAAGGATGGACACAATGAATTTATTGTTATGGATTTTAGTCTTATTAGTTCCCCAAATATTTTAATGGAATTGATGAATAGATACCTTAGAGACTATATTTATATGTTTTTGGTAGTATTTATAGATCCTATTACCGTATAATCAAATATTACAGAATAATGTGATGATAACTTGAGGATTATGTTAAAGACCTTAAAAATGAGAATCATTATTTGAAATTTACCAAATGTGAATTTTGGCATCAAAACAATTCATTTATGGGACATATAATTTCTAGTTAGGGTATATCAGTAGATCCTTCTGAGATATGAATTATTGATAAATTTACTAGACCATCCATGGTATCTAAAATCTATAGTTTTATTGGTTTGTTTTGATATTATTGGTACACTGTGTATAATTTGTCTCAACTATCCAATCTAATCACCAAGTTAAATTGGATGGGTGATAAGTTCCTCTAGATGAATGAACATGAAGGAAATATTAAGGAACTAATGTTAATATTAGTAAGTTCCTTGATTTATAAATTACCCTGTAGTGGAGATGGGTATGTAATTTATATTGATGAATCAATGGAGGTATCAGGACGAATTTTTATGAAAAAAATGACATGGTTATAGATTATTCATTATTAAAACTAAAATTTCAATAGAAAAATTACCCAAGTCTTGATTGGGAGTTACATGTTTTAATCTTTTCATTAACGATATGGAGGCTATATCTTCATAGAGAAAAGTGTGACATATATACTGATCACAAAATCTTAATGTACATATTAACAAAGGAGTTGAATATGAACCATAGGATATGGTTGGAACTGATTAATGATTATTATTTCTCAATACGTTACCACCCTAGTAATATAGATATTGTTGAAGATGCTTTGATTTGAAAGGTACATGTTATCTTATCTTTCATAAGGATAAAAAAGACACAATATTCATAGATTTGAAATGGATGGATATGGAAATCCTAAAAGAACATGATAAATATTATCTGGAATATAAAAACCCAAGCCTTTTACACATAACATTTCATGATTTTAAGCATAATTAAACATGAGAGTACATGCCAAAGATTGTAAAGTCTAGTGTCTTGGAATACTAGGTATATAAAACTAAAAACATGGGACTAAAAAAACACTTATTTATTTTATATTCAAAGAAGATCCTGACTTCATTTGAGCCCTTACATCTCCATAGGGTACCAGGTGATCACATGAACAAAGGGATGAGCTAAAATCAGAGTTAGGAAAAAATATAGTAATTAAACTTTAACACATGGGTTAGAAGTCATGGCATAATGAACAATAAAAGGCATGTAACATATGGAACCATAACATATAAATGTAGAATCTTATAAACATGGATTCATAATAATGTGGACGATACATAAAACAAGTATTTAGAATGAGTGAAGGAAAAACACCAAGACCGTTTCACATGGTAGCACAAGACGAGGCTAACCACAAAGACCGTTGCACATAGTAGTACAATCCAAGGAAAACTCCCAAGACCGACCCACATAACGTGTCATGAGACTCAAAATTACCCAATGTATTAGAGTGATCTAGTTTCACCCATTCTAAATCGTTCATGAATATTTTCTCCACATTAAGAATAATACATAATCAATCATACTTAAAATTAAAGGTACCCAAGGAAAGAAATGTGTATCATAATCATGTCATAATGTATAATGAATAGGATTATCATACAAGTGTCTATAAAGAAAATGAATTAGAACATATATAGAAATAAATAAGATTAAATAATCATATATTGGTAAGTTATATCAAATATAAGAGACAACTTGTAATAAGATTATTTAAGAAATTTTATCATTAAAACATTTTTGTGCAGTTTAAGGGAAATACTATAGTGACATTAAAATAGAAAATGAAAAAATCCATTACATAAAACTAGAAGTGAACCAAGAAGTTTTTGATAATAAAAAATTCATATTTTATAAAAATAATGGTGTCATAAAATAGAAGATATATTTCACTTGATATTAGTTAAGAATTCTGGATGTTCACTCATAAAATGTTTGCTTATCGGGAAGTATTGAAGATGGAATCACTTTGAAACATATATGTCCCTATAATTGAATGATGAAATTGTTTTGATAAAACAATTTGGTACATATAAACTGAATTTATAATGGTCACATAAAAATATAAGGTAACTTCATTTTGGTAAAAGGAAGATAAGGCCACTCGAAAGAATAAAAAAAGTATTGGGTATAATTCCTTACGGATTATCGGCATGATATAAGGTGTACTTAAGAGAGATTAATGATAGATAAATAGGGTTTATCATCAATTATACATCATTAGGGAAGTATAGGTGAGTTGAAAAATCAAACCCAATTTTTTTTTATTACACAAAAATTGGCATAATATAGAGGACATTATTGAATAAAAGTGAAATAGAGAGGATCCCTTACCTTATATCTAATGGTGATATTTTCTTGATCTTAATGACCCGAATGATAAAATTATTTTCCATAATTAATGTTTCTAGAAACTATTTTACATGTAAAATATTTATTATAACCATTTTATGTTAATTCATAACCTTTTTGATTGTTTATGAGTTTCAATTTCATTTTTCAGGCCCATTTGTTTCCTTGGTTTTAATTATCAGTTCACTTATATTCATGTTAAGATACACATGTATGATAAGAGTGGATGTCTAGATTGAAGATATATTTTATTAATTATCTTCTAAAAGGTTACATGGTTGTAATATTAATTTTTTTATTTGGATTGATGGTGAATCATTATATAGATCATTAATAAGAAACGGTTGGACCAACTTGGCAATTTTGATCACAATTAATTTTTTGGGTATTATTATTTTACATAATGAAATTATAAGGATTAAAAAACATTAAATAATATAAAATACATATTATGATCTGGTTCCTCTATTAAAATGGTTCCATGACCAGTCTATAAAATGGTAATGAAAATTGAAAACAAATCGTCCTTGAATGTGTTAAATCAACCCATCTCAGACGGTGTTTTAATTTATAGTATAATAGGGGAAAGATATATTATGATAAATTATCCAATTTGAATAATATTATTCTATTAAATGTATGTTACGGGATTTTTCATACAATTTGGGTGAATGGTGGCGGGGAAAGAAAAAATAAAATAAAAAAACATGAAAGGAAATGAAAAAATATAAATGAGGAATTTAACTCTTGAGTTTATCTCCTTGGAGAGCCTCTTAAGGGTAGAGCATTGTGTTTTGAGGAGACCAAGGTCTGTTGGACGTGTGGTAGGATATTTGGGAGAAATTTGGGAACAATTTATGGATGGTACATGCATTGAGAAGAGTTAAGAGAAGAGTGGGGTGTGGGTGGTTTTTATAGTGGAGGGGATGAGAGTTTCCTTAATATTTTAATCATTAGTTTATTATTTTTCCATAAGATAGAAATAGTATGGATTATTGTGACCAAAAATAGTAATAAATGAATGTGAGTTTGATCCAATGTCCATTTACATCATCCATGACTCGATTATGATAAAGAAATTCATGTTTTAGAATTTATTGTGAATTATCGAATTTTTCTATTCATAAAAAATTAAAGTATTTAAAAAAATACCATAAATTCACAGTAACCATTTTCAAACATATAAAATCAGAGAAGGAACTCCATTTTTCAAAAAAAAATTCTAAATAAAATTAATTTAATTTTAAATTAAAATTATAATTTACTTGAAAAATATAGATTTTAAAACAATAATTGATTTTATAATGCTTTCGAAAATTACATAAGGCCTTATTAATTTATATTAAAACTAGAAGACATAAAATTGTAAATTTATGAATATATTTTAGTAAAATAAAATTTATTTTAAAATAATTAATTAATTATAATTATTTATTTATGACTTACAAAAAAATACTTTTACTATGGTCATATTTTCACTTATAATGTGCTGAAATTTAATTTATACATTTCAGAGTGAGTTTACTATTCATAAGGGTTATATTACAATTTGTAAGGGTATGTAACTATTCATAAGGTTAGGTTACTATTCACAAAAAAATTATGTTTTTCTTATCGGAATCCAAACATCTTACTAATCACAATAGTGTATGTCAGATTTTTGAAATTCAAATCACTAAAGTGAATATATTATGATTGAAGGAATCATAGTATTTAGTAGTACATTGTGTCATGATTTCATGTGATTATATGAAATAATTATAATAAGGGAATTTCCATTGATAAAACATTAGGTCATTACATTATTCCCCCTTTTGAAATTTCTACCTTGAAATTTCATTTTACATTTTATCCCATAAAGTGGTATGAGCACTTTTTCTTCATTATCTCCTCTAGTTCCGATATTTCCTCTTTATACTTATGTTTCTCCCACAGTACTTTGACCATGTTAGTAGCCTTGTTACGTAGAACATTATCTCTATGATCCATGATCTTCACTGGATGCTCCTTATAAGAAATATCATCCTCCAACTATAACACCTATAAAGAGAGTACATGTGAAGGATCTCATAGGTACTTCATTAGGAGGGATATGCGGAAGACATCATGTACTATATACATGTTAGGTGGAAGTTCTAGTTGATAGGCCACAACTCTAACTCGATCAAGAATATTGAAGGGGCTGGTGTACATGGGCCTTATCATTCCTTTCTTCCCAAATTTCACGACCTTCCATTAAGAAATGCAGTGAAATACCATGTCGGCCTGCTTTGGCGAGGGTGACGTTCTTCAGAAGGAAACACTGGGCATGGTCACCGGGCTTGAATTATGTGAAAAAAGGTGCATCAGCCTTGAAGAGGTGGCGATGAACTCCCTTACCCTTTATAATGTTCTGTTGAGGAAGTTCAAGGGGCCATGGGATATCAGTTATTGCATTAGAAAATGTAACCTTCTCTTGGGCGCAAGGACCAGAATTTCTCACACTTAGTGGGAGGGGAATATGGTGACAGACTTCTTCGCTTCTAATGTTCCTCCGAATCGTGGCACAACCTACTTCTTGAGCCTGGGTTCCTTTCCCCCTGAGGGGGTCCATTTCGTTGTTAATGATGCTCTTGGTCTCCATTACTTTCGTCCTCCATGAATCTTCCTTTGTCTTGCCTTTAGGCCTCTTAATAATCAATAAAAATGCTTATTTTCAGGCAGTGAAATACCATGTCACCTTCTTTTAACTCAAGTTCTCATCGACGATTGACTACATAACTATTTTTTCAACTTTGGGCTTCCTGGATGTGATGTTGAATGGTTTTCACCTTCTCCGCCATTTCTTCATCCATTTTAGGGCCTGGTAGATTATGATCAGTGACTTCATCCCATCACACTATTGTTCTCCACCTTTTCCCATAGAGGGCTTTATATGGTACCATTCGGATGATCAATTGGAAACTATTGTTATATGAGAATTAAACCATTAGAAGATGTCTGCCACATCCTACGTTAAATTCCATAGAACATGCTCTATACATATTTTTTAGTGTCTAAATAGATTTCTTATATTGGCCATTAGTTTGAGGATGATAAGCCATACGAAAGTTCAGTTCAGTTCTTAGAGCATGTTGGAGACTTTTCTATAACTTTGATGTAAATCTCATCTCTCAATCAGATAAAATAGATAGTGGTACTTCATGAATCCTTAATAATTCATTGATATATATTCATGCCTATTGATCCAATTAGATGTCCTCTTGAATCAGGATAAAGTGATATGTCCTTGTAAGATGTTCCATAATGGCCCATATAGCATTGGTTCCTCTCGATGTCCTTGGAAGCCCTATGACAAAGTCCATGCAGATGTTCTCACACTTCCTTTTTGTTATGGGTAGTGGTTTCATCATCCTGTTATACTTATATCATTCATCCTTCACTTATTTAAATTATACGAACTTCGATGTATACTCATCAATATCCTTCTTTATATTGTCGCTCCAAAATTTCTATAACAGATCGTCGTATATCATTAAGCTCCCTAGGTGAATAGAGAAGGTTGAGCTATTTGAGTCTTTCAAAATCTCTTTCTTTATCTCTGGATTGGATGGTACACATAATCTGGTCCCAAATCATAGAACTCCATCCTCATCAATCATGAACTCATAGGATTTCCCATTTTTAATGGATTCTACCCTTTTCTGAATTTCCACATATTTTCATTGAGGAACCATTATTTTCTCCATGAGGGATGGTAGAGAAATCATTTGAGAAACGATTGATTATGTTCCTCCCTCAATGATTCCCATGTACATCCTCTTAAAATCAAAAAATATCAGATCCTTTTCAATTCACATCATTGATAAAGATGGATGATCCTTTCTACTTAGAGCATCTGGCGCCTGGTTTCCCTTAACAGGAGGGTAGTGGACTGAGCTATCATAATCCTTGATGAGCACTATTCATATTTGATGGGGTATATTAATATCTTTTTGGTGTGAATATATATTTTAGACTCTTGTGATCAATATATATCTCACACTTATCCCCATATAGATAATGCTGTCATATTTTAAATGAAAATATCACAGCTGCCAACTACAGATCATGCGTAGCAATGTTTTCTCATGGAATTTCAATTTCATTGAGGTTTAGGCTATCACATTATCATTTTTCGTCATTAAATAGCCAAATTATTTTTTTGAATCATCATTGTACACCAAAAACAGTTCTCCGCTTATTAAGAGTGTGAGTATTAGTTTTTTGATTAACCTCTTTTTCAACTCCATAAAAAATCTTCAAATTCTTGAGTCCAAACAAACTCTAATCCCTTCTGTGTCATCTTTTTCATTGTGTTCGTAAATTGTGAAAATTTCTTCACAAATCATCATAAATACCTGCCTAGAACCCGAATGATACAGATCTCTATAACTGATGTTATCTTGGGCCACTCTTCAATTTATTTTATCTTGGAAGGGTCCATAGATTTACTTTTCATAGTGATAACATGCCCCCAGAATTATACTTCCTGCATCCAGAACACACATTTATTATAATTTGCATACAAATTATCCTGTCACAAAGCCTTTAACACAATATTGAAATGGTCATCATTTTCTTCCTTACTCATGGAGTATATCCGAATATCATCAAAAAAGACTACCACAAATTTGTCGAGGTAATTTATAAATACTCAATTCATTAAATCCACGAAAATTGTTGTGGAATTACTGAGTCTAAAGGGAATAAATATGAACTCAAAGTGCCCAAACATCAATTGAAAGGATGTATTGTGAATATCTTCCTTGCACACATTTAGTTGTTGATATCCTGACAGAAGGTCTTACATAGAGAAATAACTAGCCTCACAAAGCTGATCGAAGAAGTTATTTATCAGAGGTAGGGGATAATTGTTCTTTATCATGATTTTAATGATATCTTGATAATCCATGTAGAGGTTCATGGATCCATCCTTCTTCCTGAAGAAGAAGAGTGTCTCACCCCTTGGTGAAGCACTCGAGTGTATAAAACCCTTCTCTAGATTCTCATGTAATAGCTTATTCACCTCCTCCAACACTATAGTGGCTATGCTATATGGTGTATTTGATATAGTAAGAGATCCAAGAATAATTTCAACTGAGAACTCAACCTCTCGATCATGAGGAAGACCATGAAAATATTTTGGAATTACATCAATGTAATCCCTCACGACAGGCATATCTTCTAGAATGATTCTCTCCATTGTCTCAATCATTTGATCTAACACATTCTTTCTCATAAGAAATTAATATCTACACTTGAGACAATGATTCTAAAATATATTCATCTTCCTCCTTACACTAATAAATAATTGGAGGATGCTTCCGGATGTGAAGAGTGATCTCCCATTCCAAACAGTTAATGATGGATTTGTATAAATTGCTAATCCATGACCAAGATATCATTGAACTCATCTAAAAGAAGTATGAAAATATTTTTTGAGAGTTTTAGTCCACAAACATTTATTAGTGTGGATTTATAATCCTCAGATGAAATAATTTCCCCATTCGATGTTCCCACAGGTAACATATCCCCCAAATTTTGAGGTGTTGTTTGAACAGTTATACTAAACTTACAAGATATGAAAGAATTCATAGAACCAGAATCAAATAGTAAGTTTTCTATTCTTTAATTAATAACTTTCATATCATTACACACATCATTTTTTGGATCCAACTCAGTAGTAGTGACTTTTTATTCCCTACATTTTGCGTTGGAGGTTTTTGTTGATTTCATCTAACAACCCAAATCTTAGGGAAATTTTTCACATAATTCCCATGCTCCTTGCAGTTGCAACACTACACTACAAGATGAGTGTTGATATGAACCTTCCCTTATTGTTACAAATTAGCCGGATTATTTATAAACAAATAGTAGTTTTTATCCATTTGTCCCAACTTCCCACACTTGAAGAAATTCTTGGTTCCCTTTAGACAGTTCCCAAGAAGCTTTTACCACAATTTTTACACATGGGATGATCAAGATTCTTTTCATCATGGAATTTATTTGTAGGACCACACACATTAGATTACATTTTCCTCTTCTTTTCATTGTTCCAACGATACCACTAAGAGTCTCCAATCTTCATTTCATTCTTGAGTTCACAATATAAAATACCATCATAGTTGTTGAACTCTCGAATAACTAATTCATTTTGTAGACTCAACTTTAGTCTGTTATATAATTGATCCACCATGATTTTGGTGTTCATGAAAAACATATAGGCATGCCTTGCAAGACTTGTGAATTTTTCTTCAAACACCCCAATAGACTCATATTCTTTCTTCTTGTGTATGAGGAACTCTCTTTCCATATTAATACAGAGGGTTTGAGGAAAATGTTTATTAAAAAACATTCTCTTATATTCCTACTAATCCATGGAATTATGTTCTCCATAGGGGATTCATATTCTTGATTAGTTTCCACCACTAATCAGATTCCCCATCAAAATGATAGATCGCCAATACAACTTCTACTTATTCTGAGCACTGGAGGACCAATAACATCTTTTAAATGGAGTTAGTCAACTGTTTTGTGAGGAGTGGATCAGGATATCAACTAAACATGTGAGGCCATTGATTCCTGAAGGATTCAACTTCAAATTTCTCTTTCTTTGGAGGAGTATGTTGTTCCAAATGATTCATGTTATTATTTATAACTTGATCCATCTGAGAAAGTACTTTCTTGATGTTTTGAGCACCTATTCCCATCATATCAGACATATCATTAGGGAAATCATCACATTTCCAATCACAATGATTATTGTCACATGTTATTATATTTCCATCCATTAACTAAGAAAAGGGATGTACAATTAGAGGGCTTGAATACTTAGATATTGATCATAAAAAAGGAAAAATTGAACAGATGAGGGTAAAATTATAAAAGATAAGTATATCCTAACTTGTGATTACCTATGTTTCAACCTAGGTTATCTATGATCTCTTTATAAACTTATACTCTTATGGGAATTATTTTCATTCCCTTAATAATGGTTTTTTACTATGCTCAAGAATTTAACAAATGATATCCCATGGGAGTGTCAAACTAATAGTGCAGCAATACATGTTGTCATGCACCCGTTCCTGTTCGAGTGTAGCTATGTGAGGTGTTTTCAGGTTTTACACTATGATATATCTATGTCAGAGCGACATCTACCTATTTTTATCAATAAAAGGATTTATATTTATGATAAACAACTTACTCTATATTTACCAAAATTTTGGTGTCTTTTCTTATACATTGTATCATCTTTAAGGTTCATACTAATGTTCTCTATTACTAATATCCAAAATAACTAGACCATACTATGATGCCAACTATAACAACACTATTCATTTACACATAATGTTTCATGGTTTTAAGCATAATTTTACATAATATTACAATCCAAGTATCATAAATTCAATAGTCTTTGAAGACTAGGTACATTAAATTAAAAAAATGGGGACAAAAAAACACTGTTTTATTTAATCTTAGAAATAGGTCCTAACTTACTTTGATCCCTTACATATGAATAAGGAACCCTAGGGATCACATGAACCAAGGGATGACCTAAAATCTCAGTAAGGGAAAAAAAAGAAATAAAATTTTAACACATTGGTTAGAAAGAATGGCATGATGAAAAATACAAGGCATGCAACATATGGAATCATAACATATAAACATGTAATAATATAAACATGGAGTCATAATAATGTTTCAGTAACATAAAACATGTATTTAGAATGAGTCATGTAAAACTTCCAGGACTGTTGAACATGGTAGCTCCAGCCAAGGCTAGCCACCAAGACCGTCACATGTGGTAGTATAAGTCAAGGCTAACTGCAAGACCGTTGAACAAAACATCTCTTGAGACTCAAATTTACCCAATTAATTAGAGTAATATCTGGGAGAACCCATATTAACAAGTTCATGATATGTTTTCCACATTAATAATCAGACATAATCAATCATACATAAAAATAAGGGTTCCTAAAGAAAGAAATGGGTATCATAATCATGCCATAAAGCATAATGAATGGGTGTATCCTTAATGTGTCAATGAAAGAAAGAAATTAAAACATATATGGACATTCATATGGTAAAATGATAATATATAATGAATGGTAATTTCAAATATATGTGACAACATGTAAAAAAAGTATTTATTAATTTTTTGCAATAAAACAACTTTGTGCGTTTTTAAGGGAAATACTATAGAGCCTTCAAAATTGAAAAGGGAACAGTATTTTATATAAAATCAGATGTGAACCAAGAATGTTTTCATAATAAAAAATAATATTTTTATGAAGACAATGTGGCTTTAAAAAGAATATATAGTGCACTTGAAATCAGGTAAGAATTTGGGAAGTTGCATCATAACAGGTTTGATTATCGGGATGTATTGAGGACGGAATCACTTAAAAACATGTATATACCAGAAATAGAATTTTAAAATGGTCATGATAAATTGAAATTATATATATATATATATATAATTATAATATTCCCCTTAATTGTTATGGTAACTTCATTTTTTTAAATGGTATATAAGGCAACCCGAATGAACAAAAGAGGTTTTGGGAGAATTCCATACAGATTATCGGTATGGTATCAGGTGTACTTAAGAGAGAATAATGTAAGAGAATGGGGGTTTCTTGTCACTTATAAATAATTATGTTATTATCGGGGAGGTAATAAATTATACCCCATCCTTAGTTATTACTCATAAATGGGAATAACATAGAAGGAATTCTTGAATATAAGTGAAATTGAGAGGATCCCAAAACATAAGCCTGATGGTGATCATTGCTTGATCTTAATGACTTAAATAATGAAATTAGGTTCATTAATTAATAATTAAAGAACTTATTTTACATTTAAATTATTTATTATAACCTTTTAAATTCTTTAATTACCTTTTTTATCGGTTATGTGGTTCAATTTCATTGTTCAGGTCCATTTCCTTCCTTGGTTTTAATGATCAGTTCACTTATATTCATGTTTGGATACAAATTTATGATAAATGTGGTTGTCTATAATTGAAGTTATATTTTATTATTGAACATAAATAAGGTTACGTGGTTGTAAAATTCTTTTGTTTATTTTTATTGAAGGTGAATAATTATGAAAAACATTAATGATAAACGTTTGGATTAACTTGGAGATTTTTCTCAAAATTAAATTTTTTAGTATTATTATTTTACATCATGAATTAATAAGGATTACAGAACATTAAATAAGATAAGATAAAAATATTATTATCTAGTTCAATAATTATAGTGTTTTCATGTCTAGTCTATAAGATGGTAATGAAAATTTAAAACTCGTCATCCTTGAATTGGATAAATCAACATATCTAGGACAATGTTTTCATTTATATTATAAAAGGAGGGGAAGAAGAGATTATGATAAATTATCTAATTGTAACAATATAATTCCATTAAATGTATTTTACTAGATTTATCACACCATTTGGGTGAAGGAAGGTGAGGAAAGAAAAAATAAAAGAAATAGACATTAAAGAAAATAAAAGAATTGGAAAGAGGAATTTACATGTTGAGTTTATCTCCTTTGAGAGACTCTTAAGGGTAGTGGATTTTGTCTTTTTAGGATTCTAAGAGATTATAGATATAGGGGAGGATATTTTGGAGAAATTTGGGAAGGATTTAGGGAAGACACAAGGCTTGAGAGGAGTGAAGGGAAGGGGGGGGGGGGTGTGGGTGGTTTTTATAGTGGAGGGGAGGAGGGTTTTCTTAATATTTTAATCATTAGTTTGTTATTTTTACATAGGAAAAACAATAGTATCATTATTGTGACCATAAATTGTAACATGTAAAATTGAGTTATAATCAGAGGACATTTACATCTTCCATGACTCATGCTTGATGCAGAAATTCAGGTTATAGCATTTATTATGAATTATCATATTTACTATTCATAAAAATTATAGTAATTCAGAAAAATTCAGAAAATTATCCCTAACCATTATTGGAAGTGTAGAATTAAAAAATGACCTTAATTTTTAGGAAATATGTTTCTAAATATATGTAATTTAATTTTTAATTAATATAAGAATTTACTTGAAAAATACAGATTTTAAAACTATAACTGATTTTATAATGCTTCTAAAAATTACATAAGGCCTTGTAAAATTATCATTAAACTAGAAGACATAAAATTGTTAATATATGAACACCTTTTAGGAAACTACATTTTCTTTTAAATAAATTAAATAATTCTAATTAATTATTTATGACTTACCAAGATACCAATACTTTGACTATGGTCATATTATAACTTATAAGTTGCTTAAATTTTATTTATACATTAATGGGTGAGGATACTATTAATAAGGGCCATATTTTTATTCATAAGGGTAGAATAATATTCATAATGGTAGGTTACTATTCACCTAAAATTATGTTTTTCTTATCAGACTCCAAACATATTACTCATCACAAATAGTGTGTGTTAGATTTTCTAAATTCAAATCATAGAAGTGACAATATTATGATTAAAGGTATTATATTACATAGTAGTTCATTATGTTGTGATTTCGTGTGATTATATGAAAAAATTATAAGATGGTAATTTCCATTGATAAAACATTGGGTCATTACATGGACAAAATTAATATTCAACCATATATCGAAGTTAATATTAAAGAGTAATGGAAGGAAGATGTGGAGTAGAAAAAAATGGTGAAAATGTTCCTGAGTTCAACCATGATTGTGAAGGAATAATAAGGTGAAAGAAACATGTATGTTTTCCATTGATACATGATTTACGGAAGGAACTATTGGATGAGGATCATAGTTTAAAATGATTTGTTCCCCCTAGAAGTAAAAAAGATGTATAAAGACGCCCAATAATTTTCCTAGTGGGAAGGAATGAAGGGAGATATTTTAGAGTATGTTTCTCAAAGCTAGATTTTTCAACATGTTAAGGCTAAGAGATAGAAATATAATGTGATTTTTTTAATATTAACCATACTTGAATGGAAATGGGAAAACCCACTTTTTAATTTGACATCAGACTTCCCAAAACAACTAAAGCTCATAATGCTATATGGGTTATAATCGATCACCTTACAAATTCCGTACAATGATATTTTAATAAGATGACTTATAAATTGATCATTTTAACAGAATATATATTCAGTAACTAATAAGATATCCTAGAGTTTCACTTTCCATTGTATATAATTGGGATTCGAGGTTTACCTAGAAGTTATGGTGAAGTCTTCAGTCGGATCTGGATATAGAGTTTGGTTTTATCACTTCTTATCATCCTCATATAGATGTTCAACCTAAGGGAAAATTAAAATAGTATACGATATGTGTATATATTTCCCTATTTATTTCAAAGGTTTTTATGATCAATACATTTCTTTGGTATAATTTTCCAATAACGATATTTTGGACTCTAGAATTAAAATGGATCCTAATGAAGACCTCTAGGGTAAGAAGCGCAGAACTCCAAAGTGATGGAATGAGGTTGGGGAACGAAAGATATTGGGAACTTATATAGCTAATAAGATTTAAGAAAATGTTAAATCCCTTCAAGAACCCACAATAGCATATCTGAGTCCACAAAAAATTATTGCTGACAGTCATCAGAAATATGTGGAGTTTGAAGTTAGTGACATGTCATTTTTATGAATATATACCTATAAGAGAGTAATGAAAGTTTGAAAGAAGGTAAATGTAAGAGATTATTATATATAACATTTTGACATTCTTGATTGTATTGGGATGTTAACATATCGATTGGTTCTTCTACTTAATCTCTCTAATGTTCATGATATGTTCCATGTATCATTCTCAAGAAAGTACATACCAGATCCTTCATATGTACTAAAAATTGATGTATTATTGTTGGAAGTAGTGATTTTTTATGATAAACAATAAATAGATATTTTGGATTATATAGATAATTTTTTTGTAATAATACCATCGATTTTCTTAATGTTTTTAAGAGAAACCACAAATTTGAATAAGCTACATGGGAATATGAGGATATGATTAGGTTGATGTATCCTCATCTATTTGTTTTAGAGGAATTATTTTTTTGGATAAATCCATTTTAAGGGTGTTATAATGTTACGAACTCAGTTTTAATGAAATTTTTTCAATGAATTAAATTTATTTGATGTCTTGTATTATATTCTACACCAAGTTAAGTCTACACTACCTGTAACCCCAGTGTAGCTTGTATTACATGCAATACTAAATTTCATTGAAACATAATTTTATTATTGTAATTATTTAAAAAATAAAATTTCAAAATAGTTGTTAATATGGAGGGTATGAATATGATTAAGTAAATTATGCATGTAAGGTTTACAATTGTAAAACCTTTTTAAATTTAAGAGGAAATATTTTTATGAAAAATAATTTTACTGCTCAGAAGTGTGTTTTACTGTAATAAAATAAAAAAATAAATATTATTGAATTATATTAATGAAATTTAAAAATAAAATATTCAATCTAATGTTTAAAATATTTCATATATGTTTTCTAGACTAGATATAAAAAAATCTATTCTTATGCTATGGAAATTTATTTTGCTGAAAAAAAAATTTTCACCCTTCGATGGAACACTTATTTTGAATCACGTTTTTGTAACTTTTATAAATTAAATTTTTTTTAAAAAATAAACTTATTAATTGTAATATAGATATAAAAATTTTCAGTGTCTGAATTTTTGGTATTTTTTTGATAATAATCATGTTTTGGTTAATAATGAAAAATACTGAATTTATTTCAAAATAGAATTTTCATCAAAAACATTTTATTGTTAAATTATTTTTTTGATTTTTTTATTGTATAATTGTATTATTCTTTTATCATTTAATCCAATTTAGGTCATTATAATCAATCTCATATTTAATTTGGATATAAAATCCTTGAAATATTTTGATCATTTTCACTTTAATAACATGTTTTCTCATTCCTTCAATGGTGTAAATTTGAAATTTATTTTAGTTAATTATCTATTTTTAATTTTAAAAAATGGATTCTATATTTGTAATCATATGGTATAAATTTAGTAAATATGTCCATTTTATTTTAGGACAATATAAATGGTAACATTATTAATTTTCATTTCTACAATTAAAGGTAAATCAGGTAATTATGTGCAAAAATAATATTATAAATATCATGAGACAAATCTATCACATTCACAAATGTTATTTTTTGAATTTAATTCAACAATTATCAATAGGGTTTCAAAATTTATTTTTTATGTACCCTTTTCTATGAAAATGACATAGATATTTTTATAATCAATGAGAATAACAAAATTTCACACTATTACTTTTAATAGTATAATATTTTTAATATAGAGCTAAATAAAAGATATTATCATATTTATATATTATTATGAAATATAAAGGTTTTATCTACATCATGGAATTTTTTTATTTTTTTATTGAGAAAATAATTATCATAAATAATTACATTATGATGAGGGGGTAAATAATCAGTTAACGATAAAGTCAATGAAGTGATATTAAAAATATTAATAGAATTATAATTTTATTTAATTAATGTGATAAAATAATATAACAGGTGAATATTAAATATGGAGGGTTTTTAAAAGAATTGTTTCAGGGATAATATGCTATATTGAAATCTTAATTTCAATGTTATAAATAGTGTTAAAAGTGACACAAATGATATTTTATGAAAATAAAATTTTATTAAATTAGTTAAAATAATAAAAATTATAAATTATGAAAAAGGAAATAAACTGTGGTAAAAAATATCATGAATTTACCACTTATGGTTCAATTTAAAACTTATTATTAAAAATATCCACCTTGTAATATTGAGAATATTGTTACCATAGTTAAAACAGAAATATGCAAACTAACTGTTAATAAAAAAGATATGGTTTAATATTACATAATAAATTGTATAAAATCTATTTTTTGAGGGTATTACCACACTACACTATATTATATTTGAATAACTTTCCATTTTGAGGTATTTGTGTTGAGATTTTATTTTTTGTAATTTAATATTTTCAGGAATTCTAAAAGTTCCTCTCACCTTCACTATAAAAGTATGCCTCCTCCCTCATCTCATTTCACCAATTTTAGTCTTATATATAAACAAAACTCTAAAAAATCTTCTTATAAACTTACATATACACATAATATAGGTTCTGGGTATCCCAAAGGGCTAACCCTATAGTTCTTTAGATGAGATTTAAAGGAGCTATTTCGAAGAGGAGGTAATCACTATAACTGATCACACAAATTTTCTAATATTTTATACCTACTGTAATTATATTATATATATCATAAAATAATAAATTATTTATCATGAATATTATGATATGTAATTATTATTATAAACAAACCAGTATACAACCCTTTCCCATCGAACAAGAAATGAATATATCGCTCGTACGTACGTACGGATTACCATCTCTATGTAGCGATATGATTATTTTTTCATCACCATATTTTTGGAGTGGGAATAGTTATTTTTTTAATTTATGTTTTATATTAATAAAATGATAGAACATACTAAATGATAATATAATATCTAAATTTTTACCCCATAATCTTTTGGGAAATGGTTACGTCGCTCGTGCGTACGTATGAATTAGCATATTCACGATGTGGTGTGATTTGTTTTTCATATATATTTAACATGGGTGGTAATAATGATAAACTTTATTAATATATATGATCTATCTAAAATAATAATGATTATGGAAATGATGGGACCCTGGTTAAAGTATAATGATGAAGAATACCAAATCAAATCATGCTTGGAAAACGAAGTAGATATCACATAGAAGAGTGACCTTAATTATTAACAAACAGGTGATAAGATGTTATAAAGAACCATACATAATTTTATTTACATATAGTTAGGGAATAGATGTATAATAACTCTGAATTTATTGTATACAATATTTGAATGTTAAGATGTAAATGTGAGACTTGAGGTAAGATATTTTTGTCTCACTTTTATTTATGTAGTACATAAGCATTATACACTACTTTATTCTTCTAAATGTTGTATATAATGTACTGGTTTCCCTTTAATCTCAATACTAACATCCACAACTATTTCTAAGAACACCAACTCCACTATAATAGAGGTTGTGAACTCTCATGAAATCACCCTTCCAGATCACATCAGTCACGTTATTGACAATTAATCTTTTTCTGAAACTGATGATTTCCTTATATAAGAACCTGATTTTAATGGAGTCCATGATTATAAAAGTTTCTGAAAAACAATTTTAGTGTTTCTATTTCTAACTTTTCTTTGTTGAAATCTTTTAAAAAACCATGGATCAAGCCCTTGGGCCTCACTCTCATTTGGTGAGTTACACATGATAAAGTCCCCACTGAAGTGTGTCTTCAAGCTTTTGGGTTTTCTCTTTGCTCTAGATGTCATCTGTGCAACCAACACCGCGAGGATGCTAATCATCTCTTCTTGTCTTGTGCTACTGCTGCAACTCTTTGGGATTACGTTTATAACATATTTGGTTGCAGATGGTCTCTTCTTGCTACTATCAACTCTCAACTCCAACACTATGTGATTTGGGATTTCTCCAAGAAAATCAGGAATCTCTTTTTGGCTGTGGTGGAAGATCTCCTACATGTGATCTAGAATGGTAGAAATAATTTTATTCATAAAAATTTCTCTTTCAATATCAATGAAGGTGAAATGTGTATTCTCATTGCCATAAATGATGTCGCCTCGCTTCAGAAGGATCATTGTGACAACTATGTTGGTTATTTTGAGATCCTTCGTTGTATTCAAATTGCAGGTTCTTATAGGAAACCTCACCGTACCTTTGAGGTTTTCTGGCAAGCCCCGCTTCCAGGATAGATCAAAGTGAATGTCGACGGTGCTTCTAGAGGAAACTCAGGTCCGGCAGGTTGTGGTTCCATCTTTAGAGACTCTCTTGGTAGATGCCTTGGTTGCTTCTTCAGTAGATGTGGTACGACCTTGGCTTTGGAAGCAGAAATGTTGGGAGTCATTCATGTTGTGGATTTTGCCAAGAAAAATGTATGTAAGAAGCTGTGGATTGAATGTGATTTAACCACTGTTGTCCAAGCTATCTGGAAGGGGGTGGTGCACCTTTCATGGCCTCTTACCTCTCAATGGATGAAATGTATTACTTCGCTCATGGATATCAACTACATTGCCACACATGTGATCCGTGAAGCGAACATGGTTGCTGATAGTCTGGCCAGCAAGGGTGTTAATCAGGTCACTACCAGGTTTGATGATTTTCCTGAAGACTCACTCCCTCTTTATAATAAATATTGTAATACAATTCCATATTTCATACTTTTGTAGCTTCCTTTATTTTGATTAATAAATTGTTCCTTGGACTTTGACTGAGGCACCACCTTTAAAAAAAGGATTGTTTTGTTTTAAATATTCATTGGATAATATTTATCATCAATGTCCATGTTTTCTAAAAAAAATTTACAATTGATTTTTTTTACCATTATACTATGAATATTTAATGTTATATTTACCCATAATTTAATTTTTACTAAATGTTCTGAAAGGAATATTTTTTTCGTTTTCCAAATGAGGTATTTTGTGACTTTTCTCATAAAAGTATGAATGTAATGTTTTTTTTGAAATAATACAACATGAATGGATTTCTCCATAATAATGAAGCCTTAATTAAATAAAGTACTCCGTTACAATCTTATAAAGTTTTTTTTAAAAATAAAAATTTTTCCATTAAAATTTCACATATCATTAAAAAATTATGTCATAAAGGAAAGGATATTTTTCTCAAAATTATATCAAGTAATATTTCAAAACCATTTTCCTTCTAAGATGAAATTATGTGATGTTGTTTATGATTTAGTAGGTATTTTACCCTAGTATACCATTATTATTATTTCTCTTAATGTTTTAAGATTTTTATGGGATGATATTTATGAATCCATTTTCTTTTACATGAGTTTAGTTATGATGAAGTGGTTATAAAACTCATTTATTTACATGGCTCATGAGATGGTGAATGATTTTTGTTTATATGGAACACATATGTTTATTTTTAATTATGTGAATATTGGTACATATATCTCCCTCAAATTAATTTTGTAATGAATTATACCTCATGAGATATTTATGGGAAAAAAGTTATGTTCTTGATTAGGGATGGTAAACAAGTTGATGTGTTTGATATGTTAAGGGAGATATGTAATAAGGCATGTTCCTAGAGTCTTGACAGTCAACCTTGGAATATGAAATTGTTTTCTATACATATAATGGTGCCACACATATTTATTACTTGACCATATGGTTCAAGAATGAGTTATTATAATGTTTCATTATTATGTTTCGTGTTAATTTTTTTGGACATAAATCAAATTTATAATCCCTGAAAGGTTGGTTGTGAAAAATTTATGTTATTATTATGATCACATAACCATATTTATTAAGTTATTATTTTATAAGATAATAAATCTATATATTTAATGTTTACCCTTACTGATCGTATGAGCTCGAACTTTTCTTATGTTAAATTCCCACAAGATACTAAGAAAGGTGTTATGTGTGATATACTAAAAGGGATATAATTATGAATAAATAAGTGAGAATTGATATAGACATTTTATGATGTAGTTGATTATGTTTCCATGTTTACAAATTCACCATACCATTACAAACCATAGGTGTGTATTTGTATAATGAAATTAATATTCATATAAAAATATGTAATATCAATGTATGAATTGCCTAGATCTTTATAGTTTGAGTGTAACATGAGACCTTTTAAGGAAAAGTTGGAATGAACAGGTTGATCTTTTTCAATGGGGTTTAACCATTTTTGTAAAATTGAGGACCTAGGGTAGTATCCTCATGTGTAATTTGATAAATGCATCAGAAGTTTCACGAGGAAAATGTGAATATGTTAATGTAAGAGAATATGATAGTGTGAATACTATGGATTGTGTTTTGATGGATAAGGTACTATATGTTTGAAATGAATCTTTCAAGCACGTTGGGCATTTAGAAATGAAACAAAACCATTGCAATAGAAAATATTTAACCCGAGTAGGTAATTTGATGTTTTAATTATCTATTGTGGATTCTTGGTGATGATAATTTATATGTTGGGGATACTATAAGATCCCATGTTTTTTCGAGCTAGTAACATTAGAATGAATTTGAATTTTTGGTTTACTGTACAGGTCAATTCTTGAATGGATAATTGAAATGAAATTTTAATGGTTGGAATTCATCTAAATGATATTTTAAGAAGTGAAATGTGTATTTTTTTTGTATATTTTAGATTTTGTGAGTGTATTAAGGCTTTAATACTAAAAACTAGAGTTTTGGGAAAATTGAAGCTGAAGGAGCAGGGTTATTGAAAAATTAGTGTTAACCATGTGACCAAACCATAAGTCCAAGTTTATATAGGTGCATGGGATTGGGATACAATATGGTAGGCTTTTGAAAACCATGTACACGTTGAAAATTTATTTTATATATGTTTCACATGAAGCATAAGGTCTACTAAACCATGCACCATAACCATTCGTGGGTTTGGTTCTTAAATAGATCAAACCACAAGGATGAAACATGGTTATGCCAACTATTCCAAAAAACTGTGTGTCCCAATAAAAGATGGAAAACAACCATTTTTTGAAATTTATTTTAGGTAGAATCCCCTATTTTTCTCCATTCTCCTCCCCCACACATGCACCTTCATCACCTCTACTCCCCTTGGTTGATTCTCCCTTGTTCTTAGTCTGTTTTGATCATCGTTAGGTGTGTAATAATACTTGAAGTAATTAATATACTCTCTTAGTCTCTTTTGTCTTACTCTTTTCTTATTATAACCTAGGTATCTAGAGTTATGGATTTTTGTATCTACTTCAATAGAGTATGGTGGAATCAGATACCGATGTTGGGGTTTTTGATCTTCCAAGGATGAGGATAACTTGACAGGTCATTTTCTCTTTTTTCCCATGTCATTTCATTGAGGTACCTCATCGTGGTGGATTTCATAATCTACAATAATTTTAATTAAAAATTAAATATTATTTTATTGAAACCATTTCTTGGGGACCTTACCCGATTTGATTTTGGTTGTGTACCGATTTTTGTTGTCATGTGTTAGGTCACCGTCACGATGCGATGAGATTGGCTGAAAAGCTTTATGACCTCTGAGAATAAATGTGGTGTTTCATATTTTATATATTTTTTGGTATCATAATTAATTTTAATGTTATAAAATTAGTTAATTCTTATTTTAGGTTAAGAAATAGGTCATGTATGAATCGATTGTGATTGGATAGGACTTGGCCGCTGCCACCGTCCTTTAAAAAATAGGTGTAAAGCTTCTTAAAGGTAGTTGGATTGTCATAACATCCCTTTAGTAATTAAATATTTTTATGTTATTATGTGGCTACTCAGGATCACCCCTAAGGGATGTTAAAATTCAATAGATTCATCCCACAACATGATTCCATAACCCTGACTAACGAACCATGATTGGATGTCTCTTCTTATTTGGCTTTAGAATCCCAATTGGGATGACTTTCATATATTCTTACATAGAGGACCCCAATAGTTATGCCTTTATTTATCGTGGATCTTGAGGTTCCAAAGTTGTATTCCACTATAGTGTTATAATATGGGGGACCTAGTGGGTTCCCAAATGATTGACTGAACTTGAGATTTTTCATTATGGGTTTGCGTAGAGATTATTGTAAGTGTCACCTTAGAGGCCATAATAAACATGTAAGGGATGATGAAATTGATTTAGTAGTGGGTTAGGAATTTATAAACCCTTACTCTGTTAATTATTCATTCATCGTTTTAATGATGATACAATGATGATAACTAGGGGTGTTTCTTTGTTCTTGATCAATTTACCTGACATGTTGTGATTTTTTTTTGATTTCCAGTCATATTTCCTCGAATGAAGCTTATAACCCTATTCTATCAGGATTTATAGACATAATTTCTAGGGTTTCTGATAATACAAAATCATGATCTATATTTTATTGATAATAAATGAAAAAAATTTTCTCAAATTGTGTTAAATGTGTTTATTTACAAAATTTTTAGGATTAGACCATTCATTGGAAAATTTGATGAAAATCCCAGTTTTACCATTTAAAATTCACTGTTGTAATTCATAAATAAATTTTTTGATATGAATTATTTGAACTTATATTTTTTAAATATGTTAATTACATAATGGTATAAAACATCCATTCAATACATATGAGATAAATTTTTCATTTTATTGGACTTAATGGGCCATGAATTCAAAGCTGGGATGGACTCGCCAGATTGGACATCAGTTCTATATTTGGGAAATAACTTGTTCATCTGTTCTTGGATTAGGCCCAACCTATGAGACACGATCAAGGATGAATTGGTTCAAAAATATTTATTCTTTAAGGACAACTAATTCATGTATTTTTTCATCCAAATCAGAGAAGCAAGTTGGCTTATAATATTTGGCCGAGATTACACATTCACACATGAATACACTTTTAACCGAGCCTTACCTCCACTCTATAAATTTTTTTTCTCATATGGAGGGGTTGGGACGTGAATTAGGAAGTACATGGAATAATATATGTGGTTTTACTCTAATTACCCAAGCAATTCAATAATAGTAGCTCTTGAACAAAGGATCCCTTCGTTGAAGCCTTATTCTTCTTCGTCATGTTGTAATGTTTTCATTTGTGTAATACACATCATTGTTATTCTTTTATTTATTATATTTTATTAAATTTTGTTCAAATATATTCTTATATTAATCTTACTAATTGTTTTGGAATCAATATTATAAATGATATTGGGTTCTACCCTTTCAAAACCGTTGAAAATGCCAAAATATGCTACGATGGCTACACCACCCATGGAGGAGTAGATATATTTAGTAATCGATCTAACACTATCCTTATTTATTAATTATTTTTGGATCAATGATATAAATTAATTCATAGAATATTAACTATTAATTGAGTTTATAATTTAATTGAAACTATGTAAGAAATGGAATAATTAACACAAATCATGCGAGGTCAGGAATTGTGTGAATTGTGAGAGACACCCTTAATTGGTGATACATAAACACACATGATAAATTTTTAGTGTCAAAATATAATTCCTAATATCAATTAATTCTAATATCCAGAGAGGAATGGTGACTTAATTTACCACTGACCATAATCTAATCTTATAACATCAATCGAAGTAGGGTGCTGTGATTCCATACTTCGAAGTTAGCCTAACGTTAAATTTACTTCCTCCTTTGAGAGACGACCTTGGTCAGCCACTCTGCTGCACCTAAGTACACAATAATAACATATCATTTTAAAGTTACCATGATAGATCCATTTAAATTGGCACCATTTCCCGGGATATATGTAATTATTTCAGCTAATTAGACGGATTTATTTTATTTTACATTTTATTCTTTTCTTTTCTTATTTCTTCATTCTTTACCCAATCTGATTTTTTCCTTTATTTTTTATTCCAATTCTATTTTATTATTCTTATTTTTGGACCACCAACTCAAACTTCTCATTTTTATTTTACTATGGTCCACTATTCTTGTTTTTATTTTAATTTTATTTATGACACGAACTAATCCCGAACATCTCTGAGATCTTGACCTTGAGATTGAACGTAGCCTTCGAGATTGAATTAGACATTCTCAGTCAACATAAAGTTTTAACATTAAACTATTTGGGGAATTCCTCCACTCCAATAAAATTTTAATTAGAAACACTTCTAAATAAAACGTAAAACACAAACCATTGACTGAAAATAATGGAAAGGAACTTAATAGAACAACTCGAGAATTGGATCAACCTAATATATACTATCAACCAAATTGTACTGCATACCCAAATCTTTAATCCGACATTGAAATGAAATCTAGGTTAATTTATCTTCTTATGATGTTTCATGGAATATTTGGTGATGGTCTAAACAAACATTTAAAATAATTTTATGTGGTTTTCTCAACCATGAAAAAAAGATATGTCTATGATGAGCAAATCAAACTAATTTAATTCCCATTTTCACTTGATGGAGCTGTGAAAGACTAAATCTATTATTTACAACCTTGTGATGTCACATGTTGGAAAAATTTGAAACATATTTTCTTTCAGAGTTTTTTTCCATCATCAAGGACCACATCCATTCGAAAAGAGATAATAGGGATCAAGTAATCCCAAGGGGAGTCAATGTATGAGTATTTGAAGTGACTCAAGAAGTTGGGTGCAAGCTGCCTACATTAACAATTCAGTGAGAAACTCCTCATCCAATACTTCTATGAAGGAATCACACCTATGGAGAGGATCATGGTGGATGTCATGGCTGGAGGAGCATTGGTGGACAAGACACCAGTAGCTTCACGTGAATTGATTGAATAGATGGCACAAATCTCCCAACAATTTGGTGATCAAGGTACACCACATGTTAAAGGAGTACATCTGGTAATTAATTATTCTATTGGGAGTCATTTGATAGATAATAAGTTGGAAGAAATGAACACTATGGTGAGGTTGATTGATCTGGCTCAAATGATATCCCAACCCCCTCCTTCAAGGCCTTATGGAATTTTCACCGAGACTACCCACCCAATAAAAGCTTGATTCTTTTTCCCCAGTATATAACCAAGGGTGTAAGGATCAACCAGACATGAGGTTTGCCTCTGGACAACAAAAAAGGCCCCCCTTTCCACAAAAATTCGTGCATCCTCCATTTCACCAATAGGGTTTCAAACAACCCCAATGGTTATTTCAAGCTCAAGCATTAACAATTCAACATCATGGGAATCCCAAAACCAAGGTATATTCTAACACTAATGATCTTTTGAAACAAATTGTTCTTAATTAATAGAATGAGATGAAGAGACAAGGTTCAGAGTTGAGAGATTTGAAGACCCAAATAAGCCAGATTTCCACCACCCTCCATGAACTGGTAAGTCAGAATTCTGGAAATCTACTTTCCCAACATACTCCAAATCCGAAGGGGAATGTCAGTACCATCACATTAAGAAGTGGGAAGAAAACAACTGATACATCTGCATCTATCTTTCCACTGCAATTTACCACAACTCGGGAGAAGTCCCTTGCTATACCAACTGATGAGAAATCCATTGAGAACGATAATGGTAAGAAAAATATTATTGATGTTCCTCAAAAACCACTTCCATTTCCAAATATATTTTTACAATCTAAAAATATGGCTGGAGAAGCAATGAAAAAAGAGGTTTTGGATACATTCAAGCTTGAGGAGATCAAAATAACTCTACTTTAAGCCATCAATGAAATCCCAATGTATTCAAAATCTCTAAAATAACATTGTACCTATAGAATAGGGCTAATGGAAAATGAGAGGATCAATTTTAGAAGGAATGTGTCAACACACATTACACAACACTAGGAATTCCAACAAAGTGCAAGGATCCATGGACATTCACCATCCCATGAACCACAAAGGAGTTTCACTTTTTTGATGCACTTTGTGATTTAGGATCCTCCATAAATGTGATTCCTAACTTGGTATTCTATTCTTTATAGGTATGTGAGTTGAAGTCGATAGGAGTAGTGGCGGAGATGGAAAATAGAGCTACAACATATCCGGCGTGAGTCCTTGAGGATGTACTTGTCTGGGTAAGAGACATTATCTTTCCAGTAGATTTCAGCATGCTTAAAACAGAGGATGATCAGGTAAGTTCATGTTCTCCCATTATCTTCGGTTGTCCCTTCTTCAAAACTAAATAAACAATCATAAATGTCTATGAGTGTACA
Organism: Viscum album; assembly: GCA_963277665.1. Taxonomy (NCBI): domain Eukaryota; kingdom Viridiplantae; phylum Streptophyta; class Magnoliopsida; order Santalales; family Viscaceae; genus Viscum; species Viscum album. The sequence goes on along the minus strand of OY728153.1, from coordinate 544,964,947 downwards.
CTTTAAGGATGTTTAGAGATGAATTTTTGATATTTAGTGTTATGGACTCCATGAAGTACCCCCTAAGACGACCATTCTTTCATTTTTTATCTCCCATTTTGATCCACTAAATAAAATCCCCATTGAATTATATTTTCATATGCTTAAAAAGCTAATGAGTATTTGTTCTAATTTTATGTCTAATATCACTTAAAAACGTGTTTCTAATGTAGAAAAATATCTTAGATTTCCTTTTGAAATGTATTAATACTTTGAATCTATTCATGAGAACTCTAATTATGACATGGATATCTAATATTCTGATAGTTAGGATGCATTATTATCTGATTTTGATGACAATGATTCTGGTACTAATGTTCATTGTGAACATATTTTAGTTCCTTCAATGTCTCCATCCATACATCACCCCCTTACATTGGAACTCAATCCATTTCCTGCAAATCTCAAATACTCATAGTTATTTAGTGGTGAGAAATTACTTGTTATCATTGCTAACAGTCTCCATTTTGAACATGAAGAAAAACTTTTGAATATTTAAACGGGGAACATTATGGAAATCAGGTGGACCTTGGCTGACATATCAGGTATTAGGCCCTCAATTTTCATGCATAGGATTATTTTGGTGGATGAGGATAAATTGGTTAGGCATCCATAGAGAAGACTCAATACAACTATTTTGGAGGTTGTTAAAAAAGAGGTTGAAAATATTCTTGAGGTAGGTATAAGCTATCACATTTCAAATTCCCAGTGGGTAAGTCCTGTTCAGGTTGTACCAAAGAAAAGTGCCATTACTGTTGTTAAAAACGATAAATAGAAGTTAGTTCCGATGAGGGTGAAAAATTGTTGGTGTGTGTATTGATTATAGGATACTAAATTAGTCCACTCGTAAGGACCATTTCCCTCTCCCATTTAATGATCTAATGCATGATATACTCATTGGAAAGACACATTATTGTTTCTTGGATTGATTTTCTGGATATTTTCATTTTTCTATTGCTCTGTAGGATTAGTAGAAAAATACATTCACCTAAACCTTCAACACATTTTCTTACTAGAGGATTCCATTTGGACATTGAAATTCCCCAGGTACCTTCTAGAGATGCATGGTGAGTATTTTTTCTGATTTTATTAAGACCATGAGGGAGGTATTTATGGATTATTTTATAGTGTATGTTTATTAATATGATTATTAAATATCTAGTTTGGGAAAGGTTTTGAATTTTTATATTGAGAAGAATTTGGTCTTGAACTTTGAAAAGTGTCATTTTATGGTAGAGCATTGCATTGTATTAGGGAATGTAGTATCAAAACATAGGATAGAGGTTGATAGATCTAAGGGAGATATTATTTCATCCTAACGATATCATTCATGTGTGCATGATATTAGATCTTTCCTAGTTCTTGTGGGATTGTATTGGTGCTTTGTCAAAAATTTTATTAATATTACTCTTCTTATTTCACGATAACTTCAAAAGGATTCTGATTTTGTGTTTGATGATTCCTGGAGGACTTCATTTGATGTGCTAAATAAGTTTTTGACCACTCCACCGATCATACAACCCCCATGGTGGGAGATTCATTTTGAGCTTAGTTGTGATGCCTCAAACTTCGTGTTTGGAGATGTCTTATCTCAGAGGGTGGAGGGACATTCACATGTGATTTCTTATGCATCGAGGACTCTGGATTCAGCCTAATCAAACTACACAGCCATAGAAAAGGATTTTGTTGTTGTCATATTCGCTTTAGATATATTATATTCATATGTATTGGGCTCTAAAGTAGTTTTTTTTCTGACTATACTGTTCTAAGGTACGCTAGATGAAGCTAGATGTAAACCCCAGACTTATCCAAGGGATGCTCCTTCTTGAAAAAATTTGATATTGATATAATAGGTAAGAAGGGGCCAGAAAACATTGTGGCGGACCACATGAGTAGTCTTCCTCACACACTAGAGGCTGAAACCTTGGACCAAGTACCACTTTGGGACACATTCCCCAATGATCATCTTTATTCCATCTCATGTATGCATCCATGGTATGCTGATTTAGGGAACAACCGTGTTGCATCTGAAATCCCTACAAATTTAAAGAATCATCAAGTCAAAAAATTAAATAGTTAGTCGGGATTTTATGTTTGGGATGATCCATACCTATAGCGCATGTGTAGTGATCAAGTTATTAGGAGGTGTGTTCCATACCATGATTTTGATTCTATTCTTAATTTTTTCCATACACATTCATGTAGAGGACACTTTGGATCCCAACAGACAGCTATGAATGTTTTAGACTCTAGATTATATTGGCCTTTCTTATTCCATGATGATCATCTATTTTTTATGTCGTTCTCTCCTTTCCAACATAATGGGAACATTTATAGGAGACATGAGATCCCCCAACAACCCATTCTATTCTTTGAGGTTTTTCATATATGGGGAAATGATTTTTTGGGTCCTTTTCCAGGTTCTTTTGGTATCTTGTACGCTATGGTTGCTGTTGATTATATGAGTAAATGGGTGGAGGCCAAGGCCACAAGGACTGATGATTCTCATATTGTAGTATACTATGTCAAGACATAGATTTTATTTAGGTTTACATTACCAAAGGCCATCATCAGTGTCCAAAGGACGCACTTCTACAACATGAATTTTGCTTCCCTCCTTTGGATGTATTGTGTGACACACAAAACATCAACAAAATACCACCCCTAAAAAAATGTTTAGGTGGAGGTTTCAAATTGTGAGTTGAAACAAATTTTGGATAAAATTGTGCTGCCCAATAGGATGTATTGGAGAAAGCGCTTGGATGATGCGCTATGGTTATATAGGACAACATACAAAACTCCCATTTGTATGTCCCCATTTCAGAATGTTTTTGGGAAAGACCGTCATCTACCTATGGAGGACGATCATCAAGATTTTTGGTCAATAAATACATGAATCATGGATTTTGACTAAGCTGGAATTAAACGGAAGCTAAAAATTCAGGAGCTTGAGGAGATTAAATTATCTTCATATGAGAACTCAAGGCTCTAAAAAGAATGATCCAAAGCATATCATGAAAAAATGATCTATAAAAAGGAATTTCATGTTGGGGAGAAAGACCTTCTATATAGTACACAACTGAAGTTGTTGTCTGGTATGTTGTGTTACAGATGCTTGGGTACTTATATTATATCTAATTGTTTTCCTTATGTTGCAGGGGATATCATGCTAGAGGACGCTAGAAGGAGCTTCATAGTCAATGGGCAATGCATGAAGAAATACATAGAGGGACTTCTAAGTGATGTAGTGGATTTAATCACACTGTATGACCCCATCATCACTCGATCATATCAGGATATTCATAACCATTTAAATTTTATATAATTTTTCTTTTTTAAAATTATACATTTCACGTGCTTATATAATCTCATAGATTCAAATTTAGGACAATGCTATATTTTAAGTGTGGGAGAGGGGATAAAATTTTTGGGTAGATATTTAAGATTTTCATTTGTGTGTATTTTCTATTATGTTTTTGGTTTAGTTTTAAAAAAAAAGAAAATAAAAAAATAGATATATATCATGTAACATTATAATGAAAAACATATGGTAAATGCATGTTTTCAAAATTCATTGGTATAATTATAAGCATAAGTAAGATTTCATCATCAAGGGTTTTTTTATAAAAACTGAAGTTGTTGATGATATGAATGATTGGGTCATTATAAAATCTTAAGGATTTTTACATCATTATTTGTGATATTCGTTCATGAAAAATTATTACATTTAGTTCTCAACAAAAATTTTCACTCAACCATGACTATTAAAAATTTTCTTTCTCAATTGAAGGTACAATCAAGTTAGGTTAAAAAATTATTGGTTGATCCATACGTTCGTTTCTCTTCTAATAAATTTCATTACTATATAAAATTTCCCTCGTCATGTTTACCTGTTATCCAACTATTGTACGCCTTCCAAAAAAATATGTATTATGTCCTGGATAGGTCAGAACCTCATTTCATCTACCTTAGATCTTGTTATAACTATTATAATTAGTTTCGTGAGGAGATCAAACATGGGTTAATAGTTGAGTGTGATATTTGTTCTAAGTGAAACATAAAAAATGAGGGGAGTGATGAAATTTACCAAATATGGGGATATCTAGGTTAGGAACGTAATGTTTGACATTCATGAATGATGAAGTGAGTGAGTCTTGAAATTTGATTGCAATGGAATGTAGAATAGGTTAAGTGAATTAAACCATGTAAGCATAATTGTTTTACTTGACTTGAATATACGGAATACAGTGTGGTTTTATGAGCTTGGAATGGTTGGCACACACACATGTAGAGAACTAGTGGCATGTTATAACCATGACATGTTTCTCTATAATTAGTGTTATGAATATCACAAGATTTTGTTTTGACACCATTTATAAGACAATGAATTTAAAATTTATTGATATTGACTCTTGAAGGGATTCTTAATTTGCCTATATTTTCACTGTGGATTGAGAGATATTAATATTCATATCTTGTCACAATTATTTTGAATACATGATATGAGGTTTTTCTTAGGAGTGAAAAAGGGTAAGTGTGGGGGAGTTGATAAAACACAATTTTCTTGAACATTTTATTGATAATTAATGAAAAAATATCCTCACATTATGTTAAACGTGTTTATTTATAAAATATCTGGAATTAGATCATTCATTTTCAAATTTGATGAAAATTATAGTATTACCATTTCAAATTCACTGTAGAAATGTGGGCACAAATATTTTGATCTGTATTATTTGAACATAAAATTTTGTAAATATAATCATGACTTATTGGGCTACAACTTTTATGAACAAATATTTTGATATGTATTATTTTAACATAAGTTTTTTTATCTATTATTGTATTGGGCCTCAATTTTGAGTGGACCTATAGGACTCATGTTTTCAAAAATCATCCTTCAGGAAGGATAGATGATTCACACATTTTGGAGGTCAAATTGGTGTTGAATGTTGGAATAAAATATTTGGCTGAGATTACCCAATCACACTTGAAACCAATTTGAATCGAGACTCCCCTCCACTATATAAATTTTTTTTTTCTCATTTGGAGGGGTTTTTAAGAGCATTATGATGTTTATGGAATAAGATAAGTGTATTCGCTAAAATTACCCAAGAAATTCAATAAGGGTAGCTCTTCATAAAAGGATCCCTTCGTCGAAGCCTTCTTCTTTTCCTCATGTTGTAATATTTTCATTTGTGTAATAAAATTACTTGTTCTTATTTAATTTATTCTATTTTCTTATCTTTTGATCAAATTTATTATTCTATTAATCTTCATAATTCGTCTGTAATCAATAGTAGAAACTAGATTGGGTTATACCCTCTATAAACATTTGCATTTGGAAAACGTTTCTATGATGACTACACATCCCATTGGAGAGTAGTTATTTTTAGAAATAGATATACATCTATCATTACTTATTCATTTATTTTGAATCAATGATATAATTTATTTCATATAATATTATCTATAAATTTATTTTTTAATTTAATTGAACCAATGTAAGAAATTGAACAATTAACACAAACCACATGAGGTCAGTAATTATGTTAATTGTGATAGCACAACCTTAATCGGTAATACAAAACTATACGGGGTCAATTTTTACTGTTCAAATATAATCCCTAAACTCAATTATTTATAATTTCTAGAGGGGAAATGTGCCTTAATTTACCACTGACCATAATCTATCCTGAGAACATATATCATAGTCGGGTGCGGGAATTGCATGTTCCGAAGTTAGCCTAGGGTTAAATTGGATTTGTCTTTATGCTAAAGTTAATTCTCGTAGGGTTAGGGATTTAAAAAATTAAGGGATCATAATTATGTGGATATTAATTTAAATGATAATAATTAAAAAATTATTGAAGAGATGCAGTTATATCAATTATGCCTTCTTAAAATATTTTTTTAAGTACATATTCTTGTTGTGTCATTTTAATTAGACTTCATTTCAAAAAACAATCTTCTTCCAGAATACTTTTTCAAGATTATTAAATGAGAAAAAATGCACATACTTTTAATTAGTGTTCTTATTTACTTTTATTTTATTTTCATAATATCTTTAATATGTTGTTAAATTTATTTTTTCCTTTGAGATATGACCTTGGTCAGCAACTCTGTGGTACCTAAGTACCCAACAATCACATATCATCTGAAATATCCCACAACAGAAACTTTTAGTTTGTCTTATTAGCCTTTCTTGATAGAATTATATTTTTACTATTACTAGTAGTCCTATTTTTCACTACGATTCCTCCTGAATGATGGATACAAAGGAAGGTCATTTAGAGTGTCTCATGAACCCTCTTATACGAGGATTCTCTAGGAATGATTATTCTTTTAGTATTGAAGAGGATTCTAAAGGATGTTAGGTGGGCACAGTTCCCCTGAAAAAGATGATTTTGATGATATCTATGCGGATAAATGGGATCTCCACATTGGTTGTCTAGGATACTCCTAGGGATTGGTGGATGAAACATTTTAGATACTCACCATATTTTATATGGAGTAGGTTGTTGATCCATTAATTAAATGATTAAGTTATTTTAAACTATATCCAGAGGGTATTCCTTATAGATTGCGAAAGTTTTATCCCACTTAGGGACTATCCAAGTCACAATGTCATTATTTTCTATAGACCCTGGCCTGGTAATTAGAAATCTGAATGTATTATATGTGGATTGAGTACAATGGAATCTATCTAAATGGCACATTTATAAGATTGTCCATTTAAATATAGTATCCTTTATTAATGTTACTAGAGGTGAGTGTGGGCGATCCCAGGGTTAAGAAATGTATCCCCCTATGGTGATTTAGCATTCCTAGAGAAATATTTTGTGATGTCTGAAAAAAGTATTATGGATTGGGATTTTAGAAAAATATATCAACTTAATTATGCATGGTTTTAGTGGTATGACATCTAGCTCAATGCCCTTTTTTAGGTTGTCTAGACAATTGTGGTTACATACCTAAGGATGGACTACTATAGATCTTGTTATTCATTACCTTACCCATGTATATGCATGTTTATATTTATTTATATATGTTAACTTATATATATATATATATATTAAAATATATATATATATATACATCACAAAACATTTCCTAGTTGATAAGGATCAGAGAGACAAGGACTAGCTGAGGTTTGGCCTTACTTTTATTTATCTTATCAAGTTGTCTCTCAGCTAGGTTGAGAACATTCCTTGAGAATGTCTTATTTGAATTTTCAATTAGTTTATTTCCAACATTTATAATTATTATTATTGTTATCCTAATGTGTAGATCACTTTTTCATACACTTCAAATTACTAGTTATGTGTGAGACCGAGTTGGATGATCCCTACTGAGTTTTTTAATGTCACCCTATTCCAGTTTCCATTTCACTGGGGTAACTAAGTATACAAATACTTGGTTTTAGTAATAAGAAGGGCCATGGATCAGTTTTCATCAATAAGGATGACTCATATATTTATGTGGATATCTATAATGTGATTTTTCTTAGAGATAACAGTAGATCCCAATACATTTTTTCATTTTCTTTTATGTAATCCTATATATATGATCGACATATAGGGATATTAGTTGTGTATGTTTGGTATGGTCATTTGTGATTTTGTATAATTTCAATTACTATTATATCATGATTCTATTTTACCTATTTACATCTTCTACACTCTAATTATTTACCTCTTGGATTATATCTAGGTATTTTCTCTATTTTTTTCTATGATATTAGAGCATAACCTCTCCATTGAAACACCCTAGGCCATCACTTCTTGTCAGAAACCACTAATATATGGAGAGGAATGTTTTATGCCTTGTGGTGAATTGGCTTTAGAGCTTTGGTTTAGTGGAATCTAGGTTGGGACGTTACATGAAAGATATTATCATCATTTTTTAAGGGTTTCAAAAGGATTTATTCTCTTATGACTAATCTAATGAAAAAGGTGATCCATTCACCTAGTTGGGTGAATTTTATAAATTCATTCTAGTCCTTAAAGATCATATAACCACATCACCCATCATAATATTTCAAGAACTATTTCAGGGTTATTTAATATATTATGATGCATTTGTATCCATTATATGTTATATTATCACTCATGGAGACCATGTTTTGGCTTATGGTTAATGGTAGTTGTGAATTAATGAGTTAAAAAAATCCAATGAATGACATGTAATTAGTTGTAGTGTTTCATGACATAAAAACTAGGTGCTATTATCCCTTTAGATAAAATTTCTTAATCTTCACTGGTCATATGATTTTGAAATATATATTCAATTAGAAATAAATGAAATTTAGGCAACATTTATGGATGTATTACCTACTGATGTTTGAATTCGACATTGTGTAAAAATATGGGAAAGTAAAGATGGTAGAAAATGATTTGAGTCTAAATTCATATAAGGAAGTAGTCATAAAGGATAACGACCAATGAAAATTATTTAGTGTTTTTGTAAATATGCATTTGGACTATGCCTAATATAATGATAATACAATTTCATTCCATGTTAATATTATTCATGAATTGGAGAAATTATAAAAATGGTATTAAATATCATACAATTATTACAACACCATAGGAAAAACCTAAATGTTTGTGAGACTACTATAAGTTGGAATGAGGTTGAAAAAACATTGTTATACATTTAAAACTGAATTATGTTCCCTTAATTTTTCTAAGAATGGATTCTTTGGTTGTATCACCATTAAAAACGGGTAATTCATCTAAGTATTTAGAAAATGTACAAGGTGATGAAACCTCATTTCATGTTGTTAGGTATGAAAAAGTGCTAATAAATTATGTTGTGAAGTGCCTAAATGTCAGTATGTGAAGGTTGAAGATCAACGACGGGCTGGTATACTACAATCTTTTCCCATTACTATATGTAAGTCAGAGATGTTTTACATTGAATTTATTTCTGGTATATTGAGGATGCAACATAAGCATGATTCTATTTGGGTGATTGTGGATTGAATCACGATGTTAGCACACTTCATCAGAATTATAGAATCCAATGGGGAAGAGGATTTGTAAAATTTATATATTTATGAAGTTTTCACGATTCATGGAGTTAAAATTTCCTTAATCTCTAATAGATTTACATAGTTAACTTCTCGATTATATAAATACATGAAATAGGGTCTCATAACTCAATTTAAAATTGTCTTTAAATATCATCCTTAGATGGATGGGTATTCAAAAGGAAGAATTCAGAATTTGGTATATATTCTCAGAGCTTCTTCCATGAGATCTTCCAACTCATGGGATGTTCACACACCTTTTAGAAATTATCCTATAATAACGACTATTTTTAGATTATACATATTACAAAATTCAAGTAATTATGTGGTCATCCTTATCATTATCCACTATGTTGAGTGGAAATAGGATAAACCTCTCAGATTATTCAAATTCATATGCATGAGACTACATATAAAATCCATATGATCCTCAAGCGAATGGACATTGATCACAAGCAATAGAAATATTATATAGACCATCTTCACGGACCTATATATTTCAATTTGAGGGACCAAAATTCTTGAAATGGTCACCAAGATATGGTCATGAATGCTTGTGAAATAAAGGGAAATTGAACCCATATTACATTAGACCATTTCAGATTAGTAATGTTATGTGTTGATGAGCATTACCACCAAGATTCAATATTTCTCATATTGTCTTCCCTGTCTCTCAGATGAAGAAGTATCACCTGGATCCCAATCTTGCTATTTGTTTGGACCATGTTACTCTTGAACCATAATGAATGTTTATCATTTTACTAGTTTGGATTATAGATTGATAAGAGAGGGTCCTATGGTAAAAAATAATACATTTAGTTTGGATATAATTGTTTCTTGGTAATATTCCAGAGGAATCCCAAGAATAAGATAAATTTATGTGGGAGAAGTGGATGATCATATTCTAGATTTTCAAGGATGAAAATAAAAATAGTGGATATACTGTAAGACCTCTAGTTTGTAGAATTCCCCCTTTAATATCTCATTTGATGTTAAGGAATGTTTAGATTTAGAATTTAGATGTTTATAGAATGTTTTAAATGTATGTTTGAATATGGAAATTTTGATCTTGTTTATTAGAATTCATGATCATGTATCCAGTAAACTGTGCAAGATGTTTTGTGGTCACTAGGAAGGTGTACAGTTGGTGCATTGTTTTCTCAAACATTGCAGCTAACCGCAAACATTTAAAATCATTCATAAAGAGCTGATTTTTAGGGTTAACACAAGGGTTTTAAAATGTGCATCCAAAAAATATGATGAGAAATAATTTTTATGGAAATTTTATTTTAACATAAATTTTCCCAAAAATCCGTATTCTTCACCCTCTTAATTAGGATCTCATTTTTTAGGGTTCCCCTAGGTGATTCTTGGAAATAATATTTCTTAATACTATAATTTTTATGATCCTTTGAGCTGTTAAAATGGAAGATAATGGTAAGATCTCAATTCTTCCCATCTTTTCTAAATCGAATCATTTTCGCATAAAATAACCATATATTGAGTCTTCCATGATTTGATAAATGGGATTAGAAAAGAATTAATAACATCATATTGTGATTAAATGTATTAAAATATAATGATCCTTTATCCATTTTTTCATGGTGGATTGTCAACTCCAAATAAACCCAAGGTAGATGGGTTTTCTAATTTCCACTATTATTGGAAATTGTCAAATCATGGGTTTCATTAAAATAATTCTCTAATTATTTTTAATTAATCCATAGTACCAAAAAAATATATATTTTTACTTACATTGTAGCTCTTCAAAATTGGGTTGTGGATGTCTCCGACAACATGTTTGATAATGTGAATAATTTGTTTTCAAAGAAATATGGTTTTTGACTTATGTTCTTGAAACAATTGGGATGTGTGTCTTTTTATTCACGTGTGACTGATCATGTTTAGATATAACTAAATCTGATAAAGGAATCTTGGGATGGATCATGTTTGTAATTTCTACAATTTTAAAATCCCAAGCTTCCACGGTACGCTTCTCTTTGAATAATACAGTAGTGTGGGTTGTACGCACCTTCGAGTTCTAACACACACCACAACCAGTCAAACTAGCGGTTATGAATAGTAATACCCGCATTTTGGAATTTAATACATTTTATCTTTAAAAATGGACTTTATACTTATATTTTGAATATCTAAATTATCTTACGGTGTTTTTAGTACATTTCTGATAACCTTCATATTTTGATGAATAGTGAAAATTACTAAATTATAATTAAAAAACTTTTTTAATAAAAATAATTAATAGTGGTAAATAATTAATTTGAGTGGTTTTAAACTATATTTAGAATATATTTTGACCATTTAATACAATTTTGGTCATTGGACAAAATTTAACATTAAAACTATAAATAAGAAAGTGTCAATCTTTTGATAATTATTATTTCTTAAAAACGCGCTTTTTGTTTTGACAGCGGGAATAAATTTTAAATTAATTTCTACCACTTCGGTATTTTGAATTTATAAAAATGGATTCCATATTTATAATCATTATGTCCAAATTATGTAAATTGGTAACTTTTTTTATACATTTTGAATAATTACTTCGGTAAAAATTTTATTTACCATGGCTAATGGGTAAATCCAGTAAATATGGGTACAAAAATAATATTATAATAATAATAGGTTACACTAAAACGTGTCCTAACCCTATTGGATGATATATGTCTGACCATGGGCATCTTTTAGTCTATTTGGGGACCCCATGGATCCACTTGTAAGTGATAATGACACTTTATATTAATTAAGTTAAAGTAAATACAAAAATGAAAAAAGCATATATCTTTTAGAAAAACAATTTTTACATAGAGTTATATATGTTATATTTTAGACTATAAATATTCCTTAGAAATATAAAACTATTTCCAACTTAATTTTATTTTATTTATAATTTGTAGACATTTAATAATGAAATTTATTTATGACACCATAATGATGCAGTATTTTCCTTGTTAATGATTGAAAAAAATAATTAGTATTATAAATTTTCAAATAAATATAATTTGAAAGTTTTGATACCATCCACGAAATTTATTGGTTAATATGACATGTTATTATTACTTAAATGAACTTTTTTCTAATTAATGAATTTTTTTAGACTTTAACAGAAATTAATTATTGAATAGTGTCAAAATTGACATAAATGAATTTTTAAAACAAATATTATATTATTAATTGATATTCTATTCCTAAAAATATAAGGTTCATCCAAAAAAATTATACAGTGATAATTTTATCATTAATGGACCACTTGGGAATCTCTTTTAAGTATATGGTATCTTTATTAACCATATAATATAAAAATACAAAGTTACATGGTAAATGTCTAACTAATTAACTAGGAGTTAAAACTATAAAATAAGGTCAATAAAGTGACCCAAACCTGTATAAAACCTATTTGTTGAGTGTTTTTATAACTATCCCTATCATAAACATTAAATAACCCACTTTGGAGCCATTAGAAACCAAATATTAATATATTATAAAATAATATTTCTTTCTTTTTCTATGGTGCCCATCACCCCTCTTATAAAAGGGAACTCTCCCTTCTCACTAATTCACATCTTCAAAGCCTTTCGGTTCGGCCAACCCCTGACCAAATATTCTATAAAATTCACTCACTTCATCCTAGAGGCATTAATTTAGTTATAAATCCATCTTAAGGAGCCCTTTTTATCAAATCAAAAGGAAGAACCCGAAGAAGAGGTAATGTTTTCACCACCCTCTTTCAAGTTCCACTCTTCTTCAACTTATTCTTTCTTTGTTATTTCCATTCTAAAATAATAAATCTAGTATCTCCTATATATTGTGATGTTATCATAATATGGTACTACCACTTTCATTATTCTATCCAACCCTTGAATGACATGTCACCATATGTGTGTATGTACGACTTACCGTCTCCACGTCGTGGTGTAATTGTTATTCAATACATTATTATTTGGATGGGTATAATAATGATGTTTAATTGATATAAATAATAAATATAACATGATAATGATTCTTTATATATGATATAACATCCAATTATATATTATTTTAATATCAAAATAAAGATATTTTCACTCGTGTGTATGTACGGACTACCGTCTCCATGAACGCGATGAGATTCATTCTCCATCATATCCATACAAGTATAATTCTGATTTGACTGTTAAAAATAAGGTTTAAGGACTTGATATAATTATGTATATGAATAAGATACAACCTACTAACAAAAAATATGACTTATGTAACAAAACATATAAAAGAAAACGAGTAAGTTAACACCCGAAACAATAATAATAAGATATTATTAACAAAGCAATGTTAAAATATCATATATGATATCATTTTAATATAGATGATTCTTTTATAATTTAATAACAATTATTTAACCATTATAAAATAGGTTAAACTACCCTTAGCCAAGGAAAAGGACATGGTAAGGGTTTATTTAACAATCTCTTCATTATCTGTGGTTGTTTATGCATAATTATCTACTGGGACCTATTTATCATCCACATCCATGTTTCTTTAAAATGTATTTAAAATCATTCTTACTATTTTACAGACTATGGTTTAAAGTCATTTATACCCTTGTTTTACGTTTTATAAGAAGTTTATAAAGAAATATTTCCTTCGTTTTCCAAACAAGGTCTTTTTTAACCTTTTCAACAGAATTAAGGTAAGAATGTCTTTTTGAACTTATATGATGAGTGCAGAAATTTTTGTCAATTATAAAATCGTCGAAGCTTCCCTTTAAGCTTTTAAGAATATTTTCAAAGTAAATGTTTTCTTTTATAATTATGTTACTTCTAAATGATTTAAAAAAAGGAGGTATTTCTCTCAAATAGTTTTAATTTCATCTATGTCAACATCCTATGATGGATTTTAAGCTTATTTGAAGTTGACTCATTATGATACAAAAAAACCATATTTTATTGAAAGTTTTGTGATATGTTTGACTATGGATGTGTTATTTTTATACCATTCATGGTTTATGGGGAAATTATTGACATTTCATATGCCAGTTTTAATAAGAATGTTTATGTTATTTCTAAACCTGTTCATATGATTAATGCATTGGACTTAGTAAGTGACGGGTGAGCCCGCTATATCTCCTCGATGCATTGGTAGGTATCATGAGACAAACTAGTGTTTTTGAACAAGGCCTTGACAAAATCTTCTTTGTAGCCTTGGCACAAGGCCATGACTATGTGGTAATGATAGTCTGACATTATGCATTCCATCATTATGAAAGTGGGATTTGATATTGCATGTGATTATTCGACTATTAGAATATCCATGTGAATAATTAAATAGAATTATTTCATTTTATCATTTCCATATTATTCTGAAGTTCAAGTTTAAAAGTCTTTTGTTTTATTTATACATTTCCTTAAATATTTATGTTTATTTATGAATGTTTCCGCTATATTGTTATCCTTCCTAAGAATATGAGCTCGCCCCTTTTAAATGTTTTAATTTTTCCCCGGATGTGAAGATGTATTTATGAATGACCTATAGGGATAGTATGAGGCTATATGAAGACAATATTTTGTTGTATTTTTTTCATTTTGTGATATAATGTAAGACTTATGAATATATCTAGTGATTACAAGGCTATTAAACTAATCGGTCTTTTGAGACTTGATCTTTTGTGATCATGACAATGTTATGTAATAATGCAACGACTCTGGGTAACTGGGGTTGTGGTTTACAGTTGGAACCAGAGAAAGTTTAGTACAAACCTTGGAATCTAGATTTAGATAAACTCTGATTAGAGCACATAGATCTAAGATGGACTTTGAGGATTTGTATATAATAACTTCCTAGAATTTTGGTATTGTAGATATTTTGAGAGTTTTCCGAGAAATACATCATTGATTGGATATGAGCAGGTAAAGATGGATCTGGAATAGATGTACCTAGGGGTAAAACACAAAAACACTATTTTGAGCTAGACTTGAACGAGAACTTGTGCACGACAACGGGCCTTGATTCACTCTTGGTTACGACACTCAAGGGGGATATGCTTAGGATAATTATCATTTTCATTAAAAACAATTATGAAGGGTTTATGAGTATATACTTTCTCAAAGAAATAATTGTTATGATTATGGATTATATCCATAAACTGTTCAATTTATATTAAGTGTTTTACAAGTTTGGATTTATGAATTATGATTTATAAACTAATCTAGTGTATTCCATTGTTTTTAAATGGTTCCTAGTAGAATAAATGGAAATCGTATCAATGCACACACTCCATGTAGGGATTTACCTCCTAATCAAGATAATTATAGTGGAGTTGGTGATGCAACTGGTCCTGATCATCTAATAACCATACTGGGACAACTCACTCAGGTTATGAATAATAACCATACTCGTATGGAACACCTTGATCCTCAGTGTAGAGGATCAATGTTATATCTCTACATGAGGAAACAACCACCAACATTCAATGGGAGTACAAATCCCTTAGTAGATTAGTAATGGATGAATTCCTTAGAGAAAATATACCATGCCTTGGGGAGTAGTGAAAGGGAAAAAGTTATCATGGAAGTTTACCGCCTCACTGGAGATGCTGACCAATGGTGGCCATTGATTCAAAACACAAAAGAAGATGATGAAGTATCAAATATGGAATGGAGGGAGTTCAAAGACATTTTCTTAGAAACATACTTTCCTCCTGACCATCAAGCATATATGGAAAGGCAATTTCTGAGTCTAAGACAAAAGGAGGATGAGAATGTCGCAAAGTATGAGGCTAACTTTAAAAGGTTAGCGAGGCATGAAGCATATTATATACGTAACCCAAAGAGTAAGATTGATCTTTTTTTTGGGTTAAAACTGTTTCTCTGTCGAGAATTAGTCTCACAAACCTTCTCATTGTATGAAGATATTGTCTCATGCGCTATCATGATAGAAAAATAATTCTCTAAGTCTTATGACTTTAAAGAAAAGAAAGAGAAGAAGAGATCTTTTGATCACTTTGGAAATGTAAATAAGGGGAAGAAAGGAAAAGTTGAATATCCATCCTACATTAAATGTGGGAAGAAACACCCAGGTACTTTCTTGAAAGAAATGAGAGCCTATTACAAGTGTGGTGAAAATGGACACCAAGCACATGATTGGAAGGGGAAGAAAGAAGCTACCAATGTTCAATGGTACAACTGCAGGGAGATGGGACATTATGAAAATGAATGTCTTAAGCATTTAGGGGAACTTACCTCAGAAAAGGCCAAGGGATCAAGGCCAAGCTTATGCTATCACTACTGCTGAGGTAGAATCTCTGAAAGATGTGGTGGCAGGTAATTTAATGGATTTCTCATGTTTAGAAAATGAATTATTTGATTCCAGATCATCACATTGTTTCATATCTTCCCAGCTTTCTAAAAAAATAGATATTTCCAATTGGAACTAACAAGGGTGTTTTCAGTTAAAACATTTAAGGGATTTATCATTAAAACAATGTTTTGTGAAACAGTCCCCTTTTGAGCACATAAATGTTATTTATCCACTGATATCATCATCATAACTATGATTGAATTTAATATTGTCTCGGTATGGATTAGATTTTAGACCATGATGCGAAGATTTATTATAAGAAGAAGGAGGTTACGATTTTTGATGATGACGATAAATAACACCTTATCTTTAGAGAAGAATCGTCACCACATAATTCTTATCATGATCCTCCCCCATTAGCTTAACTAAATTAAATTATTGGGGATTAAGAGAATGAAATAACTATGGGTGAGGAAAGGAATGTTCAAATAGGGGATATACCTATTGTGAAAGAATATGTAGATGTGTTTCCAGAAGATTTACCTGGACATCCTCCAGAACAAGAAATTGAGTTTCCCATTGATTTAATTCCTAGTTAAAGGTCTATATCGATGACCCCTTATAGAATGGCCATTGTGGAATTAGATAAACTAAAGAAACAACTATACAAATTTTTTAATAAGGTATTCATTCACCCTAGTGTTTCTCCATGGGAATCCCCTTCCATTTTGGTTAAAATGAAAGAGGTATCTATGAGGTTATGTATAGAATACATGGAAATTAATTCTATAACAATAAGGAACAAGTATCCCCTACCTCTCAATGATGTTTTGTTTGACCAACTGCATCGAGCTCAATACTTTTCAAAGATTGAACTTCGATCTGGATACCATCAGTTGTGTGTGAAGAAGGAAGACATTCCAAAGACAACATTTCGAACCTGGTACAGGCATTACGAGTTTATAGTAATGCCTTTTAGATTGACTAATGTACCCTCTGTATTCATGGATATAATGAATAGAGTTTTCAAGGAATATCTTGATGATTTTGTGGTGGTATTTATTGATGATATCTTGGTATATTTAAAAAGCTACGAAGATCATAAAAATCACTTGCGCATTATCTTGAAGACTATGAGAAGACATGAATTATATGGGATGTTTAGCAAGTGTAAATTATGGCTTCAGGAGATTTCTTTTCCGATCCATATTGTCTCCAAAGATGGAATCTATGTTGATCCTTCAAATATAAGAGCAATCCATGAATGGCCAGCACCAATGAGTATAACCAAGGTACGCAGTTTTATTGGTTTAGTAGGTTATTATCGATGTGTCGTCCATAATTTTTCCCGATTGGCTAACCCATTAACAAAGATCACACGTAAAGGAGTTAAATTTGTTTGGAAAAAAGCACGTGAAGAATTTTTTGAAGAACTAAAGAGAAGATTATTCAATGCTACTATTTTGACTCTACCATCAGGAAATGATGGGTTCATTATTTATAGTGTTTCATTGAATAAAGGAATTGGTTGTGTCTTTATGCAGAATGGTAGAGTTATATCCTTTGCATCACGACATATGAACATTCTTTAGAAAAACTACCCTACTCATGATCTAAGTAAGAATCTGTAATATTTTCATTGAAAATATAGAGACATTATCTCTATAGTGAAAATGTGAGATATATATCGATCAGAAGAGTTTGAATTATATTTTCTCACAGAAAGAACTAAACATGAGGCAAAGGCGATGGCTTGAACTACTCAAGGATTATGAATGCATGATACACTACCACATGAGGAAGGAAAATAAGATGGAAGATACTTTGAGGAGAAAAGATCATGGAGTTTTGAACAAAATGAGAGTTGAAAGGGATCCAATTATCATGGATATATTAATGTGGGATATGGGAATAACCATGGAAGGTGAAACATCGATACTTTTTCAAATGGTTTCCAAACCATCTTTACTAGAAAGGATAAAGTGTTCTCAGACAAATGATGAAGAGTTTAAAAAGAAAATTATATCTATGAATGATGGGATATTGAGTGACTTTGTGTATGAAGATGTAATTTTGAAATTTGGGAGGAGAATTTGTGTTCCAGATATACTTGATCTAAAAACGGAATTGTTGGATGATGCTCATAGTTCCAATTTCTCTATACACCCTGGGAGCACCAAAATGTATAGATATTTGAAGGAACATTTTTGGTGGGACAACATGAAGAGGGATATTGCTGATTTTGTGTCAAGATGTATGGTTTTTCAACAAGTGAATGATGGAAGGAAACATCCGGGTGGTGTATTGCATCCTCTTGCCATACCTGAGTGGAAATGGGATAATATCATGATGGACTTTGTCATGGGACTACCAAAGACTCCAAGAATGAACGATGCAATACGGGTCATTATTGATCATCTTACCAATTCAGAACATTTTCACTATATAATGAAAGATTTTCCACTAGAACGTCTAGAAAGACTATATATTAATGAAGTTGTGAGGCTTCATGGAGTACTCCTATCAATTGTTTCAAATCGTGATCCCCGTTTTACATCAAGATTCTGAAAAAGTCTTCAGAAATCCCTATATACTGAACTATGTTTGAATACTGCCTACCAACCTCAAACAGATGGACAATCAAAATGGACTATTCAAACATTAGAAGACATGTTGAGATCTTTCTCACTTTACTTTCAGGGTACGTGGGATCAATATTTACCTCTAGTGGAATTTTCCTATAAGAATAGCTTCCATTCGAGTATTCAGATGGCACCATATGAAGCATTATATGGAAAGAGATACCTCACACAAACCTATTGGGATGATGTTGGTGAAAGAAAACTCATAGGCCTAGAACTGGTGGAGGAAACGATGGAAATGGTTAAGGTAATCCAAAACCACATCAAAGCAGATCAAAGTAGGAAGAAGAGCTATGCCAATAACCAAAGGAACGATTTGGAATTTCAGGTATGAGATCATATTTTCTTGAAGGTATTTCCATGGAAGGGATTTATACATTTAGGTAAGATGGTAAAATTGAGTCCCAGGTAGCTTGGACCATATGAAATTCTAGAACAAATTGGGGATGTAGCTTACCGTTTGGCAATGCCACCAAGTGTTTCCAAAGTTCACGATGTGTTCCATGTATCATTGTTGAGGAAATAAATGCCTTCCACAATGCATGTACTCACCTATGAGGAATTAGAACAGGAACCCAATATGTCATATTGCGAAGATCCTGTCAATATTCTTGATACGAGAGAACACGGGCTGAGAAACCGGACGACTCGCCTGGTAAAAGTTCTATCGAGAAACCATGAGATGGAAGAGGAAACATGGGAACCTGAGGAACTTATGATGAAGAATCACCAGAGTATTTTTATGTAGTAGTATTCTAGAAATTTTTAGGACGAAATTATTTGATGTAAGGGAGAATGTAACACCCCAAGCTTCCACGGTACGCTTCTCTTTGAATAATAATACAGTAGCGTGTGTTGTACGCAACTTCGAGTTATAACACACACCACAAACAATCAAACTAGCCATTATGAATAGTAATACCCACATATTGGAATATTATAAATTTTATCTTTCAAAATGGTCTTCATATTTGGATCCAAAATATTCAAATTATCTTAGGGTTATTTTTGGTACATTTCTGATAACTTTCATATTTTGATGAATAGTGAAAATTACTAAATGTTAATTAAAAACAACTTCTTTAATCGAAATAATTAATAGTGATAAATTATTAATTTGAGTGGTTTTAAATTAAATTTAGAATATATTTTGACCATTGAATACAATTTTGGTCATTTGACATAATTTCACATTAAAACTACACATAAGGAAGTGCCAATATTTTGACTGTTATTATTTATTAAAAACATGTTTTTTGTTTTGACAGCAAGAATTAATTTTAAATTAATTTCTGCCAATTATATGTTTTTAATTTAGAAAATTGGATTCCATATTTAGAATCAGTGGGTCTAAATTATGTAAATAGGTAACTTTTATTTGTAGACATTTTGAATAATTACTATGGTAAAAATTTTATTTACCATTGCAAAAGGGTAAATCCAGTAAATAAGGGTAAACAAATAATATTATAAAAATAATAAGTTACCCTAAAAGGTGTAATAACCATATTAGATGATACATGTTCGACTATGGCCATCTTTGGGTCGATTATTGGACCCCATGGATCCACTTGTATGTCATAATGACAATTTATATTAATTAGGTTAAAGTAAATAAAACAATGACAAAAAGCATATATCTTTTATAAAAACAATTTATACATAAAGTTATATATGTTATATTTTGAACTATAAATATTCATTAGAAATTTAAAAATATTTACTACATAATGGTATTTTATTTATAATTTTTAGAAATTTAATAATTAAATTTATTTATAACACAATAATGATGCAGTATTTTCCTTGTTAACGAAAGAATCAAATAATTAGTATTATAAATATTAAAATAAATATAATTTGAATGTTTTGATTCCATAAACGAATTTTATTGTTTAATACGACATGTTAGTATTTCTTAAATGAATTTTTTCTCAGACTAATAAAGTTTTTAAGTCTTAGAAAAAATCAATTATTGAATAGTGTCAAAGTTGACATAATTGTGTTTTTATAACAAATATTATATTATTAATTGATATTATATTCCTAAAATACAATGTTTTGGAAAAAGGACTTATATAGTTATAATTGTATCATTAATGGATCACTTGGGGTCACTTGGATGTATATAGTGAGTTTATTGACAATAGAATATAAAAATACAATGTGACATGGTAAATGTCAAACTAATTAACTAAGAGTTAAAACCAAAAGATATGGTTAATAATGTGACCCAAACCTATCTAAAACCTATTGGTTGAGTTGTTTTAGAAATATCCCCACTTTACCCATTAAATATTCTACTTTTGAGCCATTATAAACCGAATATGAATTTATTATAAAATAATATTTCTAGATTTTTTTAAGGTTCCCCTCACCCATATTATAAAAGGGCACTCGCCCCTTCTCACTAATTCACACATTCAAATCCTTCTGGATCAGCCAAACCCTTCCCAAATATTCTCTAAACATCCCTCACTTAATCCTATAGGCATTACTTTAGTCATAAAGCCAACTTAAGGAGCCCTTTTGATCAAATCAAAAGGAATAACCCAAAGAAGAGGTAACGTTTTCACCACCCTCTTTCAAGTTCCATTCTTTTTCAAATTCGTCTTTCATTGTTATTTCCATTATAAAATAATAAATAGAGTATCTCCTATATACTGTGATGTTATTATAAAAATTATACAACCATTTTCATTATTCTATACATCCCTTGAATGACATGTCACCCTACGTGCGTAGGTACGGCTTACCGTCTCCACATCGTAGTGTAATTGTTATTAAATACATTATTATTTGGATGGGTATAATAATGATGTGTAATTGATAAAAATAATAAATATAACATGATAATGATTCTGTATATATTATATACATTCCAATTATATATTATTTTAATATCAAAATAATGATATTGTCACTCGTGCGTACTTACGGACTACCGTCTCCATGAACACGATGAGATTCATTCCCCATTGTATCCATAAAAGTCTAATAATCATTTGATGATTAAAAATAATGTTTAAGGACATGATATAATTATGTATATGAATAATATAAAACCTATCCATAACAAACAAGACTTATGTAACAAAACATATAAAATAAAACGAGCAAGTTAACACCCGAAACAACGGTAATACTATGATATTATTAACAAAGCAATGTTAAAAGATCATATATGATATCATATTAATATATATGATTCTTCTATAATTTAATAACAATTAGTTCACCATTATACATGAGGTTATCCTACCCTCAACCAAGGAAATGTACAGGGTAAGGGTTTATTTCACAATCGCTTCATTATCTGAGGTTGTTTGTACATAATTATCTACTGGTACCTTTCTATCATCCACATCCATATTTCTTAAAAATGTATTTCAAAACATTCTTACTATTTTAGTAACTACGGGTTAAATACATTTATACCCTCGTTTGACTTTTTATAAGATCTTTATAAAGGGATCATTCTGTTGTTTTCCAAACAAGGTCCTTTTTAACCTTTTCAACAGAATTAAGGTAAGAATGCCATTTTTTACTTATATGGCGGGTGCAGCTATTTTCCACCGTTATAAAATCATCAAAGCTTCCCTTACCATATTATAATAATATTATCTATTTAAATTTATTATTTTATAATTATTTTACTTTTAAATGATTTCAAAAAAAGGATATATTTCTCCCAAATAGTTTTGATTTCATCTATGTCAACATCCTTTGATGTATTTTAAACTTATTTGAAGTTGATTCATTATGATACAAAACTTCCATATTTTATTGATGTTTTTGTGATATGTTTGACCATGGATGTGTAATTTTTATACCATTCATGGTTTATGGAGAAAGTATTGACATTTCATTTGCTATTTTTATTATGAATGTTTATGTTATGTTTAAACCTGCTCATTTAAGGATTGAATTGGACTTAGTAAGTGATGGGTGGTACCAACTATATCTCCTCGATGCTTCTGTAGGTCTCATGAGACAATCTAGTGTCTTGGAAGATGGAATTGACAAAATCTTATATTTAGTCTTGGCACGAGGCCTTGACTATGTGGTTATGATAGTCTGACATTATGCATTCCATCATTATGAAAGTGGTAATTGATATAGCATGTGATTATTCGACTAGTAGAATATCCATGCGAATATATAAATGGCATTATTTCATTTTATCATTTCCATATTATGCTGAAGTTCATGTTTAAAAATGTTATGTTTTATTTATACATTACCTTAAATGTTTATGTTTATTTATGAAAGTTTCCGCTATATTGTTATCCTTACTGAGCATCTGAGATCACCCCTTTCAATTTTTTAATTTTTCCCAGGATGTGAAGAATAATTTTATGAATGACTTGCATGGATAGTATGAAGGTATATGAATAAAAGATGTTGTTGTAGATTTTATCAATTTATGATGTAATGTAAGACTTATGAATATATCTTGTGATTCCAAGGCTACTAAACTAATAGGTCATTCGATAATTGATCTTTTGTGATCATGCCAATGTTATTTAATAATACACCGACTCTGGGTAACTTGGGTCGGGGTGTTACAACAATCATATTGGGTTAACAAGTAAAAAATTCCTAAAATAATGACTCACCACTCAAGTGTTTAGGGAGGTCCATTGTATGCATGTACATGTGTGCGTGAGTGTGAAATAATTTCTGTGTTATTCCAAATTTGAATTTAATTAATGGCATCTTCCACATGAAAAGTGAAAGTCATATTTTGTTATATTGATTTGGGAAAATTTTGTTCATCTTATTTATTTAATATTGTGAAAACTTCTTTATATGCTTTTGATATTTTTTATATATATTTTATAATCATATGAGCTAACCTATTTATAGTCTACGTATAATGTGGGAAAAGTATATTGGGAGTTTAATTAGGGTTATGATTACTCACCCCCTCATATGTTCTTTTGTGTGTATGTAGATTGTTTTCTATTATAATGGGAAGGGGAGATTTCATACTTTAATAGCAGTGATCCTCAATGTTTTTGCCTTTGTTTATGGAGATTGACCTTTTTAGTGGTTCACATCTTGGTCTAGATTAGTGAAAACATGGTTCTAGACTTATTTAATTATTTTTATATTTAGTATTATTATCTATACTATTCTATTATTACGGTGATTTTGATCCTTGATTCATTGTTTATAGTTGGTTTTATTAAATTTTTTATATTTAGGTTTTGTCTCATGTATCCTTTAAATAATGTTCTTTTTTTAATTTATGTTTTTTTATCATTTGATGGTTTAGTGTGTGTAAAATGGGTAAATAGTTACCCCTGTAATCTTGATTTAAATAACTTGGAATTTATTTCTAGCCTTTGGTCTCCGAAGAATATCACCTAAGGTTAGTAGCATCTCCACCCTAGCCCAAGAAAATTGTTTTGGCAAAGTTTTTACAACAATAGAATATATTTATAGTATTTTCAGGATTATCATGAGCGTCCATTGATTTTACATTATTTTATTATTCTGGGAATTCTATTTGGGAAACACAAGATAGGAATATATAACGGTTAGGATACCTGATGTATAGAGTTATGTATATACATATAATGTATTATACAAGTATTTACTTCTAAAACTATCCAAGAGTCATATATAAACCGATTTATAGTTGTTTTATACTTGATATAGTTATTTATTATTTATATGATAACAAATTTAAGTTTGGGTGAAATATGAATCATCGACCATTATTTAATATGATGTATTTTTTAAAAAAGGGATACAATTTTAGTTGGATCACATTTAATAAAATCCTTTTTTGAATTGTTATAAAACATGATACTCATCTAGTACATGCTTATGTTTTAGATAACATCATCATCATTATCATTAAACAAAAAATACCTATAAATCCTTGATAAATAGAATTTAATTTATGTATCTCCTAAGATCGGTAACTTAAGAAATGTTATTAAGGAAGATGAGTGATTTAAGAAATGTTCATAAGGAAAATTATATGTGTAAAAATAGTTCATTATTAAGTAATAAAGTACTAAAATTATTCAACATGTTAATATAGATGATTATGGATGCATAAAATGATTCATGAAAGGTTTTAGAGTCATTGGATGAAAAAATTACCACTGTAATATCATTCAATGCTCATGGACCCAGTATGATTGATACATTAATTATTCAAGGAAATCCAGTCTCATATACCCAATATTATTGATCATATCAAATTATATTAAATATTATTGGATATGTTGATTACTTGATGAGGAAAAATGTTTCCTTAAAAATTTATTTTTTAAAAGGAATCAGTTGTGTTATTTTGAGTGATATATGATATCAACTGTATGTTTTACAAAGTGTTGTAAATATATAGGAGGTCAGAAGATGAATTTTTTTAAATCTTGAATGTTGTTTTCAAATAATCGAAAAAATAAGTTTCTATATAAATTACTTTTACATTTAAATATTAAATAAACTTATCATAAAATTTGTAATTCTATCTAATTTAGATCTTAAGATGATAATTTATACCATTATTATTTAAATTAAACGAGTTGGGTGTTTTTAATAGGCATATTTTAGGATTTGTTTATTTTTAAAACATTCTTTTAGAGGATACTAAAAATGTATTTTTTTATAGGGAATTTATCCTATTATAATATATTGAAATGTTTCAATAATATGATTGAATTAATGTAATATTTACTTATTGTAGTCAATGTTTTGTGACTATATATGAACTTGTCATCTGATGTCTAGGTTCTAAATTACTATAGAGAATGTATATGTAGTTAAAATTTTAACCTAGAAAAATAAAAGTTGGTTGAAAACAGTAACAATTTTAATTCAAGAAGCCAATCATGGTAATTGAAACCTAGTTTTTCTTGTAAGGAGAAGTAATAAATTTTTTATGTTTATATTATTCTAGATATATGAAAAAGTTTTGGAAACTCCACGGAGAGTCCGTATTGGGTATGGGTAATATGGAGATTAATTCTTAAATATTTAATGGTATATTAAAGTAAATGTATATTTTATAAGTTATATAAATATATATAGGTGTTTAAAATTAATGGAATAATTATTAATGTTTTTAGATTATATTTATGAATTAAAGAGTCGATGTATAAAATGTATATATGTAAATGAATGTGTAATGCCCATATGAATCATAAATAATGGATGTATATTTTCATTTTATTTCTCTTATATAATATGAGTATTAGTTAAATTTAGAAGAGTTTTTATCAAAAAAATATTTTATGATCAAATGTATACACATTGTTCATGATTCATAAATCAATATAAGATGTTTTGATAAGAAGATATGGATAAATTATTTTATCCAGGGTAAAATGTTTATCGAAATGTTTGTTAAATATGAGTAAATTTTTTTCTACCACCAATGAAAGTTATATTTTAATAAAGTATTATATTAAAATGAAAATTCCAAAAAAAACCATAATACCACATATGATATAGAAAAAATAGTTTATTTGTTAAATTTTCCAATCAAAAGGTAATCTGTGTTATTTATTAAATACAAAAGGGGTTGTGTATAAATTTAATATATTTATAAAATTAAAATAGTGTCTAAGAGGAAAGTGGGGATATTTTTGTACTTAAGAGAAGTTCAAAGTTAAAATATTGTCCCATCTAGGATTAAATAGAGTTTTACTTAATATTCTAATTAATTTTAACATGTATTTGTAAACAAAAATTTTAGTAGTCATATTTAGAAGGAAATGTTTTATGGAATAGGGTTCCAAGGATGATGATGGTAAAATTAAATTGTTCTAATTAGACAACATAATTTGACATCATAACAAATTATACCATGAAGTTAATAGGTCTGAATACGTTCAAGTATTAAAAAAAATTATGAATAGTATTCTTAATTCTCCAAATTATTCAAAATAGCTGACATCATAGATAGCTATAGATGAATATTTAAGTGGGAGGGTTTTACAAGATGGTTACATATAGATATCATAGACATTTCATATGATGTAATGTGTTAGCCAAATATAGAAATTGTAGCAAACAAAATGTTGATCTGGTAGTTTATGGGATACGATTTGATAAAATGGTGATTATGTTTTATTTGTTACATATTCCTAATGTGTTTGTTAAAAGTAACATTGAACATATTAGTTATAATTTATAATTTATGATTACATCATATTGGTTGCATAAATTTATATTTATATATACACATTTCATGAAGAGTAATGAAAATAGATCTCGTAAAGTACAACTTTGGTATTATCCATAACCAATGTTTGATATAGATTATTATAGTTTATGAGTAAATTTTATGGTTAGAATGAGTTAAATTATCATATAGTGATATAGAGTATGCTTATAAGGAACAAAACAATGAATAAGATTTTTTGTGTGAATTGGATGAGCTACTAAGTTTATCACATGGAGTGTCATATATATGTATTTGGTATACATGGAGTTGAAGAATAAAATTTTATTCCCCACTACTTGAGGTTGTAAAGACATCACGAATGAGAAAATGTATACATTTGTGGCCTACTTATGCTTGTCGACATACTTTCATAGCTAATACATTGATGGTGCAGAATGATTTTTCTTATGTATTCGGTTTGGGCTTCCCCAAGATGGGATTTTCACTCTCATATGATGGGTACGAAGTACAGAACATCGATTTAGATACAACGTGAGAGTGTGTGTCTACACAAAGATATGAAATATCTATCGAGATGAAGGACATGATATGTTTCTGTCCATAAGGAAAAATTTAATGTGATGTATTCATCGATTGAATCAGTATATACTATGAGAATCATAAATATATTAGTTTGATATATAGGATTGAAATACTCCATATACTATGGTCACTTGATGTATTTAAAAAAAGTAATATAAGAGAATGAACATTTTTAGATGATACAAACCAGTGGACACACTTATAAAGATACATTTGTTTAGCTGAAATCATGTGATTTCCCTTGATAGATTGGGTAACATTGAATCTTTTTTAGAGGCTACTCTTTTATTACATATATAAGTCTAAATATTAATATTTATTTTTAGTTCTATAAAGGACCATGGTGTTGTTATTTTTGGTTGATTGAATGAGGATTGAGTTTGAATTAAAGAGTTGCTATAAATGTTTTTTAGAGTTAATTTTTTTGGAAGATATCAAAATTGGATTTTTGAATATGGTTTCACAATTTATTTTATATTATATAATATAATATGTATGAACACAATTAATGTTAGGATTCAGTGTATTTGGGAGATTTAGGGAGATATTCCATAAATTTTTACACATATATATATGATAAATATATAAGGAATATTTCATTTTTGATGAAAATTAGGATTTACATGTTTGGTATATCAATACATTAAACATAATGCAAAATAATAAATTAATATTACCTCTCCTTGGTGTATACACTAGCTTAAAGAACCATCCAACTTTCAGATGAGATATATTGTACATCTATAAAATAATAGTTCCTAAAATGCAAAAGAGGATTACGATTTAATAGAATATATTTAGAAAATGGTACACATTTTTTTAATAGTTCATCATTTATATTTATCATTGTTACATATTATCAAGCATGGGGACCATCGACAATGGATTTAAGAAACTTCTATATATTCTGATAATTTTTATTAGACTCATTTGAAACCCCTAATTTAATAATATATAATTATTATGGAACAAGGTTATAAGATGAAATAGTTATGGGAATAAAATTTGTATGTCTGATAAAGAAGGGATAAAGTGATTTAACAAGTTAAATAAGGAGTGTCATGTTTATTTGAATTGGTTGATTCCTTAAATGTTTTTTCAATAATTAATATCTTTAGAGTTTATTATATGACATAATTTTAATCATTTATATCAAACTATTTGGTTACATTGATTAGAATAATAATTAATTTGACTTAATCATAGAGGGTGTTAGTGTTAATGGATGTTATATGTTCATAGTGAAAATAATATAGTGATAGAATGTAAAGGATGAGATTCCCTTTTATAATCTAGAATAATTACATAGTAAAAGGGGATAAAAATTACTTATTATCAATGAAATCATATAGTAAATTTTTGTCAGATCTAGAGTTACTATGGTAATAGAATATTTTTGAAAATGTTTTTGAAACCCATTAGAATAGTTATAAAGTATAGGGGTACATTTGGTTACTTGAGTTGGTACAGATGGATCCTTAAGTGAGGAATGTGGTTACAGATTGGTATTAATATACCCAAATGAATAATTTGATTACAAACTTTACCATTAATGAATTTTCATCAATATAGTACGGTAAGCAGTGTACGTATAAACTCGATGGGTATATTGTGGAATCAAAAGATGATCATGTGGAATGTAATAAATATTATATTATGATGTTTATAAATTGATTGTATAATAACTAAAATTCTCATTTCATTGAATTTTTATTTTATTTCTATGGTCTAGGTCATTGATAATCAACTAAGGAATATAGAAAAATGAAAATTTTCTATAAAAAGGTATTGTAAGACCAACAGAATGATACATTATTATGATTGATTTTGTGAACTGATTAATCTAAGATAAAATTATATCTATGATAGATGGATATAAATATAGATCATATAAGATATTTACCACCTTAACACTGATACTGTTTCTAGGATTTAGTGGGATGATAGTGACCATAACCTATTATACTGACTAATTTAGGTTGACACTGACAATAACATTTGAATGTCTATTTCACCACTCATCCATTTATTTTGGATGAGATTTTTTAGATATTTACAGAAGATAGTTGGAGATGAGTAATTACTCCAACATGAACAATTTGGTATAGATAGATATGGGAAATTCATAAAGCATAAATTGAATCAGAACATTATGGATGAGATGAAAAAATCTCCCCACATCCTCGAGACAAGAATATGATGGTTGGTAATCCACTAGAGTGGTAGTTCCATTCCTCTCCGACATCTCGAGGGATGAAGTGAATGATATTACACCTGACACTATCTCTATTCATTCCCCACTAGTATGGGATGTTGAGTACCTGATGTAGAATTATATCTCCAAATATGATGGTTTTCTTCATTATTCTAGTATTAAAATTATCTCGATAGATGTGTATTTCCTTTGACGTGTGGAAATTTATACAGTGATAGATTTAGAGATGTGTATTTCCTCCAATTAGAGATGTGTATTTACATTAACACTATATTGATATATGTAGATACACATTTCTTATAGTTCTAAAATATTGGAGGAGATATATATTTACTTCAACATCTCATGACATATTCATTTAGGCTGAATAATAAAGTGTGACTTCTATGATTGGTTTTCAACATAGTGTTTTTCTGTTTAAACATTATATCTGTTAGTTATAGAGTGAATTGAATGTGGTCCCTGAATAGATTGATCCAAATTGATTAGGATTATTCTTATGGGTTTTTATGATGTTTGGTGATGTTATCTTATCTATAAATTATATTCATTTTATTAACATATATAGTAGATGTATATGGGGTCTTATAACATATTAGGATGATAATTCTAGGTATTATTATACTCACCTTTTCATGATCACTTGTGTGTTGTTTAAATTCTATCCTTCTAGATCAGCTGATGTGGATACTGGAGAATCAAAATGTCTATATTGATGGTTGATATGGATAACAAGTAGAGTGGATACCTTATTATGAGGGTCAATCTCATGTTGATAGTGATCGATATTTCATATATTTGGAATGTCTTTTTCATATCTATGTATTTCATTTATATTAGCTCACATTGTATCACTGATATATATATATATATATCAGTGTGTGTGTGTGTGCGTTTTATATATTTTAAGTCTTTATATTTCATGTATGTAAGACGTATTTTGTATGTAAGACAACATGTGACTTGTTTATTAGAGGCAATTCCTCCCATTATGTGTGGATTCCTTATTGTTGGTCTCTAGTCCTAGCCTGATGGAGGTTTGAATGTAGAGTTCACTTACTTGTGAGTCTAGATGTGACAATAGATATATACGATTATAAATCATTATAAAAAAAATAGTTGTTTCATATAATAATTTTATGTAATTTTTCATTTATGTTCAGAAACACAACTTTTTCATATTTAGATTTGAGAGAACCCATTTCATGTTATGTTTTTCGAAGTATTTTTGTGCCCTGAATAAGTTACTTTTGTAATATGATATTTTTATTTATAGAAAAAAATTTGTCCAAGAATGTTATTGGTAAAGTGCTTCAAATGTTATATTTTATTATATATATTTTAGTAAAGTTTTTTTATATTGAAATTTATTTGTTTTAATTGTGAAATCAAGTAAATTATATTTGAAATGATGATTTTTTAGTGCAGATGTATGTATGTTTTTATTTAAAATTTGCATTTATTTCTTAATAGTTTTAGTTAAACTTATTAATGAAAAATTTATTAAAATATATTTTTTATTATATATCATTTTTTTTAAAACAACATGTGTTAAATGTTTTAGTAAATTTTAAAAAAAGTTAATTTCTTTATTCAAAACCAATTTTGAAAAAATAATGGTTCATTCAAGATTATTTTTTAGAAAATTGGCATAAAGTGTTTAAGATTATTGGGTGGACCAAGGGACTTACATTTGAGGGGTTTTGAGGCCTTAAATTTGAGGGTAACCCATATAATTTACATTTGAGGGTGGTTCATAGGCCTTACATCTATGAGTGACCCAGAGGCTTAAAATTTTTATGATTGATCTAGAGTACTTAATATTAACTCCTTAAGAATAGTTCTACATTAGGATGGAATAAATAAAATTCATATAACATGGGGTTGTCTTAGAGTGGAAAAAATATTATTTTCGGGGTCATCTTAGAAAAGATATGGATAAAAAGATCACTATTTTTTTCTATAGTCTATACACAATATTCACTATAATACTTTCTACAGTTTTTCTATAGTATGATGAGAATTATATTATAAACATGGGATTGATCCCTAGAACTCATGGATACCAATCCCTCTAACTTAATAGTTACATTGGGTCGGGTAGTATGAACCTTTAGAATATATACTTTTCAATTAGGGTCGTACTTATCCCTTTTACTCACTATCTTATCTAAGAGAAATTTAATGGTTTGAATATGAATATATTCTCTAATTCAATTTTTTTCATAATTTATAACATTATAATTCATTCATGTAATTTGATTGATGATTGAAATGTTTTTCAATTTTTATGTTAATTATTTTTTTCTTGTTACATATTCAAATAATAATTATTTTTATTTATTTATGAAATCCAATAAATAAATTTTTAGGAAATGAACATGAATATATTACTATAGATTTTTTAACCAAATAAAAAAACTCTCTATTGTTCGGGTTTCAAAAAACTATAGTTGTTTGTTTTTCATTGGAATCTATTGTTAGGGTTTTAGAAAATCTTAATAGTAGATCATCTATTTTTATAGTTCATAAAAACTGTAACAATATAGTTAAGAAATCATATCCAATACCCCTTTGATTTTAGATAGAAGGTGTATGATTATTGAACTATTCAACTATATTAAAATCTATTTTTAGTGTCTTGGGTGTTAATTATTTTTCGATGGTTTGCTTATAATATATTTATTATTATTAATGGTTTGAAATTTTTTTTTTGATAATTGGTGATATTTGGGATTCTAATTAGGGGTTTCTTTTGGTTTTTTAATATGAATAATTACATTCAGAATTCTATACACTATAATCTATATAAATTTATAATTATTTATATAGAAATTATTTTATGTTTATACTTTTTCATATACATTTTAATTCATATATATACCCTAAATAATTATATAGTATATTTTATTGATCTTATATAATGTTTTTATAAAATTATGATCCTAAGAGATTTTTTGTATATTTTTTAGCCCATGGTGGAAGGAGTGAGGATAATATACATTGGATATTATTGGTGTTTTTTTTCACACATAAATACTATTTAAAACTACGTGCTTCATCATTATTTATTTAAGGTGATTTGGGTTCCATGGTTATTGGAATGATTTGATGAACTTTA
Organism: Viscum album; assembly: GCA_963277665.1. Taxonomy (NCBI): domain Eukaryota; kingdom Viridiplantae; phylum Streptophyta; class Magnoliopsida; order Santalales; family Viscaceae; genus Viscum; species Viscum album. The sequence goes on along the minus strand of OY728153.1, from coordinate 544,931,872 downwards.
ATGAAGTTAAAAATTGGAATTTAGATTTGAACTTATTTAATTTATTGTGGTAGTGTATGACATAGATAAAAAATATATAGAAGAGAATTTCTAGACTAGATATACATTGAATAGAGAATAATTAGATATTATCCTAATGTGATAAAAGGGATAAAATTAGAGAGGTGGAGAATTTATTGTGTTCATATGTTGGGCATATAAAGTGGATAAGTGATTTTATACTATACAATAAATAAGATTAAGAATAATGAACCGAAATCAATAACTTTCTAGCAGTCTAATTAGGGATATGTTCAATACTCAGATGGGGGTAAATGAATGTTGATGGATTTTTATCCAATTTAAAACATTTTCAACTCTATCCTTTTAGCTCTACACTAGTTACGAAGAGAAAAACAGTCATTTTATCTTCCTAAAATCATCATTTCCAGAAAAAAAAATATACGTACTATAAAATAAGTACCATAACAAACTTACAAGGATCACCTCTAAAATTGAGAAGGAAAATCCTTTATGTGACACATATTCCTCTGATATTACACAACATAATAATATAAAACTATAGGTTCATGATGGTAGGTTATATCCTAAAACTCATTTTACATGCCTCATGACTATGTTTTGGTGAATTTCACATTCTTTAAGCATCTCATTGGGTCTTTATACTACCATCATGATGGTTTAAAATAATGTTTTCTATCAAAAATAATACTTTCACCAATATATACTATGTAATTGCATTGATGTTCCAAATTATTATTTTCTTTGTATAATTACACAATAACATGATACTTATTAACTTTTTGTGCACAAAAAATGAAAAAAAATCATCTTCATTTTATTCCACACAAAAAATCTAGAAGGGTTTCTATGATTAATTATGCTTTTTTATGTTCTTTTAAAAACTAATGATTATTTTTTTGTATAAAAATAAACTAGAAAACTTGTTTCTTCCTCTTCCTTCCATACTAAAAAAGGTTTCTTAATATCAACCCACAATTAATAAAATTTTTCTTCCCTATACATCCACTATATCCTTAACACTTGAATGTGAAACACCTTATTCCTATTAATCTTATAGTGTAGTAGCAACACCTTCTTCTAAATTTAATTTTAATTTAAAATTTAAATTCATGATTCTAAACACAATCAATAATTTCTCAACTTATATTGATTATTTAAAAATCATTATATCCTATTGTACCTCTTATTCACAATTGATGATGTTAAATGACTTCAGAGTTCAAGTGTGAGGGGATCTTGAGTCAAAAAAAAGATAAATATCATTAAATTAACTTGAAATTGGAATTATCCTTTTGACCATAGATGGAACCACGAAGTGTGGTACCCTGTTTTGGTCCATCTTCACTGATCCACTTTGAATCCAATCTCAAAATTCCATACACAGTGGAGTGTACTCCTTTTTTAATTTTGAAAATACATTTTTATTCCCACAACATAATTCTCTATGGTTTGTTTCTCTAGGTTTCATAATTCCCAACCATTTTAAATTTTCCTCGATCAATGCATCCATATTTCTACATATTTATAAAATGGACACCATGAATGAACCATAGTTTGTTGATCCCCATATTGATTCCCAAAGCTAATACTCTTTATCATTTAAAAATGGTGACATAATTTATATATACTTTCATACTATTTTTAATTTGTTAAGATCTAAATTAAAATGCCTTATGAAATACAAATTTGGATGATGCTATCCACTTTTTAATATAACTCAAAGAACTCTTGGACATCATGACATATTATTCATTTTACCATGTGAATGTTAATACATCTTCTTTTGAAAAAAATCAACATTATTTTCAATTTTAGATCATATTTTCCATTTTTACTTTTTATTTGATTTCAATTCAAATTTTCAATGACCACCATGGTGTGGAGATGTCACCATCCCTTAAAAATTATTCAAACTCCCATATTGAAGATTTAACCTTATTTCATGTTTCTCCAATCATTCCAAAACATTTTAATGAACATCTGATCATGTAAAACATTATATCACTTGGTTTTGATCATCAGTTATGTGTTGTAATAAAATGCACCAATATCATCCACTATATCTTCCCTTCACAATTCCACCATGGGAAAAAGAATCATCACAATAGTTTTTGTGAAAAAAAATACCTTCGTTGGGATTTTATTGGAAACCAAGGAACATAAATCACTTTAAAAATCATTAAACTTAGTAATGAATCAATATTCAATCGAACATAAGGAAACATAGTTTATGAAATAATGAAATTTAATAATAAAATCATTTCATCCATAAGAGTGACTTACATTCACTTCAATATAGCTCTTGAAACCTCTTGATACAAATTGATATGAAAAATATTGACACCAATTAGGAAACTGACATGTATGAACCTAGATCTTATTTTCAAGCATGGATCTGTCTATGGGTTATTTTTTTTAAAAAGGTAAGAATTAAAAATTACTCTAGGTTCAGGATTTATACTTAGGAGTACACGTCGTGTACCCAGTTACCGCGTACAACCGTGTCATGGTTGTGTAAAAACCAACACATGGATATCTGGGGTGACGTGTCAGACCACTAATGTAGATGGCTGGTTGAGGAAAATACATGGAATGTTCATTAATAGTTCACATTGTGTAGTATTTCATTTAATTGACTAAATGGATCAGGGTCGCTTCTAATCCCCAAAAACATCTTCTTCTGGTCGTACCACACGAAGGAGTATCTGGAATCATTGATTTTTATCCAAGACACCATTTCTCCATCCATGTTCTAATTCTATCTATGATGGGTGAGTTGGTATCCCCTCGGTGAGTTCTTGGTTCTTCTAGAGCCTCTCCTATTGATTTATTCTCTCTCTCGATTTATTCAAGGTTTAACGTTTTTGACATTTTTGTATGTCTAAAACATTCTAGGCCAATTCAAGGGCTGACATTCGATATTTCTCTCCGTACAATGTTTAGGTAGGTATTTTTTTCCTTTAGTTGTTTTTATATGATTTTCATATGCTAATGTTCCGATTACCCATGTTTTGGTTATTTCGGGTTAAGGAAATTGAACCCAATTTTATCTTCCATAGATTGATTGTTGGATTATGGGTTTTTGATGTGATATTATTTGGTATTTCATGTTTATGTAATAACCCATGGTTGGGTTTCATTTTTTGAATGTTTAGTGTTGTTTGGTAAAGGTGTCCTATGAGTCAAACCTTATTTCCTTGCCATGCCTGATAGGATTGAACTAGTAATATTTTGTTTCTTGTTAAATGCTTGTGATATTCATTATAATTGTTAATCCTTGTTGTATTTGAGATTACATTGGCATGATTAATATCATTTATGCATGATCGAATTGCCCAGGTCTTTGAGAACTTTCTTTAGTTAGACTAGAGGGGGAATTGACGTTATGGGCTTCCTCAGAGTGTCTGCTATATTTCATGTTGTGAGACCACATGGGGGATTAATGGTAAATGCTCCCTCATAGTTTCTATAGTTTACATTACAAGACCACCAAGTAAATTAATGTTGTGTACTTCCCCAATGAGTATGTAGTTATTGTGGAATGACCATAGGGGAGATTGATGGTGAGTTCTTCCTTAGAGTACCTTTGCCTTTTTATTGCATTTTGGCCAGAGGGGTTAGAATATGTGAGTTATCGAGACAGTTAATGTAAATATTGAATGTTAGTAACACTTCTACCAAGACAAAGTGATATCTTAGATTTAGTCCCATTAGGTAGTCTTCTGAGATACCTATTTGTGATACTCATTTGATTAAATTATAAACATTAAATTTTAATGAATGTAAATGGAAACTGTTGGATTGGTAAATTTTTTGTACTCCTAGTTCCTTAGTTGCATTTCCATTATTACCTACTATATACTCAATGATATTTAGGCACAAATATTTTGGTTGTTTCCTACTGGGATTCATATCCCACCTTGTTTGGGTTATGGTTTTGGACCCAAAGTGCCTATATGGTTGTAGGTATAGATAAAGGAAAGTGCCCTTCGTCATCAGGTACTTGATAGCTCTAGAGCTGGAGAGAATGGGACCAAGATGAGGTTTTCAATGATGTTGGAGTTTATTTGTCTTCTTTTGTAGTTTGGTTTAGTACTTTATTTTAGAACTGTGTGTTTTTTGGTAGTTTTCTTAGGCATATGTGACAAGTATTATTTATATGTGTTCTTCAGTGGTTTATTTACTTTTAGTCTTATATTGTTTATTATTGTATTGTATTATTTATTCCACTACTGTTTATTTTTCTTATTATTCTGTTGTTCATACTCTTCCAATGAGGGCATAATTTTCCCACTATCACACCCATGGACCTCCCTTCTAGTCAGCAGCCTCTAGAATTCGGAGAAATGTACTTGAGTCCATGCGACCAATCATGTACGGTGCATCTTTGGGTGGCACTTAGAACATGGATGTACACAACTACTCTTTTCCTTTGATTCTATATGTTAAAATCAATTGAAAATATATTGGAATACAATTGAGTATCAAATAAAAACATTCAATAGTTTCTCAAAACTATTTATTAAACCCACAAATTTCATGGTCATTCATACATTATCACCAAAAATATTATAATTGTTTAAATACAAACTTTGTAAATTTTCCCATTTAAGAACTATGACCAAATATATCTTACACCAAAATGAGATCTCTCCTCAAATTTTAAAAATAGCATGTCAATGGATTACTGAACCTATATTGTCTTCTCTCCAATTTTCAATATAATAATGTATAAACACAAAAAGTTATTTATGTTTTATATTATCCCCATTTCATAATAATGATCCAATGAATTAGATGATAGAGAGGACATAAATTTTCATAATGTATCCTTTAGTGAATAATGGTTGAGAATTATTCAATAAACTCCATGTCTTGGCATATAACGCCCCATTAACTAAAAAACACATTAGTCAACTAATCTATTCTTCAACTCCCATTTCAAATTAGGAGAACACAAATTCTTTATAAATTCATCAAAACCCCATTATAAAGTATCTTTCTTCTCACTACTCTTAACATTATAATTTTTTGAACATTGAGAACATTTTATAAAAATGGAAGAAACTTATTAGTATATTTTATTTTCATATATTTTTATTTAGATGACCCTTCTAATTTTTTCATTAGTTGACTAATCTTCCCAACCTTTCATTAACAATATCCAATGACATCTCGATATCATTTTTGTTATTTTTGTGAAGCATATCCTCCATCTATATATTATTTCTCTTATATCTAATAAGAAATAATTTAGTGTATTTTTTTTTGAAATTGGTTAATTGGTGGGATCCTGAGACACTCTTAGAAAATATAACCTTGTTGTTCAAATATCTCACTTATTTTATTTTACCCAATCTAAAAATTCTTCAACATGACACGTAATTATTGTATTGCATCCTATTTTAGATTATTTTATTTAAAGTATTTCTACCATAGAATGTGTTCCTTCAATCACTCTTTATAGACAGAAATGTGATCCCTATACTCAATAAACTTCTCATCATATGATCATAGTCATCGTAGGATAATAAACGACCATAAAACCCAATATTCCTCTAGGACCATGCATCTGTAAAACAAAAATACATCTTTGAAATTATCCATTTTGAAAGTATTCTTAACATAAGTTAGATGAAATAGAATAATAGTATATTATACACATTATCTTATTCATTTTAGAAATATTTTATTAAATTTATTTTCTCCACACACAATTACAAATGATCTTTTAAATTTTCACTTTACAATATAGAACAGATTCTAAATGCCCTTTTATTATTTGGTTTTCTCTGTTATTTTAATCATTTATTGGGCATTTACCTCTTCTATAATTTTCTAATAACATTAATTCATCATTTTCTGAGATCCTTGTTTATTTTAGTTATCTTAAATTCACACTTCATCAACAAAACATTTTTCTTTCCTTGAACAATATCCCACTTTTTTCTTCGAATTAGAAAAATCACACCTGAAATTTTTGCTATAATATTTTTTCTCAAATAGCATCTCCTTGATATATTTGGACTCTTTAATATATGAATGACTCTTCTGAATCAATAATTCAACCATATTCTTCTAATTGGTGAGTAATTATCTTAATTCTTTGACACTAAAGAGTATCTATAAATTTTCAATCTGAATTAATCATTATCTAATTCCATCTTATTGATTCATTATTCAATCACTTATTTTCATTATCTAACTAAAAACCAAATATAAACTCTTATTAAATTATTTATTTAATATGGATTCTATTTTAGATTTATGTACCTCTTCACACTACTTGATAAAACTAATTTGTTTTTGAGTCATCTTTACTTCTTGACTCTAGAATCAACAAGAGTAATAAATTTGTTTTCTTCATTCACACTTGAGGAACAAAAAATATCACTATTAAATCATGTTGATTCATGAATCTTGGATAAATAAAGGCTCACTTTGGTAAATCAATAGTTATTTATTGAATAACATAATAAAATATTACCTCTTCTAATATTCTAAGATTTCTTCCTTGAAACTTCTTAAGAGGTCTCCTATTCTAATTCACATTTATATTTTCTAGATTTAGGCAATATGAAGGGAAGTATTCAATACCACCATAGCTAGAACACATTAAATAAAACATAACAAGAAATTTACCATCACCTATTTAAATACCACTTATAATTGGTGACATGATCTTTTCAAACATCACATCAACATATTCATCAAGATTTTAACTTCCTACTTCATTTTTATCTGCTTTAACTTGATGAATTTTATTTCAGGATTCTTCCTTATTTTTTTATGTTAATGAAATTTTATTCTTGAAAGCGTACATATTCTTTTCAATGTATTACATTCATTTCTCATATGAAATGAAAATGTTGTCAAAGTATTCAAGAAAAATCATATCAATATTATGACCCTATAGAGAAGAGACTATGTCATAATATTTGTCTAGTATAACCAAAAGAATATTCCAAACCAATGTCAAATATCTAAGAGTCTCACAAAATACTCTAATGGTTCTCACGACCTCATTGATCCTTATGAATAATTTATCAAAACATTAACCTTTTAGAATAGGAAAATACGTATACGTCATTTAAAAAACCTACAATTTATCACTTTTGATTTTGATGTTTCCTTAATAGATATTTTATAGTTTTTCCCAAATTACATTCACATTTTTACCCTCATGAAATTTAAAAATTCTTTTTCTTAGCGAGAGATAATAATTTCATTCATTGCAAGCCAATAAATCTCAAAATTCTACCTAGTATCACATGGAAAATATAATCCATGAGGTATATGTGTAAATACATCTATCATAATTTATATAACATCCATGCCCAGTTAAATAAAGTAGGGTTGAATTATTTACTTCAAAATATTTTAATTTTCCCATTGAATTTGGTAACCTCCATTCTATTCATTGAATTAAAACCATCCAAAATAGATATATAATCCATAGTACAACACCAACTACATTGAACACCCTCAAAAATAAAATTTGGATACTTCTTCACTTTTGAAATAAAGGGAATAAATCAAATATAAATAATACAATTAGATGTTAACCCTAATTTGATGCCAATTGTGAGGACTAACAATGGATATTTCCAACACTAGTAGGGGTGAATCAATGTTCAATATATCCCTAATCGATCCTATCATAAACTATTATTAAAAAATTATAGTTTTATTGCTTTATATATGTATTTTTTTAATTTTTAGAATATCATATTTTATATTACATATATATATATATTATTTTTTTATATTATTATAGTTTTATAAATTTACAAATTTATACACGATAATAAGTTTAATATTATATCAGGTTCTATTCATATAATTTATATATAAATATTTACTAATTATTTATAACTTTATAATTTTATAACAATATATATTTATATCTATTTATAGTTTAATATGTTTATATTTTATTTTACAATTTCAATTGTATAAATTTTACATTTATATATTATGTTTTTAAACTTTTATAATTTTATAAAACTATAAAATTGTATAAATTATATATAATTTTATAAATTACATGCACTTTTTTTAACATTATATTCTTTTATAAATTTATAAATATTTATAAATTAGTTATTTCATTATAAAATATACATATTTTTTTTATAAATAATGAATACTTTTATACTTTTTTTAATTTTTTAATAGTATTATAATTTTATAATTTGCTAATTTTTACTTTTATAAATTATAATTTTGTATTTTTATAATTTTATAATATGGCTATTATTATTTTAAAAAAAATATCTATTTATGTGTCACTTTTTTTAAATTATTATATTTTTAAATTATTATGGATAGAAGTTGTATGTTTCCTTCTAATCTAGTTTCAAATGAGTTCCATAGTCTTCATGAAATATTTCTAGATTACACTTTCAATGATGTTGGTGAGGGAGAGCTTATTCAATTCCCATGTTAAAATTTCTTTTGAAGTCTATAATTGACTCATGAAAAAATAAGTAAAAATATTACTCGAGTTTAATTTTAAACTAAGTATAAGGTATGACACTAAAACAGAGAAACATTTCAATTATGATAAAACATTGAAAGACATGACTTATGGAGTCTGGAAGATATGTTATCTGATCGGTTTAAACTTATATATCACGATGAGTGTGCAACCAAGACATAATTTGAAGTAATGATTTGATATTAGATTTATTGTTTATTCACACATATCCTGAATGATTAAATTGATAAATTTTTAAATGTTATGGGGGATGATAACTCACTAGTGTATCCTAGATGTATCAATATGTACAAGAATGTGTTTTTGATGAAATAATTACATGGGAAAGTGATTTATATATTTATTAATTGTTGGATTGACTACATTCTTGAATTTTTTGAGGACTTTATTCCAAAATATGTTTATAATGAATCAATGTTAATTTTCTAGTTAAGATTTACATGTAGAAAAATACATGTTTTCCCTTGTGATTATATGATATATTAGATTGAATGTGAATATTTAAATGATTGTAACCAGTGCGGTACATGTAGATGGAGGTGGAATAAATCTATCATAATATATATAGGTAACATGAAGGTTTGGTGGAAATATACATTGACATGGAGGTTTTGATGAATTTATATGTAATAAAAATGGTAGAAGATATGACATAACATAAAAAAATGAAAACATAAAGCATTTAGTGCTCCAAATAGATGGATTAACATGTAAAAGGTTTTAAAATTTACATATTATTTTTAATTTTATATTCCAAATGTAATATTTGGGTTATTCAATGATGAGTTTAATGAATTTACTGAGAATCATAAAATAAAAAAATGGAACATATTTATTCATATATATAATCTTCCACCTTGGATCTTCATGAATAATCCATATATAATCATGAACACATTGGGTTTTATCCTAAAGGATATTAGGAATTATATAAATGTATATCTACATCTAATGGTACCGGAGTTGAACCATTTTTGGACCAAAATTATTCTTATATATGATGATTCGAAGAAAAAATCATTTAAAATGTGTGATACACTTATATGAACTATAAATGATTTTAAAACCAGTAGAATGATGTCAATTAAATAATGAATATAAAGATAGCTATTACAGTTTATGGAAGAAATACAAGATTAATCATAATGAAATATTGATTATGTTTTAGCTTTATAGGTCATCATATTTTCCCATTGCTGAGACTACCCTCTAGAAATAACTAATTAAAATTTTATGGTATTGTAGGGAAAGATAAACTGTTTTTTCACATGTTAGTTATTGAATGTTTTATAGAGAATGAAATATTTTTTGGGGCTTTTTGTAAAGTGAGTATTAATATAATAAAGTGAATGAGAATGCATAGAGATACACACTTCAATTGTAAGAAAAAGTATATTATTGGAATTACATAATTGTTTCTTAAATATGTCGTGACATTACATACATGTGATGATGTTGGTAAAAAATCCCTCAATGTAACAATGTTATGTTTTGGGTTGATTGTGTTTGTTGAAAAACAAGGTGGAAAAAGTCAATTATAGTGTTCTCGCAAGGTTGTTGACAAGATATGTTGAAAAATATCCAACACAAAGGAATGGATACTATGGAGGAGGAATAAAATAGTGTGTGTACAAGGTGGTACCATTTCCCAGTGCTTTCCAAATTTTTGGGGTCTGAAATTTTTGGGATGTTTCAATCATCATGAAGGTTGTATTTCCATAAATTACTCATAAAAATAAGAAAAATGTATTATTTTTTAGAACGATTTATATTTTATGATAATGTGGATCTTTACAAAGGCATCTAATGTCTCAATGTCTATGTTTCATAAAGGTGTGGATCATTTCAAATGTAGAGTCAATAAGGTTTTCCATATACCTTTTCCATTCCTTCATACTTGGGGTAGATTGTTAAGTCAATAAGGTTTCCTTATGACTTTACCATTCTTTATGGTTTTGAAAATCACAAACACCTTATCACAAGAAAAATTTCTTCTTACCCTATGTTTTACTTCGATAATAAAATTTTCCTTCACCAAGTAAATTTATCCTTACCATATTTGTATTGTTCATATCATAATTTTACTAAGTATAAAATTCAGTTTGAAACCAAATCCTCATAATCCTATAATTACCTAAATATGAAGCATTCAATTTAGGATCCGATTTCTCAGAATTCTGATTACGAATTCTGGATACAAACTCTTCTGGGTTCCGAATGTGAATTCTTAATTACGAATTCTAGATACGAACTCTTCTTAGTTCTGACTCCAAATTCTGATTACGAATTCTAGATACGAACTATTTTTTGTTCTGAATTCGAATTCTGGTTATAAACTCTTATGAGTTCTAACTTTGAATTCTCATGAACTCTGACTCCAAACATAGTGAGTTCTTGTTCCGAATTCTTTTGAATGCAGATTCCAAATTTTCTTGAAATGCAGACTCTGGAATTCTATAGAGATTAGGATCCAAATTCCTAGAAAATAGAATCCATATATCCTTGTATTATAGATTCTGAATTCATTTTTGGTTATAATCTGAACATTCATATTTCCTCACATTCTGAATATTTTATTTTTGTTATGTGACCATAATTTTTATTACACTTGTTTTGTTATAAAATAGTGTCGTGCATTCGGTTACTAACTAACGGTTTTTTGAGTGACATGTGTATAGGTACCTCTACAATTCAAGGAAAAATATGACTATTAGAGGAGGGATCCGCCCATTGAATCCATGCCTATAAATAAGAGCTTATTTGAAAGATCTCAATATTGTTCGATGAATCTAGAGATTACATGCTGCTGAAGTGATTTTTAGAGAGACACTTTCATTGCTTTGTGCATACTGAACTTATTGTTCAGATTTGATTTGTGTGACACCAATTGTTGATGTGTATAATAAAGGTATTCGGGGTATAGGAATACAGAGGTTCCAACTACCTTGATGTTGAGGGCTTCCTTGCTGAGGAAGATAGAGGTTACGACTACCTTGAAGTTGATGGATTGTGGGGATGCAAGACCGAATCTGATCTTCGTATCGAGGGACTACCCTTGTGTGGGTAAGATAGACTTTCATGAAAGTATAAATCAATGGAGCTTTATCCAAGTTTGTTGGATACCCTTATCTTTGGGTTAAAATAATTACTACTGTTACTTTTTTTGTTACAAGTTTTTATGTTGTATTTGTATTGTTGAGGAAAGTATCAGTATATTATACCTTTTTATATTTGTACTCTGATTTAGTTAGATTCTATACGCTTTAAGGTAGAATCTTAATCCTTGTAAACATTCATTAAGTTTCATTTTCCGGAACTATCTTTCTGGATTCACTTTCTCGGAATCATATTTCCGGAATCAAGCAAGTGTGTAGAACTAGAGGATTTTTGAGTTACCTTGTTTAACCTTTTCAATCAATAGGATGGTTTCTAACCCACTTTAAAAGGTCCTAAAGAATTTTTAAAATATTCAATTCAACCCCCCTCTTGTATTTTTGAGAATAATTAGATACTCAATATAGTATCTCTATTATTTTGATCCTACATTTGGTATTATAGAGTAAATCATACTCACATACCATCTCAAAAATTGGTATTAGAGGATTGGTTCAATATAAATTAAACTCACGATTATATTCAGAAGTGATTTCATCTCATACTTTTCTTGGAATCAGTCTTTTGGACTATTAAAGTTTGGATTCATTTTTTATTAGAGATACTCATGTTCTTTTTTTTTCTTGCTTAGGAATATTTTCGTTGTTTACAAACATTTTCTATTAACAAGTTTTTGTGGAAAGATTTTTCTTAAAGATGACAAGAATAAATGTTGGTTCCATAGAAAATCTCAATCCCACTAGACCACCTATATTTGATGGAAATGAATATGAATACTGTAGAGATCGAATGAATATATTCATTTTCAATACTAGTGTTGATAATTTTGTTATGCATACTGGAGGATATAAAATCCCTGAAAAAGAAGCTAGTACCTTAGCAAATCAATAAAATCATGAATATCAACTTAATTATAAGGTACGTAATACTTTTATTTATTCCGTTACTAGAAATATATATAGCCAAATTTCATCTTGTGAAGCAGCAAACTGTATTTGGAAGAAATTTGAAGTTACACACTTTGGAACTTCCAATGATATTAAAAAAATAAGAGCCTTTATTAGAGCTGCATATCATCGTTTTTTCTTTCCTTATGGAGAACCCATATGTACGGTGCAACAATGATTCATGACCATTGTGAATAGTTTACTATCCATGGGTGAGAAAGGATTATATGATGAATATCTTGTTTATAAGATCACAGACATTATGCCCAATGAGTATGAATCCAAGAGAATTGCTACTGATGAAAATAGTAATGTTACTCAGATTACTCTTGATGTGTTGTTTGGAACTCCTCTTCAAAATGAGACTAGAATGAAGAGAGATGCTGACAACATAAAGAAGAACAATGGGAATCGAAGTGTTTCTTTTACTACAACTTCAAATCATATGAAAGGTATGACTCCTGAGAGAGTTACCAAATACAAATCTAAGAAGGTTGTTATACAATCCGAGGCTAGTGGAAGTAAATTCTCAGAGAATGTGTTAGCAAATCTTCCTCGAACGATTAACAAGACAGCTGGACAGAGGAAATTTTAATCCAGATACAACAAGGAATAAAGAAAATATAAGAATGATTCATAAGTTACATGTTATGAATGTAAGAGATATGGACATATAAGACCTGAATGTCATATGCTTAAGAGAATAGAAAGAATGGAAATTCATTCTGAGAAAAACATAATGAAGTACTACAAAGATAAATCCAAGAAATTATTGAAAGATAATGACACCTAGAGTGCTAGTGGTGGTGACTCTTAAGATGAATCTTCAGATTATGAATCTTTCAGACATAAGAATCTTGGTCTAATAGCCAGACTACCTATTAACAATTATTGATTAATGGCTAAGGAAAATAGAGAAGGTACCAATAGTAATACATTGTTCCTGGATAGTGGATGTTCCCGACATATGAATGGTAACAAAAACTATTTGGAAAAGATTATCAAGACCAAATGAGTGAGATTAACTTTTGGAGATAATGATCAGGGATAAATTATTGGTTTAGGTAACATCATTCTTTTTGAAAAAACATTGATTTAAAATGTTTAATTTGTTAAAGTTCTTAAGCACAACCTCATTATCATAAGACAATTATGTGATGAAGGTTACCTGGTGAATTTTAGGAATGAAAAGTGCCTAGTACACAATTCCCTGGAAGATTTTATTCATTCCACCCATAGGTAAGAAAATTTTTACACACTTAACATAGAAGACCTTAAGAGCCAAGATCTACCTTTCCTCAGGGCAATGGAAAATCATTCTTAGTTATGTTATAGAAGGTTAGGACACTATAACCATAGGAACATATGCAACCTTTCTAAGAAAATATTAGTTAATTTTCTACTAGAGCTTAGATTTGATTCTGCAAAAGTTTGTGACCCTTGTAAATATGGAAAGAAACATAAATCATGTTTTAAATTAGTCGGTGAAGTCACAACTATTGATGCATTACATTTTGGGCATATGGATCTTTTCTTTCCAACACAAACTGGAAGCATGAGATGATATTATTATTTATTTTTTTAGTTGATGATTACACTAGATTTATGTGGGTATATTTTCTAGAAAATAAGTCTGAAGCTTTTTCTTATTTAAAAAGTTTTAGATCCCAAGGTAAAAATGAGAAAAACCATCCATTTAAAACTATTCATAGTGATCATGGTATAAATTTCAAAATTATGATTTTGAAACTTTTTGTAGTAGAAAAGTCATTACTCATAACTTCTCAGCACCTAGAACACCTTAACAAAATGGTGTTATTGAATGAAGAAATATAATTATTCAAGATATAACTATAACCATGTTGAGTGAGTATTCTATAGCCAATAATTTTGGGACTTAAGATGTAATTACTTCTTGTTATACTATAAATAGAGTTTTTATTAGACCCTTTCTTAATAAAACTCCTTATGGGTTATGGAATGGTAGAAAAACTAGACTTTCATAATTTAAGGTTTTTGTTTGCAATGTATTCATCCTGAATACTAAAGATAATCTAAACAAATTTGCACCAAAATCTGAGGAAGGAATTTTTTTAGGCTACTCCACAACTTCAAAGGCCTATAAAGTTTTCAATAAAAACACTTGTACTGTTGAAGAAACAGTACATGTCAAATTTGGTGAAACTAATCCCTTTCGTTTTAAACAACCCCAATCTACATCTTTGGATTAGTTTTCAAAAACTGATTATCAACCTTCGATAGAATATCCTTCTAATAATGAAAATTTCCATGAAGATACTTCTGAAACATTTACCCAAGATGATTTTATACCCTATGTTGATGAACAGGTATTACGAAACCAAAATCAGTTGTTTATAAAGAATCATCCCAGTGATATCATCACTGGTGATGTGAATCAACCTGTAAGGACTAGAAGTTCCTTAAAAATGATGTATAACATCTAACATTCCTTTCCCAATTAGAACCAAAAAGAACTGATGAAGTTTTAGGTGATAATGATTGGATAAAATCTATGCAAGATGAATTAAATGAATTCGAAAGGAATAATGTATGGAACTTGTTTAAAAGACCTATGGAAACTTCTGTTATTGGAGTAAAATGGGTCTTTAGAAATAGGTGTGATGAAAATGGAATCATTGTACAAAATAAAGCTAGATTAGTTGCTAAAGTCTATAATAAAAAAGAAGGAATATAACTTGAAGAAACCTATGCTCCAGTAGCTAGACTTGAATATATTCGTATCTTTCATTCCTTTGCAGCATTCTGTTATTTCATACCATTCCAAATGGATGTGAAATGTGATTTCCTTTACAGTTATGTTCAAGAGGATATTGTTTTGAACAAACTCATGGTTTTGAAGATACAAAACATCCTGATCAGGTTTTTAGACTTACCCAAGCTTTGTATGGACTTAAGCAAGCCCCTAAAGCATGGTATGATAGACTTACAAGATTTTTTATTCAAAATAATTATGTTAAGGGAAAAGCATATCCAACCCTTTTTAAAAAGAAAGATAAGAAAGATGTTTTGATTGCTCAAATTTATGTTGATGACATTATATTTGGTTCAAATCAGTAATCCTTAACTGATTCCTTTTCGGAGCTAATGAAATATGAGTTTGAAAAGAGTATGATGGGTGACTTAACATTTTTCTTTGGTTTTCAAATTTCTCAAAAACCATAAGGAATATATATATATCCCAATATAAGTATATTAAATATATTCTTAAAAAGTATGGATATTACAACAATAAGAGTATAAGTACTCCCATTGGTACCACAAACACACTCGATCTTGATGAAGCTGGGAAACTAGTAGATCAAACATCTTTTAGAGGTATGATATGTAGTTTACTTTCTTGACAGCTAGTTATCTAGACATAATGTTTTCAGAATTCTTATGTATAAGATATAAATACAACCCTATTGAATATCATTTAATGGCAGTGAAAATAATTTTTTTGCAACTTAAAGGGAACCATGGATTTAGGACTCTTTTATAATTCTGGAAATGATTTTATTTTAAAAAGTTTTTTAGATGATGACTTCGGTGTATGTAGAATGGATAGAAAGAGTACATCGAAAATTTGTCATTTCATAGGAGATTCTTTAGTTTCTTGGTCATGTAAGAAGCAACACTCTGTATCACTTTTCACTAATGATGCTGAATATGTAGTAGTTGGAAGTTGTTATGCTCAAGTGTTGTGGATGCAACACACACTCACAGACTATGGTATGAGTTTTACCGAAAGACAAATTTTTTGTGATAATACAAGTGTCCTTTCCATTAGTAAAAACCACTCACATCACTCTCTTACAATGCACATAGATATTAGGCATCACTTTTTTATGGATCACACACAAAGAGGAGATATTAATCGTCAATTTATCGGAATGCAAGATCAACTTGATGAAATTTTCAGAAAATATTTAACCTCCGATAGATTTGAATACATTAAAAAGAAGCTTGCATTGATAACCAAAAGGAGATATTCCTTGTTAACTATCTTTTGGATCAAACTATTTACAGTAATAAACTCTTTTTCATTGGGGGAGTACATTTTTTTGATGTTTTTTAGTTATTCATATTTTTCTTAATGAATAGTTTTTATATTTTTCATATTTTTTTTAATGATGTTTTTCATAATTTTCGTAAAAAAGTTTTTCAGGTTTTTTATAATGAATGTTTTTCATACGGAAAATTTTCGTAATAAAAATTTTTATACTGAAAATTTTCTTAATAAATATTTTCATAATGAATATTTTCGTAATGAAGATTTTTTTATTGAATATTTTAGTGATGAATAATTTTTTAATGAAGATCTTCGTAATGAAGAATTTCATAATGAATATTTTCTTACTAAATTCTTTTTGTAATAGACTTTTTTTTCCGTAGTCAAGTTTTTTTTCGAAATCTAGAGTTCTTCAAGAAGAATTTTCCGGAATACAAATAATATTCCTAGAAATCTGAAAGGTATGATTCTTTCTTCAATTTTCATAATCATGTTTTACTTGCTCATTTTTTTTTCTTTTTTTGTATTTTTAAAATTTTCTTGGATTCTAGTTTCCTTAAATCTGAATGTTTTCCTTTAAAAACCTCAAAAGATTGGATTACACCAAATTTTCCTTGTGGTTGTCTTTTCAACCGTCAGATCTAATCATAAGAATTCTCCACCATTGGATTCAGATGGGAAGTTCAACCGTCGCTTCAATACCTATAAAAGGGGACCCCTGATGGTTGTCCCACATCGGTTTTCAAGATTTTGTGTGTCGAAGCTCTACCCACCTTCAAATCTCATTCCGGATTTTCCAAGTTTCTAAATTCAGAATGTCTGGTGAAGTTCATTCTCAAGATATTTCTACTGTCATGCCGATTGCGGAGTGGCAGATATACATAGAGAGGTTGGTACATCCAAACTTCTTTAACAAGTTTGACACTATTATTTCAAAGAATATCAATCTTAATTGATGGAAGAGTGTATCCATATCAAATCTAGGAGCTCATGATGTAGTGTATCTGGATTTGCTGATAGAGTTTTATGAGACAATTTGATTCTTTAAGGAATATGGTTTAGAAAAATTTTCCTTCAAGAGTTTTGGAAATACATACGCACTTTCTTAAACCAAGGATACTAGCTTGTTAAAGATATCCTATGAAGGAGAGGCAGAATTCTGTTCCCACAAGCTGCCAGATGTTCAAGGTAGTTTTGTAAAAGTGATGGCAATGAAATTTCATGGACTTACAGATGTTAAGACAACAACGATTTCTCACCTATCTACCAAAAATCAGAGCCTTGAGTTATGGGTTTAAGGATTTATCATACCGAGAAAGGGTGAAAAGGACACTTTGAAGAAAAGTGATATGTATATTTTAGATTTTTTGGTAAATATAAGGAAGATCAATCTGATTAAGCATATTCTCATTACGATAGAGAATATTAGTAAAGGGAATTTGAGATCATAGATAATCATGTATCTTGTCCTACTCTCCAAGTTGATTGTTCGGTGCCTTGAATCATTCATTATCCCTTACAGTTACAAGCCAAGGAATTGAAAAGTAATGATAATTAGTTATGATACCATCAAGAGGATGAAAATTGGTTTCTCTAAGGAGTTAGGTGAATTTTATGATCTACCAGAGGATGAAGAATAATTCATTCTAAAGAATACAGAAGAGGCAGAACCGTCAAAGAAGGCTGGAAAGAAAAGAAACATAAAGGAAGTAGAAACTGATGGTGATACCCTAAAGCTAAGGAAGCTCAATCCACACCTCCAAAACCCAAGAATTAGAAAGCCTATCCGAATGAGGTCGTATCCAAATAGAGGGAAAATAAAAAGAATAGGAAGGAAGGAGAACAACAATTTGGTCTAGATACTACTGAGGCCAAAGCACTGAAAGAGATGTCTAATGAAGAGCTTGAGAAACAAGCCAATGAGAAGATGCTTAAGAAGAAAATGTCTGAGGCCAAAATTTTGCAATCTCTGTTGAATTTCATAGAAGTAGCATCTGCGAACATTCCTGTTCTGAAATCTTTCTTAGTATAACCATTACGTGAGACACCATGGAAGAAGTTCATGACTCTGTAAAAAGTACTTGAAAAAAGTTTTTGAAGAAAAGGAAATTGTGGAAGAAGTACAAGAAGCTGAAAGAAATGATAATAAAAATGATTTGATTAAGAAAGTGGAGGACTTTCATGAAAATAAAACCCCATCCAAGAGGTTATCTAGGCGAACTTCTGAAGCAGTGTATTCAAAGCTCCCAACTCCCAGGAAGGATTAAGAAGGTGAAGAAGAGAAGGTTGAAGAGGAAGTGAACAAGTTATCTGAGGAAGAGAGTCATAATCATGTCTTCATTAATCCTGAAGAAATTGAGGCAGAAGACGAGAAAGAAAAAAATGATGAAGATAAGATTGTTCAGTTTTCTGAAAGTGTGCATGAGTCTCCAGATGATGATGTTGTTCCGAAAAACAACAAGGGGCACAAGTGGTTGTTGATACCCCAACCAAAGGAAGTTTAATAAAGAAGGAAGATTGTGCATCTTCTAAGAGGAAGATGGTCTAGCTAGAGGAAGAACCATCACCGAGAAAAGTATCAGATTCATAATCATCATCTTTGGGTCATGAGTTTGTTATTCAATCTATGAAGAATCTTTTTTGACACAATTCCAATCTTTCCAACCATTGACTCCATATGTTAAATTCTCCAACATAGCATGAATCAAAAATCGGAATTTGTATCCATAGTGATGGATAGGTGCATAAATATTGAGGTTGATTATAATAATTTCCTTATCATCTATGAATCCCAACGATAATCTTTCAAAAAAATGGCTAGCTGGTCAAATAATATTGGTGAACATTTGAGAGAGCTTGATGAATTTCAAAATGATGTTAAGGAAACTTTTGATACTCAAAACAAAGAAATCAAGGACCTCACAAATAGCCTTGAGAAAAATCTAACTATTGAATAGAATATTCAGATTCAGGATGTCAAATATCTGAATGGGATGTTTAATTATGTTGTCCAATGTTGGAAAACAAAAAGGGATCTCTGGATCGAGATTGAATAAAATTTATATAAGAAAGATGACTTGTTGAAACTTCGGGTAGATGCTCTGAAGGCTCAGAATAACCGAATCAAAGCCTTAGAGAAAGAAGCAGAGGCATATCACAAGGAGCTAAAGAAGCTGAAGACCATAGTAAAGATGTTGATACCCAAGGAGAAGGAAGGAAAATTTCTCAATCCGATCTTTTGTAGTATTTTTTCCCATGTACAAATTCTTCCTATCTTAATGAAATTTTAGCATCTCATTTTCCATTGGGATGTTTGTACTAATATTTCAGGTACAATGTTGTTTTTTCTATTCCATCAAACTCTTTTTGAAAATCACAAAGGGGTATAAGGAAATTGAATTCTAAGTAATGAAGAAATATCCCTAAGTAATGGGGAGTTTATCTAAAGGGGGTTCTCCATACAATGATTTCAATACTCAAGATATTGAAAATTCTCTTTTTGGAAATCTAGAATATGATCCTAACTATTCCAAAGCCTAAGGGGGAGTTAGTTGTCTTCATTATTGTCTATGAATAAAGGGAAATAAGTTGTATTTGCAATGTCTAGTAATTTTTTTCTCTATGTCCTTATATTCTTTTTCATAATGATGTTTGTGCTTTCCTAAAAGGGGGATATTGTGGAGTCAATAAGGTTTTACTTATGAATTTTCCATTCCTTCATACTTGGGGGAGATTGTTAAGTCAATAAGGATTCCTTATGACTTCACCATTCCTTCTGGTTTTGAAAATCACAAACACCTTATCTCAAGGGAAATATCTTTTTACCCTATGTTTTACTTCTTTAAGGAAAATTTCCTTCCCCCAGTAAATGTATCCATACCTTATTTTTTACTGTTCATATCATAATTTTTCTATGAATAAAATTTGGTTTGAAACCAAAACCTCAGAATCCTATAATTACCTAGATATGAAGCATTCTGTTTTAGGATCCGAATTCTCAGAATTCTGATTACGAATTCTGGATACGAACTCTTCTGAGTTCTGACTCTGAATTCTAATTACGAATTCATGTTAGGAACTTGTCTATGTTTTGAATTCGAATTTTGATTACAAATTCTGGATACGAACACTTCTGAGTTCTGACTCTGAATTTTGATTAAGAATTCTGGATATAAACTCTAATGAGTTTTGACACCTGATTCTCATGAACTCTGACTCCGAACTTAGTGAGATATGGTTTAGAATTCTTGTGGATCAACATTCCGAATTTCCATGAAATTCAGACTCTAGAATTCTATAATTATCTGGTTCTAAATTCCTAGAAAAAAAAATCTGAATAGGCTTGTATTATAGACTCCAAAATAATTTTTTGTTAGAATCCGATCTTTCATATTTCCGTACATTCCAGAAATTGGATTTTAGTTAGTTAAAAAAAATATCTTACACTTATTTATTTATAAAATGATTTTATACTTTCAGTTACTAACTAACCATTGTTTGAGTGACCCATGTAGATGTCACACTGAAATTCAAGGAAAAATATGACTATTGGAGTGAAGGACCCCGGTACACCCTGAGAGGGGAGGGGTGAATCAGGGTGGCCACTTTTTCTTCTTAAAGTTGTGGATCTTGTTCCCACGTTGGCAGGAACTTCTTAAACCTGTATGATGGATAAGATCAGCAATTAAAAATTCACATGCAGAGAGATGACACAACAATTTTTACTTGGTTCACCACTAAGGGCTACATCCAAGGAGCATACGCCGACAGATTGTCGGTCGTACCTAAATCCACTATGCTTCACTAGCTGCAGATACAAAAGTTCGGGTACAGACACTCTATCGCAGGCTCACTGCCTTTACATAAAGTTTAGGGATAGCTCACTGCTTCCCTCGGGTCACTCCCGTTGACTCCCCCTGGCTCACTACTGTTGGCAAAGTCTCACTCAGTTTATAGACGTGAAGGTCTCTTCAATAAATTTTCATTAATGTCTTTGCCTCTGCTCAGCACGAGACTCTGCTTGCATCGAAGTCCGGAAGAGATACACTAGAACGCACAGAACCACTGAACTGGATAACCAAAACGTACAGACAAACCTTACTGAAAAATATGCAAAACACCAACCATTTGTGCGCAAAATCATCCTATTGCGCGCAACATTTTCTTTTGGCACGGAAAAATATTTCGCGCAAAACTCCCCTTTTTCGCGCAACTCCAAATATTTCGCGCAAGCCCCTTTACGCGATCCTTTTTGCGCACCAGACCAAAAATCCTCTCTAAGTCTTCAGTCCCTAGCAAAAGAAGAGGGTCACCTCATATTTATAGGCATCTGATACCCCCGTGCGCAAAATCCCCTTCGGCGCGGAAAACCTCTCATCTAGCGCGTAATATTTTGTGCAGGTATCATTTTCCGCGCACGTCTCCAGATATTTCGCGCAACTCATGCCTTTGCCATTTTTCGATGGTGTGAATTCGAAACACTATGTGCGCGAAAAAGTTTGCTCCGCTATTTCACGCACCGCGCTGTTTTCGCGCCCAACTCATGTATTTCGCGCACATCCCTGATTTTCCGCGCAGCCCATTCCTTTGCCATTTTTCACCTCTCTGATTTCGAAACACTGTTTGCGCGAAAAACTATTTCGCGCATCCCGCTATTTTCCGCACCCAACTTAAGTATTTCGCGCAAGCCTCTTATTTTTCGCGCAAGCCTTCCTCCTAGCGCGCACCTCTTTTTGTAGACCATCCATGTCTTCATTTTCCGATTTTGAGGCCTAAAAAATTGGCAAACACTGGGAAACAGTGCCACCTTCAATATTGTTGTCTGCTTGAACTGTATGATCACTTTGCTGGAACACATTTAGAACTTCCACTGAGGATTGACAACAAACACAAACCAAACTACAGTTCCTGCATAGAACCATGGGTCCAACATGGAGGAGGGAGCCGACCATTCAAGCTGTTCCTATAAATAGGTACTCATTTGAAAGAGCTCAATACTGTTTGATGACTCAAGAGATTACATGCTACTGAAGTGATTTCAACAGAGAGACTTTCATTGCTTTGTGAATACTAAACTTCTTGTTCAGATTTTCATTGTGCGACTCTGATTGTTTCTGTGTACAATTGAGGGCTTCTGGGGATAAGAAGACAGAGGTGCCAACTACCTTGAAGTCAAGGGCATCAATGCAGAGGAAGACAATGGTGCCGACTACCTTGATGTTGAGGGCTTGCGGGGATAGCAAGAAAGAGTCTGATCATTGGATCGAGGGCATACCTTGGTGTGGGTAAGATAGACATTCCTGAAAGTATAAATAAATGGACCTTTATCAAAGTTTGTTGGATACTCTTCTCTTTGGGTTAAAAGACTTACAGCTGTTACTTGTTTTGTTACAATTTTTTCCACTTCATTTGTATTGTTGAGGAAAGTATAACTATATTATACATATTTATACTTGTAATCTAGTTTAGTTAGATACTATATTCTTTAAGGTAGAATCTTAATCTTTGTAAACTTTCATTAAGTTTCATTTTCCAAAACCATCTTTCCCGATTCACTATCTCGGAATCATATTTTCGGAATCAAGCAAGTGCGTAGAACTAGAGGTTTTGTGAATTAACTAGTTTAAACTTGTTAAACAATAAAATGGTTTCTAACAAACATTAATAGATCCTAATTTTTTTTTAAAGTATACAATTCACCCCCCCCCCCCTCTTGTATTTTTGAGCATCATTAGATAATCCATACAGTATATCTATTATTTCGATCCTACATTTGGTTTTATAGAGTATATCATACTCACATATCATATCAACAATAAACACATGATGGAAATACGGTAAATCTCTACATCTTTGAGAAGATTTGAAAATGGAAAATTTACCTTGTGCTTCAATAAAATAGGGAGCTTCCCGAACTAAATTGTATAGATTCACGAATAGGTTGGGGAGATATTGAAAGCATCTAGAATGGGAGAAAATGCCTATAGATAGGAATCTACCACCCTCATATGGATTAATAAAACCTTAATAAAAATCTAAGGGCTTTGAATTCATGAAGTTGATTCATGAACATAATCCTCTTAGAAAATTTCAAGAACAAAGGTAGTTAGTGAAGGATATAAAAGATGACTGTAATTTTTGAGCATCATGAAAGTATTTATGTTCACAAAGGCTATCAAAATATGAACAATGTTTTTGAGCTTTGAGAAGGATAATCGAACATCATGGAAGGGTTGATCTCTATGAAAGGTAAGTAAAATTTATTGATGTTAGGTGCATTACAATGGCTATTTTAGCTTCACAAAATAAGTGATATTTGTGAAAGCTATAGGGTTTATGAAATTAGTATTATCTCGTAATGAATTGGTTTCTTTAGAATGTTGTGTGTGCTTTGTGAAAGTAGTAAGAATCACAAATGTATTGAAAATGGATTTCTGAGTAAACCTACGGTAAAGTGGAATTCATTAAGTGGATGAATTTGGGGATTAATGATATACCAAATGAGTTGTAAAAAATATTGATTAAGGAGATACAATTGAATTCTTCTGAAGGATCAATGAGAGAAATGTAGTTGAGAGTGTAGTGGGATTTCATATTGTGATTAGTTGTTAAATGGGAGGCACCATGAGTCTGATCCAAACATTGTAAAGGTAATGAGAATGGGTATAGAAGTGATCCAGATCAAACCTTATTTTTGGAAATGATCCATTTTGTTTTTGGAACATCAGAAAATTTTTATTGTATGCTCATTGGACATAGCCCAATGTGAGTGAAGCAAATAATATTTGATGTGTTTTGTGTGTGCTTTCATTTCTATTCAAACATTGATATGAGAAAGGGATAAAATAAATTTTTTTAATGATGGGACAAGATCTTAAGGGACTATTATGTTAATCTTTCATACCATGATTCACCCCCATTAGGGTATTTAGCAAATTTTGGATAACAATTGGTATCAATCGTAAAGGTTAATATTAATGTTTTTCTTAGTGGTTTTAACGGTGGGTTTCAATAAAAAAAATGGATACTAATATTTGGTGGAAATATTTTTAAATTATGGAATAATTAGATTCAACACTACATATTATATTAAAAAATCAATTTATTTATAGGAGTGATGCATTGAGTTTTGGCCAATATTGATAGTCGTGATTTATTAGTATCTCATTTAAGGTAATTGGATATTGCCTCCAATGTAATCAATGATTTTGGTGGATCCCTACAAAATAAATTTGATACAAAGGTAATTTCATTTAATTCTCCACATTTTATGTGGGGAAAGTTGGTAAATATTTATGAGGGAGTCTCAAAAGATAGAGAATCAAAGATACATGTTCAGTAGAACATGTGTGGGGATATTAGAAAGCACACTAATAATTCTATTTTTGCATTATTTATCTAGGTGAACACTATTGTGGAATATTTTCATAGTCCTAGTTAAATTATTGAATATTTAAATATTGTTATATAAATCATGGGAACACTTCCACTTCTGTTCAATACCCAAGTTGTTGTATTGAAAGATAGAGATCCAATAAAATATAATTTTGAATGTTTTCATAGTAATAGTGTTGCATAGGAGATGCGAAATGATGATAATGTGTATGAGAAAAAATAATGGTCATAAGAAGTGGAATTAAATACCATGAGAAAGCCCACTATAGATTTTGGTCAGGCAGAAGAAGATATATTTGTTGTCATGTCATTCCTTTCAACAAATGTGCATAGAGGAAAAGGCAAGTTCAATGGGAAACATCCAATTACTTGGTTCTAATGTGTAATGGTTGATAATATTATAGTAAGGTACCACTAAGAAGTATAAAGATTATTTTTATTATGACGTCAAAATTCCCATGATGATTTCTTCAGCCAACATTAAAGGTAAGAGAAAATTCAGGAGAAATTTCTGCAAAAAGGAGAATCTCATTTTATTAGAAAATAAAGGATCATAAGAGCAAGAGGTTGAAGAGATGGAAAACATCAAAGATCATAGAGAAAATTATCTAGCTCTATTTGTTGGGAGATCCTAGAAAATAGATGAAAGCGATAATGATGAAGAATAATTCAAAGAAAGAGTTGATCTTTTGGCTGAATTTGAAGTTTCTATTGAGAAAATATATATTTGGAGATAGAAAAAGAAATAAAATAAAGTTGTTCATGATGAAAAAAATTGATGAATCCATAAGAAGAACATAATTATGAGCTAATGGATGGAATTAAAAGTGTAATTATTCAATTATAGAGAACTCAGAAATGGGTAGTGAGTACAGTCTCAATGTTGACGAATTGAAATGGGTGATCGATGGTTTCGATAATATATTGAAACCTCAACGAAAAATCATTTAAAATCATGAGTAGGAGTATTTTATCCTATGAAGGAAAGTAAAAAATTGGGAAAAAATATCGAATCCAGTAGTATTGGTTACCAAGAAATACAAAATGGAAAAGTAGAGTTCAAAGATCGAGAAAAATCGACAGAATATTTTTAGGAGGAGAAAATGATATATTTGAATGATACAGTTAATATGGGTCTTGATTGAACTCAAAAACATGTAGTGGTTTAATTAAGATCACATGTAGACACATAGATATTGAATATTGATTTAGTTATGACTTAGAACAAGAAGATTTAGAGAACACAAGGAAAACCAATAGTGTAGTAGTGACACATAAGAAGGAACACCACATTAGAGGTCATTGTTGTGGAAATATGAGACATTCAAATAATTTTCATTACATAGTCAAGAGGTAGAAAAAGGAACAATACCAACATATATATCCATATAGAGTTAAATATTCCATGATATCATTTGATTGTCACTGTTTCAGGTGGGGGGGATTTAGACACAAGGAATGATATTTCTCATAAAAAAATGCAGAGGAATGTGATGAAGTAGACTAAATGTTGTCATAAGAGGTGGCTAAATGTATCATAAAATTACATTAAAATAAATAAATTACTTGAATATCTTCATGATTTGGGTGGTAAATCACACTCTATGTAATATCAATATTATCATTCCATAGCGGTGATGAAGTTAACATTATGAAGAAAAAATAAAATAGGTGAGAAGTTAGTGGTTACGGAAATTTCTCATAAAGAATTAGAATATTATGGTGTGTAGATACTTGAAAGGGGATTCAAAACCCATATAAAATTCAATATGTATCTTTCTAAAGGCCTAAAATATGAAAATGAATGTTTGGTTTAATTTGGAACTAATGAAGGATAGAAAATTATTTTCTTAGGAAAATCAGAGTTTGGGGGAAAAGAAATGAGACATGCTGATGTCTTAGTTGTTAAAGGACTCTATCACAACATTCTTTGTGTTAGTCAACTATGTGAATTGTGGATTTATATATGATTTACTATTTTTATGTGTATCATTAATGGAAGATATGGTGAATTTGTTCTATAGGAAAAAATAATGGTGGAGAATTTTTACCTTGCAATTGGAGAATAAGATATGTGATTTTTATCCAAAGTGGAAGAAAATAGGTTGCGACCTAAACAACTTGGAAATCTATGAAAACTATCCCAGGAAGCTTTCTTAAAATGTGATGAAACTTTATATCTCTCTAAGATATCACGTGATCATACTCATATGTGTGATGTGTGTTAATAAGAGAATATTAAGAGAAATTCGTACAAGGAAAAGAACAAAATTTATGTTATTATTATGATCACATAACCATATTTATTAAGTTATTATTTTATAAGATAATAAATTTATATATTTAATGTTTACCCTTACTGATCATATGAGCTCGAACTTTTCTTATGTTAAATTCTCACAAGATACTAAGAAAGGTGTTAAGTGTGATATTCTAAAAGGGATATAATTATGAATAAATAAGTGAGAATTGATATAGACATTTTATGAAGTAGTTGATTATGTTTCCATGTTTACAAATTCACTATACCATTACGAACCATAGGTGTGTATTTGTATAATGAATTTAATATTCATATAAAAATATGTAATATCAATGTATGAATTTCCTAGATATTTATAGTTTGAGTGTAACATGAGACCTTTTAAGGAAAAGTTGGAATGAACAGGTTGATCTTTTTCAATGGGGTTTAACCATTTTTGTCAAATTGGGGACCTAGGGTAGTAACCTCATGTGTAATTAGATAAATGCATCAGAAGTTTCATGAGGAAAATGTGAATATGTTAATGTAAGAGAATATGATAGTGTGAATACTATGGATTTTGTTTTAATGGATAAGGTACTATATGTTTGAAATGAATCTTTCAAGCACGTTGGGCATTTAGAAATGAAACACAACCATTGGAATAGAAAATATTTAACCCGAGTAGGTAATTTGATGTTTTAATTATCTATTGTGGATTCTTGGTGATGATAATTTATATGTTGGGGATACTATAAGATCCCATGTTTTTTCGAGCTAGTAACATTAGAATGAATTTGAATTTTTTGTTTACTGGACAGGTCAATTCTTGAATGGATAATTGAAATGAAATTTTAATGGTTGGAATTCATCTAAATGATATTTTAAGAAGTGAAATGTGTATTTTTTTTGTATATTTTAGATTTTGTGAGTGTCTTAAGGCTTTAATACCAAAAACCAGAGTTTTGGGAAAAGTGAAGCTGAAGGAGCAGGGTTATTGAAAAATTAGTGTTAACCATGTGACCAAACCATAAGTCCAAGTTTATATAGGTGCATGGGATAGGGATACAATCTGGTAGGCTTTTGAAAACCATGTACACGTTGAAAATTTATTTTATATATGTTTCACATGAAGCATAAGGTCTACTAAACCATGCACCATACCCATTCGTGGGTTCGGTTCTTAAATAGATCAAACCACAAGGATGGAACATGGTTATGACAACTATTCCGAAAAACTGTGTGTCCCAATAAAAGATGGAAAAAAACCATTTTTGGAAATTTATTTTAGATAGAATCCCCTATTTTTCTCCCTTCTCCTCCCCCACACATGCACCTTCATCACCTCTACTCCCCTTGGTTGATTCTCCCTTGTTCTTAGTCTGTTTTGATCATCGTTAGGTGTGTAATAATACTTGAGGTAATTAATATACTCTCTTAGTCTCTTTTTTCTTATTCATTTCTTATTATAACCTAGGTATCTAGAGTTATGGATTTTTGTATCTACTTCAATAGAGTATGGTGGAATCAGATACCGATGTTGGGGTTTTTGATCTTCCAAGGATGAGGATAACTTGACAGGTCATTTTATCTTTTTCCCATGTCATTTCATTGAGGTACTTCATCGTTGTGGATTTCAGAATCTACAATAATTTTAATTAAATATTAAATATTATTTTATTGAAACCATTTCTTGGGGACCTTACCCGATTTGATTTTGGTTGTGTACCGATTTTTGTTGTCATGTGTTAGGTCACCGTCACGATGCGATGAGATTGGCCGAAAAGCCTTATGACCTCTGAGAATAAATGTGGTCTTTCATATTTTATATATTTTTTGGTATCATAATTAATTTTAATGTTATAAAATTAGTTAATTCTTATTTTAGGTTAAAAAATAGGTCATGTATGAATCGATTGTGATTGGATAGGCCTTGGCCGCTGCCACCGTCCGTTAAAAAATAGGTGTAAAGCTTCTTAAAGGTAGTTGGATTGTCATAACTTCCCTTTAGTAATTAAAAATTTTTATGTTATTATGTGGATACTCAGGATCACCCCTAAAGGATATTAAAATTCAATAGCTTCATCCCACAACATGATTCCATAACCCTGACTAACGATCCATGATTGGATGTCTCTTCTTATTTGGATTTAGAATCCCAATTGGGATGCCTTTCATATATTCTGACATAGAGGACCCCAATAGTTATGCCTTTATTTATAGTGGATCTTGAGGTTCCCAAGTTGTATTCCACTATTGTGTTATAATATGTGGGACCTAGTGGGTTCCCAAATGATTGACTGAACTTGAGATTTTTCATTATGGGTTTGCGTAGAGATTATTGTAAGTGTCACCTTAGAGGCCATAATAAACATGTAAGGCATGATGAAATTGATTTATTAGTGGGTTAGGAATTTATAAACCCTTACTCTTTTAATTATTCATTCATATTTTTAATGATGATACAATGATGATAACTAGGGGTGTTTCTTTGTTCTTGATCAATTTACCTGACATGTTGTGATTTTTTTTGATTTCCAGACATATTTCCTCGAATGAAGCTTCTAACCCTATTCTATCAGGATTTATAGACATAATTTCTAGGGTTTATGATAATACAAAATCATGATATATATTTTATTGATAATAAATGACAAAAAATTTCCCACATTGTGTTAAATGTGTTTATTTACAAAATTTTTAGGATTAGACCATTCATTGGAAAATTTGATGAAAATCCCAGTTTTACCATTTAAAATTCACTATTGTAATTCATAAATAAATTTTTTGATATTCATTATTTGAACTTATATTTTTTAAATATGTTAATTACATAATGGTATACAACATCAATTCAATACATATGAGATAAATTTTTCATTTTATTGGACTTAATGGGCCATGAATTCAAAGCTGGGATGGACTCGCCAGATTGGACATCAGTTCTATATTTGGGAAATAACTTGTTCATCTGTTCTTGGATTAGTCCCAACCTATGAGACAAGATCAAGGATGAATTGGTTCAAAAATATTTATTCTTTAAGGACAACTAATTCATGTATTTTTTCAGCCAAATCAGAGAAGCAAGTTGGCTTATAATATTTGGATGAGATTACCCATTCACACATGAATACACTTTTAACCGAGCCTTACCTCCACTCTATAAATTGTTTTTTCTCATATGGAGGGGTTGGGATGTGAATTAGGAAGTACATGGAATAAGATATGTGGTTTTACTCTAATTACCCAAGCAATTCTGTAACTCCCCAAGATTTCATAGTGTGTTATTTCTTTAAAATAATTCAATAACTTGCACTACACGCAACACCGAGTTCAATAACACCATGACTTACAAAAAAAAGATCCATTAAAAAGAGGTTATGAATATTATTATCTAAATTTTAAACTTTATATAATCCTTATAATTTTAGAATCCATATTATGAGTTTCTTAGATATAATGCAAGAACAAATTCATTTTCAGTATTGCACTTTTATCAACTTTTAATAGTGAACCCTTTTTAAATACAATATTTTAAACTTTTTGACTAAATGGTGACATCAAAAATTTAAAATGAAACATCCCAAGCTTCCACGGTATGCTTTCTTTGAATAATACAGTAGCGTGTGTTGTACGCAACCTTGAGTTTTAACACACACCACAACCAATCAAACTAGCCGTTATGAATAGTAATACCTACTTTTAGAAATTATATATATTTTATATTTTAAAATGGACTTCATTTCTGGATTCGGAATATCGAATTTATCCTAAGGTGAAATTTTGGTACGTTTCGGATAACTTTCATATTTTGATGAATAGTGAAAATTACTAAATTTTAATTAAAAACAACTTTTTAAACAAAAATAATTAATAGTGATAAATTATTAATTTGAGTGGTTTTAAAGTATATTTAGAATATATTTTTACCATTTAATATAATTTTGGTCATTGGACATAATTTTACAATTAATCTGAACATAAACAAATGTCAATCTTTTGATAGTTATTATCTCTTAAAAACATGCTTTTTGTTTTAACAGCGGGAATTAATTTTAAATTAATTTCTGCCACTTCTTTGTTTTGAATTTAGAAAAATGGATTCCATATTTGGAATCAGGATGTCCAAATTGTGTAAATAGGTAACTTTTATTTTTAGACATTTTGAATAATTATTGTGGTAAATATTTTATTTACCATGGTTAAGGGTAAATCTGGTAAATAAGGGTTAAAAAATAATATTATAATAATACAAAATTACCCTAAAACGTGCCCTAACCTTATTGGTGGACACATACCAGACCATGGGCATCTTTGGGCCGATTTGGAGACCCCTTGGAGCCACTTGTATGTGGTAGGGACACATTATATTAATAAAGTTAAAATAAAAATAAAAATGGCATAAGCTTACATCTTTTAGAAGAACAATTTTTACATAGGGTTATACATGTTGGATTTTCGATTATAAATATTTATTAGAAAGCTAAAAATATTTCCTACATAATGATATTTTATATATAATTTTTAGACATCAAATAATTTAAATTATTAATGACACAATAATGATGCATTGTTTACCTCATTAAAAAATAATTTATATAAATAAGATTATAATGATTAAAATATTATCTAAAACCTGTCCAATTATTATTGGTTGATTTTATTTAGAATATGAGTCATCTTATCTTTGACATAATGATTTTTTGGACCATTATATACCGAATATAATTATATTATAAAGTAATACTTTCACTCCTTCCTAAAGAGCCCCTCCTCTCCCTTATAAAAGGAGACCACTTCTACTCATTCCTCACACCTCTCAAGCCACTTGGCTCGTCCAAACTCTGCCCAAATAAGCTCCCCACATCCCTATCCTCCTCCTTGAAGCTTCCCATTAGGCAGAAAGCATTCCAAGAAGTCCTTTGGTTCCAACCAAAGTGAGTTACCTAAATTAAAGGTATCGATTTCTCTTAAATTATTTTCATTTATTTTGCTTCTCCAACCCCCAAACTCTTTTTATTTCCTTTCTTTTGTAACAAAAAAAGTATCCTCAATATACTAGGATGTTTTTATAAGAAGGATTATAACTACACATACACACACCTCCATCTAATGGATGATGAACATAATGTTTCTGTGAATGGCAAACTAACGCCTCACGAAACAATGATTGTTCAAATACATCTTACCGCCTCTCATGGTGGCCATTATGATGGCACTGTAATTAAGTGTGATATTAATGATACATATTTTATATATAAGCTTCTGTAATTCCATTTTATTTCATACCATTATTCCTTTCATGTTTTATATACATACGATAATTTCATTTGAGGAAGTGCGGACTACCGCCCCCTTAAAATGATATGACTCGTTCATACCACACATGGAACGTATAAAGAATGGTGTTAATGAACATAAGTAACATATATAAAATATTATATTATACTGGTATAATAATATACCTATGAATCATTTGGATTCAATTCTTTTAAAATGAAAAATTAAATGGAAGTAGCGTTCGTGCGTACGTACGGACTACCGTCTCCACGAACACGGTGAGATCCATCCTCCATCGTATCCATTCAAGTCTTATTCTCATTTTACGGTTAAAAATAATGTTAATTTCATTCTGATTATGAATAATATATAATCTATCCATTAAAAACATGTCTTAAGTAACCAAACATTTAAGAAGAACGAATCGATTATCACCCGAAACGACAATAATACTAAGATATTATTAATAAATCAATGTTAAAAGATCATATATGATATAATATTAAAGTAAATGATTCTTGAATTATTAAATAACAATTATTTCACCATTATACAGGAGGTAAACCTACCATCGGCCAAGGAAAAAGTACAAAGTAAGGGATTTTCTTATCTCACTTTTAATTCCGTGAGAATTCCATTGATCACCACTTAATTATTGCATGTGGTGTATGTGTACTGCCCATGATTATATTCATTGTGTTATATACTTTTATTTATGGGTATTTACATCATCATGGTATGATACTTCTTTCATGGGTGTATGTTTTTAAGTTACCTAATCAATAAGGGAATTTGAGATTTCAATTTCCACTCATTTGGCTTTACGCATATTTCATTGATTATATTACCCCAAGATTATGTGTGGAATCACTATTCATTTGATTATGTCATAATTTCCACTCCCCTTCCTGTGGATATAAGTTTGATACACATAAGCACTCCATTGATAATTCTCAAGTCATTGATATGAATTTGATAAGAGTAATTTTAACTCATTCTCCATTTGTTGAGTTAAACATCCAATTCGTTGGTATTGTTTTTACAAGAATATGTGTGAATATCCTTTGATTGATTTACACTGAATATCCAATCATATTTAGTGTATTTATATTTGTCACACATAATTATGTCGTTGATTTATCCTTAACCTAAGGATACAACCTTTATGAGAGATTTCATCTCAATTTACATTCCATTGAGACTTCTTTGATGATATACACCAAATCACTTTTATGTGGTGTATATAATGTACTTTGACATAGTATATCATGAATTCCTTTATTCTCATGATATTACAATGTTTTGATTACCTCAATTATTTGTATTCAAGTGTCTCCCTTTTGGTTAGAAACTCTAACCAAAATACCATTTTAAAATGTTTTAAAGAATTATTCTTCTAAATCATGCTCATTAATGTCCATATTTTAAAAATGGTTTTAATGATTTATTTATATGGACATTAAAGTTTTAAAATTAAAAAACATTTTAAAAGTTTCAAAGTGGTATGGGACACTTTGATTCAAAAATCTATTTTTGAATGTCTTCTTGACAAATAGTGTGACTTTTAAAAGTTTTCAAGAAAAGGGGGATATTTCTCTCAAATAGTTATGATGATTATTTTCATCTATGTCAACATCCTTCATTATTCATGATTGAGGTTAATGTGATACAATACAATCTTTCATATTGTATCAAATGAGTTATGTTTGACTATGGATGTTCTATTTTTATTCCATTCATGGTTTGTGGTCAGAGTATTGACATTTCGTATGCTAGTTTTAATACGAATGTTTATTTTATGATTAAACCTATTCATATGAGGAATGAATTGGACTTAATAAGTAACGGGTGGATCCCGCTATAGCTCCTCGATGCATCGGTATGTCTCATGAGACAAACTAGTGTCTTGGCACAAGGCCTTGGCAAAATCTTATTTGTAGTCTTGGCACGAGGCCTTGGCTATGTGGTTATGATAGTCTGGCATTATGCATTCCATCATTATGAAAGTGGTTATTGATATTGCATGTGATTATTCGATTAGTAGAATATCCATGTGAATAATTGAATGGCATTATTTCATTTTATTTATTCCATACTATGTTGAAATTAAAGTTTAAAAGGCTTTTGTTTTATTTATACATTGCCTTAAATGTTTATTCTTATTTATGAAAGTTTCCGCTATATTGTTATCCTTAATGGGCATTTGAGCTCACCCCTTTTCTATGTTTTATTTTCCCAGGATGTGAAGAAGTAAATTATGAATGACTTGCAGGGATATTATGAGGGGTTAATAGTGTGGACTATGGAGACAATATGTTGTTGTAGTAGTTCTTTTTTTATTTTGATGATGTAATGTAAAACTTATGAATATATCTAGTGTTTCCAAGGCTACTAAACCAATCAGTCTTTCGAGATTTGATCTTTCTTGTGATCATGCCAATGTTATGTAATTAATGCACCGACTCTGGGTAACTGGGGTCGGGGAGTTACAGTTGGTATCAGAGGAAGTTTAGTACAAACCTTGGAAGCTAGATTTAGATAAACTCTGATTAGAGCACGTAGATCTAAGATGAACTTTGAGGATTAGTATAGAAGAACATCCTAGAATTTTGGTATTGTAGGGATTTTGTGAGTTTTCCGAGCAATACATCTCTGTCTGGATACGAGCAGGTAGAGGCGGCTCAGGCACAGATGTACCTAGGGGTAAAACCCGAAAACACCGCTTTGAGCTAGACTCGAACGAGAACTGGTGCACGACAACGGGCCTTGCTGCACTCTTGGTTACGACACTCCCGGGGGATATGCTTAGGATAACTTCATTTTACTTACAAATAATT
Organism: Viscum album; assembly: GCA_963277665.1. Classification (NCBI taxonomy): domain Eukaryota; kingdom Viridiplantae; phylum Streptophyta; class Magnoliopsida; order Santalales; family Viscaceae; genus Viscum; species Viscum album. The sequence continues at coordinate 544,896,501 of OY728153.1, read as the reverse complement.
ATGAAGGGTTTATGAGTATATACTTCCTCAAAGGAGACATTTTTATGATTATGGATTATATCCATAAATAGTTCAATTTATGTTAAGTGTTTTATAAGTATGGGATTATGTATTTTGATTCATAAACTGATCTAGTTTATGCCATTGTTTAGAAATGGCGCCCAGTAGAAGGAATGAGAACTCCAGAAATGCACATGATCCAAAGAGAAGGAAGGATCATATCTTTCATGGTCTTAAGCTAGAATTGATAAGAGAAATAGTCTCCAATGTATTATCATCATATGAAGAAATAATATCATGTGTTGATAAGATAAGCAAAGAGTTTACTGAGTCCTATGGCTTTGAAGGGAAGCAAGAGAAGAAAAGGATGGAAGAGAGAAAGACGGATAAAGGGAAGAGGGAAAAGAAGAATTTTCCCATATGTGATAACTGTGGGAAGAAACACCCTGGAACTTGTCTGAAAGGAATGGGAGTTTGTTATAAGTGTGGTGGAAAAGGGCACAAAGTACATGACTGCAAGGGTAAGAAAATGGTTTCAAATGTACAATTCTTCATTTGCAAGGAGTTTGGACATTATGTCAACCTATGTCCCAGTCATCAGAATATGCCGCAAATGATGTTATTGGATAATAATCAAGTTATGATACTACCGCAGATGAAGAGGAATGATTAGAGTTCTTATGCTGATTATGTCAACTGAGTGTTGTATCAACAATGTACTTGTTATAATAATTATGGAGTATATAAGGATTGTACTGTAGTACTATTTCATTAAGGACTTGAGATTGTGTGGAACAAAGAAAAGTGACTCAATAGCAGGATAAATTTTTGGAAAATATATGGTTGAGAGAATGATAAATCATAATATAGTTCTGATACTGAGGTAGTGATTTTGGAATAATATGTGATTGTTTTGGATAAATTAAATTGGATATTCTTGACTACCTTGGAACTGAATAATGATTTGTATATTCCATCATTGTTGGGGTTTAAAACATTTTTGGATTAATATCCAACATTCTATATGGAATAAGGGAGCATGAATGTAATCAATAAGGAATATGGTAATTCAGGATGTTTCAGTATATTAAAAGAATACATGATGAAGGTATTCATATTCTATTACGGGGTAAAAAGGATCTACATTATGTTTACCTTCCTTATAAATGTTGGACTGTGAGTGTGGACAGAAGTATTTTGGATAGTTCCAGTTTGGATTATTTTGGATTGCCATAAAAGGACAACCCGGAGGTCGGGCAGCAACCCGTCGCGTCCGGCAAGGCTGCGAGACTTGAACTCGCAACCGAAGGGCGAAAAGGGTGTATCACCTACCACTAGCCCATGAGATGTCCTGGATTACATAATATAGTTTTTTTTAAAAGATTTGGTAGATGAATTATAAATTCATTTATTTTGGAACCCTGTATGAATAGTATAAATAGAAATTTTTTTATGTTCTATTATCTTTTAGAGTGAAAGATGAGTTTGTGGTAGAAATTTATTAATGGATAAAACTCTAATTATAATATATCTCCTTATGATATTAGCCAATCTCATAAATAAATTCCTCAACATTAATAAAAGGAACTTAGAACAAAAATGTTGTCCTAGATGGTAACTTAAATCATCACTAATTTATGCCTTTGGGATTGTTGGCCTTTTCATAGCCATGTTCTCTACCACTCTCCATCAGATAATTGATGGTTAGATTTCTCTTCCATATCCATATTTTCTTACATGGAACCCTAGTATGTGTTATTTTCGGTAATCTTCATACTTTCCACTCTTTATTTTAAATAGAGGCCTCATTAATTCATTTTTCGATGTGGGATTTCAACTAAGATATTTTGAAACGTCAGAAATGTGTTATCCTAATACCCTATGTTTTGTTGAACCGATGGTATTTCAAATCATCATAGATTGATGAATTTAAGGACCAAAATTTTATACTTTTTTGTGATTGATTACCTCAATCACTACCTATAAATATTTACGTTTTTCCTCCAATTATATGTCTCTATTTGCCAGCAATGTTCTCCTAATCGAGATCATAATTTGGTGGTGACCCTTTCATTTCTCTTTTCCTCATATTAAGACTAAATTTTAGTAACCCAATTTCCGATGTGGGTTTTCCCACAATGATATTTTTTATTTTCAACCTTTTATTTTCGAAGAACAATTTCAAATTGCGAGGACGCAATTTATTGAAGGAGGAAAGAATGTAACACCCCAAGATTTCATAGTGTGTTATTTCTTTAAAATAATTCAATAACTTGCACTACACGCAACACCGAGTTCAATCACACCATGACTTACAAAAAAAAGAGCCATTAAAAAGAGGTTATGAATAGTATTATCTAAATTTTAAACTTTATATAATCCTTATAATTTTAGAATCCATATTCTGAGTTTCTTAGATATAATGCAAGAACAAATTCATTTTCAGTATTGCACTTTTATCAACTTTTAATAGTGAACCCTTTTTAAATAAAATATTTTAAACTTTTTGACTAAATGGGGACATCAAAAATTTAAAATGAAACATCCCAAGCTTCCACGGTACGCTTTCTTTGAATAATACAGTAGCGTGTGTTGTACGCAACCTTGAGTTTAAACACACACCACAACCAATCAAACTAGCCGTTATGAATAGTAATACCTACTTTTCGAAATTATATATATTTTATATTTTAAAATGGACATCATTTCTGGATTCGGAATATCGAATATATCCTAAGGTGAAATTTTGGTACTTTTCGGATAACTTTCATATTTTGATGAATAGTGAAAATTACTAAATTTTAATTAAAAATAACTTTTTTAATCAAAATAATTAATAGTGATAAATTATGAATTTGAGTGGTTTTAAAGTATATTTAGAATATATTTTTACCATTTAATATAATTTTGGTCATTGGACATAATTTTACAATTAAACCGAACATAAACAAGTGTCAATCTTTTGATAGTTATTATCTCTTAAAAACACGCTTTTTGTTTTAACAGCGGGAATTAATTTTAAATTAATTTCTGCCACTTCTGTGTTTTGAATTTAGAAAAATGGATTCCATATTTGGAATCAGGATGTCCAAATTGTGTAAATAGGTAACTTTTATTTTTAGACAATTTGAATAATTACTGTGGTAAATATTTTATTTACCATGGTTAAGGGTAAATCTGGTAAATAAGGGTTACAAAATAATATTATAATAATACAAAATTACCCTAAAACGTGTCCTAAACATATTGGTGGACACATACCCGACCATGGGCATCCTTGGGTCGATTTGGGGACCCCTTGGAGCCACTTGTATGTGGTAGGGACACATTATATTAAAAAAGTTGAAATAAAAATAAAAATGGCATAAGCTTACATCTTTTAGAAGAACAATTTTTACATAGGGTTATAAATGTTGGATTTTCGATTATAAATATTCATTAGAAATCTAAAAATAATTCCTACATAATAATACTTTATATATAATTTTCAGACACCAAATAATTTAAATTATTAATGACACAATAATGATGCAATGTTTACCTCATTAATAAATCATCTAAATAAATAAGATTATAATGATTAAAATATTATCTAAAACATGTACAATTCTTATTGGTTGATTTTATTTAGAATATGAGTCATCTTATCTTCGACATAAATTATTTTTTTGACCATTATAAACCGAATATAATTATATTATAAAGTAATACTTTCACTCTTTCCTAAAGAGCCCCTCCTCTCCCTTATAAAAGGAGACCACTTCTACTCATTCCTCACACCTCTCAAGCCACTTGGCTCGTCCAAACCCTGCCCAAATAATCTCCTCACATCCATCTCCTCCTCCTTGAAGCTTCCCCTTAGGCAGAAAGCATTTCAAGAAGTCCTTTGGTTCTAACCAAAGTGAGTTACCTAAATTAAAGGTATTGATTTCTCTTAAATTATTTTCATTTATTTTGCTTCTCCAACCCCCAAACTCTTTTTATTTCCTTTATTTTGTAACAAAAAAAGTATCCTCAATATACTATGATGTTTTATAAGAATTATTCGAACTACACATACACACACCTCCATCTAATGAATGATGAACATAATGTTTCTGTGAATGGCAAACTAACGCCTCACGAAACGATGATTGTTCAAATACATCTTACCGCCTCTCATGGTGGCCATTATGATGGCACTGTAATTTAGTGTGATATTAATGATACATATTTTATATATAAGCTTCTGTAATTCCATTTTATTTCATACCATTATTCGTTTCATGTTGTATATACATACGATAATTTCATTTGAGGAAGTGCGGACTACCGCCCCCTTAAAATGATATGACTCGTTCATACCACACATGGAACGTATGAAGAATGGTGTTAATGAAAATAAGTAACATATATAAAATATTATATTATACTGGAATAATAATATACCTATGTATCATTTGGATTCAATTCTTTTAAAATGAAAAATTAAATGGAAGTAGCGTTCGTGCGTACGTACGGACTACCGTCTCCACGAACACGGTGAGATCCATCCTCCATCGTATCCATTCAAGTATTATTCTCATTTTAGGGTTAAAAAAAATGTTAATATCATTCTGATTATGAATAAGATATAATCTATCCATTACAAACATGTCTTACGTAACCAAACATTTAAGAAGAACGAATCGATTATCACCCGAAACGACGATAATACTAAGATATTATTAATAAATCAAAGTTAAAAGATCATATATGATATCATATTAAAGTAAATGATTCTTGTATTATTCAATAACAATTATTTCACCATTATATAGGAGGTAAACCTACCATCGACCAAAGAAAATGTACAAAGTAAGGGATTTTCTTATCTCACTTTTAATTCCGTGAAAATTCCATTGATCACCACTTAATTATTGCATGTGGTGTATGTGTACTACACATGATTATATTCATTGTGTTATATAATTTTATTTATGGGTATTTAAATCATCATGATATGATACTTCTTTCATGGGTGTATGTTTTTATGTTACCTAATAAATAAGGGAATTTGAGATTACAATTTCCACTCATTTGGATTTACGCATATTTCCTTGATTATATTACCCCAAGATTATGTGTGGAATCACTATTCATTTTATTATCTAATAATTTCCACTCCCCTTAATGTGGATATAAGTTCGATACACATAATCACTCCATTGATTATTCTCAAGTCATTGATATGAATTTGATAAGAGTAATTTTAACTCATTCTCCATTTGTTGAGTTAAACATCCAATTCGTTGGTATTGTTTTTACAAGAATATGTGTGAATATCCTTTGATTGATTTACACTGAATATCCAATCATATTTAGTGTATTTATATTTGTCACACATAATTATGTCTTTGATTTATCCTTAACCTAAGGATACAACCTTTATGAGAGATTTCATCTCAATTTACATTCCATTGAGACTTTTTTGATGATATACACCAAATAACTTTTATGTGGTGTATATAATGTACTTTGACATAGTATATCATGAATTCCTTTATTCTCATGATATTACAATGTTTTGATTACCTCAATTATTTGTATTCAAGTGTCTCTCTTTTGGTTAGAAACTCTAACCAAAATACCATTTTAAAATGTTTTAAAGAATTATTCTTCTAAATCATGCTCATTAATGTCCATATTTTAAAAATGGTTTTAAGGATTTATTTATATGGACATTAAAGTTTTAAAATTAAAAATCCTTTTAAAAGTTTCAAAGTGGTATGGGACTCTTTGATTCAAAAATCTATTTTTGGATGTCTTCTTGACAAATAGTGTGACTTTTAAATGTTTTCAAGAAAAGGGGGATATTTCTCTCAAATAGTTATGATGATTATTTTCATCTATGTCAACATCCTTCATTATTCATGATTGAGGTTAATGTGATACAATACAATCTTCCATATTGCATCAAATGAGTTATGTTTGACTATGGATGTTCTATTTTTATACCATTCATGGTTTGTGGTTAAAGTATTGACATTTCGTATGCTAGTTTTAATACGAATGTTTATTTTATACTTAAACCTATTCATATGAGGAATGCATTGGACTTAATAAGTGACGGGTGGAGCCCGCTATAGCTCCTCAATGCATCGGTAGGTCTCATGAGACAAACTAGTGTCTTGGCACAAGGCCTTGGAAAAATCTTATTTGTAGTCTTGGCACGAGGCCTTGGCTATGTGCTTATGATAGTCTGGCATTATGCATTCCATCATTATGAAAGTGGTTATTGATATTGCATGTGATTATTCGATTAGTAGAATATCCATGTGAATAAGTGAATGGCATTATTTCATTTTATTTATGCCATACTATGATGAAGTTAAATTTTAAAAGGCTTTTGTTTTAGTTATACATTTCCTTAAATGTTTATTCTTATTTATGAAAGTTTCCGCTATATTGTTATCCTTACTGGGCATTTGAGCTCACCCCTTTTCTATGTTTTATTTTCCCAGGATGTGAAGAAGTAAATTATGAATGACTTGCAGGGATATTATGAGGGGTTAATAGTGTGGACTATGGAGACAATATGTTGTTGTAGTAGTTCTTTTTTTATTTTGATGATGTAATGTAAAACTTATGAATATATCTAGTGTTTCCAAGGATACTAAACCAATCGGTCTTTCGAGATTTGATCTTTCTTGTGATCATGCAAATGTTATGTAATTAATGCACCGACTCTGGGTAACTGGGGTCGGGGCGTTACAAATTCAATAACAGTAGCTCTTGAACAAAGGATCCCTTCGTTGAAGCCTTATTCTTCTTCGTCATGTTGTAATGTATTCATTTGTGTAATAAACATCATTGTTATTCTTTTATTTATTATATTTTATTAAATTTTGTTCAAATATATTCTTATATTAATCTTAATAATTTTTTTGGAATCAATATTAGAAATGATATTGGGTTCTACCCTCTCTAAACCGTTGAAAATGCCAAAATATGCTACGATGGCTACACCACCCATGGAGGAGTAGATATATTTAGTAATCGATCTAACACTATCCTTATTTATTAATTCGTTATGGATCAATGATATAAATTAATTCATAGAATATTAACTATTAATTGAGTTTATAATTTAATTGAAACTAAGTAAGAAATTGAATAATTAACACAAATCATGTGAGGTCAGTAATTGTGTGAATTGTGAGAGCCACCCTTAATTGGTGATACATAAGCACACACGATAAATTTTTAGTGTTAAAATATAATTCCTAATATCAATTAATTCTAATATCCAGAGAGGAATGGTGACTTAATTTACCACTGACCATAATCTAATCTTATAACATCAATCGAAGTAGGGTGTTGTGATTCCATACTTCGAAGTTAGCCTAACGTTAAATTTACTTCCTCCTTTGAGAGACGACCTTGGTCAGCCACTCTGCTGCACCTAAGTACACAATAATAACATATCATTTTAAAGTTACCATGATAGATCCATTTAAATTGGCACCATTTCCAGGGATATAAGTAATTATTTCAGCTAATTAGACGGATTTATTTTATTTTACATTTTATTCTTTTCTTTTCTTATTTCTTCATTCTTTACCCAATCTGATTTCTTCCTTTATTTTTTATTCCAATTCTATTTTATTATTCTTATTTTTGGACCACCAACTCAAACTTCTCAATTTTATTTTACTATGGTCCACTTTCCTTGTTTTTATTTTAATTTTATTTATGACACGAACTAATCCCGAACATCTCTGAGATCTTGACCTTGATATTGAACGTAGCCTTCGAGATTGAATTAGAAATTCTCAGTCAACATAAAGTTTTAACATTAAACTATTTGGGGAATTCCTCCACTCCAAGAAAATTTGAATTAGAAACACTTCTAAATAAAATGTAAAACACAAACCATTGACTGAAAATAATGGAAATAAACTTAATAGAACCACTCGAGAATTGGATTAACCTAATATATACTATCAACCAAATTGTACTGCATTCCCAAATCTTGAATCCGACATTGAAATGAAGTCTAGGTTAATTTATCTTCTTATGATGTTTCATGGAATATTTGGTGATGGTCTAAACAAGCATTTAAAATAATTTTATGTGGTTTTCTCAACCATGAAAAAAGATATGTCTATGATGAGAAAATCAAACTAATTTAATTACCATTTTCACGTGATGGAGCTGCGAAAGAATAAATCTATTATTTACAACCTTGTGATGTCACATGTTGGAAAAATTTGAAACGTATTTTCTTTCAGAGTTTTTTTCCAGCATCAAGGACCCGATCCATTCGAAAAGAGATCATAGGGATCAAGTAATCCCAAGGGGAGTCAATGTATGAGTATTTTAAGTGACTCAAGAAGTTGGGTGCAAGCTTCCTACATTACCAATTCAGTGAGAAACTCCTCATCCAATACTTCTATGAAGGACTCACACCTATGGAGAGGATCATGGTGGATGTCGTGGCTGGAGGAGAATTGGTGGACAAGACACCAGTAGCTTCACGTGCATTGATTGAATAGATGGCACAAATCTCCCAACAATTTGGTGATCAAGGTACACCACATGTTAAATGAGTACATCTGGTAATTAATTATTTTATTGGGATTCATTTGATAGATAATAAGTTGGAAGAAATGAACACTATGGTGAGGTTGATTGATCTGGCTCAAATGATATCCCAACCCCCTCCTTCAAGCCCTTATGGAATTTTCACCAAGACTACCCACCCAACTGACTGTTTCCCCCAACTACAAGAAACAGAATATTGGGTAGCAGTGTTTCCTAGGAGACCATATTAGTAGCAGCAACAACCATATACCCAATAAAAGCTTGATTCTTTTTCCCCAGTATATAACCAAGGGTGTAAGGATCAACCAGACATGAGGTTTGCCTCTGGACAACAACAAAGGCCCCCCTTTCCTCAAAAATTCGTGCATCCTCCATTTCACCAATAGGGTTTCAAAAAACCCCAATGGTTATTTCAAGCTCAATCATTAACAATTCAACATCATGGGAATCCCAAAAACAAGGTATATTCTAACACTAATGATCTTTTGAAACAAATTGTTCTTAATTAATAGAATGAGATGAAGAGACAAGGTTCAGAGTTGAGAGATTTGAAGACCCAAATAAGCCAGATTTCCATCACCCTCCATGAACTGGTAAGTCAGAATTCTGGAAATCTACTTTCCCAACATACTCCAAATCCGAATGGGAATGTCAGTACCATCACATTAAGAAGTGGGAAGAAAACAACTGATACATCTGCATCTATCTTTCCACTGGAATTTACCACAACTCGGGAGAAGTCCCTTGCTATACCAACTGATGAGAAATCCAATGAGAACGATAAAGGTAAGAAAAATATTATTGATGTTCCTCAAAAACCACTTCCATTTCCAAATATATTTTTACAATCTAAAAATATGGCTGGAGAAGCAATGAAAAAAGAGGTTTTGGATACATTCAAGCTTGAGGAGATCAAAATACCTCTACTTTAAGACATCAATGAAATCCCAAGGTATTCAAAATTCCTAAAATAACATTGTACCTATAGAATAGGGCTAACGGAAAATGAGAGGATCAATTTTAGAAGGAATGTGTCAACACACATTACACAACACTAGGAATTCCATCAAAGTGCAAGGATCCATGGACATTCACCATCCCATGAACCACAAAGGAGTTTCACTTTTCTGATGCACTTTGTGATTTAGGATCTTCCATAAATGTGATGCCTCACTTGGTATTCTATTATTTATAGGTATGTGAGTTGAAGCCGATAGGAGTAGTGGCGGAGATGGAAAATAGAGCTACAACATATCCGGCGAGAGTCCTTGAGGATGTACTTGTCTGGGTAAGAGACATTATCTTTCCAGTAGATTTCAGCATGCATAAAATAGAGGATGATCAGGTAAGTTCATGTTCTCCCATTATCTTCGGTTGACCCTTCTTCAAAACTAAAAAAACAATCATAAATGTCTATGAGTGTACACTTTAAGGAAGTTTGGAGATGAATTTTTGATATTTAGTGTTATGGATTCCATGAAGTACCCCCTAAGACGACCATTCGTTCATTTTTTATCTCCCATTTTGATCCACTAAATAAAATCCCCATTGAATTATATTTTCCTATGCTTAAAAAGATAATGAGTATTTGTTCTAATTTGATGTCTAATATCACTTAAAAACATGTTTCTGATGTAGAAAACTATCTTAGATTACCTTTTGAAATGGATTAATACTTTTAATCTATTCATGAGAACTCTAATAATGACATGGATATCTAATATTCTGATTGTTATGATGCATTATTCTCTGATTTTGTTGACAATGATTCTGGTACTAATGTTCATTGTGAACATATTTTAGTTCCTTCAATGTCTCCATCCATACATCACCCCCTTACATTGGAACTCAAGCCATTTCCTGCAAATCTCAAATACTCATAGTTATTTAGTGGGGAGAAATTACCTGTTATCATTGCTAACAGTCTCCATTTTGAACATCAAGAAAAACTTTTGAATATTTAAAGGGGGGACATTATGGAAATCAGGTGGACCTTGGCTGACATATCAGGTATTAGGCCCTCCATTTTCATGCATAGGATTATTTTTGTGGATGAGGATAAATTGGTTAGGCATCCATAGAGAAGACTCAATCCAACTATTTTGGAGGTTGTTAAAAAAGAGGTTGAAAATATTCTTGAGGTAGGTATAAGCTATCACATTTCAAATTCCCAATGGGTAAGTCCTGTTCAGGTTGTACCAAAGAAAAGTGCCATTACTGTTGTTAAAAATGATAAATAGAAGTTAGTTCCGATGAGGGTGAAAAATAGTTGGTGTGTGTATTGATTATAGGATACTAAATTAGTCCACTCGTAAGGACCATTTCCCTCTCCCATTTAATGATCTAATGCATGAGATACTCACTGGAAAGACACATCATTGTTTCTTGGATGGATTTTCTGGATATTTTCATGTTTCTATTGCTCGGTAGGATTAGTAGAAAACTACATTCACCTAAACCTTCAACACATTTTCTTACTAGAGGATTCCATTTGGACATTGAAATGCCCCAGGTACCTTCTAGAGATGAATGGTGAGTATTTTTTCTGATTTTATTAAGACCATGAGGGAGGTATTTATGGATGATTTTATAGTGTATGTTTATTAATATGATTATTAAATATCTAGTTTGGGAAAGGTTTTGAATTGTTATATTGAGAATAATTTGGTCTTGAACTTTGAAAAGTGTCATTTTATGGTAGAGCATTGCATTGTATTCGGGAATGTAGTCTCAAAACATAGGATAGAGGTTGATAGATCTAAGGGAGATATTATTTCATCCTAATGATATCATTCATGTGTTCATGATATTAGATCTTTCCTAGTTCTTGTGGGTTTGTATTGGTGCTTTGTCAAATATTTTATTAATATTACTCTTCTTATTTCACGATAACTTCAAAAGGATTCTGATTTTGTGTTTGATGATTCTTGGAGGACTTCATTTGATGTGCTAAATAAGTTTTTGACCAATCCACCGATCATACAACCCCCATGGTGGGAGATTCATTTTGAGCTTAGGTGTGATGCATCAAACTTCGTGTTTGGAGATGTCTTATCTCATAGGGTGGAGGGACATTCACATGTGATTTCTTATGCATCGAGGACTCTGGATTCAGCCTAATCAAACTACACAGCCATAGAAAAGGATTTTCTTGTTGTCATATTCACTTTAGATATATTATATTCATATGTATTGGGCTCTAAAGTAGTTTTTTCTGACTATACTATTCTAAGGTACATCTAGATGAAGCTAGATGTAAACCCCAGACTTATCCAAGGGATGCTCCTTCTTAAAGAAATTTGATATTTAGATAATAGGAAAGAAGGGGTCAGAAAACATGGTGGCGGACCACATGAGTAGTCTTCCTCACACACTAGAGGCTAAAACCTTGGACCAAGTACCACTTTGGGACACATTCCCCAATGATCATCTTTATTCCATCTCATGTATGCATCCATGGTATGCTGATTTAGTGAACAACCTTGTTGCATCTGAAATCCCTACAAATTTAAAGAATCATCAAGTCCAAAAATTAAATAGTGAGTCGGGATTTTATGTTTGGGATGATCCATACCTCTAGCGCATGTGTAGTGATCAAGTTATTAGGAGGTGTGTTCCATACCATGATTTTGATTCTATTCTTCATTTTTTCCATACACATTCATGTAGAGGACACTTTGGATCCCAACAGACAGCTATGAATGTTTTAGACTCTAGATTATATTGGCCTTTCTTATTCCATGATGATCATCTATTTTTTATGTCGTTCTCTCATTTCCAACATAATGGGAACATTTATAGGAGACATGAGATTCCCCAACAACCCATTCTATTCTTTGAGGTTTTTCATATATGGGGAAATGATTTTTTGGGTCCTTTTCCAGGTTATTTTGGTATCTTGTACGCTATGGTTGTTGTTGATTATATGAGTAAATGGGTGGAGGCCAAGGCCACAAGGACTGATGATTCTCATATTGTAGTATACTATGTCAAGACACAGATTTTTTGTAGGTTTACATTACCAAAGGCCATTATCAGTGTCCAAAGGACACACTTCTAAAACATGAATTTTGCTTCCCTCCTTTGGAAGTATTGTGTGACACACAAAACATCAACAAACTACCACCCCTAAAAAAATGTCTAGGTGGAGGTTTCAAATTGTGAGTTGAATCAAATTTTGGAGAAAATTGTGTTGCCCAATAGGATGTATTGGAGAAAGCGCTTGGATGATGCGCTATGGTTATATAGGACAACATACAAAACTCCCATTTGTATGTCCCCATTTCGGAATGTTTTTGGGAAAGACCTTCATCTACCTATGGAGGACGATCATCAAGATTTTTGGTCAATAAATACATGAATCATGGATTTGGACTAAGCTGGAATTAAACGGAAGCTAAAAATTCAGGAGCTTGAGGAGATTAAATTATCTTCATATGAGAACTCAAGGTTCTAAAAATAATGATCCAAAGAATATCATGAAAAAATGATCTAGAAAAAGGAATTTCATGTTGGGGAGAAAGACCTTCTATATAGTACACAACTGAAGTTGTTGTCTGGAATGTTGTGTTACAGATGTTTGGGTACTTATATTATATCTAATTGTTTTCCTTATGTTGCAGGGGATATCATGCTAGAGGACGCTAGAAGGAGCTTCATAGTCAATGGGCAATGCATGAAGAAATACATAGAGGGACTTCTAAGTGATGTAGTGGATTTCATCACACTGTATGACCCCATCATCACTCGATCATATCAGGATATTCATAAATATTTCAATTTTATATTATTTTTCCTTTTTAAAATTATACATTTCACGTGCTTATATAATCTCATAGATTCAAATTTAGGACAATGCAATATTTTAAGTGTGGGAGAGGGGATAACATTTTTGGGTAGATATTTAAGATTTTCATTTGTGTGTATTTTCTATTATGTATTTGGTTTAGTTTTAAAAAACAAGAAAATAAAAAGATATATATATATATTGTAACATTATAATGAAAAACATATGGGAAATGCATGTTTTCAAAATTCATTGGTATAATTATAAGCATAAGTAAGATTTCATCATCAAGGGTTTTTTTTATAAAAACTGAAGTTGTTGATGATATGAATGATTGTGTCTTTATAAAATCTTAAGGATTTTTACATCATTATTTGTGATATGCATTCATGAAAAATTATTACATTTAGTTCTCAACAACAATTTTCACTCAACCATGACTATTAAAAATTTTCTTTCTCAATTGAAGTGTACAATCAAGTTAGGTTAAAAAAATTTTGGTTGATCCATACGTTCGTTTCTCTTCTAATCAATTTCATTACTATATAAAATTTCCCTAGGCATGTTTACCTGTTATCCAACTATTGTACACCTTCCGAAAAAATATGTATTGTGTCCTGGATAGGTCAAAACCTCATTTCATCTACCTTAGATCTTGTTATAACTATTATAATTAGTTTCGTGAGGAGATAAAACATGGGTTAATAGTTGAGTGTGATATTTGTTCTAAGTGAAACATAAAAAATGAGGGGAGTGATGAAATTTACGAAATATGGGGATATCTAGGTTAGGAACGTAATGTTTGACATTCATAAATGCTGAAGTGAGTGAGTCTTGAAATTTGATTGCAATGGAATGTAGAATAGGTTAAGTGAATTAAACCATGTAAGCATAATTGTTTTACTTGTCTTGAATATACAGAATACAGTGTGGTTTTATGAGCTTGGAATGGTTGGCACACACACATGTAGAGAACTAGTGGCATGTTATACCCATGACATGTTTCTCTATAATTAGTGTTATGAATATCACTAGATTTTGTTTTGACACCATTTATAAGACAATGACTTTAAAATTTATTGATATTGACTCTTGAATGGATTCTTAATTTGCCTATATTTTCACTGTGGATTGAGAGATATTAATATTCATATCTTGTCATAATTATTTTGAATACATGATATGAGGTTTTTCTTAGGAGTGAAAAATGGTAAGTGTGGGGGAGTTGATAAAACACAATTTTCTTGAACATTATATTGATAATTAATGAAAAAATATCCTCACATTATGTTAAACGTGTTTATTTATAAAATATTTGGTATTAGATCATTAATTTTCAAATTTGATGAAAATTATAATATTACCATTTCAAATTCACTGTAGAAATGTGGGCACAAATATTTTGATCTGTATTATTTGAACATAAAATTTTGTAAATATGATCATGACTTATTGGGCTACAACTTTTATGAACAAATATTTTGATATGTATTATTTTAACATAATTTTTTTTATCTATTCTTGTATTGGGCCTCAATTTTGAGTGGACCTATAGGACTCATGTTTTCAAAAATCATCCTTCAGGAAGGATAGATGATTCACACGTTTTGGAGGTCAAATTGGTGTTGAATGTTGGATTAAAATATTTGGCTGAGATTACCCAATCACACTTGAAACCAATTTGAATCGAGACTCCCCTCCACTATATGAATTTGTTTTTTCTCATTTGGAGGGGTTTTTACGAGCATTATGATGTTTATGGAATAAGATAAGTGTATTCGCTAAAATTACCCAAGAAATTCAATAAGGGTAGCTCTTCATAAAAGGATCCCTTCGTCGAAGCCTTCTTCTTTTCCTCATGTTGTAATATTTTCATTTGTGTGATAAAATTACTTGTTCTTATTTAATTTATTCTAATTTCTTATCTTTTGATCAAATTTATTATTCTATTAATCTTCATAATTCGTCTGGAATCAATAGTAGAAACTAGATTGGGTTATACCCTCTATAAACATTTGCATTTGGAAAACGTTTCTATGATGACTACACATCCCATGGAAGAGTAGTTATTTTTAGAAATAGATATACATCTATCATTATTTATTCATTTATTTTGAATCAATGATATAATTTATTTCATATAATATTATCTATAAATTTATTTTTTAATTTAGTTGAACCAATGTAATAAATTGAACAATTAACACAAACCACAAGAGGTCAGGAATTATGTTAATTGTGATAGCACAACCTTAATCGGTAATACAAAACTATACGGGGTCAATTTTTAAAGTTCAAATATAATCCCTAAACTCAATTATTTATAATTTATAGAGGGGAAATGTGCCTTAATTTACCACTGACCATAATCTATCCTGAGAACATATATCATAGTCGGGTGCGGGAATTGCATGTTCCGAAGTTAGCCTAGGGTTAAATTGGATTTGTCTTTATGCTAAAGTTAATTCTCGTAGGGTTAGGGATTTAAAAAATGAAGGGATCATAATTATGTGGATATTAATTTAAATGATAATAATTAAAAAATTATTGAAGAGATGCAGTTATATCAATTATGCCTTTTTAAAATATTTTCATAAGTACATATTCTTGTTGTGTCATTTTAATTAGACTTCATTTCAAAAAAACAATCTTCTTCCAGAATACTTTTTCAAGATTAATAAAAGAGAAAAAATGCACATACTTATAATTAGTGTTCTTATTTACTTTTATTTTATTTTGATAATATCTTTAATATGTTGTTAAATTTATTTTTTCCTTTGAGAGATTACCTTGGTCAGCAACTCTGTGGTACCTAAGTACCCAACAATCACATATCATTTGAAATATCCCACAACAGAAACTTTTAGTTTGTCTTATTAGCCTTTCTTGATAGAATTATATTTTTACTATTACTAGTAGTCCTATTTTTCACTACGATTCCTCCTGAATGATGGATACAAAGGAAGGTCATTTAGAGTGTCTCATGAACCCTCTTATACGAGGCTTCTCTAGGAATGATTATTCTTTTAGTATTGAAGAGGATTCTAAAGGATGTTAGGTGGGCACAGTTCCCCTGAAAAAGATGATTTTGATGATATCTATGAGGATAAACGGGATCTCCACATTGGTTGTCTAGGATACTCCTAGGGATTGGTGGATGAAACATTTTAGATACTCACCATATTTTATATGGAGTATGTTGTAGATCCATTAATTAAATGATTAAGTTATTTTAAACTATATCCAGAGGGTATTCCTTATAGATTGCGAAAGTTTTATCCCCCTTAGGGACTATCCAAGTCACAATGCCATTATTTTCTATAGACCCTGACCTGGTAATTAGAAATCTGAATGTATTATATGTGGATTGAGTACAATGGAATCTATCTAAATGGCACATTTAAAAGATTGTCCATTTAAATATAGTATCCTTTATTAATGTTACTAGAGGTGAGTGTGGGTGATCCCAGGGTTAAGAAATGTATCCCCCTATGGTGATTTAGCTTTCCTAGAGAAATATTTTGTGATGTCTGAAAAAAGTATTATGGATTGGGATTTTAGACAAATATATCAACTTAATTATGCATGGTTTTAGTGGTATGACATCTAGCTCAATGCCCTTTTTTAGGTTGTCTAGACAATTGTGGTTACATACCTAAGGATGGACTACTATAGATCTTGTTATTCATTACCTTACCCATGTATATGCATGTTTATATTTATTTATATATGTTAACTTATATATATATATATATTAAAATATATATATATATACATCACAAAACATTTCCTAGTTGATAAGGATCAGAGAGCCAAGGACTGGCTGAGGTTTGGGCTTACTTTTATTTATCTTATCAAGTTGTCTCTCAGCTAGGTTGAGAACATTCCTTGAGAATGTCTTATTTGAATTTTCAATTAGTTTATTTCCAACATTTATAATTATTATTATTGTTATCCTAATGTGTGGATAACTTTTTCATACACTTCAAATTACTAGTTATGTGAGAGACTGAGTTGGATGATCCCTACTGAGTTTTTTAATGTCACCCTATTCCAGTTTCCATTTCACTGGGGTACCTAATTATACAAATACTTTGTTTTAGTAATAAGAAGGGCCATGGATCAGTTTTCATCAATAAGGATGACTCATATATTTATGTGGATATCTATAATGTGATTTTTCTTAGAGATAACAATAGATCCCAATACATTTTTTCATTTTCTTTTATGTAATCCTATATATATGATCGACATATAGGGATATTAGTTGTGTATGTTTGGTATGGTCATTTGTGATTTTGTATAATTTCAATTACTATTATATCATGATTCTATTTTACCTATTTACATCTTATACACTCTAATTATTTACCTCTTGGATTATATCTAGGTATTTTCTCTATTTTTTTCTATGATATTAGAGAATAGCCTCTCCATTGAAACACCCTAGGCCATCACTGCTTGTCAGAAACCACTAATATATGGAGAGGAATGTTTTATGCCTTGTGGTGAATTGGATTTAGAGCTTTGGTTTAGTGGAATCTAGGTTGGGACGTTACAAGAAAGATATTATCATCATTTTTTAAGGGTTTCACAAGGATTTATTCTCTTATGACTAATCTAATGAAAAACGTGATCCATTCACCTAGTTGGGTGAATTTTATAAATTCATTCTAGTCCTTAAAGATCATATAACCACATCACCCATCATAATATTTCAATAACTATTTCAGGGTTATTTAATATATTATGATGCATTTGTATCCATTATATGTTATATTCTCACTCATGGAGACCATGTTTTGGCTTATGGTTAATGGTAGTTGTGAATTAATGAGTTAAAAAAATCCAATGAATGACATGTAATTAGTTGTATTGTTTCATGACATAAAAACTAGGTGCTATTATCCCTTTAGATAAAATTTCTTAATCTTCACTAGTCATATGATTTTGAAATATATATTCAATTATAAATAAATGAAATTTAGGCAACATTTATGGATGTAGTACCTACTGATGTTTGAATTCGACATTGTGTAAAAATATGGGAAAGTAAAGTTGGTAGAAAATGATTTGAGTCTAAATTCATATAAGGGAGTAGTCATAAAGGATAAAGACCAATGAAAATTATTTAGTGTTTTTGTAAATATGCATTTGGACTGTGCCTAATATAATGAGAATACAATTTCATTCCATGTTAATATTATTCATGAATTGGAGAAATTATAAAAATGGTATGAAATATCATACAATTATTACAACACCATTAGGAAAACCCTAAATGTTTGTGAGACTACTATAAGTTGGAATGAGGTTGAAAAATCATTGTTATACATTTAAAACTAAAATGTGTTCCCTTAATTTTTCTAAGAATGGATTCTTTGGTTGTATCACCATTAAAAACGGGTAATTCATCTAAGTATTTAGAAAATGTACAAGGTGATGAAACCTCATTTCATCCTGTTAGGTATGAAAAAGTGATAATAAATTATGTTGTGAAGTGCCTAAATGTCAGTATGTGAAGGTTGAAGATCAACGACTAGCTGGTATACTACAATCTTTGCCCATTAATATATGTAAGTTAGAGAGGGTTTACATTGAATTTATTACTGGTATATTGAGGATGCTACATAAGCATGATTCTATTTGGGTGATTGTGGATTGAATCATGATGTTAGCACACTTCATCAGAATTATAGAATCCAATGGGGAAGAGGATTTGGAAAATTTATATATTTATGAAGTTTTCACGATTCATGGAGTTCAAATTTCCATAATCTCTAATAGATTTACTTAGTTAACTTCTCGATTATATAAATACATGAAATAGGGTCTCATAACTCAATTTAAAATTGTATTTAAATATCATCCTTAGATGGATGGGTAGTCAAAAGGAAGAATTCAGAATTTGGTATATATTCTCAGAGCATCTTCCATGAGATCTTCCAACTCATGGGATGTTCACACACCTTTTCGAAATTATCCTATAATAACGACTATTTGTAGATTATACATATTACCAAATTCAAGTAATTATGTGGTCATCCTTATCATTATCCACTATGTTGAGTGGAAATAGGATAAACCTCTCATATTATTCATATTCATATGCATGAGACTACATATAAAATCCATATGATCCTCAAGCGAATGGACATTGATCACAAGCAATAGAAATATTATATAGACCATCTTCACGGACCTATATATTTCAATTTGAGGGACCAAAATTCTTGAAATGGTCACCAAGACATGGTCATGAATGCTTGTGAAATAAAGGGAAATTGAACCCATGTTACATTAGACCATTTTAGATTAGTATTGTTATGTTTTGATAAGCATTACCACCAAGATTCAATATTTCTCATATTGTCTTCCCTGTCTCTCAGATGAAGAAGTATCACCTGGATCCCAATCTTTCTATTTGTTTGGACCATGTTACTCTTGAACCATAATGAATGTTTATCATTTTACTAGTTTGGATTATTGATTGATAAGAGAGGGTCCTATGGTAAAAAATAATACATTTAGTTTGGATATAATTGTTTCTTGGTAATATTCCAGAGTAATCCCAAGAATAAGATAATTTTATGTGGGAGAAGTGGATGATCATATTCTAGATTTTCAAGGATGAAAATAAAAATAGTGGATATAATGTAAGACCCCTAGTTTGTAGAATTCCCCCTTTAATATCTCATTTTATGTTAAGTAATGTTTAGATTTAGAATTTAGATTTTTATAGAATGTTTTAAATGTATGTCTGAATATGGAAATTTTGATCTTGTTTATTAGAATTCATGATCATGTATCCAGTAAACTGTGCAAGATGTTTTGTGGTCACTAGGAAGGTGTACAGTTGGTGCATTGTTTTCTCAAACATTGCAGCTAACCGAAAACATTTAAAATCATTCATAAAGAGCTGATTTTTAGGGTTAACACAAGGGTTTTAAAATGTGCATCCAAACAATATGATGAGAATTAATTTTTATGGAAATTTTATTTTAACATAAAATTTCCCAAAAATCCGTATTCTTCACCCTCTTAATTAGGATCTCATTTTTTAGGGTTCCCCTAGGTGATTATTGGAAATCATATTTCTTAATAATATAATTTTTATGATCCTTTGAGTTGTTAAAATGGAAGATAATGGTAAGATCTCAATTCTTCCCATCTTTTCTAAATCGACTCATTTTCGCATAAAATAACCATATATTGAGTCTTCCATGATTTGATAAATGGAATTAGAAAAGAATTAATAACATCATATTGTGATTAAATGTATTAAAATATAATGATCCTTTATACATTTTTTCATGTTGGATTGTCTACGCCAAATAAACCCACGGTAGATGGGTTTTCTAATTTCCACTATTATTGGAAATTGTCAGATCATGGGTTTCATTAAAATAATTCTCTAATTATTTTTAATGAATCCATAGTACCAAAAAAATCTATATTTTTATTTACATTGTAGCTCTTCAAAATTGGGTTGTGGATATCTCCGACAACATGTTTGATAAATTGAATAATTTGTTTTCAAAGAAATATGGTTTTTGACTTATGTTCTTGAAACAATTGGGATGTGTGTCTTTTTATTCACGTGTGACTGATCATGTTTAGATATAACTAAATCTGATAAAGGAATCTTGGGATGGATCATGTTTGGAATTTCTACAATTGTAACATCCCAAGCTTCCATGGTACGCTTCTCTTTGAATAATACAGTAGTGTGTGTTGTACGCACCTTCGAGTTCTAACACACACCACAACCAGTCAAACAAGCCGTTATGAATAGTAATACCCACATTTTGGAATTTAATACATTTTATCTTTAAAAATGGACTTTATACTTATATTTAGAATATCTAAATTATCTTACGGTGTTTTTTAGTACATTTCTGATAACCTTCATATTTTTATGAATAGTGAAAATTACTAAATTATAATTCAAAAAACTTTTTTAATAAAAATAATTAATAGTGGTAAATAATTAATTTGAGTGGGTTTAAACTATATTTAGAATATATTTTTACCATTTAATACAATTTTGGTCATTGGACAAAATTTAACATTAAAACTAGAAATAAGAAAGTGTCAATCTTTTGATAGTTATTATTTCTTAAAAACACGCTTTTTGTTTTGACATCGGGAATAAATTTTAAATTAATTTCTACCACTTCGGTGTTTTGAATTTATAAAAATGGATTCCATATTTATAATCATTATGTCCAAATTATGTAAATAAGTAGCTTTTTTTATACATTTTGAATAATTACTTCGGTAAAAATTTTACTTACCATGGCTAATGGGTAAATCCAGTAAATATGGGTACAAAAATAATATTATAATAATAATAGGTTACACTAAAACGTGTCTTAACCCTATTGGATGATACATGTCTGACCATGGGCATCTTTTGGTCTATTTGGGGACCCCAAGGATCCACTTGTAAGTGATAATGACACTTTATATTAATTAAGTTAAAGTAAATACAAAAATGAAAAAAGCATATATCTTTTAGAAAAACAATTTTTACATGGAGTTATATATGTTATATTTTAGACTATAAATATTCCTTAGAAATATAAAAATATTTCCAACTTAATTTTATTTTATTTGTAATTTTTAGACATTTAATAATGAAATTTATTTATGACACCATAATGATGCAGTATTTTCCTTGTTAATGAAAGAAAAAAAATAATTAGTATTATCAATTTTCAAATAAATATAATTAGAAGGTTTTGATACCATCCAAGAAATTTATTGGTTACTATGACATGTTATTATTTCTTAAATGAACTTTTTTCTAATTAATGAATTTTTTTAGACTTTAACAGAAATTAATTATTGAATAGTGTCAAATTTGACATAAATGAATTTTTAAAACAAATATTATATTATTAATTGATATTCTTTTCCTAAAAATCTAAGGTTCATCCAAAAAAATTATACTGTGATAATTGTATCATTAATGGACCACTTGGGAATCTATTTTAAGTATATGGTATCTTTATTAACCATATAATAATAAAATACAAAGTTACATGGTAAATGTCTAACTAATTAACTAGGAGTTAAAACTATAAAATAAGGTCAATAAAGTGACCCAAACCTGTATAAAACCTATTTGTTGAGTGTTTGTATTACTATCCCTGTCATAAACATTAAATAACCCACTTTGGAGCCATTAGAAACCAAATATTAATATATTATAAAAAAATATTTCTTGCTTTTTCTATGGTGCCCATCGCCCCACTTATAAAAGGGAACTCCCCCTTCTCACTAATTCACATCTTCAAAGCCTTTCAGTTCGGCCAACCCCTGACCAAATATTCTATAAACTTCCCTCACTTCATCCTAGAGGCATTACTTTAGTTATAAATCCATCTTAAGGAGCCCTTTTTATCAAATCAAAAGGAAGAACCCGAAGAAGAGGTAATGTTTTCACCACCCTCTTTCAAGTTCCACTCTTCTTCAACTTATTCTTTCTTTGTTATTTCCATTATAAAATAATAAATCTAGTATCTCCTATATATTTTGATGTTATCATAATATGGTACTACCATATTCATTATTCTATCCAACCCTTGAATGACATGTCACCATATGTGCGTACGTACGACTTACCGTCTCCACGTCGTGGTGTAATTGTTATTCAATACATTATTATTTGGATGGGTATAATAATGATGTTTAATTGATATAAATAATAAATATAACATGATAATGATTCTTTATATATGATATAACATCCAATTATATATTATTTTAATATCAAAATAATGATATTTTCACTCGTGTGTATGTACGGACTACCGTCTCCATGAACGCGATGAGATTCATTCCCCATCATATCCATACAAGTATAATTCTCATTTTATTATTAAAAATAAGGTTTAAGGACTTGATATCATTATGTATATGAATAATATACAACCTACTAACAAAAAATATGACTTATGTAACAAAACATATAAACGAAAATGAGTAAGTTAACACCCGAAACAATAATAATAAGATATTATTAACAAAGCAATGTTAAAATATCATATATGATATCATTTTAATATAGATGATTCTTTTATAATTTAATAACAATTATTTAACCATTATAAAAAAGGTTAAACTACCCTCAGCCAAGGAAAAGGACATGGTAAGGGTTTATTTAACAATCTCTTCATTATCCGTGGTTGTTTATGCATAATTATCTACTGGTACCTATTTATCATCCACATCCATGTTTCTTTAAAATGTATTTCAAATCATTCTTACTATTTTACAGACTATGGTTTAAAGTAATTTATACCCTTGTTTTACGTTTTATAAGAATTTTATAAAGGAATATTTCCTTCGTTTTCTAAACAATGTCTTTTTTAACCTTTTCAACAGAATTAAGGTAAGAATGTCTTTTTGAACATATATGATGAGTGCAGAAATTTTTGGCCATTATAAAATCGTCAAAGCTTCCCTTGTAAGCTTTTAAGAATATTTTCAAAGTAAATGTTTTCTTTTATAATTATGTTACTTCTAAATGATTTAAAAAAAGGAGGTATTTCTCTCAAATAGTTTTAATTTCATCTATGTCAACATCCTATGATGGATTTTAAGCTTATTTGAAGTTGAGTCATTATGATACAAAACAACCATATTTTATTGAAGGTTTTGTGATATGTTTGACTATGGATGTGTTATTTTTATACCATTCATGGTTTATGGAGAAATTATTGACATTTCATATGCCAGTTTTAATACGAATGTTTATGTTATTTCTAAACCCGTTCATATGATTAATGCATTGGACTTAGTAAGTGACAGGGGAGCCCGCTATATCTCCTCGATGCATTGGTAGGTATCATGAGACAAACTAGTGTTTTTGAACAAGGCCTTGACAAAATTTTATTTGTATCCTTGGCACAAGGCCATGACTATGTGGTAATGATAGTCTGACATTATGCATTCCATCATTATGAAAGTGGGATTTGATATTGCATGTGATTATTTGACTATTAGAATATCCATGTGAATAATTAAATAGAATTATTTCATTTTATCATTTCCATATTATTCTGAAGTTCAAGTTTAAAAGGATTTTGTTTTAGTTATACATTTCCTTAAATGTTTATGTTTATTTATGAATGTTTCTGCTATATTGTTATCCTTTCTAAGAATATGAGCTCACCCCTTTTAAATGTTTTAATTTTTCCCAGGATGTGAAGATTTATATTATAAATGACCTATAGGGATAGTATGAGGCTATATGAAGACAAGATTTTGTTGTATTTTTTTCATTTTGTGATATAATGTAAGACTTATGAATATATCTAGTGATTACAAGGATATTAAACTAATCGGTCTTTTGAGACTTGATCTTTTGTGATCATGCCAATGTTATGTAATAATGCAACGACTTTGGGTAACTGGGGTTGTGGTTTACAGTTGGAACCAGAGAAAGTTTATTACAAACCTTGGAAGCTAGATTTAGATAAACTCTGATTAGAGTACATAGATCTAATATGGACTTTGAGGATCTGTATATAATAACTTCCTAGAATTTTGGTATTGTAGATATTTTGTGAGTTTTCCGAGAAATACATCATTGATTGGATATGAGCAGGTAAAGATGGATCTGGAATAGATGTACCTAGGGGTAAAACACAAAAACACTATTTTGAGCTAGACTTGAACGAGAACTGGTGCACGACAACGGGCCTTGATTCACTCTTGGTTACGACACTCCAGGGGGATATTCTTAGGATAATTCTCATTTTCATTAAAAACCATTATGAAGGGTTTATGAGTATATAGTTTCTCAAAGAAAGAATTTTTATGATTATGGATTATATCCATAAACTGTTCAATTTATTTTATGTGTTTTACAAGTTTGGATTTATGAATTACGATTTATAAACTAATCTAGTGTATTCCATTGTTTTTAAATGGTTCCTAGTAGAATAAATGGAAATCGTATCAATGCACACACTCCATGTAGGGATTTACCTCATAATCAAGATAATTATAGTGGAGTTGGTGATGCAACTGGTCCTGATCATCTAATAACCATACTAGGACAACTCATTCAGGTTATGAATAATAACTATACTCGTATGGAACACCTTGATCCTCAGCGTAGAGGATCAATGTTATATCGCTACATGAGGAAACAACCACCAACATTCAATGGGAGTACAAATCCCTTAGTAGCTTAGTAATGGATGAATTCCTTAGAGAAAATACGCCATGCCTTGGGGAGTAGTGAAAGGGAAAAAGTTATCATGGCAGTTTACCGCCTCACTGGACATGCTGACCAATGGTGTCCATTTATTCAAAACACAAAGGAAGATGATGAAGTATCAAATATGGAATGGAGGAAGTTCAAAGATATTTTCTTAGAAACATACTTTCCTCCTGACCATCAAGCATATATGGAAAGGCAATTTCTGAGTCTAAGACAAAAGGAGGATGAGAATGTCGCAAAGTATGAGGCTAACTTTAAAAGGATAGCGAGGCATGTGGCATATTATATACGTAACCCAATGATTAAGATTGATCATTTTTTGATGGGTTAAAATCGTTTCTCTGTCGAGAATTAGTCTCACAAACCTTCTCATTGTATGAAGATATTGTCTCAAGCGCTATCAAGATAGAAAAATAATTCTCTAAGTCTTATGACTTTAAAGAAAAGAAAGAGAAGAAGAGATCTTCTGATCACTTTGGAAATGGAAATAAGGGGAAGAAAGGAAAAGTTGAATATCCATCCTACATTAAATGTGGGAAGAAACACCCAGGTACTTTCTTGAAAGAAATGAGAGCCTATTACAAGTGTGGTGAAAATGGCCACCAAGCTCATGATTGGAAGGGGAAGAAAGAAGCTACCAATGTTCAATGGTACAACTGCAGGGAGATGGGACATTATGAAAATGATTGTCCTAAGAAGTCAGGGGAACTTACCTCAGAAAAGGCCAAGGGATCAAGGCCAAGATTATAATATCACTACTGCTGAGGTAGAATCTCTGAAAGATGTGGTGGCAGGTAATTTAATGGATTCCTCAGGTTTAGAAAATGAATTATTTGATTCCAGATCATCACATTGTTTCATATCTTCCCAGTTTTCTAAAAAAAATAGATATTTCCAATTGGAACTAACAAGGGTGTTTTCAGTTAAAACATTTAAGGGATGTATCATTAAAATAAATTTTTGTGAAACAGTCCCCTTTTGGGCACATAAATGTTATTTATCCGCTGATATCATCATCATAACTATGATTGAATTTAATATTATCTCGGTATGGATTAGATTTTAGACCATGATGCGAAGATTTATTATAAGAAGGAGGAGGTTACAATTTTTGATGATGACGATAAATAACACCTTATCTTTAGAGAAGAATCGTCACCACATAATTCTTATCATGATCCTCCCCCATAAGCTTAACTAAATTAAATTATTGGGGATTAAGAGAATGAAATAACTATGGGTGAGGAAAGGAATGTTCAAATAGGGGATATACCTATTGTGAAAGAATATGTAGATGTGTTTCCAGAAGATTTACCTGGACATCCTCCAGAACAAGAAATTGAGTTTCCCATTGATTTAATTCCTAGTTAAAGGTCTATATCTATGACCCCTTATAGAATGGCCATTGTGGAATTAGTTAAACTGAAGAAACAACTATACGAATTTTTTAATAAGGTATTCATTCACCCTAGTGTTTCTCCATGGGAAGCCCCTTCCCTTTTGGTTAAAATTAAAGAGGTATCTATGAGGTTATGTATAGAATACATGGAAATTAATTCTATAACAGTAAGGAACAATTATCCCCTATCTCTCAATGATGTTTTGTTTGACCAACTGCATCGAGCTCAATACTTTTCAAAGATTGAACTTCGATCTGGATACCATCAGTTGTGTGTGAAGAAGGAAGACATTCCAAAGACAACATTTCGAACCTGGTACAGGCATTACGAGTTTATAGTAATGCATTTTAGATTGACTAATGTACCCTCTGTATTCGTGGATATAATGAATAGAGTTTTCAAGGAATATCTTGATGATTTTGTGGTGGTATTTATTGATGATATCTTGGTATATTTAAAAAGCTACTAAGATCATCAAAATCACTTGCGCATTATCTTGAAGACTATGAGAAGACATGAATTATATGGGAAGTTTAGCATGTGTAAATTATGGCTTCAGGAGATTTCTTTTCCTATCCATATTGTCTCCAAAGATGGAATCTATGTTGATCCTTCAAATACAAGAGCAATCCATGAATGGCCAGCACCAATGAGTATAACCAAGGTACGCAGTTTTATTGGTTTAGTAGGTTATTATTGATGTGCCGTCCATAATTTTGCCCGATTGGCTAACCCATTAACAAAGATCACACGTAAAGGAGTTATATTTGTTTTGAAAAAATCACGTGAAGAATTTTTTGAAGAACTAAAGATAAGATTATTCAATGCTACTATTTTGACACTACCATCAGGAAATGATGGGTTCATTATTTATAGTGTTGCATTGAATAAAGGACTTGGTTGTGTCTTTATGGAGAATGATAGAGTTATTTCCTTTCATCACGACATATGAACATTCTTTAGAAAAACTACCCTACTCATGATCTAAGTTAGAATCTGTAATATTTTCATTGAAAATATAGAGACATTATCTTATGGTGAAAATTTGAGATATATATCGATCATAAGAGTTTGAATTATATTTTCTCACAGAAAGAACTCAACATGAGGTAAAGGCGATGGCTTGAACTACTCAAGGATTATGAATGCATGATACACTACCACCTGAGGAAGGCAAATAAGATGGAAGATGCTTTGAGGAGACACGATCATGGAGTTTTCAACAAAATGAGAGTTGAAAGGGATCCAATTATCATGGATCTAGTAATGTGGGATATGGGAATAACCATGGAAGGTGAAACATCGATACTTTTTCAAATGGTTTCCAAACCATCTTTACTAGAAAGGATAAAGTGTTCTCAGACAAATGATGAAGAGTTTAAAAAGAAAATTATATCTATGAATAATGGGATATTGAGTGACTTTGTGTATGAAGATGTAATTTTAAAATTTTGGAGGAGAATTTGTGTTCCAGATATACTTGATCTAAAAACAGAATTGTTGGATGATGTTCATAGTTCCAATTTCTCTATACACCCTAGGAGCACCAAAATGTATAGATATTTGAAGGAACATTTTTGGTGGGACAACATGAAGAGGGAGATTGCTGATTTTGTGTCAAGATGTATGGTTTTTCAACAAGTGAATGATGGAAAGAAACATCCGGGTGGTGTATTGCATCCTATTTCCATACCTGAGTGGAAATGGGATAATATCATGATGGACTTTGTCATGGGACTACCAAAGACTCCAAGAATGAACGATGCAATACGGTTCATTGTTGATCGTCTTACCAATTCAGAACATTTTCATTATATAATGAAAGATTTTCCACTAGAACGTCTAGAAAGACTATATATTAATGAAGTTGTGAGACTTCATGGAGTACTCCTATCAATTGTTTCAAATCGTGATCCCCGTTTTACATCAAGATTCTGAAAAAGTCTTCAGAAATCCCTATATATTGAACTATGTTTGAGTACTGCCTACCAACCTCAAATAGATGGACAATCAAAATGGACTATTCAAACATTAGAAGACATGTTGAGATCTTTCTCACTTTACTTTCAGGGTACGTGGGATCAATATTTACCTCTAGTGGAATTTTCCTGTAAGAATATCTTCCATTCGAGTATTCAGATGGCACCATATGAAGCATTATATGGAAAGAGATACCTCACACCAACCTATTGGGATGATGTTGGTGAAAGAAAACTCATAGGCCTAGAACTGGTGGAGGAACGATGGAAATGGTTAAGGTAATTCAAAACCACATCAAAGCAGATCAAAGTAGGCAGAAGAGTTATGCCAATAACCAAAGGAACGATTTGGAATTTCAGGTATGAGATCATATTTTCTTGAAGGTATTTCCATGGAAGGGAGTTATACATTTAGGTAAGATGGTAAAATTGAGTCCCAGGTATCTTGGACCATATGAAATTCTAGAACAAATTGGGGATGTATCTTACCGTTTGGCAATGCCGCCAAGTCTTTCCAAAGTTCACGATGTGTTCCATGTATCATTGTTGAGGAAATAAATGCCTTCCACAATGCATGTACTCACCTATGAGGAATTAGAACAGGAACCCAATATTTCATATTGCGTAGATCCTGTCACGATTCTTGATACGAGAGAACAAGGGCTGAGAAACCGGACAACTCGCCTGGTAAAAGTTCTATGGAGAAACCATGAGATGGAAGAGGCAACATGGGAACCTGAGGAACTTATGATGAAGAATCACCAGAGTATTTTTATGTAGTAGTATTCTAGAAATTTTTAGGACAAAATTATTTGATGTAAGGGAGAATGTAACACCCCAAGCTTCCACGGTACGCTTCTCTTTGAATAATACAGTAGCATGTGTTGTACGCAACTTCGAGTTATAACACACACCACAAACAATCAAACTAGCCATTATGAATAGTAATACCCACATTTTGGAATATTATAAATTTTATCTTTCAAAATGGTCTTCATATTTGGATCCAAAATATTGAAATTATCTTAGGGTGATTTTTGGTACATTTCTGATAACTTTCATATTTTGATGAATAGTGAAAATTACTAAATGTTAATTAAAAACAACTTCTTTAATCGAAATAATTAATAGTGATAAATTATTAATTTGAGTGGTTTTAAATTACATTTAGAATATATTTTGACCATTGAATACAATTTTGGTCATTTGACATAATTTCACATTAAAACTACACATAAGGAAGTGCCAATATTTTGACTGTTATTATTTCTTAAAAACATGTTTTTTGTTTTGACAGCAAGAATTAATTTTAAATTAATTTCTGCCAATTATATGTTTTTAATTTAGAAAATTGGATTCCAAATTTAGAATCAGTGGGTCTAAATTATGTAAATAGGTAACTTTTATTTGTAGAC
This sequence comes from Viscum album, assembly GCA_963277665.1. Lineage (NCBI taxonomy): Eukaryota > Viridiplantae > Streptophyta > Magnoliopsida > Santalales > Viscaceae > Viscum > Viscum album. The sequence continues at coordinate 544,866,118 of OY728153.1, read as the reverse complement.
ATTTTGAATAATTACTATGGTAAAAATTTTATTTACCATTGCAAAAGGGTAAATCCAGTAAATAAGGGTAAACAAATAATATTATAAAAATAATAAGTTACCCTAAAAGGTGTACTAACCATATTATATGATACATGTTCGACTATGTCCATCTTTGGGTCGATTCTTGGACCCCATGGATCCACTTGTATGTCATAATGACACTTTATATTAATTAGGTTAAAGTAAATAAAACAATGACAAAAAGCATATATCTTTTATAAAAACAATTTATACATAAAGTTATATATGTTATATTTTGAACTATAAATATTCATTAGAAATTTAAAAATATTTCCTACATAATGGTATTTTATTTATAATTTTTATAAATTTAATAATAAAATTTATTTATGACACAATAATGATGCAGTATTTTCCTTGTTAACGAAAGAATCAAATAATTAGTATTATAAATGTTAAAATAAATATAATTTGAATGTTTTGATTCCATAAACGAATTTTATTGTTTAATACGACATGTTAGTATTTCTTAAATCAATTTTTTTCAAACTAATAAAGTTTTTAAGTCTTAGAAAAAATCAATTATTGAATAGTGTCAAAGTTGACATAATTGTGTTTTTATAACAAATATTATATTATTAATTTCATATTATATTCCTAAAATAATATGTTTTGGAAAAAGGACTTATATAGTTATAATTGTATCATTAATTGATCACTTGGGGTCACTTTGATGTATATAGTGAGTTTATTGACAATAGAATATAAATATACAATGTGACATGGTAAATGTAAAACTAATTAACTAAGAGTTAAAACCAAAAGATACGGTTAATAATGTGACCCAAACCTATCTAAAACCTATTGGTTGAGTTTTTTTAGACATATCCCCACTTTACCCATTAAATAGTCTAATTTTGAGCCATTATAAACCGAATATGAATTTATTATAAAATAATATTTCTAGATTTTCTTAAGGTGCCCCTCACCCATCTTATAAAAGGGCACTCGCCCCTTCTCACTAATTCACACATTCAAATCCTTCTGGATCGGCCAAACCCTACCCAAATATTCTCTAAACTTCCCTCACTTAATCCTATAGGCATTACTTTAGTCATAAAGCCAACTTAAGGATCCCTTTTGATCAAATCAAAAGGAATAACCTAAAGAAGAGGTAACGTTTTCACCACCCTCTTTCAAGTTCCATTCTTTTTCAAATTCGTCTTTCATTGTTATTTTCATTATAAAATAATAAATAACGTATCTCCTATATACTGTGATGTTATTATAAATATTATACAACCATTTTCATTATTCTATACATCCCTTGAATGACATGTCACCCTACGTGCGTAGGTACGGCTTACCGTCTCCACATCGTAGTGTAATTGTTATTAAATACATTATTATTTGGATGGGTATAATAATGATGTGTAATTGATATAAATAATAAATATAACATGATAATGATTCTGTATATATTATATACATTCCAATTATATATTATTTTAATATCAAAAGAATGATATTGTCACTCGTGCGTACGTACGGACTACCGTCTCCATGAACGCGATGAGATTCATTCCCCATCGTATCCATACAAGTCTAATAATCATTTGATGATTAAAAATAATGTTTAAGGACATGATATAATTCTGTATATGAATAATATACAACCTATCCATAACAAACAAGACTTATGTAACAAAACATATAAAATAAAACGAGCAAGTTAACACCCGAAACGACGGTAATACTATGATATTATTAACAAAGCAATGTTAAAAGATCATATATGATATCATATTAATATATATGATTCTTCTATAATTTAATAACAATTATTTCACCATTATACATGAGTATAACCTACCCTCAACCAAGGAAATGTACAGGGTAAGGGTTTATTTCACAATCGCTTCATTATCTGAGGTTGTTTGTACATAATTATCTACTGGTACCTTTCTATCATCCACATCCATATTTCTTATAAATGTATTTCAAATCATTCTTACTATTTTACTAACTATGGGTTAAATACATTTATACCCTCGTTTGACTTTTTATAAGATCTTTATAAAGGGATCATTCTGTTGTTTTCCAAACAAGGTCCTTTTTATCCTTTTCAACAGAATTAAGGTAAGAATGCCATTTTTTACTTATATGGCGGGTGTAGCTATTTTCCACCGTTATAAAATCATCAAAGCTTACCTTACCATATTATAATAATATTATCAATTTAAATTTATTATTTTATAATTATTTTACTTTTAAATGATTTCAAAAAAAGGATATATTTCTCCCAAATAGTTTTGATTTCATCTATGTCAACATCCTTTGATGTATTTTAAACTTATTTGAATTTGATTCATTATGATACAAAACATCCATATTTTATTGATGGTTTTGTGATATGTTTGACCATGGATGTGTAATTTTTATACCATTCATGTTTTATGGAGAATGTATTGACATTTCATATGCTATTTTTATTACGAATGTTTATGTTATGTTTAAACCTGCTCATTTAAGGATTGAATTGGACTTAGTAAGTGATGGGTGGTACCAACTATATCTCCTAGATGCATATGTAGGTCTCATGAGACAATCTAGTGTCTTGGAAGATGGCATTGACAAAATCTTATATTTAGTCTTGGCACAAGGCCTTGACTATGTGGTTATGATAGTCTGACATTATGCATTCCATCATTATGAAAGTGGTAATTGATATTGCATGTGATTATTCGACTAGTAGAATATCCATGTGAATATATAAATGGCATTATTTCATTTTATCATTTCCATATTATGCTGAAGTTCAAGATTAAAAATGTTTTGTTTTATTTATACATTACCTTAAATGTTTATGTTTATTTATGAAAGTTTCCGCTATATTTTTATCCTTACTGAGCATCTAAGATCACCCCTTTTAATGTTTTAATTTTTCCCAGGATGTGAAGAAGAATTTTATGAATGACTTGCATGGATAGTATGAAGGTATATGAATAAAAGATGTTGTTGTAGATTTTATCAATTTATGATGTAATGTAATACTTATGAATATATCTTGTGATTCCAAGGCTACTAAACTAATAGGTCATTCGATAATTGATCTTTTGTGATCATGCCACTGTTATTTAATAATACACTGACTCTGGGTAACTTGGGTCGGGGTGTTACAACAATCATATTGGGTTAACAAGTGAAAACTTCCTAAAATAATGACTCACCACTCAAGTGTTTAAGGAGGTCCATTGTATGCATGTACATGTGTGCGTGAGTGTGAAATCATTTCTGTGTTATTCCAAATTTGAATTTAATTAATGGCATCTTCCACATGAAAAGTAAAAATCATATTTTGTTATATTGATTTGGGAAAATTCTGTTCATCTTATTTGTTTAATATTGTGAAAACTTCTTTATATGCTTTTTATATTATTTATATATATTTTATAATCATATGAGCTAACCTATTTATAGTCTACGTATAATGTGGGAAAAGTATATTGGGAGTTTAATTAGGGTTATGATTACTCACCCCCTCATATGTTCTTTTGTGTGTATGTAGATTGTTTTCTATTATATAGGGAAGGGGAGATTTCATACTTTAATAGTAGTGATCCTCAATGTTTTTGCCTTTGTTTATGGAGATGGACCTTTTTAGTGGTTCACATCTTGGTCTAGATTAGTGAAAACATGGTTCTAGACTTATTTACTTATTTTTATATTTAGTATTATTATCTATACTATTCTATTATTACGGTGATTTTGATCCTTGATTCATTGTTTATAGTTGGTTTTAATAAATTTTTTATTTTTAGGTTTTGTCTCATGGATCCTTTAAAGAATGTTCTCTTTTTAATTTATGTTTGTTTTATCATTTAATGGTTTAGTGTGTGTAAAATGGGTAAATAGTTACCCCTGTAATCTTGATTTAAATAACTTGGAATTTATTTCTAGCCTTTGGTCTCCGAAGAATATCACCTAAGGTTAGTAGCATCTCCACCCTAGCCCAAGAAATTTTTTTTGGCAATGTTTTTACAACAATAGAATATATTTATAGTATTTTCAGGATTATCATGAGCGTCCATTGATTTTACATTATTTTATTATTCTGGGAATTCTCTTTGGGAAACACAAGATAGGAATATATAACGGTTAGGATACCTGATGTATAGAGTTATGTATATACATATAATGTATTATACAAGTATTTACTTCTAAACTATCCAAGAGTCATATATAAACCGATTTATAGTTGTTTTATACTTGATATAGTTATTTATTATTTATATGATAACAAATATAAGTTTGGGTGAAATATGAATCATCGACCATTATTTAATATGATGTATTTTTTTAAAAAGGGATACAATTTTAGTTGGATCACATTTAATAAAAGCCTTTTTTGAATTGTTATAAAACATGATACTCATCTAATACATGCTTATGTTTTAGATAACATCATCATCATTATCATTAAACAAAAAATACCTATAAATCCTTGACAAATAGAATTTAATTTATGTATGTCCTAAGATCGGTAACTTAAGAAATGTTATTAAGCAAGATGAGTGATTTAAGAAATGTTCATAAGGAAAATTATATGTGTAAAAATAGTTCATTATTAAGTAAGAAAGTACTAAAATTATTCAACAAGTTAATATAGATGATTATGGATTCATAAAATGATTCATGAAAGGTTTTATGGTCATTGGAAGAAAAAATTACCATTGTAATATCATTCAATGCTCATGGACCCAGTATGATTGATAAATTAATTATTCAAGGAAATCCAGTCTCATATACCCAATATTATTGATCATATCAAATTATATTAAATATTATTGGATATGTTGATTACTTGATGAGAGAAAATGTTTCCTTAAAAATTTATTTTTTAAAAGGAATCAGTTGTGTTATTTTGAGTGATATATGATATCAACTGTATGTTTTACAAAGTGTTGTAAATATATAGGAGCTCAGAAGATGAAATTTTTTAAATCTTGAATGTTGTTTTCAAATAATCTAAAAAATAAGTTTCTATATAAATTACTTTTACGTTTAAATATTAAATAAACTTATCATAAAATTTGTATTTTTATCTAATTTAGATCTTAAGATGATAATTTATACCATTATTATTTAAATTAAATGAGTTGGGTGTTTTTAATAGACATATTTTAGGATTTGTTTATTTTTAAAACATTCTTTTAGAGGATACTAAAAATGTATTTTTTTGGATATGGAATTTATCCAATTATAATATATTGAAATGTTTCAATAATATGATTGAATTAAAGTAATATTTACTTATTGTAGTCAATGTTTTGTGAGTATATATGAACTTGTCATCTGATGTCTAGGTTCTAAATTACTTTAGAGATTGTATATGTAGTTAAAATGTTAACCTAGAAAAATAAAAGTTGGTTGAAAACAATAACAATGTTAATTCAAGAAGCCAATCATGGTAATTGAAACCTAGTTTTTCTTGTAAGGAGAAGTAATAAATTTTTTATGTTTATATTATTCTAGATATATGAAAAAGTTTTGGAAACTCCACGGAGAGTCCGTATTGGGTATGGGTAATATGGAGATTAATTCTTAAATATTTAATGGTATATTAAATTAAATGTATATTTTATAAGTTATATAAATATATAGGTGTTTAAAATTAATGGAATAATTATTAATGTTTTTAGATTATATTTATGAATTAAAGAGTCGATGTATAAAATGTATATATGTAAATGAATGTGTCATGCTCATATGAATCATAAAAAATGGATGTATATTTTCATTTTATTTCTCTTATATAATATGAGTATTAGTTAAATTTAGAAGAGTTTTTATCAAAACAATATTTTATGATCAAATGTATACACATTGTTCATGATTCATAAATCAATATAAGATGTTTTGATAAGAAGATATGGATAAATTATTTTATCCAGGGTAAAATGTTTATCGAAATGTTTGTTAAATATGAGTAAATATTTTTCTACCACCAATGAAAGTTATATTTTAATAAAGTATTATATTAAAATGAAAATTCCAAAAAAACCATAATACCACATATGATATAGAAAAAATAGTTTATTTGTTAAATTTTCTAATCAAAAGGTAATCTGTGTTATTTATTAAATACAAAAGGGGTTGTGTATAAATTTAATATATTTATAAAATTAAAATAGTGTCTAAGAGGAAAGTGGGGATATTTGTGTACTTAAGAGAAGTTCAAAGTTAAAAGATTGTCCCATCTAGAATTAAATAGAGTTTTACTTAATATTCTAATGAATTTTAACATGTATTTGTAAACAACAATTTTAGTAGTCATATTTAGAAGGAAATGTTTTATGGAATTGGGTTCCAAGGATGATGATGGTAAAATTAAATTGTTCTAATTAGACAACATAATTTGAAATCATAACAAATTATACCATGAAGTTAATAGGTCTGAATACGTTCAAGTATTAAAAAAAATTATGAATAGTACTCTTAATTCTCCAAATTCTTCAAAATAGCTAACATCATAGATAACTATAGATGAATATTTAAGTGGGAGGGTTTTACAAGATGGTTACATATAGATATCATAGACATTTCATATGATGTAATGTGTTAGCCAAATATAGGAATTGTAGCAAACAAAATGTTGATCTGGTAGTTTATCATATACGATTTGATAAACTGGTGATTATGTTTTATTTGTTACATATTCCTAATGTGTTTGTTAAAAGTAACATTTATCATATTAGTTATAATTTATAATTTATGATTACATCATATTGGTTGCATAAATTTATATTTATATATACACATTTCATGAAGAGTAATAAAAATAGATCTCGTAAAGTACAACTTTGGTATTATCCATAACCAATGTTTGATATAGATTATTATAGTTTATGAGTAAATTTTATGGTTAGAATGAGTTAAATTATCATATAGTGATATAGAGTATGCTCATAAGGAACAAAACAATGAATAAGATTTTTTGTGTGAATTGGATGAGCTACTAAGTTTATCACATGGAGTGTCATATAGATGTATTTGGTATACATGGAGTTAAAGAATAAAATTTTATTCCCCACTACATGAGGTTGTAAAGACATCACGAATGAGAAAATGTATACATTTGTGGCCTACTTATGCTTGTCGACATACTTGCATAGCTAATACATTGATGGTGCGGAATGATTTTTCTCATGTATTCGGTTTGGGCTTCCCCAAGATGGGATTTTCACTCTCATATGATGGGTACGAAGTATAGAACATCGATTTAGATACAACGTGAGAGTGTGTGTCTTCACCAAGATATGAAATATCTATCTAGATGAAGGACATGATATGTTTCTGTCCATAAGGAAAAATTTAATGTGATTTATTCATCGATTGAATCAGTATATACTATAAGAATCATAAATATATTAGTTTGATATATAGGATTGAAATAATCCATATTCTATGGTCACTTGATGTATTTAAAAAAAGTAATATAAGAGAATGAACATTTTTAGATGATACAAACCAGTGGACACACTTATAAAGATACATTTGTTTAACTGAAATCATGTGATATCCCTTGATAGATTGGGTAACATTGAATCTTTTTTTGAGGATACTATTTTATTACATATATAAGTCTAAATATTAATATTTATTTTTAGTTCTATAAAGGACCATGGTGTTGTTATTTTTGGTTGACTGAATGAGGATTGAGTTTGAAATAAAGAGTTGCTATAAACGTTTTTTAGAGTTAATTTTTTGGAAGATATCAAAATTGAATTTTTGAATATGGTTTCACAATTTATTGTATATTATATAATATAATATGAATGAAAACAATTAATGTTAGGATTCAGTGTATTTGGGAGATTTAGGGAGATATTCCATAAATTTTTACACATATATATATGATAAATATATAAGGAATATTTCATTTTTGATGAAAATTAGGATTTACATGTTTGGTATATCAATACATTAAACATAATGCAAAATAATAAATTAATATTACCTCTCCTTGGTGTATACACTAGCTTAATGAACCATCCAACTTTCAGATGAGATATATTGTACATCTATAAAATAATAGTTCCTCAAATGCAAAAGAGGATTATGATTTAATAGAATATATTTAGATAATGGTACACATTTTTTTAATAGTTAATCATTTATATTTATCATTGTTACATATTATCAAGCATGGGGATCATCGACAATGGATTTAAGAAACTTCTATATATTCTGATAATTTTTATTAGACTCATTTGAAACCCCTAATTTAATAATATATAATTATTATGAAACAAGGTTATAAGATGAAATAGTTATGGGAATAAAATTTGTATGTCTGATAAAGAAGGGATAAAGTGATTTAACAAGTTAAATAAGGAGTGTCACGTTTATTTGAATTGGTTGATTCCTTAAATGTTTTTTCAATAATTAATATCTTTAGAGTTGATTATATGACATAATTTTAATCATTTATATCAAACTATTGGATTACATTGATTAGAATAATAATTAATTTGACTTAATCATAGAGGGTGTTAGTGTTAATGGATGTTATATGTTCATAGTGAAAATAATATAGTGATAGAATGTAAAGGATGAGATTCCCTTTTATAATCTAGAATAATTACATAGTAAAAGGGGATAAAAAATTACTTATTTTCAATGAAATCATATAGTAAATTTTTGTCAGATCTAGAGTTACTATGGTAATAGAATATTTTTGAAAAAGTTTTTGAAACCCATTAGAATAGTTATAAAGTAGAGGGGTACATTTGGTTACTTGAGTTGGTACAGATGGATCCTTAAGTGAGGAATGTGGTTACAGATTGGTATTAATATACCCAAATGAATAATTTGATTACAAACTTTACCATTAATGAATTTTCATCAATATAGTATGGTAAGCAGTGTACGTATAAACTCGATGGGTATATTGTGGAATCCAGATATGATCATGTGGAATGTAATAAATATTATATTATGATGTTTATAAATTGATTGTATAATAACTAAAATTCTCATTTCATTGAATTTTTATTTTATTTCTATGGCCTAGGTCATTGATAATCAACTAAGGAATATAGAAAAATGAAAATTTTCTATAAAAAGGTATTATAAGACCAACAGAATGATACATTGTTATGATTGATTTTTTGAACTGATTAATCTAAGATAAAATTATATCTATGATATATGGATATAAATATAGATCATATAAGATATTGACCACCTTAACACTGATATTGTTTCTAGGATTTAGTGGGATGATAGTGACCATAACCTATTATACTAACTAATTTAGGTTGACACTGACAATAACATTTGAATGTCTATTTCACCACTCATCCATTTATTTTGGATGAGATTTTTTAGATATTTACAGAAGATAGTTGGAGATGAGTAATTACTCCAACATGAACAATTTGGTATAGATAGATATGGGAAATTCATAAAGCATAAATTGAATCAAAACATTATGGATGAGATGAAAAAATCTCCCCACATCCTCGAGACAAGAATATGATGGTTGGTAATCCAATAGAGTGGTAGTTCCATTCATCTCCGACATCTCGAGGGATGAAGTGAATGATATTAAACCTGACACTATCTCTATTCATTCCCCACTAATATGGGATGTTGAGTACCTGATGTAGAATTATATCTCCAAATATGATGTTTTTCATTATTATTCTAGTATTAAAATTATCTCGAGAGATGTGTATTTCCTTTGACGTGTGGAAATTTATACAGTGATAGATTTAGATATGTGTATTTCCTCCAATTAGAGATGTGTATTTACATTAACACTATATTGATATATGTAGATACATATTTCTTATAGTTCTAAAATATTGAAGGAGATATATATTTAATTCAAAATCTCATGACATATTCATTTAGGCTGAATAATAAATTGTGACTTCTATGATTGGTTTTCAACATAGTGTTTTTCTTTTTAAACATTATATCTGTTAGTTATAGAGTGAATTGAATGTGGTCCCTGAATAGATTGATCCAAATTGATTAGGATTATTCTTATGGGTTTTTATGATGTTTGGTGATGTTATCTTATCTATAAATTATATTCATTTTATGAACATATATATTAGATGTATATGGGGTCTTATAAAATCTTAGGATGATAAGTCTAGGTATTATTATACTCACCTTTTCATGATCACTTGTGTGTTGTTTAAATTCTATCCTTCTAGATCAGCTGATGTGGATACTGGAGAATCAAAATGTCTATATTGATGGTTGATATGGATAACAAGTAGAGTGGATACCTTATTATGATGGTCAATCTCATGTTGATAGTGATCGATATTTCATATATTTGGAATGTCTTTTTCATATCTATGTATTTCATTTATATTAGCTCACATTGTATCACTGATTTATATATATATATCTCTGTGTGTGTGCGTGTGCGTTTTATATATTTTAAGTCTTTATATTTCATGTATGTATGAGATATTTTGTATGTAAGACAACATGTGACTTGTTTATTAGAGGAAATTCCTCCCATTATGTGTGGATTCCTTATTGTTGGTCTCTAGTCCTAGCCTGATGTAGGTTGTAATGTAGAGTTCACTTACTTGTGAGTCTAGATGTGACAATAGATATATACGATTATAAATCATTATAAAAAAATAGTTGTTTCATATAATAATTTTATGTAATTTTTCATTTATGTTCAGAAACACAACTTTTTCATATTTAGATTTGAGAGAACCCATTTCATGTTATGTTTTTTGAAGTATTTTAGTGCCCTGAATAAGTTACTTTTGTAATATGATATTTTTATTTATAGAAAAAAATTTGTCCAAGAATGTTATTGGTAAAGTTCTTCAAATGTTATATTTTATTATATATATTTTAGTAAAGTTTTTTTATATTGAAATTTATTTGTTTTAATTGTGAAATCAAGTAAATTATATTTGAAATGATGATTTTTTAGTGCATATGTATGTATGTTTTTATTTGAAATTCGAATTTATTTCTTAATAGTTTTAGTTAAACTTATTAATGAAAAATTTATTAAATTATATTTTTTATTATATATCATTTTTTTAAAACAACATGTGTTAAATGTTTTAGTAAATTTTTAAAAAAGTTAATTTCTTTATTCAAAACCAATTTTGAAAAAATAATTGTTCATTCAAGATTATTTTTTAGAAAATTGGCATAAAGTATTTAAGCTTATTGGGTGGACCAAGGGACTTACATTTTAGGGGTTTTGAGGCCTTAAATTTGAGGGTAACCCATATAATTTACATTTGAGGGTGGTTCATAGGCCTTACATCTATGAGTGACCAAGAGGCTTAAAATTTTTATGATTGATCTAGAGTACTTAATATTAACTCCTTAAGAATAGTTCTACATTAGGATGGACTAAATAAAATTCATATAACATGGGGTTGTCTTAGAGTGGAAAAAATATTATTTTCGGGGTCATCTAAGAAAAGATATGGATAAAAAGATCACTATTTTTTTCTATAGTCTATACACAATATTCACTATAATACTTTCTACAGTTTTGCTATAGTATGATGAGAATTATATTATAAACATGGGATTGAACCCTAGAACTCATTGATACCAATCCCTCTAACTTAATAGTTACATTGGGTCGGGTAGTATGAACCTTTAGAATATATGCTTTTCAATTAGGGTCGTACCTATCCCTTTTACTCACTATCTTATCTAAGAGAAATTTAATGGTTTGAATATGAATATATGCTCTAATTTAATTTTTTTCTTAATTTATAACATTATAATTCATTCATGTAATTTGATTGATGATTGAAATGTTTTTCAGTTTTTATGTTAATTATTTTTTTCTTGTTACATATTCAAATAATAATTATTTTTATTTATTTATGAAATCCAATAAATAAATTTTTAGGAAATGAACATGAATATATTACTGTAGATTTTTTAACCAAGAAAAAAACTCTCTATTGTTTGGGTTTTAAAAAACTATAGTTGTTTATTTTTCATTGGAATCTATTGTTAGGGTTTTAGAAAATCTTAATAGTAGATCATCTATTTTTATAGTTCATAAAAACTGTAACAATATAGTTAAGAAATCATATCCAATACCCCTTTGATTTTAGATAGAAGGTGTATGATTATTGAACTATTCAACTATATTAAATTCTATTTTTAGTGTCTTGGGTGTTAATTATTTTTCGATGGTTCGCTTATAATATATTTATTATTATTAATGGTTTGTAATTTTTTTTTGATAATTGGTGATATTTGGGATTCTAATTAGGGGTTTCTTTTGGTTTTTTAATTTGAATAATTACATTCAGAATTCTTTACACTATAATCTATATAAATTTATAATTATTTATATAGAAATTATTTTATGTTTATACTTGTTCATATAAATTTTAATTAATATATATACCCTAAATAATTATATAGTATATTTTATTGATCTTATATAATGTTTTTATAAAATTATGATCCTAAGAGATTTTTTGTATATTTTTTAGCCCATGGTGGAAGGAGTGAGGATAATATACATTCGATATTATTGGTGTTTTTTTTTCACACATAAATACTATTTAAAACTACGTGCTTCATCATTATTTATTTAAGGTGATTTGGGTTCCATGGTTATTGGAATGATTTGATGAACTTTAATGAAGATAAAGATTGGAATTTCGATTTGAACTTATTTAATTTATTGTGGTAGTGTATGACATAGATAAAAAATATATAGAAGAGAATTTCTAAACTAGATATACATTGAATAGAGAAAAATTAGATATTATCCTAATGTGATAAAAGGGATAAAATTAGAGAGGTGGAGAATTTATTGTGTTCATCTGTTGGGAATATAAAGTGGATAAGTGATTTTATACTATACAATAAATAAGATTAAGAATAATGAACCGAAATCAATAACTTTCTAGCAGTCTAATTAGGGATATGTTCAATACTCAGATGGGGGTAAATGAATGTTGACGTATTTTTATCCAATTTAAAACATTTTCAACTCTATCCTTTTAGCTCTACACTAGATAAGGAGAGAAAAACTGTCATTTTATCTTCCTAAAATCATCTTTTCCAGAAAAAACATATACGTACTATAAAATAAGTACCATAACAAACTTACAAGGATCACCTCTAAAATTGAGAAGGAAAATCCTTTATGTGACACATATTCCTCTGATATTACACAACCCAATAATATAAAACTATAGGTTCATGATGGTAGGTTATATCCTAAAACTCATTTTACATGCCTCATGACTATGTTTTGGTGAATTTCACATTCTTTAAGCATCTCATTGGGTCTTTATACTACCATCATGATGGTTTAAAATAATGTTTCTATCAAAAATAATACTTTCACCAATATAGACTATGTAATTGCATTGATGTGCCAAATTATTATTTTCTTTGTATAATTACACAATAACATGATACTTATTAACTTTTTGTGCACAAAAAATGAAAAAAAATCATCTTCATTTTATTCCACACAAAAAATCTAGAAGGGTTTCTATGATTAATTATGCTTTTTTATGTTCTTTAAAAAACTAATGATTATTTTTTTGTATAAAAATAAACTAGAAAACTTGTTTCTTTCTCATCCTTCCATACTAAAAAAGGTTTCTTAATATCAACCCACAATTAATAAAATTTTTCTTCCCTATACATCCACTATATCATTAACACTTGAATGTGAAAAACCTTATTCTTATTAATCTTATAGTGTAGTAGAAACACCTTTATCTAAATTTAATTTTAATTTCAAATTTAAATTCATGATTCTAAACACATTCAATAATTTCTCAACTTATATTGATTATTTAAAAATCATTTTATCCTATTGGACCTCTTATTCACAATTGATGATGTTAAATGACTTCAGAGTTCAAGTGTGAGGGGATCTTGAGTCAAAAAAAAAAGATAAATATCATTAAATTAACTTGAAATTGGAATTATCCTTTTGACCATAGATGGCACCACGAAGTGTGGTACCCTGTTTTGGTCCATCTTCACTGATCCACTTTGAATCCAATCTCAAAATTCCATACACAGTGGAGTGTACTCCTTTTGTAATTTTGAAAATACATTTTTATTCCCACAACATAATTCTCTATGGTTTGTTTCTCTAAGTTTCATAATTCCCAACCATTTTCATTTTTCCTCGATCAATGAATCCATATTTCTACATATTTATAAAATGGACACCATGAATGAACCATAGTTTGTTGATCCCCATTTTGATTCCCAAATCTAATACTCTTTATCATTTCAAAATGGTGACATAATTTATATATACTTTCATACTATTTTTAATTTGTTAAGATCTCAATTAAAATACCTTATGAAATACAAATTTGGATGATGCTATCCACATTTTAATATAACTCAAAGAACTCTTGGACATCATAACATATTATTCATTTTACCATGTGAATGTTAATACATCTTCTTTTGAAAAAAATCAACATTATTTTCAATTTTAGATCATATTTTCCATTTTAACTTTTTATTTTATTTCAATTCAAATTTTCAATGACCACCATGGTGTGGAGATGTCACCATCCCTTAAAAATTATTCAAACTCCCATATTGAAGATTTAACCTTATTCCATGTTTCTCCAATCATTCCAAAACATTTTAATGAACATATGATCATGTAAAACATTATATCACTTGGTTTTGATCATCAGTTATGTGTTGTAAAAAAATACACCAATATCATCCACTCTATCTTCCCTTCACACTTCCACCATGGGAAAAAGAATCATCACAATAGTTTTTGTGAAAAAAATACCTTCGTTGGGATTTTATTGGAAACCAAGGAACATAAATCACTTTAAAAATCATTACACTTAGTAATGAATCAATATTCAATCGTACATAAGGAAACATAGTTTATGAAATAATGAAATTTAATAAAAAAATCATTTCTTCCATAAGAGTGACTTACATTCACTTCAATATAGCTCTTGAAACCTCTTGAAACCAATTGATATGAAAAATATTGACACCAATTAGGAAACTGACATGTATGAACCTAGATCTTATTTTCAAGCATGGATCTATCTATGGGTTATTTTTTAAGAAAAAGGGAAGAATTAAAAATTACTCTAGGTTCAGGATTTGTACTTAGGAGTACACGTCGTGTACCCAGTTACCGCATACAACCGTGTCATGGTTGTGTAAAAACCAACACATGGATATCTGGGGTGACGTGTCAGACCACAAATGTAGATGGCTGGTTGAGGAAAATACATGGCATGTTCATTAATAGTACACATTGTGTAGTATTTCATTTAATTGACTAAATGGATCAGGGTCGCTTCTAATCCCCAAAAACATCTTCTTCTGGTCGTACCACACGAAGGAGTATCTGGAATCATTGATTTTTATCCAAGACACCATTTCTCCATCCATGTTCTAATTCTATCTACGATGGGTGAGTTGGTATCCCCTCGGTGAGTTCTTGGTTCTTCTAGAGCCTCTCCTATTGATTTATTCTCTCTCTCGATTTATTCAAGGTTTAACATTTTTGACATTTTTGTATCTCTAAAACATTCTAGGCCAATTCAAGGGCTGACATTCGATATTTCTCTCCGTACAATGTTTAGGTAGGTATTTTTTCCTTTAGTTGTTTTTATATGATTTTTATATGCTAATGTTCCGATTACCCATGTTTTGGTTATTTCGGGTTAAGGAAATTGAACCCAAATTTATCTTCCATAGATTGATTGTTGGATTATGGGTTGTTGATGTGATATTATTTGTAATTTCATGTTTATGTAATAACCCATGGTTGGGTTTCATTTTTTGAATGTTTAGTGTTGTTTGGTCAAGGTGTCCTATGAGTCAAACCTTGTTTCCTTGCCATGCCTGATAGGATTGAACTAGTAATATTTTGTTTCTTGTTAAATTCTAGTGATATTCATTATAATTGTTAATCCTTGTGGTATTTAAGATTACATTGGGATGATTAATATCATTTATGCATGATCGAATTTCCCAGGTCTTTGAGAACTTGGTTTAGTTAGACTAAAGGGGGAATTGACGCTATGTGCTTCCTCAGAGTGTCTGCTATATTTCATGTTGTGAGACCACATGGGGGATTAATGGTAAATTCTCCCTCAGAGTTTCTATAGTTTACATTACAAGACCACCAAGTAAATTAACGTTGAGTACTTCCCCAATGAGTATGTAGTTATTGTGGAATGACCATAGGGGAGATTGATGGTGAGTGCTTCCTCAGAGTGCCTTTGCCTTTTTATTGCATTTTGGCCAGAGGGGTTAGAATATGTGAGTTATCCAGACAGTTAATGTAAAAATTTAATGTTAGTAACACTTCTACCAAGACAAAGTGATATCTTAGATTCAGTCCCATTAGGCAGTCTTCTGAGATACCTATTTGTGATACTCATTTGATTAAATTATAAACATTAAATTTTAATGAATGTAAATGGAAACTGTTGGATTGGTAAATTTTTTGTACTCCTAGTTCCTTTGTTGCATTTCCATTATTACCTACTATATACTCAATGATAGTTAGGCACAAATATTTTGGTTGTTTCCTACTAGGATTCATATCCCACCTTGTTTGGGTTATGGTTTTGGACCCAAAGTGCCTATATGGTTGTAGGTATAGATAAAGGAAAGTGCCCTTCGTCATCAGGTACTTGCTAGCTCTAGAGCTGGAGAGAATGGGACCAAGATGAGGTTTTGAATGCTGTTGGAGTTTATTTGTCTTCTTTTGTAGTTGGGTTTAGTACTTTATTTCTAGAACTGTGTGTTTTTTGGTAGTTTTCTTAGGCATATGTGACAATTATTATTTATATGTGTTCTTCAGTGGTTTATTTACTTTTAGTCTTATATTGTTTATTATTGTATTGTATTATTTATTCCACTACTGTTTATTTTTCTTATTATTCTGTTGTTCATACTCTTCCAATGAGGGCATAATTTTCCCACTATCACACCCATGTACCTCCCTTCTAGTCAGCAGCCTCTAGAATTCGGATAAATGAACTTGAGTCCATGCGACCAATCGGGTATGGTGCATCTTTGGGGGGCACTCAGAACATGGATGTACACAACTACTCTTTTCCTTTGATTCTATATGTTAAAATCAACTGAAAATATATTGTAATACAATTGAGTATCAAATAAAAACATTCAATAGTTTCTCAAAACTATTTATTAAACCCACAAATTTCATGGTCATGCATACATTATCACCAAAAATATTATAATTGTTTAAATACAAACTTCGTAAATTTTCCCATTTAAGAACTATGACCAAATATATCTTGCCCCAAAATGAGATCTCTCCACAAATTTTAAAAATCACATGTCAATGGATTACTGAACCTATATTGTCTTCTCTCCAATTTTCAATATAATAATGTATAAACACATAAAGTTATTTATGTTTTATATTATCCCCATTTCATAATAATGATCCAATGAATTAGATGATAGAGCGGACATAAATTTTCATAATGTATCCTTTAGTGAATAATGGTTGAGAATTATTCAATAAACTCCATGTCTTGGCATATAACGCCCCATTAACTAAAAAACACATTAGTAAACTAATCTATTCTTCAACTCCCATTTCAAATTAGGAGAACGCAAATTATTTATAAATTCATCAAAACCCCATTATAAAGTATCTTTCTTCTCACTACTCTTAACATTATAATTTTTTGAACATTGACAACATTTTATAAAAATGGAAGAAACTTATTAGTATATTTTATTTTCATATATTTTTATTTAGATGACCCTTCTGATTTTTTCATTAGTTGACTAATCTTCCCAACCTTTCGTTAACAATATCCAATGACATCTCGATATCATTTTTGTTATTTTTGTGAAGCATATCCTCCATCTTTATATTATTTCTCTTATATCTAAAAAGAAATAATTTAGTGTATTTTTTTTTTGAAATTGGTTAATTGGTGGGATCCTGAGACACTCTTAGAAAATATAACCTTGTTGTTCAAATATCTCACATATTTTATTTTACCCAATCTAAAAATTCTTCAACATGACACGTAATTATTGTATTGTATCCTGTTTTAGATTATTTTATTTAAAGTATTTCTACCATAGAATGTGTTCCTTTAATCACTCTTTATAGACAGAAATGTGATCCCTATACTCAATAAACTTCTCATCATATGATCATAGTCATCGTAGGATAATAAACGACCATAAAACCCAATATTCCTCTAGGACCATGCATCTGTAAAACAAAAATACATCTTTGAAATTATCCATTTTGAAAGTATTCTTAACATAAGTTAGATGAAATAGAATAATAGTATATTATACACATTATCTTATTCCTTTTAGAAATATTTTATTAAATTTATTTTCTCCACACACAATTAAAAATGATCTTTTAAATTTTCAATTTACAATATAGAACAGATTCTAAATGCCCTTTTATTATTTGGTTTTATCTGTTATTTTAATCATCTATTGGACATTTACCTCTTCTATAATTTTCTAATAACATTAATTCATCATTTTCTGGGATTGTTGTTTATTTTAGTTATCTTAAATTCACACTTCATCAACAAAACATTTTTCTTTCCTTGAACAATATCCCACTTTTTTCTTGGAATTAGAAAAATCACACCTGAAATTTTTGCTATAATATTTTTTCTCAAATAGAGTCTCCTTGATAGATTTGGACTCTTTAATATATGAATGACTCTTCTGAATCAATAATTCAACCATATTCTTCTAATTGGTGAGTAATTATCTTAATTCTTTGACACTAAAGAGTAACTATAATTTTTCAATCTGAATTCATCATTATTTAATTCCATCTTATTGATTCATTATTCAATAACTTATTTTCATTATCTAACTAAAAACCACATATAAACTCTTATTAAATGATTTCTTTAATATGGATTCTATTTTAGATTTATGTACCTCTTCACACTACTTGATAAAACTAATTTGTTTTTTGAGTCATCTTTACTTCTTGACTCTAGAATCAACTAGAGTAATAAATTTGTTTTCTTCATTCACACTTGAGGAACAAAAACTATCACTCATATATCATGTTGATTCATGAATCTTGGATACATAAAGGCTCACTTTGGTAAATCAGAAGTTCTTTATTGAATAACATAATAAAATATTACCTCTTCTAATATTCTAAGATTTCTTCCTTGAAACTTCTTAAGAGGTCTCCTATTCTTATTCACATTTATATTTTCTAGATTTAGGCAATATGAAGGGAAGTATTCAATACAAACATAGCTAGAACACATTAAATGAAACATAACAAGAAATTTACCATCACCTATTTAAATAACACTTATAATTGGTGACATGATATTTTCAAACATCACATCAACATATTCATCAAAATTTTAACTTCCTACTTCATTTTTATCTGCTTCAACTTCATGAATTTTATTTCAGGATTCTTCCTTATTTTTTTATGTTAATGAAATTTTATTCTTGAAAGCGTACATATTCTTTTCGATGTATTACATTCATTTCCCATATGAAATGAAAATGTCGTGAAAGTATTCAAGAGAAATCATATCAATTTTATGACCCTATAGAGAAGAGACTATGTCATAATATTTGTCTAGTATAACCAAAAGAATATTCCAAACCAATGTCAAATATTTAAGAGTCTCACAAAATACTCTAATGGTTCTCACGACCTCATTGATCCTTATGAATAATTTATCAAAACATTAACCTTTTAGAATAGGAAAATATGTATACATCATTTAAAAAACCTACAATTTATCACTTTTGATTTTGATGTTTCCATAATAGATATTTTATAGTTTTTCCCAAATTACATTCACATTTTTACCCTCATGAAATTTAAAAATTCTTTTTCTTAGCGAGAGATAATAATTTCATTCATTGCAAGCCAATAAATCTCAAAATTCTACCTAGTATCACATGGAAAATATAATCCATGAGGTATATGTGTAAATCCATATATCATAATTTATATAACATCTATGTCCAGTGAAATAAAGTAGGGTTGAATTATTTAATTCAAAATATTTTAATTTTCCCATTGAATTTGGTAACCTCCATTCTATTAATTGAATTAAAACCATCCAAAATAGATATATAATCCATAGTACAACACCAACTACATTGAACACCCTCAAAAATAAAATTTGGATACTTCTTCACTTTTGAAATAAAGGGAATAAATCAAATATAAATAATCCAATTAGATGTTAACCCTAATTTGATGCCAATTGAGAGGACTAACAATGGATATTTCCAACACCGGTAGGGGTGAATCAATGTTCAATATATCCCTAATCGATCCTATCATAAATTATTATTAAAAAATTATAGTTTTATTGCTTTATATATGTATTTTTTTATTTTTAGAATATCATATTTTATATTACATATATATATATATATATATATATTATTTTTTTATAATCTTATAGTTTTATAAATTTACAAATTTATACACGATAATAAGTTTAATATTATATCAGGTTCTATTCACATAATTTATATATAAATATTTACTAATTATTTATAACTTTATAATATTATACCAATATAAATTTATATCTATTTATAGTTTTATATGTTTATATTTTATTTTACATTTTCAATTTTATAAATTTTACATTTATATATTATGTTTTTAAACTTTTATAATTTTATAAAACTATAAAATTTTATAAATTATATATACTTTTATAAATTACATGCACTTTTTTTACCATTATATTTTTTTATAAATTTATAAATATTTATAAATTAGTTATTTCATTATAAAATATAAATATTTTTTTATAAATAATGAATACTTTTATACTTTTTTTACTTTTTTAATAGTATTATAATTTTATATTTTGTTAATTTTTATTTTTATAAATTATAATTTTGTATTTTTATAATTTTATAATATGGCTATTATTATTTTAAAAAAAATATCTATTTATGTGTCAATTTTTCTAAATTATTATATTTTTAAATCATTATGGATAGAAGTTGTATGTATCCTTCTAATCTAGTTTCAAATGAGTTCCATAGTCTTCATGAAATATTTCTGGATTACACTTTCAATGATGTTGCTGAGGGAGTGCTTATTCAATTCCAATGTTAAAATTTCTTTTGAAGTCCATAATTGAATCATGAAAAAATAAGTAAAAATATTACTCGAGTTTAATTTTAAACTAAGTATAAGGTATGACACTAAAACAGAGAAACATTTCAATTATTAGAAAACATTGAAAGACATGACTTATGGAGACTGGAAGATATGTTATCTGATCGGTTTAAACTTATATATCAAGATGAGTGTGCAACCAAGACATAATTTGAAGTAATGATTTGATATTAGATTTATTGTTTATTCACACATATCATGAATGATGAAATTGATAAATTTTTAAATGTTATGGGGGATGATAACTCACTAGTGTATCCTAGATGTATCAATATGAACAAGAATGTCTTTTTGATGAAATAATTATATGGGAAAGTGATTTATATATTTATTAATAGTTTGATTGACTACCTTCATGAATTTTTTTAGGACATTATTCCAAAATATGTTTATAAAGAATCAATGTTAATTTTCTAGTTAAGATTTACATGTAGAAAAATACATGTTTTCCCTTGTGATTATATGATATATTAGATTGAATGTGAATCTTTAAATGATTGTAACCAGTGCGGTACATGTAGATGGAGGTGGAATAAATCTATCATAATATATATAGGTAACATGAAGGTTTGGTGGAAATATACATGGACATGGATGTTGTGAGGAATTTATATGTAATAAAAATGGTAGAAGATATGACATAATATAAAAAATGAAAACATAAAGCATTTAGTGCTCCAAATAGATGGATTAACATGTAAAAGGTTTTAAAATTTACATCTTATTTTTAATTTTATATGCCAAATGTAATATTTGAGTTATTCAATGATGAGTTTAATGAATTTACAGAGAATCATAAAATAAAAAAATGGAACATATTTATTCATATATATAATCTTCCACCTTGGATCTTCATGAATAATCCATATATAATCATGAACACATTGGGTTCTATCCTAAAGGATATTAGGAATGATATAAATGTATATCTACATCCAATGGTACCGGAGTTGAACCATTTTTGGACCACAATTATTCTTATATATGATGATTCGAAGAAAAAATCATTTCAAATGTGTGATACACTTATATGAACTATAAATGATTTTAAAACCAGTATAATGATGTCAATTAAATAATGAATATAAAAATAGCTATTACAGTTTATGGAAGAAATACAAGATTATTCATAATGAAATATTGATTATGTTTTAGCTTTATAGGTTATCATATTTTCCCACTGCTGAGACTACCCTCTAGAAATAACTAATTAAAATTTTATGGTAATGTAGGGAAAGATAAACTATTTTTTCACATGTTAGTTATTGAATGTTTTATAGAGAATGAAATATTTTTTGGGGCTTTTTGTAAGGGGAGTATTCATATAATAAAGCGAATGAGCATGCATAGAGATACACACTTCAATTGTAAGAAAAAAGTATATTATTGGAATTACATAATTGTTTCTTAAATATGTCGTGACATTACATACATGTGATGATGTTGGTAAAAAATCCCTCAATGTAACAATGTTATGTTTTGGGTTGATTGTGTTTGTTGAAAAACAAGGTGGAAAAAGTCAATTATAGTGTTCTCGCAAGGTTGTTGACTAGATATGTTGACAAATATCCAACACAAAAGAATGGATACTATGGAGGAGGAATAAAATAGTGTGTGTACAAGGTGGTACCATTTCCCAGTGCTTTCCAAATTTTTGGGGTCTGAAATTTTTGGGATGTTTCAATCATCATGAAGGTTGTATTTCCATAAATTACTCATAAAAATAAGAAAAATGTATTATTTTTAAGAACGATTTATATTTTATGATAATGTGGATCTTTACGAAGGCATCTAATGTCTCCATGTCTTGGTTTGATAAAGGTGTGGATCATTTCAAATGTAGAGTCAATAAGGTTTTCCATATACCTTTTCCATTCCTTCATACTTGGGGTAGATTGTTAAGTCAATAAGGTTTCCTTATGACTTTACCATTCTTTATGGTTTTGAAAATCACAAACACCTTATCACAAGAAAAATTTCTTCTTACCCTATGTTTTACATCGATAATAAAATTTTCCTTCCCCAAGGAAATTTATCCTTACCATATTTGTATTGTTCATATCATAATTTTACTAAGTATAAAATTCAGTTTGAAACCAAATCCTCATAATCCTATAATTACCTAAATATGAAGCATTCAATTTAGGATCCGATTTCTCAGAATTCTGATTACGAATTACGGTTACGAACTCTTCTGGGTTCTGAATGTGAATTCTTAATTACGAATTCTAGATACGAACTCTTCTTAGTTCTGACTCCAAATTCTGATTACGAATTCTAGATACGAACTATTTTTTTTTCTGAATTCGAATTCTGGTTATAAACTCTTATGAGTTCTAACTTTGAATTCTCATGAACTCTGACTCCAAACATAGTGAGTTCTTGTTCCGAATTCTTTTGAATGCAGATTCCAAATTTTCTTGAAATGTAGACTCTGGAATTCTATAGAGATTAGGATCCAAATTCCTAGAAAATAGAATCCATATATCCTTGTATTATAGATTCTGAATTCATTTTTGGTTATAATCTGAACATTCATATTTCCTCACATTCTGAATATTTTATTTTTGTTATGTGACCATAATTTTTATTACACTTGTTTTGTTATAAAATAGTGTCGTGCATTCGGTTACTAACTAACGGTTTTTTGAGTGACATGTGTATAGGTACCTCTACAATTCAAGGAAAAATATGACTATTAGAGGAGGGATCCACCCATTGAATCCATGCCTATAAATAAGAGCTTATTTGAAAGATCTCAATATTGTTCGATGAATCTAGAGATTACATGCTGCTGAAGTGATTTTTAGAGAGACACTTTCATTGCTTTGTGCATACTGAACTTATTGTTCAGATTTGATTTGTGTGACACCAATTGTTGATGTGTATAATAAAGGGATTCGGGGTATAGGAATACAGAGGTTCCAACTACCTTGATGTTGAGGGCTTCCTTGCTGAGGAAGATAGAGGTTATGACTACCTTGAAGTTGATGGATTGTGGGGATGCAAGACCGAATCTGATCTTCGTATCGAGGGACTACCCTTGTGTGGGTAAGATAGACTTTCATGAAAGTATAAATCAATGGAGCTTTATCCAAGTTTGTTGGATACCCTTATCTTTGGGTTAAAATAATTACTACTGTTACTTTTTTTGTTACAAGTTTTTATGTTGTATTTGTATTGTTGAGGAAAGTATCAGTATATTATACCTTTTTATATTTGTACTCTGATTTAGTTAGATTCTATATGCTTTAAGGTAGAATCTTCATCCTTGTAAACATTCATTAAGTTTCATTTTCTGGAACTATCTTTCTAGATTCACTTTCTCAGAATAATATTTCCGGAATCAAGAAAGTGTGTAGATCTAGAGGTTTTTTGAGTTACCTTGTTTAACCTTTTCAATCAATAGGATGGTTTCTAACCCACTTTAAAAGGTCCTAAAGAATTTTTAAAATATTCAATTCAACCCCCCTCTTGTATTTTTGAGCATAATTAGATACTCCATATAGTATCTCTATTATTTTGATCCTACATTTGGTATTATAGAGTAAATCATACTCACATACCATCTCAAAAATTGGTATTAGAGGATTGGTTCAATATAAATTAAACTCACAATTATATTCAGAAGTGATTTCATCTCATACTTGTCTTGGAATCAGTCTTTTGGACTATTAAAGTTTGGATTCATTTTTTATTAGAGATACTCATGTTCTTTTTTTTCTTGCTTAGGAATATTTTCCTTGTTTACAAACATTTTCTATTAACAAGTTTTTGTGGAAAGATTTTTCTTAAAGATGACAAGAATCAATGTTGGTTCCATAGACAATCTCAATCCCACTAGACCACCTATATTTGATGGAAATGAATATGAATACTGTAGAGATCGAATGAATACATTCATTTTCAATACTGGTGTTGATAATTTTGTTATGCATACTGGAGGATATAAAATCCCTGAAAAAGAAGCTAGTACCTTCACAAATCAATAAAATCATGAATATCAACTTAATTATAAGGTACGTAATACTTTTCTTTATTCCGTTACTAGAAATATATACATCCAAATTTCATCTTGTGAAGCAGTAAACTATATTTGGAAGAAATTTGAAGTTACACACTTTGGAACTTCCAATGATATTAAAAAAATAAGAGCCTTTCTTAGAGCTGCATATCATCATTTTTTCTTTCCTTATGGAGAACCCATATGTACGGTGCAACAATGATTCATGACCATTGTGAATAGTTTACAATCCATGGGTGAGAAAGGATTATATGATGAATATATTGTTTATAAGATCATAGACATTATCCCCAATGAGTATGAATCCAAGAGAATTGCTACTGATGAAAATAGGAATGTTACTCAGATTACTCTTGATGTGTTGTTTGGAACTCCTCTTCAACATGAGACTAGAATGAAGAGAGATGCTGACAACATAAAGAAGAAGAATGGGAATCGAAGTGTTTCTTTTACTACAACTTCAAATCATATGAAAGCTATGACTCCTGAGAGAGTTACCAAATAGAAATCTAAGAAGGTTGTTATCCAATCCAAGGATAGTGGAAGTAAATCCTCAGAGAATGTGTTAGCAAATCTTCCTCGAACGATGAACAAGATAGATGGACAGAGGAAATTTTAATCTAGATACAAGAAGGAAGAAAGGAAATATAAGAATGATTCATAAGTTACATGTTATTAATGCAAGAGATATGGACATATAAGACCTGATTGTCCTATGATTAAGAGAATAGAAAGAATGGAAATTCACTCTGAGAAAAACATAATGAAGTACTACAAAGATAAATCCAAGAAAGTATTGAAAGATAATGACATCTGGAGTGCTAGTGGTGGTGACTCTTAAGATGAATCTTCGGATTATGAATCTTTTAGACATAAGAATCTTGTCTAATAGCCAGACTACCTATTAACAATTATTGATTAATGGCTATGGAAAATAGAGAAGGTACCAATAGTAATACATGGTTCCTAGATAGTGGATGTTCCCGACATATGAATGGTAACAAAAACTATTTGGAAAATATTATCAAGACCAAATGAGGGAAATTAACTTTTGGAGATAATTCTCAGGGATAAATTATTGGTTTAGGTAACATCATTCTTTTTGAAAAAACATTGATTTAAAATGTTTAATTTGTTAAAGTTCTTAAGAACAACCTCATTATCATAAGACAATTATGTGATGAAGGTTACCTGGTGAATTTTAGGAATGAAAAGTGCCTAGTACACAATTCCCTGGAAGATTTTATTCATTCCGCCCATAGGAAAGAAAATTTTTACACACTTAACATAGAATACCTTAAGATCCAAGATCTACCTTGCCTCAGGGAAATGGAAAATCATTCTTAGTTATGTTATAGAAGGATAGGACACTATAACCTTAGGAACTTATGCAACCTTTCTAAGAAAATATTAGTTAATTTTCTACTAGAGCTTAGATTTGATTCTGCAAAAGTTTGTGACCCTTGTAAATATGGAAAGAAACATAAATCAAGTTTTAAATTAGTCGGTGAAGTCACAAAAATTGATGCATTACATTTTGGGCATATGGATCTTTTCTTTCCAACACAAACTGGAAGCATGAGATGATATTATTATTTATTTTTTTAGTTGATGATTACACTAGATTTATGTGGGTCTATTTTCTAGAAAATAAGTCTGAAGCTTTTTCTTATTTAAAAAGTTTTAGATCCCAAGGTAAAAATGAGAAAAACCATCCATTTAAAACTATTCATAGTGATCATGGTATAAATTTCAAAATTATTATTTTGAAACTTTTTGTAGTAGAAAAGGCATTACACATAACTTCTCAGCACCCAGAACACCTTAACAAAATGGTGTTGTTGAATGAAGAAATATAATTATTCAAGATATAACTATAACCATGTTGAGTGAGTATTCTAGAGCCAATAATTTTGGGACTTAAGATGTAAGTACTTCTTGTTATACTATAAATAGAGTTTTTATTAGACCCTTTCTTAATAAAACTCCTTATGGGTTATGGAATGGTAGAAAAACTAGACTTTCATACTTTAAGTTTTTTGTTTGCAATGTATTCATCCTGAATACTAAAGATAATCTAAACAAATTCGCACCAAAATCTGAAGAAGGAATTTTTTTAGGCTACTCCACAACTTCAAAGGCCTATAAAGTTTTCAATAAAAACACTTGTACTATTGAAGAAACAGTACATGTCAAATTTGGTGAAACTAATCCCTTTCTTTTTAAACAACCCCAATCTACATCTTTGGATTAGTTTTCAAAAACTGATTATCAACCTTCGATAGAATATCCTTCTAATAATGAAAATTTCCATGAAGATACTTCTGAAACATTTACCCAAGATGATTTTCTACCCTATGTTGATGAACAGGTATTACGAAACCAAAATCAGTTGTTTATAAAGAATCATCCCAGTGATATCATCATTGGTGATGTGAATCAACCTGTAAGGATTAGAAGTTCCTTAAGAAATGATGTATAACATCTAACATTCCTTTCCTAATTAGAACCAAAAAGAACTGATGATGTTTTAGGTGATAATGATTGGATAAAATCTATGCAAGATGAATTAAATGAATTCGAAAGGAATAATGTATGGAACTTGTTTAAAAGACCTATGGAAACTTCTATTATTGGAGTAAAATGGGTCTTTAGAAATAGGTGTGATGAAAATGGAATCATTGTACAAAATAAAGCTAGATTATTTGCTAAAGTCTATAATAAAAAAGAAGGAATATACTTTGAAGAAACCTATGCTCCAGTAGCTAGACTTGAATCTATTCGTATCTTTCTTTCCTTTGCAGCATTCTGTAACTTCATACCATTCCAAATGGATGTGAAAT
This sequence comes from Viscum album, assembly GCA_963277665.1. Classification (NCBI taxonomy): domain Eukaryota; kingdom Viridiplantae; phylum Streptophyta; class Magnoliopsida; order Santalales; family Viscaceae; genus Viscum; species Viscum album. The sequence goes on along the minus strand of OY728153.1, from coordinate 544,838,025 downwards.
GTGATTTCCTTAACAGTTATGTTCAAGAGGATATTGTTTTGAACAAAGTCATGGTTTTGAAGATACAAAACATCCTGATCAGGTTTTTAGACTTACCCAAGCTTTGTATGGACTTAAGCAAGCCCCTCAAGCATGGTATGATAGACTTACAAGATTTTTTATTCAAAATAATTATGTTAAGGGAAAATCATATCCAACCCTTTTTATAAAGAAAGATAAGAAAGATGTTTTGATTGTTCAAATTTATGTTGATGACATTATATTTGGTTCAAATCATTAATCCTTAACTGATTCCTTTTCGGATCTAATGAAATATGAGTTTGAAAAGAGTATGATGGTTGACTAAACATTTTTCTTTGGTTTTCAAATTTCTCAAAAACCATAAGGAATATATATATATCCCAATATAAGTATATTAAATATATTCTTAAAAAGTATGGATATTACAACAATAAGAGTATAAGTACTCCCATTGGTACCTCAAACACACTCGATCTTGATGAAGCTGGGAAACGAGTAGATCAAACATCATTTAGAGGTATGATATGTAGTTTACTTTCTTAACAGCTAGTTATCTAGACATAATTTTTTCAGAATTCTTATGTATAAGATATAAATACAACCCTATTGAATATCATTTAATGGCAGTGAAAAGAATTTTTTTTGCAACTTAAAGGGAACCATGGATTTAGGACTCTTTTATAATTCTAGAAATGATTTTGTTTTAAAAAGTTTTTTAGATGATGACTTCGGTGTATGTAGAATAGATAGAAAGAGTACATCGAAAACTTGTCATTTCATAAGAGATTCTTTAGTTTCTTGGTCATGTAAGAAGCAACACTCTGTAGCACTTTTCACTAATTATTCTGAATATGTAGTAGTTGGAAGTTGTTATGCTCAAGTGTTGTGGATGCAACACACACTCACAGACTATGGTATGAGTTTTACCAAAAGACAATTTTTTTGTGATAATACAAGTGTCCTTTCCATTAGTAAAAACCACTGACATCACTCTCTTGCAATGCACATAGATATTAGGCATCACTTTTTTATGGATCACACACAAAGAGGAGATATTAATCGTCAATTTATCGGAATGCAAGATCAACTTGATGAAATTTTCATAAAATATTTAACCTCTGATAGATTTGAATACTTTAAAAAGAAGCTTGCATTGATAACCAAAAGGAGATATTCCTTGTTAACTATTTGTTGGATCAAACTATTTACAGTAATAAACTCTTTTTCATTGGGGGAGTACATTTTTTTGATGTTTTTTAGTTATTCATATTTTTCGTAATGAATAGTTTTTATATTTTTCATACAGAAAATTTTCGTAATAAAAATTTTTGTACTGAAAATTTTCCTAATAAATATTTTCATAATGATGATTTTCGTAATGAAGATTTCCTTAATGAAGATTTTAGTGATGAATAATTTTTTAATGAAGATCTTCGTAATGAAGAATTTCATAATGAATATTTTCTTATTAAATATTTTTTGTAATAGACTTTTTTTCCGTAGTCATGTTTTTTTTCGGAATCTAGAGTTCTTCAAGAAGAATTTTCCGCAATACAAATAATCTTCCTAGAAATCTGAAAGCTATGATTCTTTCTTCAATTTTCATAATCATATTTTACTTGCTCATTTTTTTCTTTTTTTGTATTTTTAAAATTTTCTTGGATTCTAGTTTCCTTAAATATGAATGTTTTCCTTTAAAAACCTCAAAAGATCAGATTCCACCAAATTTTCCTTGTGGTTGTCTTTTCAACCGTCAGATCTGATCATAAGAATTCTCCACCATTGGATTTAGATGGTAAGTTCAACCGTCGCTTCAATACCTATAAAAGGGGACCCCTGATGGTTGTCCCACATCGGTTTTCAAGATTTTGTGTGCCGAAGCTCTACCCACCTTCAAATCTAGTTCTGGATTTTCCTAGTTTCTAAATTCAGAATGTCTGGTGAAGTTCATTCTCAAGATATTTCTACTGTCATGCCGATTGTGGAGTGGCAGATATACATGGAGAGGTTGGTACATCCAAACTTCTTTAACAAGTTTGACACTATTATTTCAAAGAATATCAATCTTAATTTATGGAAGAGTGTATCCATATCAAATCTAGGAGCTCATGATGTAGTGTGTCTGGATTTGCTGATTGGGTTTTATGAGACAATTTGATTCTTTAAGCAATATGGTTTAGAAAAAATTTCCTTCAATATTTTTGGAAAGACATACGCACTTTCTTACACCAAGGCTACAAGCTTGTTAAACATATCCTACGAAGGAGAGGAAGAATTCTGTTCCCACAAGCTGCCAGATGTTCAAGGTAGTTTTGTAAAAGTGATGGCAATGAAATTTCATGGACATACAGATGTTAAGACAACAAAGATTTCTCACTTATCTACCAAAAATCGGAGCATTGAGTTATGGGTTTAAGGATTTATCATACCGAGAAAGGGTGAAAAGGAAACTTTGAAGAAAAGTGATATGTATTTTTTAGATTTTTTGGTAAATATAAGGAAGATCAATCTGATTAAGCATATTCTCATTACGATAGAGAATATTAGTAAAGGGAATTTGATATCATAGATAATCATGTATCTTGTCCTACTCTCCAAGTTTATTGTTCGGTGCCTTGAATCATTCATGATCCCTTACAGTTACAAGACAAGGAATTGAAAAGTAATGCTAATCAGTTATGATACCATCAAGAGGATGAAAATTGGTTTCTCTAAGGAGTTAGGTGAATTTTATGATCTACCAGAGGACGAAGCATAATTCATTCTGAAGAATACAGAAGAGGCAGAACCGTCAAAGAAGGCTGGAAAGAAAAGAAACATAAAGGAAGTAGAAACTGATGGTGATACCCCTAAAGCTAAGGAAGCTCAATCCACACCTCCAAAACCCAAGAATTAGAAAGCCTATCCGAATGAGGTCGTATCCAAATAGAGGGAAAATAAAAAGAATAGGAAGGAAGGAGAACAACAATTTGGTCTAGATACTACTGAGGCCAAATCACTGAAAGAGAAGTCTGATGAAGAGCTTGAGAAACAAGCCAATGAGCAGATGCTTAAGAAGAAAATGCCTGAGGCCGAAATTGTGCAATCTCTGTTGAATTCCATAGAAGTAGCATCTGATAACATTCCTGTTCCGAAATCATTCTTAGTATAACCATTACGTGAGACACCGTGGAATAAGTTCATGCATCAGTAAAAAGTACTTGAAAAAAGTTTTTGAGGAAAAGGAAATTGTGGAAGAAGTACAAGAAGATGAAAGCAATGATAATAAAAATGATTTGATTAAGCAAGTGGAGGACTTTCATGAAAAGAAAACCCCATCCAAGAGGTTATCTATGCAAACTTCTGAAGCAGAGTATTCAAAGCTCCCAACTCCCAGGAAGGATTAGGAAGGTGAAGAAGAGAAGGTTGAAGAGGAAGTGAACAAGTTATCTGAGGAAGAGAGTCATAATCATGTCTTCATTCATCCTGAAGAAATTGAGGCAGAAGACGAGAAAGAAAAAAATGATGAAGATAAGATTGTTCAGTTGTCCGAAAGTGTGCATGAGTCTCCAGATGATGATGTTGTTCCTAAAAACAACAAGGGGCACAAGTGGTTGTTGATACCCCAACCAAAGGAAGTTTAATAAAGAAGGAAGATTGTGCATCTTCTAAGAGGAAGATGGTCGAGCTAGAGGAAGAACCATCACCGAGAAAAGTATCAGATTCATAATCATCATCTTTGGGTCATGAGTTTGTCATTCAATCTATGAAGAATCTTTTTTGACACAATTCCAATCTTTCCAACCATTGACTCCATATGTTAAATGCTCCAACATAGCATGAATCAAAAATCGGAATCTGTATCCATAGTGATGGATAGGTGCATAAATATTGAGGTTGATTATAAGAATTTATTTATCATCTATGAATCCCACCGATAATCTTTCAAAAAAATGGCTAGCTGGTCAAATAATATTGGTGAACATTTGAGAGAGCTTGATGACTTTCAAAATGATGTTAAGGAATCTTTTGATACTCAAGACAAAAAAATCAAGGACCTCACAAATAGCCTTGAGAAAAAGCTAAATCTTGAATAGAATATTCAGATTCAGGATGTCAAATATCTGAATGGGATGTTTAATTATGTTGTCCAATGTTGGAAAACAAAAAGGGATCTCTGGATCGAGATTGAATAAAATTTATATTAGAAAGATGACTTGTTGAAACTTCGGGTAGATGCTCTGAAGGCTCAGAATGACCGAATCAAAGCCTTAGAGAAAGAAGAAGAGGAATATCACAAGGAGCCAATGAAGCTGAAGACCATAGTAAAGATGTTGATACCCATGGAGAAGGAAGGAAAATTTCTCAATCCGATATTTTGTAGTATTTTTTCCCATGTACAAATTCTTCCTATCTTAATGAAATTTTAGCTGCTCATTTTTCATTGGGATGTTTGTACTAATATTTCAGGTACAATGTTGTTTTTTCTATTCCATCAAACTCTTTTTGAAAATCACAAAGGGGTAGAAGGAAATAGAATTCTATGTAATGAAGAAATATCCCTATGTAATGGGGAGTTTATCTAAAGTGGGTTCTCCATACAATGATTTCAATACTCAAGATATTGAAAATTCTCATTTTGGAAATCTAGAATACGATCCTTACTATTCCAAAGCCTAAGGGGGAGTTAGTTGTATTCACTATTGTCTATGAATAAAGGGAAATAAGTTGTATTTGCAATGTCTAGTAATTTTTTTCTCTATGTCCTTATATTCTTTTTCATAATGATGTTTGTGCTTTCCTAAAAGGGGGATATTGTGGAGTCAATAAGGTTTTCCTTATGAATTTTCCATTCCTTCATACTTGGGGGAGATTGTTAAGTCAATAAGGATTCCTTATGACTTCACCATTCCTTCTGGTTTTGAAAATCACAAACACCTTATCTCAAGGGAAATATCTTTTTACCCTATGTTTTACTTCTTTAAGGAAAATTTCCTTCCCCCAGTAAATGTATCCTTACCTTATTTTTTACTGTTCATGTCATAATTTTTCTATGAATAAAATTTGGTTTGAATCCAAAACCTCGGAATCCTATAATTACCTAGATATGAAGCATTCTGTTTTAGGATCCGAATTCTCAGAATTCTGATTACGAATTCTGGATACGAACTCTTCTGGGTTCTGACTCTGAATTCTAATTACGAATTCATGTTAGGAACTTCTCTAAGTTTTGAATTCTAATTTTGATTACAAATTCTGGATATGAACACTTCTAAGTTCTGACTCTGAATTTTGATTAAGAATTCTGGATATAAACTCTAATGAGTTTTGACACCTGATTCTCATGAACACTGACTCCGAACTTAGTGAGTTATGGTTTAGAATTCTTGTGGATCCACATTCCGAATTTCCATGAAATTCAGACTCTAGAATTCTATAATTATCTGGTTCTAAATTCCTGGAAAACGAAATCTGAATAGGCTTGTATTATAGACTCCAAAATAATTTTTGGTTAGAATCTGATCTTTCATATTTCCGTACATTCCAAAAAATGTATTTTAGTTAGTTAAAAAAAAATTCTTACACTTATTTATTTATAAAATCATTTTCTACTTTCAGTTACTAACTAACCATTTTTTGAGTGACCCATGTATATGTCACACTGATATTCAAGGAAAAATATGACTATTGGAGGAGGGAGCCGACCGTTCAAGCTGTTCCTATAAATAGGAACTCATTTGAAAGAGCTCAATAATGTTTGATGACTCAAGAGATTACATGCTACTGAAGTGATTTCAAGAGAGAGACTTTCATTGCTTTGTGAATACTAAACTTCTTGTTCAGATTTTCATTGTGCGACTCTGATTGTTTCTGTGTACAATTGAGGGATTCTGAGGATAAGAAGACAGAGGTGCCAACTACCTTGAAGTCGAGGGCATCAATGCAGAGGAAGACAATGGTGCCGACTACCTTGATGTTGAGGTCTTGCGGGGATATCAAGACAGATTCTGATCATTGTATCGAGGGCATACCTTGGTGTGGGTAAGACAGACATTCTTGAAAGTATAAATCAATGGACCTTTATCCATGTTTGTTGGATACTCTTCTCTTTGGGTTAAAAGACTTACAGCTGTTACTTGTTTTGTTACAATTTTTTCCACTACAGTTGTATTGTTGAAGAAAGTATAACTATATTATACATATTTATACTTGTAATCTAATTTAGTTAGATACTATATTCTTTAAGGTAGAATCTTCATCTTTGTAAACTTTCATTAAGTTTCATTTTCCAAAACCATCTTTCCTGATTCACTATCTCGGAATCATATTTTCGGAATCAAGCAAGTGCGTAGAACTAGAGGTTTTGTGAATTAACTAGTTTAAACTTGTTAAACAATAAAATGGTTTCTAACAAACATTAATAGATCCTAAATTTTTTTTAAAGTATACAATTCACCCCCCTCTTGTATTTTTGAGCATCATTAGATAATCCATACAGTATATCTATTATTTCGATCCTACATTTGGTTTTATAGAGTATATCATATTCACATATCATATCAACAATAAACACATGATGGAAATACGGTAAATCTATACATCTTTGAGAAGATTTGAAAATGGAAAATTTACCTAGTGCATCAATAAAATAGGGCGCTTCCCGAACTAAATTGTATAGATTCACGAATAGGTTGGGGAGATATTGAAAGCATCTAGAATGGGAGAAAATGCCTATAAATAGGAATCTACCCCCCTCATATGGATTAATAAAACCTTAATAAAAATCTAAGGGCTTTGAATTCATGAAGGTGATTCATGAACATAATCCTCTTAGAAAATTTCAAGAACAAAGGTAGTTAGTGAAGGATATAAAAGATGACTGTAATTTTTCAGCATCATGAAAGTATTTATGTTTACAAAGGCTATCAAAATATGAACAAAGTTTGTGAGCTTTGAGAAGGATAATCGAACATCATGGAAGTGTTGATCTCTATGAAAGGTAAGTAAAATTTATTGATGTTAGGTGCATTACAATGGCTATTTTAGCTTCACAAAATAAGTGATATTTGTGAAAGCTGTAGGGTTTATGAAATTAGTATTATCTCGTAATGAATTGGTTTCATTAGAATTTTGTGTGTGCTTTGTGAAAGTAGTAAGAATCACGAATGTTTTGAAAATGGATTTCTGAGTAAACCTACGGTAAAGTGGAATTCATTAAGTGGATGAATGTGGGGATTAATGATATACCAAATGAGTTGTAAAAAATATTGATTAAGGAGATACAATTGAATTCTTCTGAAGGATCAATGAGAGAAATGTAGTTGAGAGTGTAGTGGGATTTCATATTGTGATTAGTTGTTAAATGGGAGGCACCATGAGTCTGATCCAAACATTGTAAAGGTAATGAGCATGGGTATAGAAGTGATCCAGATCAAACCTTATTTTTGGAAATGATCCATTTTGTTTTTGGAACATCAGAAAATTTTTATTGTATGCTCATTGGACATAGCCCAATGTGAGTGAAGCAAATAATATTTGATGTGTTTTGTGTGTGCTTTCATTTCTATTCAAACATTGATATGAGAAAGGGATAAAATAAAATTTTTTAATGATGGGACAAGATCTTAAGGGACTATTATGTTAATCTTTCATAACATGATTCACCCCCATTAGGGTATTTATCAAATTTTGGATAACAATTGGTATCAATCGTAAAGGTTAATATTAATGTTTTTCTTAGTGGTTTTAACGGTGGGTTTCAATCAAAAAAAATGGATACTGATATTTGGTGGAAATATTTTTAAATTATGGAATAATTAGATTCAACACTACATATTATATTAATAAATCAATTTATTTATAGGAGTGATGCATTGAGTTTTGGCCAATATTGATAGTCGTGATTTATTAGTAGCTCATTTAAGGTAATTGGATATTTCCTCCAATGTAATCAATGATTTTGGTGGATCCCTATAAAATAAATTTGATACAAAGGTAATTTCATTTAATTCTCCACATTTTATGAGGGGAAAGTTGGTAAATATTTATGAGGGAGTCTCAAAAGATAGAGAAGCAAAGATACATGTTCATTAGAACATGTGTGGGGATATTAGAAAGCACACTAATAATTCTATTTTTGCATTATTTATCTAGGTGAACACTATTGTGGAATATTTTCATGGTCTTAGTTAAATTATTGAATATTTAAATATTTTTATATAAATCATGGGAACACTTCCACTTCTGTTCAATACCCAAGTTGTTGTATTGGAAGATAGAGATCCAATAAAGTCTAAATTTGAATGTTTTCATAGTAATATTGTTGCATAGGAGATGCGAAATGATGATAATGTGTATGAGAAAAAATAAAGGTCATAAGAAGTGGAATTAAATACCATGAGAAAGCTTACTATAGATTTTGGTCAGGAAGAAGAAGATATATTTGTTGTCATGTCATTCCGTTCAACAAATGTGCATAGAGGAAAAAGGAAAGTTCAATGGGAAACATCCAATTACATTGTTATAATGTGTAATGGTTGATAATATTATAGTAAGGTACCACTAAGAAGTATAAAGATGATTTTTATTATGACGTCAAAATTCCCATGATGATTTCGTCAGCCAACATTAAAGGTAAGAGAAATTTCAGGAGAAATTTCTGCAAAAAGGAGAATCTCATTTTATTAGAAAATAAAGGATCATAAGAGCAAGAGGTTGAAGAGATGGAAAACATAAAAGATCATAGAGAAAATTATCTGGCTCTATTTGTAGGGAGATCCTAGAAAATGGATGAAAGCGATAATGATGAAGAATAATTCAAAGAAAGAGTTGATCATTTGGCTGAATTTGAAGTTTCTATTGAGAAAATATATGTTTGGAGATAAAAAAAAGAAATAAAATAAAGTTGTTCATGATGAAAAAAAATTGATGAATCCACAAGAAGAACATAATTATGAGCTAATGGATGGAATTAAAAGCGTAATTCTTCAATTATAGAGAACTCAGAAATGGTTAGTGAGTACAGTCTCAATGTTGACGAATTGAAATGGGTGATCGATGGTTTCGATAATATATTGAAACCTCAACGAAAAATCATTGAATATCATGAGTAGGAGTATTTTATCCTATGAAGGAAAGTAAAAAATTGGGGAAAAATATCGAATCCAGTAGTATTGGTTACCAAGAAATACAAAATGGAAAAGTAGAGTTCAATGATCGAGAAAAATCGACAGAATATTTTTAGGAGGAGAAAATGATATATTTGAATGATACAGTTAATATGGGTCTTGATTGAACTCAAAAACATGTAGTGGTTTAATTAAGATCACATGTAGACACATAGATATTGAATTTTGATTTAGGTATGACTTAGATCAAGAAGATTTAGAGAACACAAGGAAAACCAATAGTGTAGTAGTGACACATAAGAAGGAACACCACATTAGAGGTCATTGTTGTGGAAATATGAGACATTCAAATAATTTTCATTACATAGTCAAGAGGTAGAAAAAAGAACAATACCAACATATATATCCATATAGAGTTAAATATTCCATGATATCATTTGATTGTCACTGTTTCAGGTGGGGGGGATTTAGACACAAGGAATGATATTTCTCATAAAAAAATGCAGAGGAATGTGATGAAGTAGACTAAATGTTGTCATAAGAAGTAGCTAAATGTATCATAAAATTACATTAAAATAAAAAAATGACTTGAATATCTTCATGATTTGGGTGGTAAATCACACTCTATGTAATATCAATATTATCATTCCATAGTGGTGATGAAGTTAACATCATGAAGCAAACATAAAATAGGTGAGAAGGTAGTGGTTACGGAAATTTCTCATAAAGAATTAGAATATTATGGTGTGTAGATACTTGAAAGGGGATTCAAAACCCATATAAAAGTCAATATGTATATTTCTAAAGGCCTAAAATATGACAATGAATTTTTGGTTTAATTTGGAAATAATGAAGGATAGAAATTTATTTTCTTAGGAAAATCAGAGTTTGGGGGAAAAGAAATGAGACATGCTGATGTCTTAGTTGTTAAAGGACTCTATCACAACATTCTTTGTGTTAGTCAACTATGTGAATTGTGGATTTATATATGATTTACTATTTTTATGTGTATCATTAATGGAAGATATGGTGAATTTGTTCTATAGGAAAAAATAATGGTGGAGAATTTTTACCTTGCAATTGGAGAATAAGATATGTGATTTTTATCCAAAGTGGAAGAAAATAGGTTGCGACCTAAACAACTTGGAAATATATGAAAACTATCCCAGGAAGCTTTCTTAAAATGTGATGAAACTTTATATCTCTCTAAGATATCACGTGATCATACTCATATGTGTGATGTGTGTTAATAAGAGAATATTAAGAGAAATTCGTACAAGGAAAAGAACAAAAGTCAACTAGAGTGCTTGTATTGGTGAATATAGATGTAGATGAACATATATCACCAAAATAAATAGATGAGAAGAGATTTTATGTTCCTTTAACTGATGATTTTATTAGGATGGGACAGCTATTCTTCATTTCCCACAAGTCCAAGAGTTCATTTTCATTAAATAGTATTAGAGGGAATCTAAAAGGATTCTTGGATAGAAGATTCAAAATTTTTGTATTAATAATGGAGTATTATTAATAAAAAATCACTAAGAATATTATATTGAGAAACATGGGATAAGGAATAATGTTTCATCAATGTGAATTCCTCAGAAAAATAGATTGGTTGAGTGGATAAATCAGATCATAAACAACATGGCCTAAATAATTCATATTCAAATAGACGTACCAATGAAATTATGTAAGGAAGTAGTCTTAACATCAGTATTCATATCCAAAAAAAATCTATGTTAAGTTTCAAGAAAAAAGTTACATTATATGAGTTATTGAATGGGGATAATACAACATTGAAATATGTTTGAATATTTGGAAGTAAATGTTTTATTCTCAATTAGGCGAAACATAGTAAATTTGGATCACGTGACAATGAAAGGATTTTTCACCAATATTAAGGAAAATGAAATGAATATAAATGTTTCCAAATGATTCTTTGAAAGGTAGTTTAATGTAATAATGTTACTATAATAGATAATGAGTATAATCTTAAACAACACATTGAATAGTTCCCTAATAAATGTGAAGATAAGGTAAGCACCTCTGGGGGAGTAGAATTGGAAAATGTTGATTCAGAATAATATGCTAATGATCAGCATGAAGAATTCAATTATATATTTTCACAAAAACATAACAGTTGATTTGAATTTGATAGATATAACATCATTGGTGATCATGTAGGTTTTGTTCAAACGTGAAGAGTGAATCCATTACAACAGGAATCCTTCCAATCTCAGGTAGAGCCTAAATGCTTTGTTGAACTAGCTAGATATGAGAATAGGGTTCAAGATATGAATAATGATCTTGAAAAAATTTAGAATAATCATGCATGATAGATTTTTTGAGACCAATATATAAGAATATACATGGGAACATATTGGTCTTCTACAATAAGATGAATGATGATGGATTAGTGTTTTGAAATAAAGAATGGTCATTGTTCAAAGGGTACTCTCTGATTGAGGTTACTGATGGTGATGAAAATTTTTCACCTATTGATAGGATATATATAATACAATTATTCTTGGATATTGTAGTGTAAGAAATTTCAATGTTTTCCTAATGGATGTAAAGTTATCATTTATGAATGGGGTTCTAGATGAATAAGTGTATATCAACCTACTATAAGGTTTTCTCATTCATGAATATGAGAACATATTTTTAAACTAACAAAGGCTTGATAAATATTGAACAAGAACTGAGACCGTGCAATTCAAGACAAGATCAGTTTTTAAATAATCTTTGTCTTCAGCATGGCAGAGTTGATTAGAATCTTTATTAAAATAATGATAGAAATCATAGCATAATGATTCTAGTGTATATCTATGACATAATATTTGGTGGATCGGATGAACCAAAGTGAAATCAATTCAAAAAATTCATGAATAGTCAGTTTGGAATATCAATGATAGGTGAAATGAATTTTTTCCTTGGGTTACAGGTTACATAATGGAGGAATTTCACATTAATTTTTCAATTAAAATATTTCAAAGAGGTTATGAGAAAATATTAATTGTATTATTAAAAATATATGATGATCCTGGTGGATACCCTAATGAAATTTTTCATATATGATGAAGGCAATGTGGTAAATGACAAAGAATACAGGAAATTCATTGGTAGTCTGTTGTACTTAACAGTGGCCTGACCAGATATTATTTTCTACTTGTAAAGTAGCATGCTATAAAATTAATCCCAAAGGAAATCTACATGGATTAATTAAAAAATAATTCTTAGTATATTAAGGGGATGTTGGATTTTGGTTTATTGTCAATAAAAAATATCTCCAATATTTATTACGTTATACACATAGGGATTGGATTGGTTCAGTAGATGATAGAAAATTAATATTATGTTGTACAATATATCATAGAAAAGTCTCTATTCACAGATAATAAAGAAACTATATTTTTTCAATTATCACTATAGAAGATGAATATAATTTTTCCACTCAATCATGCACATAGTTATTGTGGATGAAGCCGCAACTTGATGATATGGGAGTTCATTTGAAGCTTCCAATTAGAATCTATTATGAATATTAATGTTCTATAAATGTTAAAAATAATACATTCCATAACTCAAGGAAAAATGAAATTGAAATCAATTTTCATTTTTTTCAAGGAGAAGGTGGATCATGGGCTTGTGAAGTTAGAGTATTCACCTGTAGAACATCAAATTGTATACATTCCAATGAAGGCCTCACCCAAAGTGGTTTTGAGAGGTATCAACTAGATCATGGAGTTTAGTTGACTCCCCACCCTTGAAAAAGCGTGACCCCTCTCCCTGAGTTATGATTTTTCACTTAATGTTTTGAAACATGTTCTTTACCTTATGATAGCCCATAAAGGAGTGAACTTCAGGTTCATTGAAAAAGGGTGATTAGATGTGGCTACAAAAGGGGTTAAAATGTATAAATCATGATAGGGGAATAATTGGATTGGGGAAGTAGTGATGTTGGGGTAGTTTTAAAGATGATGATGCTAAAGTTGATCAATCAATGGTTATATATCATGAAAAATGGGTTTCACTATGAAAGCATATGATTGGATGGAGTGAATTAATTCATTAAAGAACATTTCATGCTAATTTGTTTCCTATACAGTTCTTCACTCATGTGGGTTTAGAGTGTGTTGATTAAATCTTTGACCTCAATTTGAATCAAAATAATAAAATTGTGGATGATGATTTAATATTCTTCAATGAGGTATAAAATTGAGAAGATTTTTCAACAAACCCAAATGGGGAGATTATAGGGAAAAAATTCCTCATGGTAATATTGCTGTGTTTTTGGGTTTATTGTGTTTATTGAAAAATCATGTTGAAAATGTTAGTTGTGCACTTCCAATATAGTTTTTTACTAGGTATGTTGATGAAGATCCATGATAATGGAATGGATGCTCCATAGGTTGTATAAAAAGTGGTGTGTAGATGGTGGATCTTTTTTACATGTGTTTTCCAAATTTTTGGGTTTTAAAATTTTAGGACTGGCTCAATCATCATGAAATATTTATTCCTAGAAAATATATTAAGAAATATGGAAAATGAATTTTTTTTTAAAATACTATATTTTCATAGGGATGTGGTGCTTTGTAAAGGTATCTGGTGTCACGAAGACTGGGATTCGCGAAGGTTTGGAGCATAGTGAACGCACAATGGATATACAGTAAATCTCCACGACTATGAGAATCATTTCAAATCAAAAATTTACCTTGTGCTTCAAAACAATATAGAGCTTCATAATAAAATTGGGGTACTTTACAAAAAGGCCTCATTGATCTTGGAATCTTCTAGAATGATAGGAAGTGCGTATAAAGAGGATTCTACCCCCTTCATTGGGAATTATAAAGCCTTAACAGAAATCCAAAAGATTAGAATTCGTGAAGGTTGTTATTGAGAAAATGTTTTTAAAGAAAGTAAGTTCCTAAAGGACATAAAATATGACATAAATTTATATGCATCCTGAAAGAATTGATGTTTTAGAAGGTTGTAAAAATATGACTGAAAGTTGTGCGCTTCTCAAAAACTAAGTGAGATTCAAAAATGTGTTTATCTTCATGAAGGCTAAGTGAGCTTCATGAAAGGAGGGTGCTTCATAAGAGTTGGTTGAGATTCATAAAAGAGTTGAGTTTTATAAGGGTTATGGTGTTCACTAAATTAGTATTTTATTATGAATATTTGGGTAGTTTCATGAATGATCTGTGAGATTTTTGAAAGTACTATGCTTCTTGAAAATATTCAAAATGGTGTTCCTAGTAAATATGTGGTAATATGGTATTCATAAAGTGGGAGTAATTTAATCCTAATGATGCACTAAGTGACATGTCAAACATATTGATTCAAGTTATCAAAATAGTTTTGTTCATAAGGAAATTTGAGCATAATTTGGCAGATAGAGTAGTGAAATTGTATATTGTGATTGGTTATAAACCAAGAGGGACATTTATTCCACTCTAAAAATAATAAATATAGTGATATTGGGCATATAATTGATCTATTATCACCATTTTTTGGAAGTGAGACTTAGTGGATTTGGTATATGGGCACATTGTTGTTTTATACCCCTTGAATGTATCCCATTGAGGGTAAAACAAGTAAATTGTTGTGTCCCATGCATTATATCATTGTTGTTCATTCCTTTCTATTAGAAAGAGAGAGAAGAGTGTTTTCTTTAATATAAAAATAATATCCAAAGGGGATATTGTTTTAATCTATCAGGCCATGATTCACCACCACCCCACCTCGAAGGGTATTTAACCTTGTTGGGATAATATATGAACCCTAAATATGTATATGAAATATTATTTAGTAATTCTAAATATAATGGGGAAAATAAAAGATAACTTAATATGATGTAAAGACTTTGAATATCGGTGTACTAAGAAAAAAAACTTCATCCCAAATTAAATAGTACAAACAAGTGGTTGGCATATCATTCACATTACATGATGAAATTTGAAAAGGGAAAAAGTTTTTTGAATGTGTGCAATCCTATTATGTTTTTAGATAGTTATTAAAGTAACATTTTATATTGAGTGAATATAATAGAGGTATAGATAAAATCATTGAAATCACAAGTCTATCACATCATGTTACATGCACTTCAACCAATAATTATTCGATGTATTCTAAAAAATAAAGTAAGAATCCCTATTATTCATTTTTTATCTTATAAAGAGATATCTATTCGAAATTTAAAAAAAAAATATGTGAAGAAAATGAAACAAGATTTTTTATCCATTATTTATGAATTAGAAAAATTATTTACAACATATATCTTGACATTCATATTGCATCTTATTATGCACAATATGATAAATGACTTTGGGGGTATCATTTATTATCATTGGATTTATCCCACCAAAATAATGAAATTTAGCATGAAGTCTTATGTTATAAATTTGAACTATCCTAGTGGATCCACTATTGATGTTTATTTATCCCAATATTGAATGTATTTTTGTTTAATAAATTTGATTATTTTTGATATGAGGTACAATAAACCAATGAGAAATAAATATAAGAATTATGATCTAGTTGAGAAAATAATTTCATCAATTGCGTAACCAAAGGGGGTCCACTTTCCAGTACATTGACTAATTTTATCATTGAGTATAGGGATATGAAACATTATATTTGTATATTTTATTTCCTTATTATGGATAAATAAATTTATTAAGTATGATTAATTATCAATTACATTATATTATTTTTTTGTTAAATTTATATTATCAATTCATTGTTCTAAAACTTTATAAGTAGAATAAGGAAATTATAAATAGAATAAATCATTTTTTATCTCTTATATTTAGAGATAAGTTGTATATAAAAAAAAATTCAACATGGTTTGAATATCATTTATGACATAATTTTTTTTTAAAAAAATTTGTTATGAAAATGGTTGATTACATTAATGAAAATTTTATTATATGATATGTTAGGAGTTTACCATGATTTGAAATATATCATTATATTAGTGAAGTTTAATTTAATCTTAATATCATTATTCATGAGTGTAAATAAATTGTGATATGTGGATATAGGTTTTTTATTAACAGTTGAGCAGTAAAAATCCAAAATCATATTTTTGGAGAGTTTATATGCAATGGAATAGACTACTATGCTATAGTTGAAGACAAGAAACCAAACTAAACTGATGTATCATATTATCGTGGGAGAAAATAATTTTTTTAGATTATGACTCTAAAGTTCATGTTTTAATTTTGAAATTTAAGTGGTTTGATTCATTGAATCGATAAAGAATTTTTATTAAAAAATACAGTTTTATAGTTGTGGATTTTGATTTTTATCTCCAAATGATGTATCATATATGTTATTATATAATTTATAAAAATAGGTCCATGTAAATGATCTATTAGATCATTGTTTTGGTGGTATTTTTAGAATAATACCATTATATATTTATTTATAATGACACATACCCAACTATAGTACCAATGGACAACAGGTGGTAACTAGAAATTAGTTGAGGGTACTGAGTACCTAGTTCGGTATAAAGAACCCAAGGTATTATAGGGGTTACAAGTAGGCACCCGGGGGCCTAGAATTGTTACTATGTAGATAAGTAATGTTTTTCATTTAAAATTAGAGTAATTTGGCCTTTTCCCATAAATCATGTTTACCCATGTCTTCCCCTCCATCGAGTTACACCCTTTCCTAATCAATTGATATCACATCCATAACTCTCTTTATTTTTTCTCTTAACCTCCTTAATTCCCCTTATTTCATGAATAATTCATGAATTATATAAAAAATGAAGAAAAAGGGAAGATCCCCACCTCTTTACTTCCCTATTCATTCCATTCTCTCTTAATCACTTTCTAGAAATTTATTTATCATGACGATTTCCACTGAAGTATGGTAGAATTCATATGAAACCATGGGTATTAACATTATATATATTCAAGTATGATTGAGTGGGATTATTTCCACTCATTATACCTCATTTTGGTTAAATATGAATATGTTTTGTTATTTCCATATTTGAGTTTGATTTTTTGAGAAGGTTCTCGTGGATATTTTTAGGGCTATATGCCACTCTATTTTTTATAATGATTTTCAGTATAGAATACATGAGTTTCATTTTAATTTTTGTTATTATAGATTTATTTCAGCTATATAATTTGGTTCCTTAAATTATTAAAACATGGTGAAATTTTTTTAGGGGTGGAATATGATATTTTGGAACATTAAATTTCTCCAAAATTTATACTAGGTGTTCAAAAGATATTTAGTGATTATTATGCTATGACTAAAATGTACATGTTGTCGACTTTATTAAATTAATAATGAAAAATATTAATATTTAAAGGACATGAGTGGATTATTTTCATAGATGTTTTTACAAAATATGTTAAAAACAATTAATGTGGTTTTATGGTTGTATTGGGGGTGAAAACCTATTATCTTTTAATTATGTGATAGATACATATTAAAACTGTTTCTCTTCGAGATCCCTTTCATGTAGTAAGTCTTATTATTGGATAACTCCTGGTATTTGTATTTTCTGTTATACTTTGTCCATTTCACTATTCACTATATAAATATGGTTTCCAAACTTTCCGATATTAATAACATGGGATAAAATGAAGACCCTCGGTATATTTTTTGAAATAAAAAAACTTGTTGATAATTTATAGCTTGGATTCATCCAATATTTAAACCCTATTGGTTTGTTAGTAAAAAATTAAATTTCCTTTCATTATGTTCCAAGAAAAATTTATAATTGGTGACACATATTCACACTTTTACTCAAAGGATCTATAATTCAATGAATTTCACTTAAACTGTGGTTATGTTTGTGTTTTATTGAAAATATGGTTGTTGGGTTTCAAGGTGGAATGTGGTGAATTAAAAAAAACAAAATTGGAATATAATTTACAAAACATGATACATGATAAATTCCATGGTTCTTTAAAATGGGTTTTAAAATGTATCTATTCTTATTAAAACACATATTTTGTAAATAGTTACCTGTATAAATACATTTGAACTAAATTATTTTCCTTTATCGTTTTATTTCATTAAAAGTTTTTATGAAAACCTTTTTTATGTTATCACAAACTACTCTCATAAAACTTATTTATCAATTTAAAATCTAATTCCATCAAGTGACAATTTTAAATAATTTGGTGGGGGTTAATTTAGGAAGTTCAACCTTGATAATTGTTATAGGTAACCCCTCCTAAAATTAATTTTATAGTTAAAGGCTACACAATGCATTTAAAATCAAACACCAACACTAATAATACTTTATTTTTTAATCTATACCTTGTCAAGGAATCTTTGATGAATTAACTTTTCCACACATGTTTTCTTCTTAGTGTATTCTTAGGCTCATGTTTATCAAAACTGTGTGGTTAATTTGGGGAAATAATAATTTGTTTGATTGTATTGATGTTAAAATAAGATTGTGAAATTAATGATTTCATTTTTTTCATACTTGTAACCCATATAGGTTAATTCTATAATCATGTGATTGTATTATTGATCATGTTAAGAATTAATATAGTTTTATATTATATCAAGCATGATACATCTCAATATGTGGATCACAATAGATAATTTCATTAGTAAGATTGTCTGGAGAATGGATACTATTTTTCAAGATAGTGAGCATGATAAAAGGGATTCTTAAATATATATTTAATCATGAAGCATGTTATATTTTGGAATATTACATGTTCAATGTTTTATTGGTATGATCAAAGAAGATCTTGTATTTTTTTATTATTAAATTTTTAATTAATTCCATTGGCCATTGATGAACAAGTACCTTTCATGGGACTGATTTTTGAGAGATGAATAAGTATAACCATTCCAATATTACACGGGATGATCTAATTACTTAACTTACAATACCCATTACCCTTTCCCCTAGGATGGGATGATTCCAAACACTTAAATTTTACCTAGGGGGGATGGGTTTCAAGATTTCCCCACCCCCATCCAAGATATGAAGAGTTGAAATATTTTTGTAATTCTTAACTGACATCGATACCAGGTTTTCCCAATGTAAGTGAGTTTAGTTAAGTCTAGGTATGGACCTTCCTAATATATAGAGTTACATATTTTGTATGTTATAGTCATATAGATTCTCAATAATACATTGTTTCTATTATTTGTTGGAAGTGTGTTTCTATGCATTGATTATAGTATGAAACTATTTTTTATAATGATATAAATGTGTAGGTATGTTTAGATATAAAACATTCATATAATTATAAATTTGAGTCATCATTGTTATTTCCTCACTATGTATTTTATACTCACACCAAAAATAGAAAACATAGTTGACATATAACAACTCTTTTACTACTTTTTAGGTACTTCTTGGTACATGAAGTTATTAGATCACCTTAGTAGATCATTTATATATTTTGTGGAAGTAGGATTGGTTCCCAATTCATATTTGAAGATACTAGAGGCTGTTAGAGGTCTTTTTTAGAACACCACATATTCCTTCTAGAGTTTTTCCCAATCATAATAATTGTATAGAATATATGTGTTTATTTATCTCTTTTTTTATGGTAGTCTATACGTGGATGGATAATATGTATATATATAACCATTTAGATATATTGTTTATTATTTATGTGCGTTCTACTGTTATTATGACATGTTTGGTTTTGGATCAATTTTGGTATTTTTTGGGCATATCCAACTTATAAATGAGGCATACTAGATTTTCAATGGAATTAAACTATGACTTATTTATTTAATCAAGATGGAAAACCACTCCCCAAATTCTATATTGACACATAGGGAACTATTCGAAGGCCCTTAGCGGTCGAGGATCATTCATAGAGTGTTAATAAAAATGATCATAGTGTCGCATGAGTAGGTAGGTCACATAAATTACATTTTATTGATGGTAAAAATGATATTTTCCTACATAAATTGTCTATAGTTGATCATCCTTTTCTTGGATTTAATGAATAAAAACATTTCTATTGTTATAGGATATTGTGAACATAGATTATATTTTAATAATTAAGATCAATGTTAGTAATATCACTATGCTTAAAATATTTGTTGATATTGATTAAATATATGTTGAATTATATTTGATAATGATTTCTACAACCAATCTTATATAAAGTATAAAATTTCCCTCCGGTAATTTTTGAAACCCCATCAATTTTTATGGGTATTAATTATTACAATATGATTTTTTGTATTTTACGATGCATGTATAATGTAGACAGTAAAATTTGAGAGGTTATTTACAATTAAATTTATACATTGAGTAATTTCATTTTCATGTTAATGTTTCCAGATGAATAAAATAATAGATATTTGATCTAGGGAAAACATAAATTTTCAATGATGAGAACTAATATGAAAATAAATAGTTAATATTCCAAATAATATTTAGGAATTATTATTTAAATATATTGAACTAAAAAAAATTTAGTTGATTTATTTAGTTTAAAATTAAATGAATCTGGGAAAGACTATATTATAATGAATTCATACAATTAATCTACTTCGATGTGTGGAACATGTTTTTTAAGTGTATATATATGACAAATATTAGGCAGAACATGTTGTTTAGGTGTTTCATGTATTTTTATGTTTTTATTTTCTTATTATATCATGAATTTTTATGTTTATATATGTGTTTGGTTAGGGTGATTTATAGTGCCTTTTTTATATAAGAATTAACAAGAATGAGTTGAAAAGTAGTTGTTAATGTAATTTTTTGGGTTATTTAATTTTTAATGTGAATAAGTAGTTTATGAGTAGGTAAAATGGGTAGGGTTTAATTTCAAAGTTGATTTACAATTCAATTCATACATATATTGTTTTATATTTTGGTTAATTATTGAAGGTGAAGAATGTGATAGACAATTAATAAGAAGAAACATCACTTTCCCATGTCAAAATATAGTTCGTTAGTAAATTAGTTACATTATAATGAAATTTCAAACTTTCTTATTTAATTTACTTTATTTTTAATTTATTTTTTTGATTACATAAAAATTAAACATATCTGGAACAGTCTTTGGGGTTTTTGGTATAGATCTCAGGACATATAGAGGCATCCTATGTGTCATATTTATGATAGGAATTAGAGTTCTCGTAGATTATTTTATGTTGTGGCTTATACATTGAGGTTTACCTATATGATTTTATGGGTTTATATGGTAGATGATATGACCATTGTAACTCCCTAAGCCTACAATATCCATGCTCATTTGTGAGAAACAAGGTATTATGAATAATCAATATCATTACTTTGGACAAGGGACTCATATTTAGGTCTCTCCATGGGTGATAGATATAGAGTTTGGGCCTCAGAGGGAGGTGCCTTACACATCCTAAGTATAGAAGGAATCTGAGTCATCGTAGTTCCCTTGATGTAAGGGCATACCCACTAAGGTTTCAATGAGTGATCCAGCGTTCATATCTGGAAGATGTCACAGGTCCTAGTTGGCACGTCCTATGAGGTATCTGAGGACATGGCATGACATATATGGATGGTGTCACGGGATTCTGCGTGTCACAATGCAATAGGGGTCACATGTCTTAGTTGAACATATAGACGGTATCCCAAGATCCATTGTGTCATAATCTATTAGGACTCACATGTATTTGTTGACACAAATGGATGGTGTCGCGAGATCTAGTGTGGCATAATCCAAAGCCATCACATGTCTTGGATGACACCTGAGGGGGACACCACAAGACCTGGTCGACATGACTGGAGCATTTTGTGAGTCTCAACTTATGTGAACAGGTGTCATTATATTAGTCAGGTGATGTGTTTGGAGGACGTTGAAATTAATTTTTGATAGACTCAGAGGTTTTACGATATCAAATAGGCATCTATGGGGGGACCATGTGACTTATTATGACATGTATAGAGTATTTAAAGAGTGTTAACTGACCTGAATAGGTTACATTTATGAGTCGGGTGATGTGTGTGAAGGATGACACAAGTCCGTGGTCACAGAACCCAAGGGTTCATGAGATCAAAGAGGCATCCACTGGGGGACCATGTGACTTGTTCTAACATGTATGTAGTATTTCACATGTCCAAAAGGAATGTCGAAAGAGTGTCACATGATTCGAGCAATGTGTCATGGTGCTGTCATGTGTCCTTAGTTGATTCATGTGAAGCACATGAGGGATAATGAGAATGTATTTTTCTTAAATACTCTACCTCTGATCTTGGTTCTAAACCTTGTATTGAAAATGCCCAAGTTTCATTCAGTGTTAGTTTCTTTGAGTCTCACATGATTTGGAGGACATGTGTAATGTTGTTTTCATGTCCTTCCAGATGTCCTTCACGTGATGTATGAGTGATCACGTGAAGCACATCATGTCTAGTGCATGACTACTCCAGCTGCCTACCAGTATAACACCTAATGGAAAGCTTTCCAGCCATGTGACGGGTTTTCTCGAGAATTATGCAAATGTTGAGAACCAAATCCTATAGAGACTGGGAATCCATTCGATCAAAAATCTAACTATTACATCATGTTGGGGTGGGAAATTTATAGGCATCACAACCCCTAATACTCACTGGTTTTTTTTTGCGTATCTAGAATAAGTCTAGTCCAGATTCAGAGAAGGGGCATGGTACAACATGATTTTTTGAGTCTCTGACATGAACTGCTTCAAACGCGGCACCTGATCTTCAGCAATCATGTGTCTCATTCATCAACGTGTCCTTTATTAGATTATTAATGATTATAAAATATTTTTTTGAGAATTTTTTTTGTTTCTAATGACAACAATTTTTTTGTGTTGACATGTCCTTGGGCCTTAAAAGGATTAAAATGCCTATGTGAAGACACTCACATGACCTTGGGTGACCTTTCTGAGGATCTTTTGGGATAAAAATGCAGGTGTGATGGACAAGTCACATGCCTTTTAGTGACTATGAGTTCCTCTCATAATGAATATTTTAATATGCTTTATTTTATGTGATGATGTTTGGGAGTCAGGTGATATGGAATGTGTTTTGTCGAGGGTATTTCTTCTATCTTTGGGAGATGTGTCATGTGAGTAATATGGGTCAGACAGGGGTATACGAGAATTCTGTTGATGAATTCTTCATGTTTGTCCTTAAGAGTCGAGGGGTTTTTTGGGGTGCTTCACATATTGAGGATGAAAAGTCAAAGTGCATCAGTGAGATAAGGAAGGAAAGTATCTGAGGTATTGCGGAGACATGTAGGTCGCCAAGGGAACATCGTATTTTTTTCAATGCCCAGGAACACCCCTCACCTACTCCCTATTTATCTTATTTGATTTATTTTACAATGTTCTGGGATCATGTGATTTTGAATATGTATTATCTATTATTTTTAAATAAGTTTTGGACGATGTATAGCATCAACAATATGGTTTAAATATTGATTATTCAATACTATATTGGATAAGTATATCTTCCAGTCCTTAGAGCACAGTAGGGTTACCTGGACAAGTCTGAAGACTTCCGTAATTTGAGACTGATAAACTAGTGGGTTTTTCCATGGTGAGGTAGACATGCCACTCAGGTCTTGTGGCATCTCACAGATCACTTGGAGTGCACGTCACATGTCTTTCAGTGACTTTGAACCCCTTTCACCTTCTTCCCTTTCTCTCCTTTATTTTATTTAGTGAAGGCTTGAAGGTCATGTGAGATTACATATATGTCACCAAGGTATTTTATTTTTACTAATAATGAAATTGAACTTGTGCTTCATGACCATTGGGGGTGTATTTCATTAGAATGTATTCCCCCTTTACTCTCAATGGATTTTGGATGATTTTTCAAGCATATTCAAATGAAAACCGATGTGGTTTGGGGGTGCTCATTTGATTGTCTGGGGGCCTTCTCAACAGCAAGCAGGTTCGTTGAAGAGGGCTTAGCAGAACTAGTCGTCGATGACATCCCATTCATGTTGTATTTGAATGACCTTGAAATGGTAAATTTATCATGAGTTTCTCAAGGGATTCAAATTTCTTCTACCACCCTATTCCTTCTTGGTTTTTCTAGGAAATTGATACCCATATTCATGTATTTCTCCCTTTGTAATTCTTTCAATGCAAATTTGGTGGGAGTAAATTGTAGTAGTAATTAATTATAAATAGTTAACATTATAAATTTTTATGGAAATTTTAATTTTATGGTTTATTAATAAAAGTCAGTGACTTTAATTGATTAATTACATCAAATTTGAGGTTAAAGATTAAAGGGTATTAAATTACTTTATAATATTTCATACCAATTAGTGATCAAGGATGATTTATTGATGAAATAATAAAATATGTTTCTTCAGTGATTAAACCCTCTCCCATTGGATTTTTATTGGGTAATTCTTTGTATTTTCAATTTTTAATATATTAGTTTTTATTTATAGAACTGGCCATTTATTTTTTGTACACTCATGTTTTATGATTTTTTTTGTATTCTGGCTTAATATTTCACGTATATTATTGTTTAAATATATAATTGTAATTTATTTAATATATTTTTAATGAAATACTATTTATAAATCATGTATTTGTTAAATTTATTGAAATATGTTTTAGTATTTATTTATTTATGTTTTTAAGTAGTTTTTCATAAATATATTCTCTTGGGGTTTTCTAATATCAGTGAAATAATAATTCTTCATAATTATGTTTTTTTGTTCTCTATTAACATTAATTACATTATTGACAAAAAAAATTATTCTATTTAGACTATTTAAACTAATGGATTTAGTTTCATTCTTTTTAATAATTAACCAATAATTAATTGTCTCAAAATTTACATTATATTTTCTTTGAGAAAGTAGTCAATTTAATGTTGTAATTATTCATTTCATTCTATGAGTTGAGATTAATGGAACAAGAAAAGGCAAAGTGGTAGAGAGGATAATCTAAGTGAGGTCTCACTATGTCCTGTTTACCACAAACATTTTTTAGTGGATGAATAATGATCTAAGTACCATTGGAGTTTGGAGTTCTATTCTATTACCCCTAATTGGCACTGTAACTTTTTATAAATACCTAAAAATAGTTATCCTACTTAATTTTTTCTCTTTTCATTCATAATAATTACATACACATAATCTATTTTGTATTGTCATTTTTAAAAATATATTCATTATAAACAATTTTATAATTACTTATATTGAAATTTTTATTTATAATATTTAATTTAATAATCCAATATACAAGTTACTTCTTCTAAAGAACACATTAAATACAATAATTCTCCAATTTTTCAAAAATACTAACCCATGATTTTTTCAATTCTTTCACTCTTTCAGCCAGATTTTGTATATTCAATAAATATTTATAGATAAAACACCAACTTTATAATATGGATTAATGAAAATTGTAAAACAATTTATTTTATTTTATTTTTCTTGTGAATTATGTTTGAATTCATGAATATTTTGTTTTATATAGATATATATTTTTTGAAATCTTTATCTATCTTCATTTTTAACACAATAAGATATATCCCATTTTTCTAAATTGATTGAAATATACTCAGGGTGTTCATTTCAATTGGGATTTTCACTCATTTTGGATAAATACTTTTTGTCAATTTTTTTTGGAAATAATAAAGTTACATTGATTATTGTCATTTTTATTCAATTATTAATTAACTATAATAAATTTATTAATGAAACATGTGTTATGATTCATTTATATAATCAATAGTGTTTTGTTTTAGTAATTTTAAACACAACATAAGTTCACGGATAATAAGAAACTAATTATTGAAATTTTGAGTTCTCACCAATTTTCCTTCAAATAAACATAGACCTTTTTATAGGCCCTTTAAATTGTCTTCCACCATAGAAAAAGTTTTATATTATAATTTATTATAATTAATTTCACATAGTTCTTTAAATATTTTCATTATTAAAAAAATTTGGTCCATTCAGTACCTAAGTGGTATTTGATACTTCTCTACATCACATAGGTCAGGGGTTCAATCCCTAACAACCTCTAATTTGGGATCTGTATGCATTGTAGAAAAGTTGATAATATAGATGGTACATAAGAAAATGGTGTACTAAAGAATTATTATTCACATAATGGGCCACTGGGCTTTGAAAGAGGCATTTAAAACCCTCAGGCTTTTGATTTGTCAAATTGTAATAAGTTTTGTTGGTTTTGGGCCTATCCTCAAAGGGGTTGATGTTTTATCAATGCTAGCTCAACTAGTGAATGTGTGTTTCTATTTTCTTTGTAAACCCAGTACTTAGTATAAATGATTATTAAAAAGATGATTATTCTATCAAAACATAAAACATTCTTTATTTTAAAAATCATAAGAGAGATATTTTATCAAATAACTCAACACACAAGTCACTTAGTTCAAAGCACATATTAAATACAAGAGAACTATAATTCCATAACAACATTAACCTCTGACTTTGTTATCTATTTCGTGCCGCTCAAAAAAAATTCTAGATAAATTTTGATAGATTGAAATCAAATTCTATAAAGTAGTTTATGAAAAGTAATAATCTATAAGTTTTAATTTTTTTTCTTGGATAGTGGTTGAATTAATGTTAATTTTTTATATATTTTTTCAACTGGGTTGTATTTTTTTTCAATAGGTTTAGTTAAATATTATACTATTAAATGGATGGAAATATATTGATGATATTTATTACTTTTTTTCAAACTTATTTTATATAATGAAAATAATGATTTTTTTCGATTTTAT
Organism: Viscum album; assembly: GCA_963277665.1. Classification (NCBI taxonomy): domain Eukaryota; kingdom Viridiplantae; phylum Streptophyta; class Magnoliopsida; order Santalales; family Viscaceae; genus Viscum; species Viscum album. The sequence goes on along the minus strand of OY728153.1, from coordinate 544,811,202 downwards.
ATGTTTTTAATTATCATTAATTTTTTTTAGTATTTTTCTATTATATATATATTCGGTACATGTTTTTTCAGTTTTTTAGACTAAGGGTTCTTGTTTCCATCATTATAAATCAAAAATAAGTGTCCATATTTTCAAAATTTATATTACCACGTCAATCCAAAAATAATTCAATTAAATTTTATAATTATTCATTGTGTGTCTTTTTTTGACCGAACCATGTGTGATGTGCTTAAATAAATAGTCAATTAAAATTATTGTATATTTTATTTTATTATTATGTGTTATTCATTCATGAGAGGTCTGTTTAGGTTTCACATGGGGTTTCCATAGGTTGGTGGTAAACATATTTCAAATATATAAATTGGTTGATAATTACCTTGAAACATTTTTAGTGACTTAAAAATGAAGTTTCTATTAGACAACCTAGGCCATATGTTTTTTTCTTTTAAAATTTCTTATATGGAAGACAAATAAAATGTTCATGATATCCATATAAGGATATTTGAAAGTATCTTGTTATTATTAATGAATTTTTAGATGATAATAACTTTTCTAAAACATATTTATCTAAAAACCATTTCTAGATGTCCATTGATGGCATTCCATTGCTAATGTGAAACCTGATGAATGTTTCAAAGATAGGTTCTATTTTGGGAGGTTTTACTATTTGTGATAATTTTATATGATTTATTATGGCTTTTAGATTTACATAATAGTATGGATTATTGTTAATTAATCAATATCATATGGTTTTATATTTAAATTTAGTGACATGTAAAAATATATTTACATTGAATATAATCACTTGCCAATATTTTTCTATTTCTATGGTTTTTTATTTAAAGAAGGATTATGGGGAAGATGTTTCTTGTTCAAAAGGTTCCACTAAAATAGAAGTTGATTTTAAAATCACAAAATAATTCCTTTATTAATGCTAAAAATGAATTTTGGATCTAAGAACCATTAAAAGTTGAATTCTTTTATCATTAGTAGAAAATATTTGATAAAGAGGGTCCATTAGCATCACTAAAAAACACTGACAGGGATCATCCTTTATTATCACTAGTTTAACCATGATAATGGCTATATTATTCCAGTGTGCTATTGAACATAAAACACACTACAACATGAAATAAACCTATATAAAAAATTAATAATTTAATTAAAACAAAAATTATATCAATAATATAATTAAAAAAATAGTATATAATACACATTTCAATTTTTTTTTAATTATATTAGCAAGTACTATGTGAAACATTCAAAAACTGCATTTGTTTTATTGTCTTTAACACATGAACCTCTCTCAAAAAATACCAATCATGGTATCAGTTGTCGAAAAAACTACCCCAAAAGAAGAAGACAAATACACCCATATATAGAAAAAAATATTAGTAATATTATAAAGAAATAAATTAAACATAAATATATAACAATACATTACTAAAATGTCAATTTTAAATAAAAGGACACACTAAGAGTCATACCAGTCAGGCCATGGGTTGGATTGATGTTGAGATGATTTATTAAAGTCACATATAAATTATAGACCATTTTCCTAACGTATCAATATGATTAAAACATGTTTTTATTTTCGAGTATGTCACGTGTCTTTTTTACTAAAATTTATATTTACAATAGAACATACACATTGATTCATACCTGACACATCATGTGTTGCTTTGACATGAGACTGATTATTACACATTAAAAAACACATATGAATCATTTTCTAATAGTATCAGGTCAATTTGAATAGGTTTTCTTAGTTTTTAGTGAGTGACACATGTTTTGAACTAAATTGTCAAATTTAAATTGACAATGAACACTATGATCTATACTGAGCACATCATGTATCAAAATTAGGAGAAAATTATTCCTAAACCTCCAAAATTACTTACATATAATTATCATAAAGAATAAAAATAATCTGAATGTTTTTTTGTTTTGGGTAGGTGACGTGTGTTTTAAACTAAAATGTCAATTTTCAATAAAAGGGCACACTTGGATTTATACCAGTGATACCATGTATCATATTTATGTGTGGATGAATTATACATGTCGAAAATGATTTATGTATTGTTTTAATAAATTATCACACTAATATAAATGAATTTTCTTGATTTTGAGTATGTTTTCTTTCATTTTACTAAAATGTCTATTAAAATAGAATCACACATATTGAGCCATACTAGTCACAACGTATGTCATTTTTGCATGAAATTGATTCATAAACATAAAAAATGAATTATAAATTAGTTTCCTAATGTATCAAGAAAATATGAGTGTGTTTTCATAGTTTTTAGTGAGTGTCATGTGATTTGAACTAAATTGTAAATTTTAAGCTAATCCAAAACAGTTTGATACATAATAGGTACACCATGAATCAAATTGAGTTGTGGATGTTTTATAAACATAAAAAATGACCTATTAAAATTTTTCCTGATGTATCAAATGGATGAAAATTAATTTTCATGGTTTTGATTAAGTGATGCATGTGTTATACTAAAATATCAATCTTAAATAAAAAAGACACAATTATAGTCATATCAGTAACACTATGCATTGGACTGACATGATGTTAATTCCTACTCTTTAAAAATGTCATGTCATTAATTTTATTAATGTATTAAAATAATTAAAAAGTGTTTTCTAATTTTTGAGTATTTTAGGTGTCATTTTTACTAAAATATTAATTTAGGTTGAATATAGGCAATTTGAATCATATCGGTCACATAGTGTGTTAGTTTAAAGCGAGATTGATTCTATACATCAAAAATTACTTATGAATCCTTTTACTATAGAATAAAAAAAATTACAGGTGGTTTTTATTATTTTTAAATGGCTGAAATGTTTTGAAATAAATTTTTAATTTTGAACTTATAAAAAACACTTGGAGTCATACTCGTTAGATCGTATATCAGATTGAGGTAAGGATGATTCTTACATGCCACAAATAATTTATGTATAGTTTTACTAAATTATAAAAAAAATATGAATATATTTTCTCATTTTTATGTATTTTATGTATGTGTCTAGAAGTAAAATGTTTGTTTTAAATAAAAGGACGCAGTTTGAGTCATACCGGTAACACCATGTTTCATATTAATTTGTGTTTGATTCCAACACATCAAAAGTTATTTTTGGATCAATTTTATAAAGTATCATGATAGTAATAATTTTTTTCTTGTTTTTGAGAATTTTTGGTGTTATTTTAATTAATATTTCACTTTAGACTAAAAACATGTCCTTTCAATCAAACCGGTAATATCAAGATTATGTATGATTTGAGACTAATTCTTGCATGTCAAAAAAAATTTATTAATCATTTCACTAAATAAAAAACACAATATAAATGTGTTTTTTAGTTTTTAGTGGGTAACACACATTTTGAGCTAATGTATCAATTTTAAACTGATAAGGGACACTTTGAGGCATATCATGAACATTGTTTATTATATTGAGGTGATACTGATTCATATACATCAAAAATGACTAATGGGTATTTTTCATAATGTATAAAAATAATCCAAATGTGTTTCAGAAGTTTTTAGTAAGTGACATGTGCATGGAACTAAAATGTAAATTTTAAATAAAAGTGAACACTTTGAGTGTGATCGGTCGCACTATGCATCAAATTGACAAGAAGTTGATTTTTACATATCAAAAATGTCTTATAGATCATTTTTCTAAAGTATAAAAATAATTTGAATGAGTTGTCTCATTTTTAGTATGTTTTGTGTCATTTTATGTAAAATGACATTTTATACTTGAAACACACACTTTGAGACATATTGGTTACATAATGTGTCAGTTTGATGTGAGACTTATTCCTAAACATCACAAATGGAATATGAATCATTTTTATAAAGTATGAAGTCAATATAATCATTTTTTCTTGGTTTTTATTAAGTGAAATAGATTTTGAACTAACCATTCAATTTTAAACTGTTAACAGAAACTTTGAGTCACACTAGGACTACCATGTAACATATTGGGGTTTGAATTGTTTCTAAACAAAAAAAAAAGACTTATAGATAATTTTACTAATGTATACAAACAATCTAAATGTGTTTTATTAGTTTTGGGTATGTGACATGTGTTTTGAACTAAAATTTTAATTTTAATAATTGAGTCATACGGAACACATAATGTATCGTTTTGACGTTCGGTTGATTTCTACATGTCACCAATGACATATGAATCATTGTCCTAAAGTATCAAAACAATATTAAAATTTCCCCCTTCTTCCCTTAAAAGGGGGATTTATCAATAATAAAAAAATTAAAGGCCTTCAGGCCATTGGATGGATCAATCCAATATGAATGTATTTTATTAGTTTTGAGTGTGTGATATGTGTTTTGAACTAAAATGTAAATTATAATGTAAAAACATACACTTCAACTCATACCAAGGACACTGTGTATCAGATTGAGGTGTGGCCAATTTTTCTGTGGTTGATTCCTACTAATGTATGAGTAGTTTGGAACCAATTACTAGCTCTATCATACCAGGAACACCATGTATTGGATTTATTCATGAATGATTCATACACATCACTAATGACTTATGATTCATTTTCCTAATGTATCAAAATAATATGAATGTGTTTGATCAATTCAGAGTATTCCATGAATATGGTGAATGTGGAAAATATAGAACTATTCATGAAATCGGGTGAATAAATGGGGGAGGTCTTTTTAAATATTAAGGCATCATGAGAAGAGGTAGATCGAATGATGGGAAGATTTCTCTTATTGGACACTACTGTGGCGTAATATGAACAGATTGATAAAAATAACAACATATTGGTTATAGGATTATATAGGGTAAATATTAATAAGGGGGAATACATAAAATGTGGGACTATTTTTCATATCACTATGGAGACATATTAAAGAATGATCATGACACATAGGTAAATTTTATTCCATGTAAAATGGTAATGGAGATTGATTCCAATCAGCTAAAAAATTTCTTTTACAAGTTTGTAGGTTGTTTTGGTGTTTGAAATAGTAAGTTTTTAGGGTTGTCACTTTTCGATTAAAAGTGTTTGAAAATAAAATGTTACATTTGAGGTATGTTTTGAACGAAAATTTTAATTTTAAACTAATAAAATACAGTTCAAGTCATAATGGGAATATTTTGTATCATATTGTGTTGCAGTTGTTTCCGACACATAACACCTTGTATTTTTATTCATTAATGCATTCATAATTTGTGGATGTCTAACAATATTGTTGTTTGATAACCTTTAATTTTAATTTAGTAAAAAAATAAAAGTGAATCATCATAAAAGTATCATCTTCATTGTTTTCATAAATGTAGTATATGATTGCATCATGAGTTCATCATCCTACTTGATGATATCTATGAAAATTAACAAAATAAGTATTAGGTAAAAGGATATGGAAATTAACATAAAATTGTAGATATTGTTATTAGAAACATCACGATGTAATAAGAAGTCACCTCTTCATAATGTTAACATACAGTTTCACTCCATGTATTCGGCCGATTCATTTATAGAGAAAACCAATTTCCTCATAAATATAAGGACTATTGATAAACTTGATAGTACTAGAAAAATATAAATAAATAAGGGATTAGTAAATATTTTTAATGAAATAGTAATTATCATTGGAAATTACGATTCAGTTAAGCTTGTTTTTTTGATATAGTATGATACATTTCATAAATTTGAAAACATAATAACCTTAATATTTGACATTATATGGTTCTTGGATTTACAATAACTTTGAATGAAATAAGTAATTTCTTTTGATATTTGTTTTGATAGTGTAATTTCATTATATAAACCCCAATACTTTTTCCAGTTTTAGAAGTTAATAGGCATTTTTGGGAAATGGTCTTTCCTCTTTCCATTATTTTGATGATATTTAAACACTTCCTTATTAGATTGGAATTTTTATTAAAACGTAATATAATATGTCTAATATGACATTTTTTATGAAATGTTTCCAGCAGTTTATTATTAATTGATAAACGAAATTACATGTGGTTGATTTTTGGGTATCAATTAATTGAATAAAGATAAAAATCTTTGGAGTATCCAAATTGACTGCAATGAGTAATAAATGTTGTTTAAATTAATTAAAATAGATTAATTGTAAAATTAATGAAAATATATTTTATATAAGTAAATTAAAAAATTTTACCACTAGATAATGGGTATTAAGAATATTCTATTGTATTTAAGTTTTCATTCAATCATTTTGGCCTATTTATACACTATTCATTCATATTGATTTGATTAAAATGAGAATACTTTTTTGGAAGTATTGTGAGGACTTATGAGACCATATTTTGGTTCAAATGGTGTTCCCTGTAAATTGTTTTGATATAAACATCAGAAACAATTATGAATTGTATTCATTCATGATTAAAAGAGTAGTTTAGATATTTAAAGAATAAATAAAAAAACCTCACTTGTACATTTAAAATTGACAATTCTATCCATTATTGAGTGAGGATTTCAATTACATCCAGAATAACAATATAGACCTAATGGGATCTCCATACATCTATTCATTAATATAAATTGTGTTTGTATCACCTCTTTATAATTATTTATCTTTAGGTACCTTTAATGTTGATAATTGTGGATGTTTACGAAGTGGATTAAATGTACTTTGTGAATATATTTTCAATTGGTTGGTTGGATATTTAAATTTATTGATTAAATCTTCCATTTCACACCATCCCTTTTTCCATCTGTAATAACATTCATCATTTCATGACTTTTTTCTTTAATGTAAAAGTTTTTTCCTGAAAAATATATTGGCAATAAAAACCCAATTGTTGAAATTTATTTTTAGAAGATCTAACAGACATTTTACACAAGTTCTAATAGATTTGTTTATCATATGAATATTTGTATCATCAAGTGGAATAGATATATTGGTGATCGAGTGAGGAGCTACATGAATCCGCACTCTCACCTGACCTATAAGAAGTTTTTTCTTTGGTGTAAAATATTTCAATGGATATTATACATGGAAGACCTCATAATAAAGAAATGGATTTGTATTGATTGATATAAATTAAAATAAACTTCACTCTATAGAATATCATTATATGAATGGTATCAATTTCAATATAATTATAATTTCATAGAATGAAATTATAAAATTATTTATTTCATCTTCTAAGGAACCACTTTTAAGGGAATGGCTCACCTCAAAGCTGGTGTGGGTGGTGGTGATCTTTGCATAATGATTTTTCTTATGTTTTTTCTTCTGTTTGATTCCTTCACATAACATTTTATAATAAATTTGAATACAAAATATGTTCTTATTCTAGATAAGACAATTAGGCCCCAATTGTTTCATTTTCTTATATTTATCCCCTATTTATTTCTTTTCTCAACATACTTTTCAGGTGACACTGCTAACCACTAACCTCTAACATGACCATATTTTTGTTGCTACTTCATCTCCCTTGAGGGTAATTGTTCATTGGATACAACTTATAATGAATCTTGTGTATAAGTTAGTTAAAAAAATAATAAAATAAGTAATAATTATTATGTAATATCAATTTAAAGAAAAAAAGTTATTATGTCATACTTATACATTATTCCCAGAAATTTTGTGTGTTTTCATGTATTAGTATCCATTATTTATTAACATGTTCCTCCTTCCATAGAACATGATGTGGGATGGAAGTGGATTTTTATTTCAATTCATCTATTTTTATATAGACAATGTAACATAATTATATTGTCATTTTAGGTCACAATAATGTTTTACTATAGATTTATTGTACATACCATTATTGTTTCATGTGAAGCATACCATATTCATTCATTGCAATAAGGGCACACTAATTTTTATTCTCTATTTATTTTCAAAACACAATTACTATTCCATAAATTAATAATTATTAATCAAAGTGATTAATATACATATAATAGATAAATGTAGTACTAGTAACAACATACCTGTAACTTTGTATCCAAATAATGAACAATAAAAACATCTCACAGTAGTTGTTTTATCAAGTGTGTAAACATCTATGGTTAGTGTAGGTTTATTTCCTCTACATAATCATTGAGATGGAACTTCATAATAATAGAATTAAATCCTATATGGAAATTTCCTACAACATTAATACAAATTTCATTCAGGAGTCATCTACTATAAATACACTATTCAAGGTATAATAAAGTGTAATTTAACATTTCATCATTTTGTTTGTAGTAAAATACATAATTCATATCATAATTTTACCCTTATCAATTCCATAATTAGTGTCATAAGAATGGAAACAACATTACACCATGAATCAATAGTACTCAACATAAAAATTTGAGTATTGAGCCCAATTTAACTTTTGTGCATGGACATATTGAGGTAAACATGATGACTAGGTTCTTTCCATACAACCTCAAATTTTTTGTCTTTGTTTTTCACCTTAATCATTTTTGAAAACACCATCATTCAATGAAACTCTTGTTTTTTCTAGGAAATTGATTTTTCACCATCTACCATTTCCTCAACATTAACATAATTAATATGTTTTTTCTATGGATTAGTAGCATCATCATGTATAATAGTTTGTTGGTCCTCGGTAATGGGTGTTCCAAAAAGTTGAGAAAAATATATTTTTTATGGATTATGAGCATCAACATGTGCATATGTCATTATCTACAAAATAGGATGAAAATTTAATTTATATTACATAAATTAAGTATTGAATATATAATAAAATGAGGTAACACAATGTATATTACAAAATATATAAATATATATATAACCTAATTATTGTAGTCTTTTTTTAAATGTTGGAGGAATTTTAAACCTTTATAAATTATCCAAATCTCATCATTGTGGTATCCCCTCACATATAAGACCCCATATATATTGGAAAAATTCTGAAATGATTGTGATATCCAAATTAAATGGACATCCTCAATTTAATTGGCATATAAAACATTATTGGTTTTTGAAAATATTATAATATTATATCACGTTTAATTAGAAGGATTTGGAAAAGAAAATAATTGTACTACGGTGATACCATTATGAATGGCCCACCTTTGTACCCTTACCTACTAAAATCCACTTTCACATATCATAATTCATATATTTTAACTTAAATTCTATTATCAACCAACACACAATGAAAAAAAAACTTGTAATGCTGTATAATCCCACTCCCAAATTTTCTTATGACAGAAAAGTGTGACAGATTCACATAAATTATATTTTTGTACTTGGTAAAAGACACATTCATCAATTAAAGAACAAGTTTTAATCCACTATTTTCCATGGTACTGCATTCATCATGTTCAATTTTATAGATATTATAACCCTTAATTACATAACCATTATAAGATAATACATGCACACATGGTCCTTCACCTATCCATCAATTTCATTCTGAAATTGAATTTAGATTTGCAGTTGAATCTTTAATAATATGGTCTTGAAGCCATCCTATAATCTATTGATTATGTGAATTTGATATCAAGATTTCACCCCTTTATAGATTAAAATTACTAATGATGACATTGTGGTTTCAATATATGGTGAAACCTCTAAAATGTTTTGAATAACATAATGGTAGGGCTACTTTAGACCTTTAACAGTATTTGTGACAACATTTATTTTGATAATTATTTCACCCATAAGTCACCTAGTGTGATGATATTTTGGTAGAACAATTCATTCCATATTGGATGGGTAGTCGGTATAGATTTCAACAAATTCCTTAACATGATATCACTCTTTTATACAACCTTTTTATAGAATTCGATTTTGGACATAACCTTTCAAAATCTGTATTCACGGTTCAATGGGTACTTCCTTATTTAATGTAGAGGACCACATAGTCGAATCTCACTTTCCAGGTGAACCATAATATCAAATAATATTGATGGTTATAACATCTCTAATTTACATAATATAATATAAATTTTCTATTCCACTGTTTTATAATTACTTGGGTCTATAACTTTTCAATTTATAGATTTGAAAAAGAAACATAGATTAGATAATGTATGAAGGAAATTCTTCGAAAAATTGTGATTTAAAGCTATAGACATTTGATCTTTCTTCAAAACATAATTTTAATATGATTTCCAACCCTTTAACATTAAATCATTTAGTGAATTCGTCTTCATGATATTTTGTGAATATCCCTCTAGCACCTTTACATCGTTCAAGAAGTTTCAAAACTAATACCACTCTTTCCTAGAAAGAGTGTGAGGAACATTCCGAAGAAAATATTGGGGTTCACTCTTTATTAGCACCAACACTTCCCATACTACCCTATCAATACTTTTTATCCTATACTTAATTTAACCATTTTTTCTAGGTGAATTTAGTAATATTCCAATGAAACTATCGTATACATTTTTTAACATAAATTACATCATTAAAATGAATGAAATAAAAATAATTCTGAAATGAAAATAAAAAAACTGATATCTATTTCCAACATTTGTTATGTTTTTTTTTTGGAAAAATGTTTACCAAAATTAGTGTCCATATATTTTACTTTCTCAAATAGTTAATCACTTGTTAGTAGAGATGGTGCTATATGTTCTTCTTAATTCCCATCGAATGATTTTGTCCCCGATCGGTACTTATAACATCATGGTAGAAATATGTGATGTGATATAAATAGAGTCATTTATTAATATTTCAACCTAAATTAATGTGTATCTTATTCATAGAAGGGACTCTCATTATCCCCTTTAATGCTATATCCTGAAAAATATCTATAAGAAGGAAATTCATTTATCATCACATACAATAGGGCTATTAATGTGAAATATTCATTTATGAAATAATCATACAACAAATCACATGAATCCCTCAATAATGAAAAATCTTTGATAAATGGAATAAAATAAACATAAATATCATTATACAATTATTTTGGCCCTGATATATGTATAGATAACATAATATATATTTTTTTCATGCATAACCATAGTGGAAGTTATATTTTAACAACATAATCGGACATGTACTTTGAGTGATTATATGAAATCCAAAAGGATTTACTCTATATGTAGTTAGTCTTTAATGAAGTTTTCTCAACTCATTTCCAAATTCATGATACTTTTGATCAATTATCTTCTTTTGAGTGTCTGTTGAGTGATGATGTTTCCCATAATTGTTTCTAGTATCTATATGGTATAAAAAGTTTGTTGTAATCTACTCACTTCCGTATAGGTTACCAAAACCTATAATTATTGGATGTTACCATAAAACATTCGGTTGTACATCCCAAGGGGTTGTGTGGCGTGTGGCATTGTGTGGACCGAGGTGCGGAAAATATTTCGCTCGATATTTTTGATTTAAAAAATTTTAAAATTTTATTAGACTACTCAGGTACTGCGACGCGATGTGTGATTTTTGTGATCTCATACCAACATGTCCGGTTACTGGAAAGACTTAAACCATCTTTTAAGAAAATGAAAAAAATGTCTTCGAGGAGAGGTGTATCAAGAACTACAACACATTGATCATTTTTAATTGATTTTTTATCCTTGAAATTAGTATAAAGTTATTTTGACCTACATGTATTATTTCTGGGATTATACCAATTGAACATACCATTCATTTTGAATCTTATGTTTGGAAAGGTATCTCATTATCTTTTGGGTGTATATAATTAAAGAGAGATAGTAGTTTAGTAAAACTTGAATTCCTCTATTTGTTGCCAAATTTAAAATTATATAACTTTTATATGGATGATAATGTTTTATATTTAGTACAACGGACATACAATAGAACATTTTCACAAATATTTAACTTCAAAAATAGTTTTTGTAAAATCAAAAAGTTCATCTTAAACTGTCATTATTATTTCCTCAATACGATATTCATCATCATTCACACATATAATCACATCCTTGACTCGGTCTTTATCATTTTACATACCTATAATCATATTTAATGATCCAGATAACATAGTCTTATTCCAATAACTAGAGACAATTATTTTTTCCTCATGTTTTTCTTATAATTATAACATTCACCTATTCTATGACAGATCAATTTTATTTCAAACTTGTCTGGAATAATTTTTCTTGAATTATAATAGTGTAAACATGAAAAAGGATTTGAAAAGGGTCATATGCGTGTTATTTACCAAACATGATGAACTCTTTCACCCCATCCTCATACTCTTGTATCATATGATTTGAATCAATCCATTTTTTTTATATTCATGAAATTTAATTTAGTAATAATAATATTTAACCAAAATAAATAAATACAGTAAAATTATGATCTTGGAACCCATAAAAGGTCCTTCAAAAAAATCATTTAAACTAAATGAATATATTTTTTCTTATATAATAAGAGTCAAAATATGGTTATTAATATTTTTTATGGTGGTATAAATAATTGAATGAAAGGAATGTGTGATATCTATAAAGTCATAATGAATTTAATTAACTTTCCATATACTAAAAACCAGACATATATTATATAAGATAAATTCAAAAATATATAATATGATTAAATCAATAGAAAATATCCATAAAAACATCATGAAATTGAAATAAATAGGAGGGAGGAGTTGGTGTTTATTTGTTTCATCACCAATTATAGGGTAGGTTTTGTGGTGTTTCAGTGATAGGATTATTAGGAACCGATGATGAACTACATTAGATTATGAAAACATTTGATATGGCATAATCAAAAGGTCTTGAGACCCCATTTTTAGAATAAACTCTTGAATTTAAATTAAATTAACAAGATGTTTCAACAGGTTGTTCCCAAGTTCTATTATCATTCCACATAGCTTAAATTCTTCTCAAGGGCCCTTTCAGTGACCCATGCCAAGAAACTAGATTCATTTAACAATACACACCATTTTAAGACATTTCATTTTTTAAATAAAAGTTTAAAATTTTAAATGATCCAAGAGGCATAAGAAACCATCACTATCATAATAATAAGGATTTGAATAAAATTAAACCCCCTTTCATGAAAAAATTCCATGAAACTAAAATAACCCAATTAGGGATTTGTAATTTGAAAGGGCTACCAACATTTTAAAATTCAATTTGGAGAATCCCATTTTTAAGAACAAAATTTGAAATCTAGGTTCATGATTTAGAATTTTAGTTCATGAACCACAATATATCCTTTAAAATATATATATTTATAGATACAGATACCACTAATCCAATTCTACATACTCAAACATCATTGTTCAAATATATTTATTAATGTATCTATATTTATATCTCTGTAGTATACATTTTATTACTTATTTAACAAGAAATTAAAAAACTTTTCTTCTACATCTTGGTAATGAACTATATAAGTCAACTATCATTTTCATGAACTAAAAATTCATTTGAGACTACATCAATAACCATTAAATGACTTAAAGTACCATTTATGAATAAAAATAGAATGAAGATAAACCAGTGATGAATACTATGTATGTAGTGTTGTAGGTAAGAGTTTAAAACTATAGTGGATTTGATCATCACTGTGCTCCTAATGTTGGATTGAATTTTTTAGTTACGATGTTTTTAGAGTAATGATATATCTTGTGTTTACATAGTCATAATCTGTTTGTTGAAATGTAAGATGTGACTGGTTGGGTTGTAATATAAAAATCTAATGGAATGTATGGAATTGGTGCCACCCATGTTCTGATAATATCACAATGTCATTTTATTTTGTATGTGATAGTTCATTTTACAACCATAATCCATGTGATTTTTTAAAGGATGGGGCCGAAGCCTTAATTTATTGTTAAATCAAAGACCTCTTTTATGTCAAGGCATAGGGAGACCCATTACATTACTCAAAGGCCCATGGCCAAGTGTCCTAAATACAAGGCCCAAAAGTCCATTTTTAGGCCAAAAGGACCCCTTAATGAATAGTACTTCTATAGTACCCACGCTGCTACCATACCTTCTTTAGTGTCGTCACCGCTATAATCTTGCTACAGTGCCTCCGCCGCTATAGTTTTCCCTAATCCATGTTAATAACCCATGAGTTCCTTCTATATCACATGTTTAAATTATATAACAAATCATTATCCAATATATATATATATAATAAGATTTTTTAAAAATATTAAAAAATATTAAAAAAACTAAAAGCATATTAATGAAATAAAAAGTTATTATTATTAAGGAAAAACATAAAAAAATAATGCATATAAATAAACTACATGTAATAATTATCAAAAATACTTGGAAATAATTATTATCATGCCATGTAAATATAAGAGATTGGAACAACTCAGACAACCCAAATTGAACACATTTCATAATTCCTATAAAAATTAAAAACAAATCTAAATATAATAAAATGAGTGAGGTTATTCTTCTTGAAAATGAAATAAAATTGAGTATAATTGTATGATTTTAAACCATGGGAGCATGAGAGATACTTGGAAATTGGATTCTATTACCATCTGTGCACTGTAAAAACTCTACCCAATTATCATTTTCATTCACCATCTTACAAGATAATTGGGTAGGGTTTTAAAGTTACAGAGTTAGGATCTCTATGAAATAAGAGTGGGAAATAATAATGAATGATAGAAATTAATGTGATGTAAAGGGGGAGGGTGAACCAAAAATGGCTTGAAGAAAAGAGAGTGTGTGTAGAATCAATGAGGTAGAACGAGAACAATAATATCATTATATGCATTATTCTAGGACACAAGTTAGGGCTTAGTGTATGGATAATAAAAAATGACATAAGAAAAAATAACTAAAGTAGTTATCCTGGTGAGAATATTCAATCATTTACATAAAATAAAAAAAAGTTTAAAAAATATCATTTAATTTCAAAAAAACATACTAAATAAATTTAAAAAACACAAAAACAATTAATCATAGGAGTATCTCATGCATGTAAATAAATGGAAATGTCTGTGTAGAAGGGTGGTATCATGGAAGTCTAAGTGATTTTCATATTGAGTTCCTTTTACATGGGAAATTACTCTAGTGGGATTGAATGGATATATAGAAGTAGGTCAGTCTTGTTTAAATGAAACATGGTGGCTTGGCGGAGAATTCGTCTACAAGAAATGAAAATCTAAGCAGGGAAGAATAAATGAATTTCCCATACATGTGTTGTGGAATGGAGATTGGTAGAAACTACCATAGTGTTGGAGACATTTATGAGGCATGCTATATTGGGCATGCTGATTGAGCTGTGTCAGCACACTATGGTCATTTTCACAGAGGAAATCGTGGGAGTTTTTACACATGATAGACATTTGAGAAAATTTAAAACATAAAAATAAATTTGAGGGGGAATGGTCACATTCCTTGGTTTTGGTCGATGTCGATTTATCTAAAATGACCGAAGAGAGAAATGACATAAATTCAGTTCTATGATAGCTTGAATAATATTAGTGAGGATATGTAACGACCCAATATTTTTTAGTAGTATATTAACTTAGTCTTAATGATTTAATAAGATGTTAATGTTTAATGCAGAAAGAGGAGTCGATGTCTTCATCCAGTAGACTCGAACCTTATGAAGCCCACTTATCAGAGCTTGGGAAGGAGGTGGCATCTTTGGGCTTCTCTTTGGACCAAGCCCAAGCTGAACTCCAGCGTGTCAAGCTTGAACGGAAACGCCTGCGGGAGAAGTTCAAGTTAGTAGAGATTACTACTAGGGCAATTTTATCTGAGCCTCCCTCGGATTCTCTCACCATAGCACACCATACACTTAGGTCATATGCCGGTGTTATAAGGGGATATGTGACGAGACCCTAGTTTCTTTCTGTAATCCTTTGGGATGAATGAATTAAGATTTCTTCCTTTAGTGATGTTTGTGAAACTTCAAATGTCCAAATAGTTTTAGGATGTATTTTATTGATGAATTTTGAAAAAATGATATTTTAAAATATATATGTAAACCCTAAATAATTAATGATGTGTAATGATTTTCAAAAAATGGTCTTCTACAAAAGTGTTCAGTAAGGAATTTGGAGTCTAATAAAATCAACTTAATTTTTGATGAATAGTAAATTATTAATAGTGATTTTAAACTTAGGATTAGTAATGTGACCAAATGGATTAGTAATTTCACTCAAAGATAGTTTTAATATAATATAGACACCTAGATTAAGTAATGTGATTCAATAAAATGGGTAAATAAAGGTTTCATAAATTATTAGTCAAGTATTAGTTTTTTCGGTTGAATAGTGTTTTTTAGTTAAAAATTTATTTAAAAATCATTAGAAAATTATTTTTATAAAAATGACTTTATTTTTGAACTCAGAGCATCGATATTATCTTATGGTAATTTTTGGGGATTTTTCTGAAAAAAAAACGAATTTTCGATGAATGGTGTTTTTATTTAAAAATTAAATTAAAATTATTTAGAAAATTATTTTTATAAAATGGAGTTCATGAATGTATTTAGAGAATCTCTATTTGGTTAAGGTGAAATTTTGGGATTTTTCTGAGTAAGATGAATTTTTCAGTGAATAGTAAAAATGCAGTTTTAGGGTTTCGGTATGTTTAATGACATCATAACTATGTCATGATGATGTCATGAGATATTTTAATGGTTGGAAGGACAAGGGTGATGAATTATTGTTTTTTGGGCCCCATGTGGCCTAACTCCATGGTAAATTCCAAGGGAGAGCACATGGTTTTGAGAAAAGCACTTGTGAGGTGTCCCTTGGCCATTAATGCCTTGTCCCCTCACTTTCCCTATAAATACCCACCCTTTACTCCATTATTTTTCACTCCCAACTCTCCCCCAACGGATTTCTGGTATCCTTACCTCCCAAGGAGTCCTCCCAAGGTTCCCCTAAGCCCTCAAGGTCCAAACCATTGAGTTTTAAGAGTTACGTTTTAAGGTAAGGGATCTGACCTCTCTCTTTCTTTTCATGTAATCTCTTTTATGTCATTCCTTTTATGCTCCATGTTATTATGTGAGAGTATGTTCTTTTATATTCCACTTACTTACCTTTTCATGTTTATATGATTATAGATCCCCTCTTACTCTCATCATTTTGTTTTATGAAAGTTTAAGTGACGCCGTTAGGCTGCCGAATTTTTAAGTGATTCTTTCACCCTTCTCATTTTTCAAGTTCGATTTTCATGTCAAATATTTCAAGTTGATTTTTATTATGTTGGGGTATGATCTCTATATCTATCATACTGACCTATTATGATCAAATGATGATAGACCCTATTTGATCTTGTCAATTCATTTTTTTATTGAAGTTAAGTGACGCCGTTAGGCTGCCGAATTTTCATAAGAGAAATCCTATTTTTGTCTCACTTCCATGTTTTTCATTTCTTATGGTATATCTTTAAAATTTCATTACGATGTTCTTAAATACATTATATTATGTCCCCCTACTGTTTTATGGATCATTTATGAGTGGGTGAACCATGTCCCCTCTCTTTTCAATGTTTTCTAAAACCCCGAAGCATAGACGTTATGTTGCAGAATTTTCGTCTCAAAATGCCTCTCTCTTTTCTCAAAATTATTTTAAGTTATAAAGTGAATACTCAAAGATCTTATTTATAAAGAGGTATTCACATATATATCAAAATTTTCTATTTTAAATTCTGGTATTTACATACATGAAACCTTCTTTCCCTTTACGTGGGTTTAAAGTGACGTAAAGATCATGTCTTTAAAGCAGTTTTTAAAATGTTATGATTATGAAATGAAACACATTTATTTTATGCTATATGGGTTATTTATGAAATGTTTGATGATGATATATGTGGCTCAAATGATAATAAAGACAAATTTAAGGGTGCACCTTGATAGCTCTCCAATGCATTAGGTAATGATGTAACCACTAGAGATTACAATTTTCACTATACCTTGGTGAATAACCTTGGTAATTTTAAAATGACACCTTGGGGATGGACCTTGGTGATATGTTCATGATTTTCAATGTTAAATTATGTAGCCACATCTTCATTTTATGAAAAATGTTATTTTTATTATGAAATTCCTCATGATTTTTTTCTCATGCCTTAAAGTACTTTTCATGTCCTTATTGAAGTATATCAAGTTCACATGTAAAATGTTCCTCTTGTTTCCCTTACTGGGCCTTCTGCTCACCCTTTCTTTTGATGTATGTCCCTAGGTTATGAGATGCAGTAATAAACCTAGGATGAACTTAAGGAGAAGACTTTCAAGTGTTTAAGAAGAATTCTTTATGTTGTTTTCATGTATTATGTTCCTGGTTTCCAAGACACTAGACCTTAAAGATCCTCAGTTTTGTGTAATGTAATGAAAGTTTATGTTATAAAAAGACGGGATGCTATAGTTGGTATCAATGGATGGTTTAGTTATTTGTGGAGATTAGGATATAAAAACATTAGGAAGAACCCTATAGAAAAGTTTAAATATAGGAAAAATTCCTGGTATTTTGGTAAGTATTGAGTAAGTGGTTTATCAAACAAATACATCCCTGTCTGGATATGAGCAGGTAGAGGTGGCTCTGGCACAGATGTACATAGGGGTAAAACCCGAAAACACCGCTTTGAGCTAGACTCGAACGGGAACTAGTGCATGATAACGAGCCTTGCTTCACTCTTGGTTACGACACTCCCGAGGGATATGTTTGGTTAATCACAAGATTTTTATGAATCATTATGAAGGAATTATAGAGAAGTGTAATTGTCTAAGCATGAAGTTTTAGTTAAAAGATTTATAAATGAAATAAGTTTCTCACTAAGGTTTTATTCTTTTAGAAAATGACGGGCAATAGGAGGAACTGTGCCGATGGTGACCACAATGCACCATGTGTTGACAGCCCTCCGATGGAAGCTGGAATGGAAAGATTCATGCGAATGATTAACCAACTGACTCAAGTTTTGAGTAATAACTTGAATCAAGCTGAGAGGCCGATATCACCACGAAGGGAACAACTTTCTGTTGAGTCATTTATGCATCAATCAACACCAAAATTCAGTGGATATACTGACCCATTGGTTGCGGAACAATGGATAAGCTCCATTGAAAAGATCTTTTCTGTACTTAATTTTTCGGAACAAGAAAAAGTCACCCTTGCTGTTTACCGCCTAGAGGGAGAAGCTGATCAGTGGTGGTCACTGATCAAAAACACGAAGCCGCGAGGAGAGATGGAAGTTATGGAGTGGGAAGAGTTCCGGGGAATATTCTTTAATAAGTATTTCCCTCGTTCGATGAGAATGAGAATGGAGAAATAATTTCTCGAGCTGAAGCAGAAAGAGAATGAATCAGTTGGAACCTATGAGATGAACTTCACAAGGCTTTTTCATTATACCTCAATCTTTGTCATGGACCCTAATGGGAAGGTTTATAGATTCTTTGGTGGACTACGACCTCATATGTGGAAGAATCTAGCCAATAAGGACTATGATAGCTATGAAGAAATAGTTCGAAGTGCTATGAAAGTCGAGCTAGAGTTTGGTGATACACAGTGGTCTCATAAATCAAATGAAAAGAAGAGATCGTTGGAGCCCAGTTTAGGGAAGTCTTTTGATTAGGAAAGAGGTGGAAAGCATATGCAACATGCCACATGCAATAAATGTGGGAAGAAGCATTCGGGGAACTGATTGATCGGAAGTGGTAAGTGCTATAGGTGTGGAAAAGAAGGCCATATTTCTTGGAATTGTCGTAGTGATGTGAAGCCTCAACTTCCAAACACTAACGACATAGGAATGATGGTTCTGGACCTACCCAAAGTCACATGCTTCAAGTGTGGACAGCTTGGGGACTTTGCTAATCAATGTCCAAATCCGAGGGCGGTGGAGGGGAATCACCATCAACCTCAGTAGAGGCCAAGGGAGCAAGGTCGTGCTTTCGTTATCACAACATCTGAAGTTGAAGTTCCGAACGATGTGGTAGTAGGTACTCTTGTTGTCCTCTCAAAACTAGAAAGTACTTTATTTGATTTTGGTTTTACGCATTCCTTTATTTCCTCCAAGTTTTCAAGGAATATAGAATCAATCCCAGAACTGCTATAGGTAGAGTTTTCAGTCAAGACTCCAAGTGGGATTGTCCTTGAATCAACAGTATTTAGAGACTCTAGTGTTTACTTTGGTGACATCAATCTTATCGCAAATCTAGTAATCATTCCCATGATGGAATTTGACATTATACTAGGGATGGACTGGCTCTCAAAGTATAATGCTAAGATCAAATGCATAAGTAAGGAAATCTCAGTAGTCTTGAATGAATGACCTACAGTTATCTTCGAAGGATCGATATCCCAAACTAATCCCTATCTAGAAGCACCTCCTATAGCTTTCTTTATGGAGTTAATCGGTGATGATGAAGAAGTAAAAGGGAGCATACAAATAGAAGATGTTTCAATTGTTCAGGAATACATGGATGTATTTCCTAAAGAGTTACATAGACCTCCCCCAGAAAGAGAGGTAGAGTTATCCATTGAACTCGTACCTGGGTCTCAACCGATATCAAAGACTCCATATAGAATGGAAAATGTGGAGCTAGAAGAGTTAAAGAAACAACTCCAAGACTTTTTGAAGAAGGGGTTTATCCGACCAAGTGTGTCTCCTTGGGGAGCACCAGTTCTCTTTGTGAAGAAGAAGGATGGATCAATGCGGCTATGCATTGATTATAGAGAACTGAATGGGATCACAGTGAAGAACAGATATCCTCTTCCAAGAATTGATGATTTATTTGACCAACTTAGTGGGGCTCAATTCTTCTCTAAGATTGACCTTCGATCTGGTTACCATCAACTGAGGGTGAAGAAGGAAGATATTCTAAAGACTGCCTTTTGATCAAGATATGGTCATTCTGAGTTTACTGTTATTCCCTTCAGCTTGACTAATGCTCCTGCTATTTTCATGGATTTGATGAATAGATTCTTTAAGGACTACCTTGATAACTTTTTGGTATTTTTTATTGATGATATTTTGATATATTCAAAAAGTCATGAGGAGCATGAAGATCATCAGAGGGTTATTTTGAAAACACTGAGGAAGGAGAGGCTCTTTGGAAATTTCATCAAGTGTGAGTTTTGGTTACAACAAGTGGCTTTCTGGGGGCACATCGTAACCAATGAAGGAATCTCGGTTGACCTTGAAAATACAATGGTTGTGGAGGAGTGGCCTAAACCCACAACAGTAACTGAGATTCGTAGTTTCCTTGGTTTAGAGGGATATTATAGGAGGTTTGTGAAAAACATTTCACAGCTTTCTAATCCACTATCCAAGTTGACTCGAAAAGGGGTTAAGTTCATCTGGAAAAATGAATGCGAGGAAAGTTTCCAAGAGCTGATGAGGAGATTGGTTACTGCACCTGTGCTAACACTACCCTCTATCGGAGAAGGATTCGTTATTTTTAGTGATGCATCTCTGAAAGGGCTTGGGTGCGTCCTCATGCAAAATGACAAGGTAATTTTTTATGCATCTCGACAGTTGAAGATTCATGAGTAGAATTATCCTATGAATGATCTACAGTTAGCGGCAGTTTTTTTGCTCTTAAGATATGGAGGCACTATCTTTATGGGGAGAAATGTGATATATACACCAACCACCAAAGTTTAAAGTATATTTTCATGCAGAAAGAATTGAACATGAGACAAAGGAGATGGTTGGAGCTTATTAAAGACTATGATTGTTCAATTCATTATCACCCTGGAAGATCAATTAAAGTCGCAGATGCATTAAGCAGGAAAGATCCTGCTGTTCTGGAAACAATGAGGATCCTAGGAGATCCCTTGATTAAAGATCTAGTAAAAATGGACATTGGAATTATAAGGAAAGGGACATCCTCAACCCTATCCCAAATGATTTCTCAACCTTCATTACTAGAGAAGATCAAGAAGGCTCAAAAAGAAGATCCTTTGCTGCAGGAGAAGTTGGAGGCTGTAAAAGATGGGAAGTTCCCTGATTTCAATATTGATCAAGAAGGTATATTGAAATTTCGTACAAGAATATGTGTTCCATCTATTCCGGAGATAAAGAAAGAACTGATGGATGAAGCTCATAGTTCTACTTTCTCTATACATCCGGGAAGCACTAAGATGTATAGAGACCTTCGTGATCATTATTGGTGGGATAACATGAAGAGGGAGATTGCTGATTACACTACAAGGTGCCTGGTGTGTCAGCAAGTAAAGGCAGAACGATAACTTCCTAAGGGGGTATTACAACTGCTACCCATACCAGTATGGAAGTGGGATAATATCACTATGGACTTTGTGACTGGTCTCCTGAAAACATCCAAAGGAAACAATGCGATATGGGTTATTGTGGACCATCTCACCAAGACCACCCATTTTATCTCTATTCAGAAAGATTTTTCTCTGGATAAACTTGCCAAGATATACGTGAAGGAAGTGGTAAGGCTGCATGGGTTACCACTATCCATCATGTCTGATCGTGATCCAAGATTCACATCAAAATTCTGGAGAAGTCTTCAACAGGCTCTGAGTACCGAATTGAATTTTAGTACGGCCTATCATCCTCAAACTGATGTCCAATCTGAAAGGACTATTCAGACACTCGAAGATATGCTGAGATTATGATCAATGGAATTTAAAGGTGGATGGGATCAACACCTCCCATTAGTTGAGTTCTCCTACAACAACAGCTTCCATTCGAGTATTCAAATGGAACCCTATGAAGCTCTGTATGGAAAGCGATGTAGGACTCCTACTTGTTGGGATGAAGCTGGTGAGAGAAAGCTTCTTGGGCCTGATCTTGTGCAAGAGATGATAGAACAAGTTCATGCCATCCAACAACACATAAAGGCTGCTCAGATTCGGTAGAAGAGCTATGCTGACAATCGTTGAAGGGAATTGGAGTTTGGTGTTGGTGACACAGTCTTCCTTCGAATTTCTCCATGGAAGAGAGTCATGTTGTTTGGGAAGAAAGGGAAGCTCAGCCCTAGGCACATTAGCCCCTATGAAATCCTTGATCGCATAGGAGCAGTGGCCTATCGTCTAGCACTTCCACCGAACCTAGCTCAAGTTCACGATGTCTTCCATGTATCTCTCTTGAGGAAGTACATACCCGAACCTTCGCATGTACTGAACCCAGAGGTGGTACAACTGGAACATGACCTCTCTTATGAGGAGCAGCCATTGGAGATCTTAGACCGTAGATACAAGGTTCTACGAAACAGGACTACCCACCTTGTGAAAGTGTTATGGAGGAATCATAAATATGAAGAAGCGACTTGGGGGCCTGAGGAAACAATGAAGCAAAAGTACCCTCACCTTTTCGACTAGTCCTCTTGTATAAATTTAGGGGACGAAATTTCTTAAGGGGGGAAGAGTGTAACGACCCATTATTTTTTAGTATTATATTAACTTACTCTTAATTATTTAATAAGATGTTAATGTTTAATACAGAAAGAGGAGTCGATGGCTTCATCCAGTAGACTCGAACCTTATAAAGCCCACTTATCAGATCTTGGGAAGGAGGTGGCATCTTTGGGATTCGCTTTGGACCAAGCCCAAGCCGAACTCCAGCGTGTCAAGCTTGAACGGAAACACCTGCGGGAGAAGTTCAAGTTAGTAGAGATTACTGCTAGGGCAATGTTATCTGAGCCTCCCTCGGATTCTCTCACCACAGCACACCTTACACTTAGGTCATATGTCGGTGTTATAAGGGGCTATGTGATGAGACCCTAGCTTCTTTGTGTAATCCTTTGGGATGAATGAATTAAGATTTCTTCCTTTAGTGATGTTTGTGAAACTTCAAATGTCCGGATAATTTTTGGATGTATTTTATTGATGAATTTTGAAAAAATGATATTTTAAAATATATATGTAAACCATAAATAATTAATGATGTGTAATGATTTTCAAAAAATGGTCTTCTACAAAAGTGTTCAGTAAGGAATTTGGAGTCTAATAAGATCAACGTAGTTTTTGATGAATAGTAAATTATGAATAGTGATTTTACACTTAGGATTAGTAATGTGACCAAATGGATTAGTAATTTCACTCAAAGAAAGTTTTAATATAATTTAGACACCTAGATTAAGTAATGTGATTCAATAAAATGGGTAAATAATGGTTTCAAAAATTATTAGTCAAGTATTAGTTTTTTCGGGTGAATAGTGTTTTTAATTAAAAATTTAATTAACAATGATTATAAAATTATTTTTATAAAAATAACTTTATTTTTGAACTCAGAGAATCGATATTATGTTATGGTAATTTTTGGGGATTTTTTTGAAAAAAACGAATTTTCAATGAATAGTGTTTTTATTTAAAAATTATATTAAAATTATTTAGAAAATTATTTTTATATAATGGAGTTAATAAATGTATTTAGAGCATAGATATTTTGTTAAGGTGAAATTTTGGGATTTTTCTGAGTAAGATGAATTTTTCAGTGAATAGTAAAAATGCAGTTTTAGTGTTTCGGTATGTTTAATGACATCATAACTGTGTCATGATGATGTCATGAGATATTTTAAGGTTTATCCGGCCAAGGGTTATGAATTATTGTTTTTGGGGCCCCATGTGGCCTAACTCCATGGTAAATGCCAAGGGAGAGCACATGGTTTTGAGAAAAGCACTTGTTAGGTGTCCCTTGGCCATTCATGCCTTGTCCCCTCACTTTCCCTATAAATACCCACCATTTCCACCTATATTTTTCACTCCCAACTCTCCCCCCACGAATTTATGGTCTCCTTACCTCTCAAGGAGTCCTCCCAAGGTTCCCCCAATCCCTCAAGGTCCAAACCTTTGAGTTTTAAGAGTTACGTTTTAAGGTAAGGGATCTGACCTCTCTCTTTCTTTTCATGCAATCTCTTTTATGTCATTCCTTTTATGCTCCATGTTCTTATGTGAGAGGATGTTCTTTTATATTTCTCTTACTTCCCTTTTCATGTTTATATTATTAGAAATCCCCTCTTACTCTCCTCATTTCGTCTTATGAAAGTTTAAGTGACGTCGTTCGGCTGCCGAATTTTTAAGTGATTCTTTCACCCTTCTCATTTTTCAAGTTCGATTTTCATGTCAAATATTTCAAGTTCATTTTTATTATGTTGGGGTATGATCTCTATATCTATCATTATGATATCTTATGATAATATTATGAGATACCCTATTTGATCTTGTCAAATCATTTTTTTATTGACGTTAAGTGACACAGTTAGGCTGTCGAATTTTCATAAGAGAAATCTTATTTTGGTCTCACTTTCATGTTTTTAATTTCATATGGTATATCATTAAAATTTCATTACCATGTTCTTAAATCCATTATATTCTGTCCCCCTACTGTTTTATGGATCATTTATGAGTGGGTGACCCATGTCCCCTCTCTTATCAATGATTTCTAAACCCCCGAAGCATAGCCGTTATGCTGCAGAATTTTCGTCTCAAAATGCCTCTCCCTTTTCTCAAAATTATTTTAAGTTATAAAGTGAATACTCAAATCTATTATTTCTACAGGGGTATTCACATATATATCAAAATTTTCTATTTTAAAATCTTGTATTTACATATATGAAACCCGCTTTCCCTTTCTGTGGGTTTAAAGTGACGTAAAGATCATGTCTTTAAAGCAGTTTTTAAAACGTTATGATTATGAAATGAAACCCATTTATTTTATTCTATATGGGTTATTTATGAAATTTTTGATGATGATATATTTGGCTCACATGATAATAATGGAAAATTTAAGGGTGCGCCCTGATAGTGCTCCAATGCATTGGGTAATGATGTAACCACTAGAGATTACAATTTTCACGATACCTTGGTGAATAACCTTGGTAATTTTCAAATGACACCTTGGGGATGGACCTTGGAGATATGTTCATGATTGTCTATGTTAAATAATGTAGCCAAATCTTCAAGTTATGAAAAATGTTTTTTTTATTATGAAATGCCTCATGATTTCTTTCTCATGCCTTAAAGTTCTTTTCATGTCCTTATTGAAGTATATCAAGTTCACATGTAAAATGTTCCTCTTGTTTCCCTTACTGGGCCTTCTGCTCACCGTTTCTTTTGATTTATGTCCCCAGGTTATGAGATGCAGTAATGAACCTAGGATGAACTTAAGGAGAAGCCTTTCAAGTGTTTAATAAGAATTATTTATGTTGTTTTCATGTATTATGTTCCTGGTTTCCAAGACACTAAACCTTAAAGATCCTCAGTTTTGTGTAATGTAATGAAAGTTTATGTTATAAAAAGACGGGATGCTATAGGATAACTCAATTAGTGTTCCATTTAAAGGACTAGGAAGGATTTTAAAATTGTTTTTAAAAAAGCACCGATAAAGATCGATTTTAGCAGCACTAAAATGATAATAACTGATAAAACTAATGTTTATCAACACTATCTTAGTGATAATAAATACCAAATTTTTAAAAATTTAATATAATAAAAAAATAAAGGTATATAAATGGAAATAAATATAAATGTATACAGTTATAATTAAATATTTATTAAATTGTATGTATGTATTTATAAATTAATTATAAATATATATAAATATATATAATTATAAATAAATAATTATTTAAATAAAAATATATAATTATAAATAAATAATTATTTAAATAATAATATATAAAATAATATTAAATATATATTTACATAAATATATATATATATAATAATAATTATTTTATAAATATATTATTTAAAAATATTTTTTATTATTTTATAACTATTTAAATTAATATATCTTTATTTATAGTTATAATTATAAATAAATAAATTTATAAACATTTTTACATAATTTTCAATATATTTATATAATTATAAATATATATTTATATAATTTAATATATATTAAATAGTATATTATTATATGTTTCTATAAATATAATGAATATATTTATTATTTAAATATATTTGTTATTTTTTAAAAATTATTTAAATATATATATTTATTTTTATTATAATTATAGACATATAGGTATAATTATATATATAATTACGTATATTTATAGAATTATATTCATATTAATTAATATATATATATATAAGGAACGATGTGAACCATGGATTAAAGTCCACAGACCAAGAAAATTTATTACTAAAAAAGTACACTAGAATAGAAAAGGAGGGGTTGCAATATAAAAAAGTGGGACATACCTCCACCAAATTAAAAGATCATTCAATAATCACCTTCTTTTGTGTCTGTTTCTACTTCCTCTATAGCCACACTAAAATCTATAGTGTTTACATCTATTCCACTACTTCAGATCCTACCATGTGTCATCTTAATCATCCATGTTAGATGAGCCATCTTCCTCATCATTGGGGTCAATGTCTTGACCTCCATTAAATTCATTTTTTGATATCAAAATTGGTTAATCAAGATTCTTTATATCAGAAAAACTCATTTCATGGACATTCTCAATACATTAGAATTAACTTTAAGCTTTATATGCTCCTAGAGAAGTGAAAAACGTCTCACTGAAAAATTACCAAATTTTAGATCTATTTATGATGTCAAGAAGACTAATGGATTTCTCCTTTAACTTCAGTTGGTCTTGGATCAAGGGACAATTTCCATTTTCATATGAAGAAGCCACATCAATAAAACTTTACTCTTTAGGATCCAACTAATCTACCCCTCCTATAAGATCTATCCTAATTCCTTATCTATAGTAGTCATTATTATCATATAGGGAGTTAGTATCTTTCATTCTAGATACAGCCACACCCGACCTTGTAGGATTTACCGACATAACTGGATGACTTAATGGAACCTAAAAATTAAGAGACACATGACTAATAATGATACTGTACCTAGAAGAGGTTCTTAAGAGCGCATTGTTATTCCCATTTGAGTTCTTGGAAGTCTCGACATTAGGTTTTACATGATGAGTGCTTGGGAGAAGCATAATACACCCAAATTTACTAGGTTGAACCATATAAAATCCCTCATCATCTATCTTATTTTATGTTTTTCCAATGAGGAATGTTTTTTCTGCATCTATAACTTCTTATCCCACTACACATCTTCCAACTAATGAACCTGCTTTCTGATGTAGAAAAGTTCCCATATTTCCAGCAACTTGTATGTCAATAACCCCCAGCCTTTGGACCTTGTTATCCACTTGAATTGAGCTATGAAATGATTTTTCATAGATATTTATAGATTATATCATCTTTCTAGAAGACTTCATATTGTTAATAACTGTATAGATGACCTAAGAATTGTCCCTATTGGACATACTTCTAGTTCCCTTGTTTGTAGCAATCTTAGAAGAAACCCGATTACCTGAGGGACACACCATAGGAGAATTATAGATCTCCCTAACAAAACTAGGTCTATGTCCACACTCATCAATAGAATTATGAAAACCTCTATCATATTCAAAATATTTTTTCATGTGAACCATGTTTCAAACTCTTTCATGATGATGCAAGCTCATATCCAAATTTCTTACAACGTCCTTCTGGGAACCATGTGGTCCCACTTCATGAGACTACAAGCCACCCCCATTCCAATTGTGTTCCCCTATGGATCAGTACTACATGACTTCCTAGCCTACATTCAAAATTTATCAGATGAGTGTCCTTTCAACCCATAGTGATTATAAGTCATTCTCCTAAATCAATGTTCAAACGATTATCCAATATTACCGCATTCCTTATAAAAATTGAGAGCATTTTAATATTCAACAGGGAGATCGAGTTGATATTTGATAGAAGAAAATACAATCATATTAATTAGATGAGATATAAGATTATCCTTAATTAGATTCCTAGAAAATTGACCATACCTATACCTTTTGGTCTCTTTATCCATTTTGATTGGAAGACCAACTGTAGTGGAAATTTGACAATGTATTTGAGGATACCAAAAGAACCAGATTAAGCCCCATATTTGAATCCATATCTTGGTGATTTAATTATTTACATTAAGAGAATTAAATGAGGGACCCCAATCCTAGATTTTATGAAAATCATACATCTGGTTAATGAAACATTGACTGCGGGATTTTTATTTTGGATCTACCGAGAAGCACAAAAAATGAAAAAAGATTCTCCCTAAAGAGGTCATCCTCCAATCATAAAATCCCCAAAGAATCCATGAGTCTCTAACAATTTTCTAGTAGACTCCACTCATCTTATTTTTTATTCATATAGAGATATGAAGTCAGAGTGTTCTTACATTCATTGAGATGCTTAGAAATGACTCCCTTAGTAGGTTCAACAAATGTTGTTCCCCCGTTCTTATTAATCCTCTAGGAAAATATAAAGGAATCCCTTTGGATGCCTTAAATGAAACATGTATTTGATGTCTGCTCAGAATCACACAAACCAGGACCAATAGCAGGTGTCTCAGCACACACTCCTAGTTCAGACCGAATCATAGATGACTTGAGGTTTTAATGATTGAGCACTACTTGAGAAAAAGAATTTCTTGTACCAGAATTAATATAATCACTAGGGTTCAGAGAAGCTAACACATCGAAACCCAAATCATCCAGAATAGCCCAATCCTCATTGATCCCTCGATTTCCACCTTCAACATCTACCAAGATGCTGATAGTCAAAGCCATTGAAGCCCATACCAAATGAAATCAGCACTGATAGCTACAGAATTTCTTAAGCTCTGCTTCGTTATTATTCCCCATTCAACACCATTATTAATATATATATATATAATTAAAAATATATAAAATATATTTATTGTTTAAATATATTTATTATAATTTTATAATTATTAAAATATATATTTCATTATTTATGATTATAATTATAAATATAAATATTTATAAATATATGTTTGCAATTATAAATATATTTATTAAAATATAAATAAATATAATAATAAATATGATAATAAGAATTATTATTTCAATATATTTATTATAAATTCATAATGACATGTAAATATATATTTTTATAATTTTAATTAAAAATACAATTTTTTATAAAATTAAAAATGTATTATATATATATATAATTATATAATTATATATATAATCATATATATATTTATTAATACGTTAATACATATAAATATAAATATATTAAATATATTTATTTTCCAATAAGGATCGAGGTCAAGATGATTATTATAAAAATGAAAGAACAATTATCAGTAGAAGATAGAAGTAAAGAAAAAAGGATAGCCCACAAATAAAATTAAAAAATAGCTACTTAAGCATCACCATAAATATGAGCCAAGTTATGGCTAGAATCATAAGCATCATCATCAGAATCCCACTCTAACTATGGATTTCTAAAATTATGAATCATAAAATATTTTTTCTTAACATTATCCTACTCTGGAGATAACTGAGCCATGCTAGAAGACATTATTCTCCCACGCCCTCGATTGGAAGCATCACGACCTCCCCATCCTTGGACTTTCGGATTCATGCCTCACCTCTAAGTTTGTGGATTAATCAATACAGTCGACACACCCATTTCATCATGAATGTCTTTAGACAAATGACAATCACCATCATTAAGATACACAAGTGCCTCAAAACCGTTACACTCTATGACATTCCTTGAATTATCATGTTTCTGATCATTGGTTTTTGGTGACATAGGAAATCCAATTTTACTGAGAATCATTTGGAAACCTTCATTATACATATTCCAATTTCCCATGATCATTTCATAATGTATGTCATTCGTGGGCTGCACTACCACTTCCCTTTCAATAGAATCCAGTATTTCGGTCAAAGTAGAAGCATCCATAAACTCATTTTTCTTACTAGTAAAGGTAGACATTTGCTCATAAGTATCAGATGCATCTTGCAAATTAGTCTCTCTGATGCCTTTCTCACAAGCTATGTAGAGATAATTAGGAGTAACCTTATCAAGGGTAACTCTATCTATATTCACCGAAGTAGTTTTCCAATCCTCATTACGAGATACCATAGCAACAATATCCGACCAAAGCCTTTACTTACAAGAGCCCTACATAGGGATATCAGCTTACTGTTGAATGAGATTCACACCCACATTACCAATAGTAGTTTCTAGCTTCCCTTCAGATAGACAACCATGTCTTGCATCAATATTAGAGACAAATTCAAACTGCCCAATTTTTCGAATATCAAAAAAACTTATTTTTTACTTCTTTTGAAACGAGAATCATTATCAGGACCATTTCTATGACAAATATAAAACAAATCTCCTACAAATAGCTATATCAAGCAAAATAATATTACAATCCTTGAATTTTTTAATCCTATAATAGAAAATTTTCATATCAAACTCTTCATCATCAGTAGAAAAAACTTGAACAACTAAGGTTGATCCCTTATCAATCACAACCAGAAAGTGGGGAAAATGCCAAAACCATTGAGTCTCGGTTTCCATATCAATTTTAATTGGGAGACCAATAAGCATGGAAATATCACAATGGATTGTTTGATGCTAATGGATCCAATGAAGACTATATATATTTACACATAGTTGAGTAGAAGAGTTACCTGTATCCAACAGATTGAATTTTCTATCCCAATCCTTAATATGAAGGAATCTAGGATTAAGAGATATAGAACCAACCCCCATGCCTGCATCTTCAACTCCCAAGAAGGGAAGAGGATACGATAGTACCAGCATCCCAATGTGACACATCTCCAATTACAAATGAACAAAATATCTAATAACAAGTCATCCAAATCACAAATCTTCAACTAAATGGACCCCTTAGGAAAAATGAGCTGAGTGATGATCGATTATTTGTATTATTTGAATATATGTATCATATGTTTATATTTATTAATTTAATTATAATTATAGTTATAGATAAATATTTTTATAAATATTTTTATATAATTACATATATATTTATATAAATATATACATATAATAATATATAAATATTTAAATTTATAAATATAATGAATATAATTATTAATTATTTATATTTATTTTAATTTTATAATTGTTTAAATATATTATTATTTATAATTATAATTATAAATAAATATATTTATAATTATAATTAAAGATAAATATTTTGATAAATAATTTTTTATATTTATAAATATATTTATAAGATTATATATATATTAACATATAAATATATATATATATATATATATTTGGAATGTTTGAGGCTCAAAGGCCCCTTTATAAGTTTATAATTTACTATGTGAGTATGTTACATACATACACATGTACACATGTAATATATAAATATATATATATATATAAGTATATCCCATTCATGTGTGCACATATATATTCATACGTGTATATACATCTGTGCACATACATCATATATATATATACACAAGAACAAATCACACACACAAAACATAATTCATAAATATATATTCACATAAATATTTATATAAATATATATGTTCAAATATCTCATATTAACAATAAATCATTTATATTTATATAATTGATTGAATTGTTAAAAAATATATATTAATATATCATATTTATATTAATTATATACATTCATTTTTTAATTAATGTATATAAATAAAAAAATACAATTTTAGTATAAATATAAAAATTATATATATATTTGTTACATTTCTTATTAATAATTTTTATGAGAACTAACAAAATAAGTGATTATGTTTCACTTTTATCTACTCTTTTAGCTAGTGTTGATAAAGGATACCCTTTTATCATTGATATATTCTTAGCACTGATAAAATATCAATCTAGATAAAGGATGATATGTTGCAATGTAAAATAATATTAAAATATATAGATTGTATATGTTCAATGATTTAGTGGTTTTCAATGGTATCTAATGTAGATAAGGCGAAAGATAAGGTTAAACTTTAAGAAAAACAATCCATAATTTTTTTATCTAATAGAGAGATATGGAAGTGGTTAATTTAATCCCTCCATCTAATCTAGATAACTTCAATGGAATCATGAAAAAGGGTAAACCTGCTCTGAATGATTTTAATAATAAAGTTTTAAATGAATTAATTTCATCCTCCAGGGAGAAACCTAATCCTAGATATGTTTACAATATAAATGAGGTGATGTAACATAATTGAGTATATTAATCAAATTTTTATAAATATCCTTATTAAAAAGGTGTCATAAATAAGCATACACGAGGTTCAATCAATGTTTATTTGGTATATATAAATAGTTAATAAATTATGGTGGAGGAGGATAAGTAAATACTATAATAAAGTGAAGAGGTAAAAAATGAATGATTAGATGAAGAAGTTATCTCCTAAGGAAAAAATTATTTTTTTGTTGATTAATGTAAACAAATTTAATTCAAGAATAGTTTG
Source organism: Viscum album (assembly GCA_963277665.1). Taxonomy (NCBI): domain Eukaryota; kingdom Viridiplantae; phylum Streptophyta; class Magnoliopsida; order Santalales; family Viscaceae; genus Viscum; species Viscum album. Next base: position 544,778,071 of record OY728153.1, on the reverse strand, counting down.
TTGGTAACCAGTTTTTTTGGGAACAATTAAAACATACTGTTGAAAATTATATGTTCTTGAAAATACAAAAGTAGTTTTAATTCTCCATCAATGGAGCCAAATTATTTTCTTTTGGAATTGTTTTTGTGTCTTCTACCATGTCAATAAAAAAGGATACATCTTCTATACAATATAAGTTAGATTATACGATATAGTTTTTTTGAATATAGTTTTCCAATTATGTAGGTTGGTTTTCTTATAGAGAGATGATATTGATGTTTATATTCAAATGTAATCTCAAAATCATATCATTGTGTTGGTGAAGGAGGCTTATGTAATAGGATGGAATTACAATACCCCTTAAATTTCATGGTGCATTTTATTTAAATTCTATAAAATATTTTGCATTTTGATGAGATTAGTGGTAGAAAAAGATCTGGAATTGATGAGTTGGTTATGATTTAAGAATGAAATTTATATATTTGGAAGACGGTCATGATGTAGAAATTGGGGTTTGGGAGTGATGACATATAATAGGTATGGTTCAAGATGTAACAGTGAAGGTTATTTAGAGGGTCATAGGTGATATAGACTATCATAATGTGAGTTTGAAGGTTGTGCTAAAATGTGGGGGTTTGGTCGTCATTCCCCCTCAATTAATGGGTTGTTGCATTATGATTCCTTGGGCCAATACGCAATGTGTCCCTAGGGAGGTGGGGGGGGGATGGGGTTTTCTGGAATAACCATCATGGTTGCACCATAACCATCCCCTAACCTATCTTTTTTATAATTTTTTTCTAAAATTTTTTAAATGATGGAATTTATGAGACCTCATTCACTCCTCCTCAAACCAAGAATTTGACTCAACTACCCTTTAGTTACATCTTTTGATTATCAATATTCTCATACCCCATTTATCCCCTAATTTAAGTTTCATTCATTTCTAGGGGGATATATTTTGGTAAAATTAATATCATTTATTTCATGAATACCTTTTTTATTACTATTTTCCTTTGGAAGATTTCTAATCCCTAATTATTTGGGATTATATATATATATATATATATATATATAATATTATGGATTTAGTGTTTTAGGGTTAAATCTAGTGACATGTCTTGGTGACCAAGATTCCTTATGGTTGGGGTAGGAAGCCCTTACAATGTTATTATATTTTTATATGATTATATGTGTTTTCATGTATGTTGTGGTATAAATTTCCTTAACATTCTTCTTAATTATATATAAAAATTTACAGGTAATATTCAATTGATTTAATTAGCCCCTTAGTGGGTAGTTGTGGAATTAATGGTTGGGATAAGTTCAAACTATGACTCCTATCATGGCTTGAGATAGGGTTCCCAACTAGATTGGTTGGTCCTAGTTTGACTTTTTTTTGACTCATTTGAGGTTTGGGTGAGATTATTATTTGATATATGGGTATGGGAGAGGAAATTAATTAATTGATAATGTGTTGTGTCAGTAACTATGGCTATGGTGAGGGTCCTAGATGACTTGAGTTTTTACTACCAAATAAGATATCCACATGGAAACTTTGTGTATGTGGTATATTATTAGAGAAATCGTTTGACCTTTGGAAATTGAGTTATGTATTAGTATTCATATTTTATGTAATATTTTATATTTGGGAAGATGAGGATGTTTCCACATTCTAAGTAAAATGATGGTGTTCACGATGAGGCTATATGGATGCATAAAAAATGAGAGTACGGTGGCATGTGATGAGTCTATGTTACCAATTACCAAGTGAGGGAATATTATCTTGTTATGTGGATATGTACCCATGCCCAGATTGAGAGGGAATAGGTATATAATGAAGATGTGGGACGTCCCCTATGTTAAAGTTTGTTGGTCGGGGACTTTACATGGGACGATTCCTTGAGTGAGAAAGTACAAATAATGTTTTGTGATATACCAATGGCATGAGATGATGATTCCTTCTTGAATGGAATCAAATATGGTATTGTCAGGGTTCATGGTGGTCTGGTCACCGCCTGATGACCTGACATGGACTTATAATTTCTTGTCTGTTTATTCTTCATTGTTATATAAAATTTTATATATTTAATTCACATATTATATAGATTAATCGATGCTTTATTTCTAGGATTATTACTAAAACCCTACATGGGAATAATGTACACATGAAAACTTTCTTTTTAGTGTTCCTTATAAGGGATATGAAACTATATTTTGGTAGTTAGTATGGGGATATGGTTAGGGGTTAAGGTGATTCCATGAATTACTAGGATCATGTTTATGTTATTACTATTTATTCATTTGTTCTTATTATAAAACATGTATTGATCCACCACCTATGGGGATCCATTTGATTGTTTATGTATGAATGTTATGTCTCATTTTGTTATAGCATGTTATGCATTTATTTGGGAATCTATTATAGTGTTTTTTCACAATATTGAATTTTTTATCTATACTTCCACTCTTGGTATTACTGATGGATATATATATTAAGGTAATAATAGACCCACAATATAGATTATTCCTCCTCCACTAGTTAATAGCCTCTTATGAATATTGAAGCATGCATGAGGGCATATGGTGCACCATCTCAGACTCAATGAACCAGTTCAGGGAAATAAAAATTGTATCAGATTCCATTTTCTTTTAATTTTTTATTTTGATATGGTAGATTAACGATAGGATGGTAATGGCTCTAGTCGGAGTCTAGGATTATTTCTTGATCACTTCTGAAAGTCTACATTCTATTTTCAATGGTTGTGAGATTTTTTTGTGCTATTATGACTTCATATTGTTCTTTATGTCATATTAGGAAATGATAATTAATAGTGTTTTCCAATATCTCGATGGGTAAGTGTGTGTAGGTCAATGAATTATGATTTGAGACATAGGTTAAAGAGTAATGTGTACACTTGTTTGTTATTCATAATGGTTTAAATTTAAAAATTCCAAAAACAATATATGAAATGTTTTCCCAAATAGTATACTGGTGACATATATTTAATTTAAACAATTAATTTTTATGAGTTTGTTTTTTTAATTTGAATAATATGTATGTTGGATTGGTTTTGGCTTAGGCCTTGAGTGATTTGTGGATTATGATTTCTAATGACTTGTGGGTAAACCTCTACAGTGTGACTCTTAGTATTTTATAAGTTTTTTTACATATTGAATTTATAAATTATATAAAATTTATGCTTTTAAAATGTGTTTCAAAGAATATATTTTTGTATTTCAGAAAAATGACACCATTATTATATCCCATAGAGACTCACCTAAATTAGATTAAGGATATTCCAAAGGTTATGGCTGATCATGTTGTACCTCTATATGTATTGGATGATGAAGCTGATAATTCTCTAAATGATACTCTAAACAATTAGGTAGTGAATACACATTCACTAGGAGTTTTTTATCAAACCTATTGGTGGTATGGGAATTCATTAGGGGAGAGATAAAATGGTAAAAATTTATCCAGACTTTTAGATATAATACCCCTTTAATTTCAAGGATATGAGAGGTCCTTCGGATAATATATACTCATTTGAGAGAATACTTGGTGTCTTTAAGCTGGTAGAGACACCTAATGAGGGGTATGTAATACTATTGTCATATAAGATTCTTGGGTCACTAGGAGATGGTGGGGAGTTATGGTTCAAACCATGAGGTATGAGTTTTTGACATGTGAAGCCTCCAAGAACCTCTTATTCATGGATTTTCCCTATGTTTCTAAAGATATATTAATCCAAGGAGTCTAACATATTTGATAGGGTATGATACCCTTAATGAGCTACACTATCTATTTTATTGAGATAATGCATTTTATCAATTCCAAATAGAGAATGAGTCCCAAAAATATGATATGTTTGAGATATTATTTTGAATATATGTGAGGATCTTGATGAGTTTGTTATACCTAATATCCTATTCTGATGGGGTTTATGAGGCTCTCATAATTGATAAGGTGTTGATGGAGGATTGTCCAACAAACTCTCTTTTTATATTTATCGGACTGAATGGTGGCCTTTATAGTGAGGATTGTGGTGCCACTTCGAATGGTATGAAGAATAAATATGATGAGTTTCAACACGGTAATGAGAGGAAGATAGTTCATGGACATGTATATTTTCTTCCTACCCCATGAAGAGTTCCCCATAAGAAATATTATTAGGGGAAAACCAAACTTATTTATAGTTCATGTTCAAGCCTCGTGAAAGAGTTCATTTATAAAATGATGGGGCACTTAAAAAAATTTCATTCAAGGATGTCTCAATAGGGATTAAGTAAAGGATAGGGATAGACATATGATTCACAAAACATATTTTGGGATCCTTGGAAAGATTTCAGGGTTGTGTATGGGAGGTTGCTTTGTAGAGTTATATGAGGTTCTTAGGTATATAAGAATCTATTGATGCCTCAGGGGTCAGTTCCTTAGGCTAGCTAGGGATTGAGAGGTCAGTGACATGGATTAAATTTTTACTATGTATATTATTTATTGATGGTTCCAAATAATATATTAAAGGTTCCTTTAACTATTGGAGTTGAAATTATGGTTCCTTCTATGATTTTTGTTTCTTAGTTCGATATAGGAGTGTACTATTCTTTTTTATGCTCATGTCTTATCTGGATTACGGTTAGACATGGAGTTCTCATCTAGTATGTTGGATATGTATACAAATATTTGTGGTTCGATTGTATTCCAATATTCCCATGGTGTGCCTCAGTAGGTGGTGATATAGACACTTTTGGGATTTCCACATTCTAGAAAAGGTGATTTTTTAAATTATCTTTGGGATGGACTAGCTGATATAGTTCTAGGATCAATTTGACATCTATTGTGGGTGGGTTTATTTTACTTCTCTTATAGGGAAGATTTATGTTCTCATGGATGAATGGTATGTGGAAGTTGGTTGATCAATAACTGGACTTAGTCAAATAAGTATGATTTCAACATAGGTGGGGGGTATTGTTCTTATACTGGACTAGGTGATAGTTTTTCTTATACAACCTCCAGTGGTGGTTCATTTTCAAGAAGTATTTGCCTTCTAAGTTAAAATCAATAAAATCCTTATGAAAAAGATAAGGTGCATGAAATAATGAGACATACATCTCATGAGGATAAAAAAATTGGACTCAACATTAGTTCAGTTATTCTTTCTACGCCCATGATTCTAGAAAAAAATATAGAGAAGTATTATGATATCACATATGAATATATTTTATTAGCCTAAAAGGGACACTATAAAATTTTCCTATTTTTTCATAAAAATCGTTTGAGAAAACTCCACCTTCCATTCATGTGCACCTTGTTATCTTAATCACCCTGATCATGTAAACCCTTCCATACCCAATTTGACTAACCATGATTTACAATGATGACACATATTCCATAAACCTAAATAATCGAAACACTCCTAAGATTAAATTGTTCAAATGGAACCATAAATTTTTTTCTCTAAATCAAACATCTTTGGTTTAAAAATATGGCATAAGAACAAATGGCCAAATAATAAACATATATGATCACACATCTAGGAGGTGATTTAATTTTAAATTAATATTTAATAAAATATTAATTGTTCATGGTGATGGTGTAAGAACACAAGACTAATCAATACCCATCAAACTAAATACATCTGAAGGAAATACAATCTCTCAAATCTTTTTTAACCTTGACTTAAGTGAATTGAATAATAATATAAAACCAATTATTTCCTCCTCTTTCTCAAAACAATTAAATTACTATCGATATTACTCTGTATGGATTTTTTATCCATAAAGCCTGATTAATATATTTTATCATGGAGAACTACTTTGGAAAAATAAATTAAATGGTCAATGTGACATACCAACCTATAAAACATGGTTATTCATGTTCAAATAAGCTTTTAAATTCCATCATTTATATGAAATATGTAAAAAGTTTCACCATTAACCAAGGGAAGGGAACACCCAGAATATGGGACCTCCTTCAATGAAAAAAATTATTACTACGAGATTTTATAAATCAATTTTTTCAAGTTATTTAGTAATTAATGATAACTACTATAAGAACCCGGTTTTTTCTGAGAAAGACTTTGGAAAATTCATGATGATATTCCAGAGCAGTGCCTTCAAACGGCGTGCGATTCCGAACCCCGGAGTGGCCGGAATTAAATTTGTCAGTGCGTTCACACTAGAAACGCTAAATAAATGAGATAACTCCTAAACGGAGTTCCAGATCAGGGATCCGAGTGTACAGATGGGTCCGGAATGGGGTGTTTACCCTTGCAACGACATAAAACTTGTCGGCGCGGGATGTTTGGACCCCTCGCCCGCTTCTGGAACGTTAAATGGATTAATTAATTAATTAATTAATTCGTTTAATGTTGTAACACATGTATCTCTTAAACGGTGGCTCGGATTGGGAAACCGAGAGCACCGTTGAGAACGGAGCGTGTCGTTTACCCTAGGAGGCGTATAAGTTTCGCGGGTGCGGGCCGTTTGTGAAAAATGGCCCCAGGGGCGTTTTCCTAATTTGGTGGCCTCGGGCGCTAAGTTTAGTAACTTTTGAAAGGGGTCTCAGAATAAAATTCTGAGACCGCCGTTGCGCTCAGAGCGTGGTTCTTAGCCTAGGGAAGGCTAAATCCCGACCCCGTCGGGAGTTCGGGTACGGGGCTGTCGGGCGGGCGTTTACGTGATTTATACTTAAACACCCCCCCCCCCCTTCCTTCTTCTTCTTCTTCACCCTCTCCCCTTCACTCCTCCTTTCCGGCGAGCTCCGGTGAGCCAACTCCGGCGAGGCAACGGCACGGGGTGGATCGTCCGGGAAACGTCGAGTGAAGCCCAATGAGGTAGGCGGTGTTCGTTTTCGTTTTAAATCCCGAACCCCTCTTTGAATTCGAATTTTAGTGTCTAATTGCTTCCCGATTGCCGATCCAAGCCTGAAATTGCGTAGATCTTGTCCCGAGGTTTCCGGAAAGCTATCCGGATCAAATTTTCGACCACCGGATCGTTTCCGGTGGTCCTCTGAAGTTTTCTGGCCATGAGGCCTGTTTCCGGCGAGTGCCGAAGGCGGCGGACGGCGGTGCAGGGCGGCGCGGGGCGGAGCAGGGCCTCCGGCGGCCGGCCAGGGCTTTAGCTGGCGGCGGCGGCGTTTCCGGGAGGCGGCGGCGGCGTTCGGCGGCGGCTGTCGGAAGCCGGCCGCGGCGGCAGCATAGGGCCCCAGGCGGAGGGGGCCGCACGGCTCGCGGCCCCGTGCGGTAAACCGCGACCCGCGATAAGCGGGTTGTTGTTGGAATCACGACCGACCAGTTGGCCGGTCGGTGGAGAACC